>OX381720.1:62721115-63344756 GCA_947462335.1 Harmothoe impar | reverse complement strand
ACACCCAGCCCTGCCGCTCCATGACACGCCGCCCCACACCCTGTATATAGAGGTACAATAACATATAGTGGTACATAACACACCCAACCCTGCCGCTCCATGACACGCCGCCCCACACCCTGTATATAGAGGTACAATAACATATAGTGGTACATAACACACCCAACCCTGCCGCTCCATGACACGCCGCCCCACACCCTGTATATAGAGGTACAATAACATATAGTGGTACATAACACAGCCCAACCCTGCCGCTCCATGACACGCCGCCCCACACCCTGTATATAGAGGTACAATAACATATAGTGGTACATAACACACCCAGCCCTGCCGCTCCATGACACGCCGCCCCACACCCTGTATATAGAGGTACAATAACATATAGTGGTACATAACACACCCAACCCTGCCGCTCCATGACACGCCGCCCCACACCCTGTATATAGAGGTACAATAACATATAGTGGTACATAACACACCCAACCCTGCCGCTCCATGACACGCCGCCCCACACCCTGTATATAGAGGTACAATAACATATAGTGGTACATAACACACCCACCCTGCCGCTCCATGACACGCCGCCCCACACCCTGTATATAGAGGTACAATAACATATAGTGGTACATAACACACCCAACCCTGCCGCTCCATGACACGCCGCCCCACAGCCCTGTATATAGAGGTACAATAACATATAGTGGTACATAACACACCCAACCCTGCCGCTCCATGACACGCCGCCCCACACCCTGTATATAGAGGTACAATAACATATAGTGGTACATAACACACCCAACCCTGCCGCTCCATGACACGCCGCCCCACACCCTGTATATAGAGGTACAATAACATATAGTGGTACATAACACACCCAACCCTGCCGCTCCATGACACGCCGCCCCACACCCTGTATATAGAGGTACAATAACATATAGTGGTACATAACACACCCAACCCTGCCGCTCCATGACACGCCGCCCCACACCCTGTATATAGAGGTACAATAACATATAGTGGTACATAACACACCCAACCCTGCCGCTCCATGACACGCCGCCCCACACCCTGTATATAGAGGTACAATAACATATAGTGGTACATAACACGCCCAACCCTGCCGCTCCATGACACGCCGCCCCACACCCTGTATATAGAGGTACAATAACATATAGTGGTACATAACACACCCAACCCTGCCGCTCCATGACACGCCGCCCCACACCCTGTATATAGAGGTACAATAACATATAGTGGTACATAACACACCCAACCCTGCCGCTCCATGACACGCCGCCCCACACCCTGTATATAGAGGTACAATAACATATAGTGGTACATAACACACCCAACCCTGCCGCTCCATGACACGCCGCCCCACACCCTGTATATAGAGGTACAATAACATATAGTGGTACATAACACACCCAACCCTGCCGCTCCATGACACGCCGCCCCACACCCTGTATATAGAGGTACAATAACATATAGTGGTACATAACACACCCAACCCTGCCGCTCCATGACACGCCGCCCCACACCCTGTATATAGAGGTACAATAACATATAGTGGTACATAACACACCCAAGCCCTGCCGCTCCATGACACGCCGCCCCACACCCTGTATATAGAGGTACAATAACATATAGTGGTACATAACACGCCCAACCCTGCCGCTCCATGACACGCCGCCCCACACCCTGTATATAGAGGTACAATAACATATAGTGGTACATAACACACCCAACCCTGCCGCTCCATGACACGCCGCCCCACACCCTGTATATAGAGGTACAATAACATATAGTGGTACATAACACACCCAGCCCTGCCGCTCCATGACACGCCGCCCCACACCCTGTATATAGAGGTACAATAACATATAGTGGTACATAACACGCCCAACCCTGCCGCTCCATGACACGCCGCCCCACACCCTGTATATAGAGGTACAATAACATATAGTGGTACATAACACACCCAACCCTGCCGCTCCATGACACGCCGCCCCACACCCTGTATATAGAGGTACAATAACATATAGTGGTACATAACACACCCAGCCCTGCCGCTCCATGACACGCCGCCCCACACCCTGTATATAGAGGTACAATAACATATAGTGGTACATAACACACCCAGCCCTGCCGCTCCATGACACGCCGCCCCACACCCTGTATATAGAGGTACAATAACATATAGTGGTACATAACACACCCAACCCTGCCGCTCCATGACACGCCCGCCCCACACCCTGTATATAGAGGTACAATAACATATAGTGGTACATAACACACCCAGCCCTGCCGCTCCATGACACGCCGCCCCACACCCTGTATATAGAGGTACAATAACATATAGTGGTACATAACACACCCGAACCCTGCCGCTCCATGACACGCCGCCCCACACCCTGTATATAGAGGTACAATAACATATAGTGGTACATAACACACCCAACCCTGCCGCTCCATGACACGCCGCCCCACACCCTGTATATAGAGGTACAATAACATATAGTGGTACATAACACACCCAGCCCTGCCGCTCCATGACACGCCGCCCCACACCCTGTATATAGAGGTACAATAACATATAGTGGTACATAACACACCCAACCCTGCCGCTCCATGACACGCCGCCCCACACCCTGTATATAGAGGTACAATAACATATAGTGGTACATAACACACCCAACCCTGCGCTCCATGACACGCCGCCCCACACCCTGTATATAGAGGTACAATAACATATAGTGGTACATAACACACCCAACCCTGCCGCTCCATGACACGCCGCCCCACACCCTGTATATAGAGGTACAATAACATATAGTGGTACATAACACACCCAACCCTGCCGCTCCATGACACGCCGCCCCACACCCTGTATATAGAGGTACAATAACATATAGTGGTACATAACACACCCAACCCTGCCGCTCCATGACACGCCGCCCCACACCCTGTATATAGAGGTACAATAACATATAGTGGTACATAACACACCCAACCCTGCCGCTCCATGACACGCCGCCCCACACCCTGTATATAGAGGTACAATAACATATAGTGGTACATAACACACCCAAGCCCTGCCGCTCCATGACACGCCGCCCCACACCCTGTATATAGAGGTACAATAACATATAGTGGTACATAACACACCCAGCCCTGCCGCTCCATGACACGCCGCCCCACACCCTGTATATAGAGGTACAATAACATATAGTGGTACATAACACACCCAACCCTGCCGCTCCATGACACGCCGCCCCACACCCTGTATATAGAGGTACAATAACATATAGTGGTACATAACACACCCAGCCCTGCCGCTCCATGACACGCCGCCCCACACCCTGTATATAGAGGTACAATAACATATAGTGGTACATAACACACCCAGCCCTGCCGCTCCATGACACGCCGCCCCACACCCTGTATATAGAGGTACAATAACATATAGTGGTACATAACACACCCAGCCCTGCCGCTCCATGACACGCCGCCCCACACCCTGTATATAGAGGTACAATAACATATAGTGGTACATAACACACCCAGCCCTGCCGCTCCATGACACGCCGCCCCACACCCTGTATATAGAGGTACAATAACATATAGTGGTACATAACACACCCAGCCCTGCCGCTCCATGACACGCCGCCCACACCCTGTATATAGAGGTACAATAACATATAGTGGTACATAACACACCCAAGCCCTGCCGCTCCATGACACGCCGCCCCACACCCTGTATATAGAGGTACAATAACATATAGTGGTACATAACACACCCAACCCTGCCGCTCCATGACACGCCGCCCCACACCCTGTATATAGAGGTACAATAACATATAGTGGTACATAACACACCCAACCCTGCCGCTCCATGACACGCCGCCCCACGCCCTGTATATAGAGGTACAATAACATATAGTGGTACATAACACACCCAACCCTGCCGCTCCATGACACGCCGCCCCACGCCCTGTATATAGAGGTACAATAACATATAGTGGTACATAACACACCCAACCCTGCCGCTCCATGACACGCCGCCCCACGCCCTGTATATAGAGGTACAATAACATATAGTGGTACATAACACACCCAACCCTGCGCACTCCATGACACGCCGCCCCACACCCTGTATATAGAGGTACAATAACATATAGTGGTACATAACACACCCAACCCTGCCGCTCCATGACACGCCGCCCCACACCCTGTATATAGAGGTACAATAACATATAGTGGTACATAACACACCCAAGCCCTGCCGCTCCATGACACGCCGCCCCACACCCTGTATATAGAGGTACAATAACATATAGTGGTACATAACACACCCAACCCTGCCGCTCCATGACACGCCGCCCCACACCCTGTATATAGAGGTACAATAACATATAGTGGTACATAACACACCCAACCCTGCCGCTCCATGACACGCCGCCCCACACCCTGTATATAGAGGTACAATAACATATAGTGGTACATAACACACCCAACCCTGCCGCTCCATGACACGCCGCCCCACACCCTGTATATAGAGGTACAATAACATATAGTGGTACATAACACACCCAGCCCTGCCGCTCCATGACACGCCGCCCCACACCCTGTATATAGAGGTACAATAACATATAGTGGTACATAACACACCCAGCCCTGCCGCTCCATGACACGCCGCCCCACACCCTGTATATAGAGGTACAATAACATATAGTGGTACATAACACACCCAGCCCTGCCGCTCCATGACACGCCGCCCCACACCCTGTATATAGAGGTACAATAACATATAGTGGTACATAACACACCCAACCCTGCCGCTCCATGACACGCCGCCCCACACCCTGTATATAGAGGTACAATAACATATAGTGGTACATAACACACCCAACCCTGCCGCTCCATGACACGCCGCCCCACACCCTGTATATAGAGGTACAATAACATATAGTGGTACATAACACACCCAGCCCTGCCGCTCCATGACACGCCGCCCCACAGCCCTGTATATAGAGGTACAATAACATATAGTGGTACATAACACACCAAGCCCTGCCGCTCCATGACACGCCGCCCCACACCCTGTATATAGAGGTACAATAACATATAGTGGTACATAACACACCAAGCCCTGCCGCTCCATGACATGCCGCCCCACACCCTGTATATAGAGGTACAATAACATATAGTGGTACATAACACACCCAACCCTGCCATTCCATGACACGCCGCCCCACGCCCTGCAGGTACATATAGAGGTACAATAACATATAGTGGTACATAACACACCCAACCCTGCCGCTCCATGACACGCCGCCCCACACCCTGTATATAGAGGTACAATAACATATAGTGGTACATAACACGCCCAACCCTGCCGCTCCATGACACGCCGCCCCACACCCTGTATATAGAGGTACAATAACATATAGTGGTACATAACACACCCAACCCTGCCGCTCCATGACACGCCGCCCCACGCCCTGTATATAGAGGTACAATAACATATAGTGGTACATAACACACCCAACCCTGCCGCTCCATGACATGCCGCCCCACACCCTGTATATAGAGGTACAATAACATATAGTGGTACATAACACGCCCAACCCTGCCGCTCCATGACACGCCGCCCCACACCCTGTATATAGAGGTACAATAACATATAGTGGTACATAACACGCCCAACCCTGCCGCTCCATGACACGCCGCCCCACGCCCTGTATATAGAGGTACAATAACATATAGTGGTACATAACACACCCAACCCTGCCACTCCATGACACGCCGCCCCACGCCCTGCAGGTACATATAGAGGTACAATAACATATAGTGGTACATAACACACCCAACCCTGCCACTCCATGACACGCCGCCCCACACCCTGTATATAGAGGTACAATAACATATAGTGGTACATAACACACCCAACCCTGCCACTCCATGACACGCCGCCCCACGCCCTGCAGGTACATATAGAGGTACAATAACATATAGTGGTACATAACACGCCCAGCCCTGCCGCTCCATGACACACCGCCCCACACCCTGTATATAGAGGTACAATAACATATAGTGGTACATAACACACCCAGCCCTGCCGCTCCATGACACGCCGCCCCACACCCTGTATATAGAGGTACAATAACATATAGTGGTACATAACACACCCAGCCCTGCCGCTCCATGACACGCCGCCCCACGCCCTGTATATAGAGGTACAATAACATATAGTGGTACATAACACACCCAGCCCTGCCACTCCATGACACGCCGCCCCACACCCTGTATATAGAGGTACAATAACATATAGTGGTACATAACACACCCAACCCTGCCACTCCATGACACGCCGCCCCACACCCTGTATATAGAGGTACAATAACATATAGTGGTACATAACACACCTAACCCTGCCGCTCCATGACACGCCGCCCCACGCCCTGCAGGTACATATAGAGGTACAATAACATATAGTGGTACATAACACACCCAGCCCTGCCGCTCCATGACACGCCGCCCCACGCCCTGTATATAGAGGTACAATAACATATAGTGGTACATAACACACCCAGCCCTGCCGCTCCATGACACGCCGCCCCACGCCCTGTATATAGAGGTACAATGTAACATGTAGTATACACACCCACACACACCCACCCACCCACACACACACAGTGGTACATAACACACCCAACCCTGCCGCTCTATGACACGCTGCCCCACACCCTGTATATAGAGGTACAATAACATATAGTGGTACATAACACGCCCAGCCCTGCCGCTCCATGACACGCCGCCCCACACCCTGTATATAGAGGTACAATAACATATAGTGGTACATAACACACCCAACCCTGCCGCTCCATGACACGCCGCCCCACACCCTGTATATAGAGGTACAATAACATATAGTGGTACATAACACGCCCAACCCTGCCGCTCCATGACACGCCGCCCCACACCCTGTATATAGAGGTACAATAACATATAGTGGTACATAACACACCCAGCCCTGCCGCTCCATGACACGCCGCCCCACACCCTGTATATAGAGGTACAATAACATATAGTGGTACATAACACGCCCAGCCCTGCCGCTCCATGACACGCCGCCCCACACCCTGTATATAGAGGTACAATAACATATAGTGGTACATAACACACCCAGCCCTGCCGCTCCATGACACGCCGCCCCACACCCTGTATATAGAGGTACAATAACATATAGTGGTACATAACACACCTAACCCTGCCGCTCCATGACATGCCGCCCCACGCCCTGTATATAGAGGTACAATAACATATAGTGGTACATAACACACCCAGCCCTGCCGCTCCATGACACGCCGCCCCACACCCTGTATATAGAGGTACAATAACATATAGTGGTACATAACACACCCAACCCTGCCGCTCCATGACACGCCGCCCCACACCCTGTATATAGAGGTACAATAACATATAGTGGTACATAACACACCCAACCCTGCCGCTCCATGACACGCCGCCCCACACCCTGTATATAGAGGTACAATAACATATAGTGGTACATAACACACCCAACCCTGCCGCTCCATGACACGCCGCCCCACACCCTGTATATAGAGGTACAATAACATATAGTGGTACATAACACACCAAGCCCTGCCGCTCCATGACACGACGCCCCACGCCCTGTATATAGAGGTACAATAACATATAGTGGTACATAACACGCCCAGCCCTGCCGCTCCATGACACGCCGCCCCACACCCTGTATATAGAGGTACAATAACATATAGTGGTACATAACACACCCAGCCCTGCCGCTCCATGACACGCCGCCCCACACCCTGTATATAGAGGTACAATAACATATAGTGGTACATAACACACCTAACCCTGCCGCTCCATGACACGCCGCCCCACGCCCTGTATATAGAGGTACAATAACATATAGTGGTACATAACACACCCAGCCCTGCCGCTCCATGACACGCCGCCCCACACCCTGTATATAGAGGTACAATAACATATAGTGGTACATAACACACCCAACCCTGCCGCTCCATGACACGCCGCCCCACACCCTGTATATAGAGGTACAATAACATATAGTGGTACATAACACACCCAGCCCTGCCGCTCCATGACACGCCGCCCCACGCCCTGTATATAGAGGTACAATGTAACATGTAGTATACACACCCACACACACCCACCCACCCACACACACACAGTGGTACATAACACACCCAACCCTGCCGCTCTATGACACGCTGCCCCACACCCTGTATATAGAGGTACAATAACATATAGTGGTACATAACACGCCCAGCCCTGCCGCTCCATGACACGCCGCCCCACACCCTGTATATAGAGGTACAATAACATATAGTGGTACATAACACACCCAACCCTGCCGCTCCATGACACGCCGCCCCACACCCTGTATATAGAGGTACAATAACATATAGTGGTACATAACACGCCCAACCCTGCCGCTCCATGACACGCCGCCCCACACCCTGTATATAGAGGTACAATAACATATAGTGGTACATAACACACCCAGCCCTGCCGCTCCATGACACGCCGCCCCACGCCCTGTATATAGAGGTACAATAACATATAGTGGTACATAACACACCCAGCCCTGCCGCTCCATGACACGCCGCCCCACACCCTGTATATAGAGGTACAATAACATATAGTGGTACATAACACACCTAACCCTGCCGCTCCATGACACGCCGCCCCACGCCCTGTATATAGAGGTACAATAACATATAGTGGTACATAACACACCCAACCCTGCCACTCCATGACACGCCGCCCCACACCCTGTATATAGAGGTACAATAACATATAGTGGTACATAACACACCCAGCCCTGCCGCTCCATGACACGCCGCCCCACACCCTGTATATAGAGGTACAATAACATATAGTGGTACATAACACGCCCAGCCCTGCCGCTCCATGACACGCCGCCCCACACCCTGTATATAGAGGTACAATAACATATAGTGGTACATAACACACCCAGCCCTGCCGCTCCATGACACGCCGCCCCACACCCTGTATATAGAGGTACAATAACATATAGTGGTACATAACACACCTAACCCTGCCGCTCCATGACATGCCGCCCCACGCCCTGTATATAGAGGTACAATAACATATAGTGGTACATAACACACCCAGCCCTGCCGCTCCATGACACGCCGCCCCACACCCTGTATATAGAGGTACAATAACATATAGTGGTACATAACACACCCAACCCTGCCGCTCCATGACACGCCGCCCCACACCCTGTATATAGAGGTACAATAACATATAGTGGTACATAACACACCCAACCCTGCCGCTCCATGACACGCCGCCCCACACCCTGTATATAGAGGTACAATAACATATAGTGGTACATAACACACCAAGCCCTGCCGCTCCATGACACGACGCCCCACGCCCTGTATATAGAGGTACAATAACATATAGTGGTACATAACACGCCCAGCCCTGCCGCTCCATGACACGCCGCCCCACACCCTGTATATAGAGGTACAATAACATATAGTGGTACATAACACACCCAACCCTGCCGCTCCATGACACGCCGCCCCACACCCTGTATATAGAGGTACAATAACATATAGTGGTACATAACACACCTAACCCTGCCGCTCCATGACACGCCGCCCCACGCCCTGTATATAGAGGTACAATAACATATAGTGGTACATAACACACCCAGCCCTGCCGCTCCATGACACGCCGCCCCACACCCTGTATATAGAGGTACAATAACATATAGTGGTACATAACACACCCAACCCTGCCGCTCCATGACACGCCGCCCCACACCCTGTATATAGAGGTACAATAACATATAGTGGTACATAACACACCCAACCCTGCCGCTCCATGACACGCCGCCCCACGCCCTGTATATAGAGGTACAATAACATATAGTGGTACATAACACACCCATACACACACACCCACACACACAGTGGTACATAACACACCCAGCCCTGCCGCTCCATGACACGCCGCCCCACGCCCTGCAGGTACATATAGAGGTACAATAACATATAGTGGTACATAACACGCCCAGCCCTGCCGCTCCATGACACGCCGCCCCACACCCTGTATATAGAGGTACAATAACATATAGTGGTACATAACACACCTAACCCTGCCGCTCCATGACACGCCGCCCCACGCCCTGCAGGTACATATAGAGGTACAATAACATATAGTGGTACATAACACGCCCAGCCCTGCCGCTCCATGACACGCCGCCCCACACCCTGTATATAGAGGTACAATAACATATAGTGGTACATAACACACCCAACCCTGCCGCTCCATGACACGCCGCCCCACGCCCTGTATATAGAGGTACAATAACATATAGTGGTACATAACACGCCCAGCCCTGCCGCTCCATGACACGCCGCCCCACACCCTGTATATAGAGGTACAATAACATATAGTGGTACATAACACACCCGACCCTGCCGCTCCATGACACGCCGCCCCACACCCTGTATATAGAGGTACAATAACATATAGTGGTACATAACACGCCCAGCCCTGCCGCTCCATGACACGCCGCCCCACACCCTGTATATAGAGGTACAATAACATATAGTGGTACATAACACACCCAGCCCTGCCGCTCCATGACACGCCGCCCCACACCCTGTATATAGAGGTACAATAACATATAGTGGTACATAACACACCTAACCCTGCCGCTCCATGACACGCCGCCCCACGCCCTGTATATAGAGGTACAATAACATATAGTGGTACATAACACACCCAGCCCTGCCGCTCCATGACACGCCGCCCCACACCCTGTATATAGAGGTACAATAACATATAGTGGTACATAACACACCCAACCCTGCCGCTCCATGACACGCCGCCCCACACCCTGTATATAGAGGTACAATAACATATAGTGGTACATAACACACCCAACCCTGCCGCTCCATGACACGCCGCCCCACGCCCTGTATATAGAGGTACAATAACATATAGTGGTACATAACACACCCATACACACACACCCACACACACAGTGGTACATAACACACCCAGCCCTGCCGCTCCATGACACGCCGCCCCACACCCTGTATATAGAGGTACAATAACATATAGAGGTACATAACACACCCAGCCCTGCCGCTCCATGACACGCCGCCCCACACCCTGTATATAGAGGTACAATAACATATAGTGGTACATAACACGCCCAGCCCTGCCGCTCCATGACACGCCGCCCCACGCCCTGTATATAGAGGTACAATAACATATAGTGGTACATAACACACGCCGCCCTGCCGCTCCATGACACGCCGCCCCACACCCTGTATATAGAGGTACAATAACATATAGTGGTACATAACACACCCAACCCTGCCGCTCCATGACACGCCGCCCCACACCCTGTATATAGAGGTACAATAACATATAGTGGTACATAACACACCCAACCCTGCCGCTCCATGACACGCCGCCCCACGCCCTGCAGGTACAATGTAACATGTAGTACACGCACGCACGCACGCACGCACGGATTTGGAAAATGAGGGGGCACGCCCCCTTCTCTAGGCAAAATGAGGGGGCGCGCCCACTTCTCTAGGCAAAATGAGGGGGCGCGCCCCCTTCTTTAGGCAAAAGGAGGGGGCGCGCCCCCTTCTCTAGGCAAAAGGAGGGGGCGCACCCCTATATTTTCGGCCAAAATTGGGGTTTAAAAAAGACAATTAAACTCTAAATTACAGGCAAAAAGGAGGAGGCGTGCGCCCCCCCTCTAAATCCGCCACTGAACACGTATTCGAGAATGAAAAAAAGACCATCTTCAACTCGAGTCAGATATTTAGACCAAAATATCTAAAGCTACATCACACATAATGACATGAAAAATTATTTTAAAACTTATTTATTCACATACAGTAAAGGTATTCATTTTAAAGAGGAAGAACATTGAACAACGTGCTAAAATTTATTCAATGCTAAATTTAATGAATATATCTTTATTCTCAAAGAATATATCACTTTCCAAAAGATGCGAGCAAAGGAAAATCAAATTTTCTTGTTTAAAAAATAAATATTGTCATTGGAATTTCAAGATTTAAAAGTTATGGACCAGAGTTTGATGAGACTCTTAGTTTGACAAGTTGTAAGTTTAAAGATACGAAGCACTAACCTTGGTGTGTTTCTCAAACCGGCCGACCCCTGCCGTCCACATGTCGGTAGCCTCCTTCCCGGCCCGGCGTCTCGTCTCCTGCCGCATCAGGATGAAGTCACGCGCGTCCTTGTCCCCCGCCCGCGGGTCTGTGTACACCTCCGTATCCACGTCCCAGTCGTCAGCTGTACGCTCGTCAAAGTCTGTAACACAAGGTACACAGTCAGAGTCTGCTACACAACCACACAGACAGACACACACACAGTCTGTGTACACCTCCATATCCACGTCCCAGTCGTCGGCTGTACGCTCGTCAAAGTCTGTAACACAAGGTACACAGTCAGAGTCTGCTACACAACCACACAGACAGACACACACACAGTCTGTGTACACCTCCATATCCACGTCCCAGTCGTCGGCTGTACGCTCGTCAAAGTCTGTAACACAAGGTACACAGTCAGAGTCTGCTACACAACCACACAGACAGACACACACACAGTCTGTGTACACCTCCGTATCCACGTCCCAGTCGTCGGCTGTACGCTCGTCAAAGTCTGTAACACAAGGTACACAGTCAGAGTCTGCTACACAACCACACATACACCCACACATACAACCACACACACACACACACACACACACACATACACCACACCCACACCCACACACAGTCTGTGTACACCTCCATATCCACGTCCCAGTCGTCGGCTGTACGCTCGTCAAAGTCTGTACCGGTAATACAACCAAGGTTACGCCACATAAAAACATTATCCGCCCGCATCAAGTAAAAGGGGCCGCATGGATGCTTTTTATATTTCATAAAAAAAAGGATAAAATATTACCGCATTATTCATGAAGATGCTAACACAAAATGTACAGAAATAATCATATCTCGACAATTAATTGGTATAAGGCCTAATTTTAAAAAGTATTTTACTCCCTGTCGTCATCCTAGGTGGTTAGCTACCATCCTGACCATTCCTTATAGTTATATTGAAGATTATACCGGTACATGAATTAACACATCAAAATATCCCTGAATTGAATAAAAAAAAGATGAAAAAGGGCCACCCTAATAGCAACAAATAGGAATATCCAATAAAATAAAAAGCCGCCCTCTCGCCCCTATTTTTTCCTAAAAGTACCAACAAAGCTGATAGTTAATTTTAAGGGGCCTTAGACACACAAAACACATATCACAGTACACACAACCAGAGGCACACTTAGGACACCAGGAAGGGGAGGTACATGGCAGTCCATGACATCTACATGACCCCTCAACAAGAAAGCAGAAAGACCTGGGTCCGTCAAGGGATGGCATCATTCCTTAATGCATCATGCCCTTTGTCGTCATGATGCATGTTGAACCCTGGCAAGTACCTCGCCAGTGCTGCATTCAAGCATCATGCCGACCCTACGGTGTTGAGACACTCCCCAAGGATCTGCATGATGCACCAATGTAGCATCAGCGAGTTACTCGCCGGGGTGGCATTGGTGCATCATGACAACAAATGGTATCTGTTAGTGACCTCCGTCTTTAAAGGGTTCAAGTCCCCGGGACACACCACCACCTGGAGTTTAGATAAAACACAGGGAAGGTCGTAGAGACCTTCCCTGCCACTCTTTGGTTGACAAAATGCAGCAAGTTTTGATCAAAGTTTTACAGGAAGATCATCCCTATTTAGTTTGAAGATAACCCGAGGCACATTCTGTACTACAAGTTACAAGCACATGTCCAACACTAGCTGAATGTGTCATGGCAGTTACTGTAGAAGCTGAACCCGGAGAGATATCGAGTCATTCAAATCTCTTATAACCTGCCCCCTTCTTCTAAAAAAACAACTTGTGTTAAAAAAAACGCCAATTCTTTTTTTCAAGAATTTGAAAAATATCTCTAAAAAATTACTAGGATGGCCCCTAAAAATGTAAGCTAAGGCCACTCAAAAAAAAAAAGTGGTTTCTCATCACCAAGGTCTGAGAAATCTGACGAGGGAGGATTTTTTATTTATTTTATTTTTTTTTACTCGCAGGCCAAAATGTAAAGGGCTTCTTTGGCCAAAATTCACATTTTTTGGTTAAGAATTAATTGATCTTTAAAAGTGGGGAAAATGTAAGTTATTTCTATACCACTACATTGCTGGCATTATTAGCTTTAATTTGATACCAAATATGACCAATTTTTTACATTTTAATGAGGTTTTTCATCAAAATTTGGCAAAAAAAAAAAAGCTTTTCCCCAAAACCTGATTTTTATGATGCGCGCGGTGATGAGAAACCATTTTATTTTTTTGAGTAGCCTAGTCGAACTACAAGAACACTTTTTTCTTTTCCCCTTTAACTTACCGCCCTTCTGCTGGTCCCAGTACTGTGCGTCGGTGTAGAAGACCAGCCCGCTGCCGCCTTTCTCCCACTTGAGCTCGATCTCGCTCTCAAACAGTCGCTCCTTGTTCCGCTCCACGTGGTGCGTGACGTCAGAGTGAAGCGCCTCGTGACGCTCGTAATCCTCACAGTCATCGCTGTCCTGCAACAACAACACAACAACATTAACAACAACATTAACAACAACAACATTACAACAACACGTGGTGCGTGACGTCAGAGTGAAGCGCCTCGTGACGCTCGTAATCCTCGCAGTCATCGCTGTCCTGCAACAACAATACAACAACATTAACAACAACATTACAACAACACGTGGTGCGTGACGTCAGAGTGCAGCGCCTCGTGACGCTCGTAATCCTCACAGTCATCGCTGTCCTGCAACAACAATACAACAACATTAACAACAACATTACAACAACACGTGGTGCGTGACGTCAGAGTGCAGCGCCTCGTGACGCTCGTAATCCTCACAGTCATCGCTGTCCTGCAACAACAATACAACAACATTAACAACAACATTACAACAACACGTGGTGCGTGACGTCAGAGTGCAGCGCCTCGTGACGCTCGTAATCCTCACAGTCATCGCTGTCCTGCAACAACATTAACAACATTACAACAACATTAACAACAACAACATTACAACAACACGTGGTGCGTGACGTCAGAGTGCAGCGCCTCGTGACGCTCGTAATCCTCACAGTCATCGCTGTCCTGCAACAATACCACAATAATATTAACAACAACAACAACAATATCAACAACAACAACATTACACATTTATACAAATTGCCCTCAGTCATCACTGGTTTGGGAAGTATGAGAGAAATGAGTTTAATATTCTGGTAGATTGCTACACAGATGTTATTTCTCCACCAGTGTTACAGGCTACTGGCCCATATTGATAATAACTATAAGGGGGCTCCTATAGACGGTAGATGTAAGGAAGGAGGCAGGAACAGGTGTGTAGGGTTAGGTGTTTATTCCCCAACTGACTGGGTATACTCAGTGGCCACAGCCCTCCAGGCTGCGCACCACCCATGCATGACAATAGGTGTGACTAGCCGTCCCACCTATATATAACACAGATGTAAAGTCGAAAATTAAAACCATAGAATCTTAAAAGGTAAACTTATAAGTTACACAGGGTTCCCACTTTTTTCAGTCAGTTTTAACTGACATTAAACTGACAAAAAATGTTTTTAACCTAGACATTTAGTACAATAACTTCTCCAGATAACTCACATTTCGCACATATACCTTTATACAAACCGTCCCCAGTCATCACTGAGAGAAATGGGAGTGTAATAGTGTAGCTTTCTAAGTGACGACATGGGCCTACTACATGTTATTTCTACCGGATACCAGTCCCTCTGTAGAACCCAGCACCCACCCTTCTCAAAGTCTGGAAGTATGAGCCACGTCTGAGAGGGAAACAGTGACTTTGGGACTTGCCAGTTAGAAAAAGTACATACCGGTACAAAGAAAGAACTACATTATGTTAGACTTTTACACACATTATATCTACTTACTGAATCTGATTGGCGTGGTTCCTCGAAGTCTTCCCCTTCAGAGTCAGATGCAGGCTTAACCTTGGGCTGTTTCCTCTTTCGTTTCCCTGCCTTCCCTGACGAGCCCTTCCCCTCAGTAGAACCCCCCGGCTCAGTCCTGACGTCACAACCACTACTAGTGTTACTAGCCGGCTTGTTTGTTACTATAGCACTAGGCGGTGGGTGTAGACTGTTCCCGCTACCACTAGCGGGCACGTTGTTCACACAACCCCCGCTCGGTACATGTAGACTCGGGCCGTGTGTCGGGTGATGTAGCTCCCCCTCCGTGACCAGCTCCCGCCCGTCTCCGGCCGTCACCAGAACCTCGTCCGGCTCGGGGCAGTCCTCGACCGGCCCTCCGTAGTCATAGTGCACCTGGTAATAAACAATTTTGTATTATTTCTCGTATTTTTGCTCTCTATGTGGATACTAACATCTTATCCACAAAATTGGAATACCATCATCAATCACCATTATTTATTGAAACAATTAAAGGCAACAACATCAGCCTGGGCAATTATATCAGCCCAAGGACAGGTGTCACCTTTTCTTTAATATTTTATGAAGGTAACAAGATAAAAGAAGTATAATTGCTAGTTGCATAAACATGTTGGGACTGGCCAGGCATGACTAAAGGCTGAATGACGTATCCTTTCATTATTATCATGTAAAAGAAATTACGGAAATTAGATGTATATTTATCATGAACAATATTATCAGTGATATATATATGCACATGAGCTGCATAAATCACAGGATAATCACAACAGACTCAGGGATTTGTTTTTCCATTGGATGAATCGTATATAAATCCCCAGTTTTCTTCATGAAAATCGAAAAATAAAATTTTATATTTTTTTTGTTGACAAACGTCTCACAAAGGCGCCGTGTAAGACTCTAGGGATCCTGTCCCTGAGTCAATAACTGAAATAACAAACACCAAGCATGCCTAAAGGCTGAATGACATATCCTTTCACTATTATCATGTAAAATAAACTACGGATATTGGATATATATTTATCATCAACAACATCAGTGATATACAATGTATATGAACATGAGCTGAATTAATCACAGAATAAATAACTGAATTAACATTACAAACACCAAACCGTGCTGTAGAACTTGTTACAGGATAACTGAATAAACAAACACCTTGCTGTAGATCTTGTTGGTGCGGGTGCGTGGGAAGCTGAGCCCTAGTTTGGCGATGAGGGCGGGCGGCATGCGGCACTGGCGGATGTACTGGAGGAAGGTGCGGGTCGGGGTGCCCACGTTACCACACGGCATGATGTCTGGGGGATGCAGCTCTGGCAGTTGTTCTAAGTCGGCCGCTGTAAACTCCTCCCGCTCTGCTGGAATCATCCTCCACTCGCTGCGGGTTTTATACGTGTTAGCTGCGTCTGTAATGTACAAAGGGAACGGTCAATACTCAGCTACAGAAAGCACAATGGCATGTGAAGGGATCTTTTAGAAATGAACTTTAATACACGTTATCTAAAACATGTATCAAACAACCATATTCCACTATACATGATTTCTAAAACGTATTTAATTAATCAAATATCCGGTTTTATTGATGGATTTTTTAATGCATTTTAGACTAGAAATGACCAAAAATGAGGGAACAATTAAACTACCGGTACAGAAATGGATTTATATTTTCCTAAGGGAGTGCTAATTTTTTTAAACAAAGATGTGTAATTCTAAATTGACCATGTATCAGCATAGCCTGGAATATACCCTTGGAAATCTTTGGAACAACACTAAGGTTGAAGACAGGATTGTGCCCTCTCTAGAGCTTTTCAAGTCCACTCTGAAACAAAGATTGTTGGATAAATTTCCCAGGCCCCCAGATTAAGACGTGCTTATAGTGCAGTAAAGATGTAATGTCTCACCACGTCATACACATGTAGGAACGAGTAACCTACAAGGATATTTAACTATTTAAGTATTTAACTTACTCCATCGACCTGATCAGCTGCAAGGCTGCGAAGGATTAATGGAAACTGAGGTTACAGGTTATTCCATGTCAATAGCCGCATTGGGCTCAAATATTACTCACTCCGTCCTTTTTGTTTATTTAAATGCACAATATGGAGCATTAAAGTTGTAGAATTTGATGACACTGTGTGTTTGTTAAGTATCTTTATATCAGGTGTTATAACACGATGTGCTATGATCTATCCAAGAAACTAAATACAGAGCTGCTCTCTGATTGGATGAGCGTCCGTGATGGGCACTCTTGACCAATCAGAGACGTTCTTAGCTACTATGGCATGAGTGGCTAGACACTGTGGTATATCTAGATGGATATACCACGCCTAGCACTGAAAAAATCATTTTTAATGGTGGACATTCCTCGATTCAAACTCATTTCAGTGTTTAATCAAACTTTGGGCTAGTTTAGTTACGTTTTTTACAAGCTTATTCACGTTTTTACCATGTATACTCATATTCCTTGTTTATTCACGTTTTCTGACAGATTTAGGCTATGTTTTTTACGAGATTTCTTACGTTTTACTGTGTCTATTCAGACAACAAGTTTAGGCAGATTTTAAGTGCCTAATTGGCAGCTGGCGACCTTCTGTCTGCCTCCTTTGATTAGTACTTGACTGCTTTGATTGGGTGCCGTGTTGCATTGATTGGGTAGTCAGCAGTGCTGATAGGCAATGTACATTTCACGTAGTTATGAATACATGTCGTCTGGGTCAACTAACCATGTGTTTTCCAATACATAGGTGTAGTTGATATTACCTTCATACAATCCTAAAGAGAATGATGTGTCATAACGTGAATAGAGCACTTGGTCATGGACATGGGTGTGATCTAAACTGGATAGAGACATCTCGGAAGGCTCAGCAGATGGCTGCGCCATCCTCTGAGCCTTCCTCGATGTCTCTATCCAGTCTAGATCACACCCATATCCATGCCCCGTGCCCTATTCCCTAAATAGTATATTACTGCAACCAAATGATAAACTTGACCCAAATTAACTCTGTAACAAGCACCCTAAAATCTGGGCAGTCATACTTGAAAATATCTTAAGGTTATATGGATGTCTTTATAAGACAAAGGTTACCGCCGAAAACCAGTTGTTAAACTGAAACGTAGCCTGCTTTAGGCACGGAAAAATGAAAGATAAATTGATCTGCAATAAAGCTATTTGTTCAAAAAAAAAAAAAAAAAAAAAAAAAAAAAAAAATTTGCCCCCCCCCGCCCCGGCAGGTTTATAATCCCGCGGTTTATAAAATGTTTGACCCCCCCCCCTGCCCCGGCAGGTCGAAAATCATGTGTGTTCCTGCTTCTTTGTAACATTATAAGTACCGGTAGGCATGGCAGGGTTCACGAGAGGGCGTCCAGGGTGTTGTAGCCGTCCGACGGCCATTTCTGCCTGAGGTTTTGGAAGGAGTGTCAACTTTGCCCCCCTGCTAAAATAGAGCCAGCAGATATTTTTACAAAATTCCAACTGCTGATAACTTCTAGAACACCTCTATTTTTGGCATCAGTTCAGATTGATATTGATTTCTGGTCTGGGGAGTGCTTAAGAACAGGGGGGGGGTGGTGATATTTCGCGCGAAGCGCGCTCATTTTTTTCACCCCCCCCCTTCTAGAGGGGTCGAAATTTTTTTTATGCCGAAGTGGTGGCGTAGCCACCTGGTGGTGCCGCCAGGCACCACCAGAACGAGGTATATGATGTTTGCACTTTGCCAGAAGTCAGAACGGGCGCCGCCATCTTGGATTGTGCCGCCATCTTGGATTAAGGTGTCACAACACAAATTTATGCTATGTGATAACAATAATATAAATCAACCTTTGATAGTTCCTGAGGTTGATTATAATCATACCTACCCCCCCTAATATGGACCCAAGGAATTCAATGGTTCTATCCGTTTGTTGCTAATACAGCTGGTTGCCTAGCAACAGCTATTCTAATTGTTTATCTGCCTAGAAACACACATTTCCATGTTCCTGAAGTTGATTATAATCATACCTACCCCCCCTAATATGGACCCAAGGAATTCAATGGTTCTATCGATTTGTTGCTAATACAGCTGGTTGCTTAGCAACAGCTATTCTAATTGTTTATCTGCCTAGCAACACACATTTCCATGGTCCTGAAGTTGATTATAATCATACCTACCCCCCTAATATGGACCCAAGGAATTCAATGGTTCTGTTGGTTTGTTGTTAATACAGTTGGTTGCCTAGCAACGGCTATTCTAATTGTTTATCTGCCTAGCAACACACATTTCCATGGTCCCGAAGTTGATTATAATCATACCTACCCCCCCTAATATGGACCCAAGGAATTCAATGGTTCTATCCGTTTGTTGCTAATACAGCTGGTTGCCTAGCAACAGCTATTCTAATTGTTTATCTGCCTAGAAACACACATTTCCATGGTCCTGAAGTTGATTATAATCATACCTACCCCCCCTAATATGGACCCAAGGAATTCAATGGTTCTATCGATTTGTTGCTAATACAGCTGGTTGCTTAGCAACGGCTATTCTAATTGTTTATCTGCCTAGCAACACACATTTCCATGGTCCTGAAGTTGATTATAATCATACCTACCCCCCTAATATGGACCCAAGGAATTCAATGGTTCTGTTGGTTTGTTGTTAATACAGTTGGTTGCCTAGCAACGGCTATTCTAATTGTTTATCTGCCTAGCAACACACATTTCCATGGTCCCGAAGTTGATTATAATCATACCTACCCCCCCTAATATGGACCCAAGGAATTCAATGGTTCTATCCGTTTGTTGCTAATACAGCTGGTTGCCTAGCAACAGCTATTCTAATTGTTTATCTGCCTAGAAACACACATTTCCATGGTCCTGAAGTTGATTATAATCATACCTACCCCCCCTAATATGGACCCAAGGAATTCAATGGTTCTATCGATTTGTTGCTAATACAGCTGGTTGCTTAGCAACGGCTATTCTAATTGTTTATCTGCCTAGCAACACACATTTCCATGGTCCTGAAGTTGATTATAATCATACCTACCCCCCTAATATGGACCCAAGGAATTCAATGGTTCTGTTGGTTTGTTGTTAATACAGTTGGTTGCCTAGCAACGGCTATTCTAATTGTTTATCTGCCTAGCAACACACATTTCCATGGTCCCGAAGTTGATTATAATCATACCTACCCCCCCTAATATGGACCCAAGGAATTCAATGGTTCTATCCGTTTGTTGCTAATACAGCTGGTTGCCTAGCAACAGCTATTCTAATTGTTTATCTGCCTAGAAACACACATTTCCATGGTCCTGAAGTTGATTATAATCATACCTACCCCCCCTAATATGGACCCAAGGAATTCAATGGTTCTATCGATTTGTTGCTAATACAGCTGGTTGCTTAGCAACGGCTATTCTAATTGTTTATCTGCCTAGCAACACACATTTCCATGGTCCTGAAGTTGATTATAATCATACCTACCCCCCCTAATATGGACCCAAGGAATTCAATGGTTCTGTTGGTTTGTTGCTTATACAGCTGGTTGCCTAGCAACGGCTATTCTAATTGTTTATCTGCCTAGAAACACCCATTTCCATGGTCCTAAGGTTGATTATAATCATACCTACCCCCCCTAATATGGACCCACATTTCCATGGTCCCGAAGTTGATTATAATCATACCTACCCCCCCTAATATGGACCCAAGGAATTCAATGGTTCTATCCGTTTGTTGCTAATACAGCTGGTTGCCTAGCAACAGCTATTCTAATTGTTTATCTGCCTAGAAACACACATTTCCATGGTCCTGAAGTTGATTATAATCATACCTACCCCCCCTAATATGGACCCAAGGAATTCAATGGTTCTATCGATTTGTTGCTAATACAGCTGGTTGCTTAGCAACGGCTATTCTAATTGTTTATCTGCCTAGCAACACACATTTCCATGGTCCTGAAGTTGATTATAATCATACCTACCCCCCTAATATGGACCCAAGGAATTCAATGGTTCTGTTGGTTTGTTGTTAATACAGTTGGTTGCCTAGCAACGGCTATTCTAATTGTTTATCTGCCTAGCAACACACATTTCCATGGTCCCGAAGTTGATTATAATCATACCTACCCCCCCTAATATGGACCCAAGGAATTCAATGGTTCTATCCGTTTGTTGCTAATACAGCTGGTTGCCTAGCAACAGCTATTCTAATTGTTTATCTGCCTAGAAACACACATTTCCATGGTCCTGAAGTTGATTATAATCATACCTACCCCCCCTAATATGGACCCAAGGAATTCAATGGTTCTATCGATTTGTTGCTAATACAGCTGGTTGCTTAGCAACGGCTATTCTAATTGTTTATCTGCCTAGCAACACACATTTCCATGGTCCTGAAGTTGATTATAATCATACCTACCCCCCCTAATATGGACCCAAGGAATTCAATGGTTCTGTTGGTTTGTTGCTTATACAGCTGGTTGCCTAGCAACGGCTATTCTAATTGTTTATCTGCCTAGAAACACCCATTTCCATGGTCCTAAGGTTGATTATAATCATACCTACCCCCCCTAATATGGACCCAAGGAATTCAATGGTTCTTTCGGTTTGTTGCTAATACAGCTGGTTGCCTAGCAACGGCTATTCTAATTGTTTATCTGCCTAGCAATTCACATTTCCATGGTCCTAAGGTTGATTATAATCAAACCTAACCCCCTAATATGGACCCAAGGAATTCAATGGTTCTATCAGTTTGTTGCTAATCCAGCTGGTTGCCTAGCAACATCTATTGTAATTGTTTATCTGTCAAGCAACACACATTTCCTTACCCCCTAACATGGACCCAAGGAATTCATAGGAAATGCCATATTTGAAGTAATATCATCCTTCCCCCTGATAACCCCTTCCCGGCCCTGCTTTTTTGGTGTCTTGAATGGGTTCCCTTCAAACATACCAACCATGTAGACATTATGTTTCTTCGAATGCAAGAATTGCGGTTGTTGCCGCGTATAAAAATGCCTGAGGCATTTTTTTACGCGGCAACAACCGCAATTCTTGTTACCCCCCCCCCCCCCTGGCAGGCCGAAAATCCCGCACGCCCCTTTGTAGCATAGTAATGCGCAGGCTTTTCCCCTCAAAACAGGTTGAATTTTTTTGCCCCCCCCCCCGAAGAGGGGTCAGAATTTGTTACCCCCCCCGGGTCAAGGGGTACAAATTTTTTAGCCCCCCCCCCCCTGTTGTTAAAAAATGAGCACTCCCTAATCAGCGCAGGCTTTTTTCGCTCAAAACAGGTGGAATTTGTTTGCCCTCCTCCCCCCCCCCCCCCCCCCCGGTGTTAAACATGAGCACAGTAAGTGTGCACGTACGGTTGCTGGTCGGCATGGTGTGCGTGTTGACAGGTCGGATGTGGCACAGCGCGGACAGCGAGTCGCCATCCCTGTCCAACCAGTGCTTTCTGTGGTACTGCCGCAGCAGCTCAGCAAGTCGTGGCTGCTTCAGCTTTATGACACAACACGTCGTGCCCCTCTCACGTCTCCTACCCTCCCCAGCAACTGGCCACAAGGCCGGCTTGGGTTTGGAAACTGTCACTGGGCCTTGGGCCCATTTTGACAAAGTCGCCAAAACGTTGTCAGTCCTGGACTTGTTGTTGACGTGTTCTGGCTTTGGAGTGGCTTCGTTTTTGTCCCGTTTTACCTCGGGGCGGTGTCTAAAGTGAAAACACGTGAATCCTCCGCCTTCTATGAACATGGAGAAGTAATTCCGTAAATCCACGGAGTGATAATCGGCCGGGATATTCGCCACAACGGCGTAAAACTCGGGATCTTCTTTCCCCTTTTCCATCTTGTTCTGTTTTGAAGGGAAGTGGGGAATCCCTTTCCGGTGACGTCATTCTCCGCCTCCACTCTCCCAGCACCATTCCCGTCCTGTAGACTACAACAGACCCTCACCACACCTGTCCCTCACCACCGGCCAGTTTTCGTCAGGACGCGGAGGTAAGAGGATCTTTAGACGAGTATTACAGTATCTTTGGAGGATCAATGGGTCGCGTCTCCCCTGCGTCTCTCTCACTGTGCCGACACCTATCGGGTAATTGCAGTTACCCGATCCAACATGGCGGACTGTGAGTGTTTCTATAGTGAGCTAAAAGAGTTTATTATACCTAGCATATGATAGTCCTATCTCTTAACCACTGAAACCAATACGCACACCCCAGTGGCGTATTACGGCAATACGCCCACCCAGTGGGCGTATTAGAAAGGTCACGTGACCTCTTGTTGACCAATCACAATGCAGCAGATTTTTCTCAAAACGATCGTCGATTGCCGATTTTGTCCACGATTTTTTAGAAAATGCAGCAGATTTCTGATGGTTTGATTATCGGAATTGGTAGATAGCGTATGTGGGCATACATAACAAACTTTACAGCATGCAAATCGGACCAGAAATAAGGATTTTATAGAGAAATCGTCTTGACAAAATCGGGAGACATCTAGCGGCCATCGGGGAAACTAAAAACCAAAACAATCGGCGAACAGTTAGATTTTTGCCGATCTTTGCCATGTTTATTTATGGTTATGATCGGTAGGACTATCATATGCTAGGTATAATAAATGTAAAACATAACATGTGAGCATCCTGTGGTCTATACGCTCACACTCGTGTTTGGATGAACACACTTGTGGCTTATAAAGCCACTCGTGTGTTCATCCAAACACTCGGGTGTGCGTATTGACCCAGTATGCTCACTAGTTATGTTTTTACATATGATTGCACTATACACAAGGGGCCTTGGAGGCTGTAAAGTTGTGTATTTGTAGTATGCATCATGCTCTACCATGGGGACTTCCAACTATATAGTGACATGCTGTAGAATAGCTGTGAGGAGTGGATTTAGAATTGAAAGTACTAGGGTAATTGGATCCGATTGGTCCAAAACAACAAGTACTAGGGTAATTGTAGAGGAGGTACTAGGGTAATTGCACTTTCAGTGAAGGGGATCTCTGACCTGTATCATCACTTGATGGCTAAGGGAGTGATCATTCATTATCAACAGGGGGGGTGGTGGGTTTTGGGGGGGGCAAAAAAATTTGGATCCCTTGACCGGGGGGGGGGGGGAAATTTGGACCCCTTGACCGGGGGGGGGGGCAAAAAAATGTAACCTGTTTTGAGACAAAAAGCCCGCGCGTTACTATGCTTCAAAGGGCCCGCGCGCGAGCCGATTTTCGACCCTAAGGGGGGGGGGGGGGGTAAAAAAATTTGACCCCTTGACCGGGGGGGGGGGGGGTAAAAACCCACCACCCCCCCCTGTTGTTAAAAAATGATCACTCCCTAATTAGGGCATTTATGTGACATGCATACATGATATTAATACTAATTGAGAAGTACATATTATGTAAAAGCAAAAAAGAACACTTCTAAATGGACAGGTTGAAGAATATGACTACTTATAGGAATGGATGCCAGGTACTAGGGTAATTGTAAAATTGAGATCCTTGTTCCATGTACTAGGGTAAATGAGAATATTAGGTTGCAGAACCAAAACATCTTATACAAGAAAATAGAAATGTGTACAGGCAAGGGAAAAAGCCAACTTTGAAATTGACGTCATAAGCTTTCCAGTTTTATATTACACCAGAAGATATTATTTCTAGTTTTTGAGAAATGGCTTCATGAATATGTGTGGGCATCACCCCTTCCAAAATCCGAATAAGCTCTGTCTCATATTTTCCAAGATATTCCTATCTAATTAGCATTATTTATGATAATTAGAAATTTATGATACATTTTCATTCTTTAAGTCATAAAATTCGATCTAGTAATCATAATTACCGTAAATTCCCGCGTACTACCCGCAGGTTGTACGTGCACCAATCTCAGCTTTCATTTGATACCAAACATGCCTATATAGGGTGCGGGTTATACGAGGGTTTCCATCTGTATAGAACAGTACTAAAATATACATTTTCAAATCCAAAAACGGGTTATAGGATTCTCCTGAGTTGGGGGTGCGGGTGATACGCGAGATGCGGGTAGTACGCAGGAATTTACGGTATGTTCTGTTTTCACCATGGCAATCCTCACAAATCATTCTATCAATTTATGTCTTAATTTCCTCTATTTGGAATAATTAAAAATCATGTTTCCATGGTAACACATATCAACAAGCACACCCATTTAGGCTTAAAACGTTTCTTTTACCTGCCAAATAAAGAAGCTTTTTGCCCAAAATGGAATGTTTTATGTAAGCCTATTCAATTCTCCAGAAAAAAGTACCCAAGCGCAATTTTTTGCCTAATTCTTTCATTTTAGGCCATAGTGGCGCCCCCTGGTGGCTAAAATCGGAACTAATCCCGCGGGGACCATCCTTTCTGCTTGCCTGCTCACAAATATACTCATCAGAGCTCCCTGATAACTGTTGAGAAGGAGGAAAAAAACAAATAATTGAGGGAGGGGGATCTTGACTGAAAAAAGAGTATTGTATTCCAATTTTTGACCCCAAGGATTGGGGGGGGGGGAGTAAATGTTGACCCCTCTAGCCCCCCCCCCCCCCCGCCCCCTTTAAAAATGAGTACTCCCTTAGTGATATTACCAGATTACAGGTCAGGTGGTAAAATGCTTTACACCCCCCTCTAGAGTGTGCTGAATTTTTTGCACACACACCCCCCCCCCTTGCTGAAGGTGCCAAAAATTATCATCCCTTGCACTACAGTAACATGCTGGCTTTTCAGCTAACAAGGGGCATACTTTTTACAACCCAACTGCTAATCCCACCATCCCCCTGTAATTAATAAATCAACACTCCCTTATCCTAGTACATTTCATACCAATCATCCTTAGTAGTACTAAGTACTGTTCAGATCAATTACCCTAATACTTTTCTGAACAATTACCCTAGTACCATCCTGTAGCTTTGGGAACAATTACCCTAGTACCACACCCACAATTACCTTAGTACCTAGATTTCTTTTCTGGCTGATTTCTATGTGATATCAGTAATTCCAGAGGTTCATCTCTTGCCTACGGAAGCAGACACAGCCTAACTATGATCATACATGTTTGACTCAGGGTATTAACCCTGAGTAATATACACCTACTAATTTTGCGTTTTAAGACAATTTTGTGACATAGGAGAATCTTTATATTTTGGTTATCGTCCGACATAGACAAAAGTCTACAAAAACATGAGACAGGCAAGGTCGGGGGACAGCATCTAGCGCAAAATTTTTTCTAAAAATCTAAATTTTTCTTGACTAAATTGAACTGCGATCTTTACGAATTTATTTCTCTCTTTCGCTATTATGTAAATGTAGGAAAAAAAAGCTACCACCTCCATGGGCCTCCATAGGCTGCAAGGCATTAAGTTTTTGGGTGGAAGATAGAAATGGAATTTTTCACCATTCTGCTCCTATTTCTCTCTTCTACCCCAAAACCGGGCAAAAACTGGGCATATTATACCGCCAGCACCAGATACATGGTGACAGAAATGTCGCTAGGGGTAAGGAGAAAGGCGCCAGGGGTAAGAGAAATGTCGCCAGGGGTGACACCAAAGTGCACTACAGGTGCACCAGAGGTCCACCACAGGTGCACCAGAGGTCCACTCAAGCGCACCAGAGGTGCACCAAAGTGCACCAGGGGTGCACCAAAGTGCACCAGAGGTCCACCAAAGTGCACAAGAGGTCCACCAAAGTGCACCATAGGTGCACCAGAGTGCACCAGAGGTCCAACAAAGTGCACCAGAGGTCCACCAAAGTGCACCAGAGGTCCACCAAAGCGCACCAGAGGCCCACCAAAGTGCACCAGAGTTGCCGGGGGCGAGTGCAAAGTGCACCAAAGCGCACCAGAGGTCCACCAAAGCGCACCAGAGGTCCACCAAAGCGCACCAGAGGCCCACCAAAGTGCACCAGAGGCCCACCAAAGTGCACCAGAGGCCCATCAAAGTGCACCAGAGGTCCACCAAAGTGCACCAGAGGTCCATCAAAGTGCACCAGGGGTGCACCAAAGTGCACCAGAGGTCCACCAAAGTGCACCAGAGGGTCACCAAAGTGCACCAGAGGGTCACCAAAGTGCACCAGAGGTCCACCAAAGTGCACCAGGGGTGCACCAGAGGTGCACCAGAGCTCCACCAAAGCGCACCAGAGCTTCACCAAAGCGCACCAGAGCTCCACCAAAGTGCACCAGAGCTCCACCAAAGTGCACCAGAGCACCACCAAAGCGCACCAGAGTTCCACCAAAGCGCACCAGAGGTCCACTCAAGCGCACCAGAGGTGCACCAAAGTGCACCAGAGGACCACCAAAGTGCCCAAGAGGTCCACCAAAGTGCACCAGTGGTGCACCAGAGTGCACCAGAGGTCCACCAGAGTGCACCAGAGGTCCACTAGAGTGCACCAGAGGTCCACCAGAGTGCACCAGAGGTCCACCAAAGTGCACCAGAGGTCCACCAAAGTGCACCAGAGGTCCACCAAAGTGCACCAGAGGTCCACCAAAGTGCACAAGAGGTCCACCAAAGTGCACCAGAGGCCCACCAAAGTGCACATGGGTGTTGGAAGAGTTGCCGGGGGCGAGTGCAAAGTGCACCAAAGCGCACCAGAGGTCCACCAAAGCGCACCAGAGGTCCACCAAAGCGCACCAGAGGTCCACCAAAGCGCACCAGAGGTCCACCAAAGCGCACCAGAGGCCCACCAAAGCGCACCAGAGGTCCACCAAAGCGCACCAGAGGTCCACCAAAGCGCACCAGAGGCCCACCAAAGTGCACCAGAGGTCCACCAAAGCGCACCAGAGGTCCACCAAAGCGCACCAGAGGTCCACCAAAGCGCACCAGAGGTCCACCAAAGTGCACCAGAGGTCCACCAAAGTGCACCAGATGTCCTCCAAAGTGCACCAGAGGTCCACCAAGGTGCACTAGAGGTGCACCAGAGTGCACCAGAACTCCACCAAAGTGCACCAGAACTCCACCAAAATGCACCATAGGTCCACCAAAGTGCACCAGAGGTGCACCAAAGTGCACCAGGGGTGCACCAAAGTGCACCAGAGGTCCACCAAAGTGCACCAGAGGTCCACCAAAGCGCACCAGAGGTCCACCAAAGCGCACCAGAGGCCCACCAAAGTGCACCAGAGGTCCACCAAAGTGCACCAGATGTCCTCCAAAGTGCACCAGAGGTCCACCAAAGTGCACTAGAGGTGCACCAAAGTGCACCAGAACTCCACCAAAATGCACCATAGGTCCACCAAAGTGCACCAGGGGTGCACCAAAGTGCACCAGAGGTCCACCAAAGTGCACCAGAGGTCCACCAAAGTGCACCAGAGGTCTACCAAAGTGCACCAGAGGTCCACCAAAGTGCACCAGAGGTCCACCAAAGTGCACCAGATGTCCTCCAAAGTGCACCAGAGGTCCACCAAAGTGCACCAGAGGTCCACCAAAGTGCACTAGAGGTGCACCAAAGTGCACCAGAACTCCACCAAAGTGCACCAGATGTCCACCAAAATGCACCATAGGTCCACCAAAGTGCACCAGAGGTGCACCAAAGTGCACCAGGGGTGTACCAAAGTGCACCAAAGCGCACCAGAGGTCCACCAAAGCGCACTAGAGGTCCACCAAAGTGCACCAGAGGTCCACCAAAGCGCACCAGAGGTCCACTCAAGTGCACTAGAGGTGCACCAAAGTGCACCAGGGGTGCACCAAAGTGCACCAGAGGTCCACCAAAGCGCACCATAGGCCCACCAAAGTGCACCAGAGGGTCACCAAAGTGCACCAGGGGTGCACCAAAGTGCACCAGGGGTCCACCAAAGTGCACCAGCGGTCCACCAAAGTGCACCAGAGGTCTACCAAAGTGCACCAGAGGTCCACCAAAGTGCACCAGAGGTCCACCAAAGTGCACCAGATGTCCTCCAAAGTGCACCAGAGGTCCACCAAAGTGCACTAGAGGTGCACCAAAGTGCACCAGAACTCCACCAAAGTGCACCAGATGTCCACCAAAGTGCACCAGATGTCCTCCAAAGTGCACCAGAGGTCCACCAAGGTGCACTAGAGGTGCACCAGAGGTGCACCAGGGGTGCACCAGAGGTGCAGCAAAGCGCACCAGAGGTCCACCAAAGCGCACCAGAGGTCCACCAAAGTGCACCAGAGGTCCACCAAAGCGTACCAGAGGTCCACTCAAGTGCACTAGAGGTGCACCAAAGTGCACCAGAGGTCCACCAAAGCGCACCAGAGGTCCACCAAAGCGCACCAGAGGTCCACCAAAGCGCACCATAGGCCCACCAAAGTGCACCAGAGGGTCACCAAAGTGCACCAGGGGTGCACCAAAGTGCACCAGGGGTCCACCAAAGGGCACCAGCGGTCCACCAAAGCGCACCAGAGATCCACCAAAGCGCACCATAGGCCCACCAAAGTGCACCAGAGGGTCACCAAAGTGCACCAGGGGTGCACCAAAGTGCACCAGGGGTCCACCAAAGTGCACCAGCGGTCCACCAAAGCACACCAGAGGTCCACCAAAGCGCACCAGAGGTCCATCAAAGTGCACCAGAGCTCCACCAAAGTACACCAGAGGCCCACCAAAGTGCACATGGGTGTGGGGAAGTGCCGGGGGGAGTAAAATGTGCCCTGCGAGCTGTCCGGGCCCTGCGAGTGAGGACTGCCCCACGGAGCTTCCCTTCCCACAATACACTGCTTCACTCCTCCTCCAGTGGGCAGCGTTCCAGGGCAGAAGTAAAATAGAACTAACTAAAATGGGCAGAGATCGCAGAAAAGTGAAGAGCAAATTAGAGAAAAAGGTACAGCCAGTGGGGGAACGATTCAGGACTCCGCTCCAGGTGGTAGACCCGCAAAGAATGTCCGAAAAACGAAAGGGAGAGGCTCAGAACACCCATAGCCCACCCGCGAAAGCGCCAATGGCGAATCAAAGTTGAATTTGGCTAATGCTACCCACTGAGAATTCGCCAAATTGGCTAATTGTGGCTGTAGAGGGGGTGTACAACCGTTATCTGCAGTAACCAACAACGTTATCTGCAGTACTACAGATAACGGTAGGTCATGCAAACGTTATCTGCATCAAAATAACGTGATCTGCAGCAACTTATGTGTTGTAAAAACCCGTTATCTGCATCAACGGAATCATTAGTGAATTTTCCCGAAAAGTAGTATCAGAAACTGTCTGAAGTGTTTTATATTTAGCTTAACAGGTGTGTTTAATGAGTAAACACCTAAACATGTTTAGAGATTTAGATCGAATGTGTTTAAAGTCTAAACTGCTATATTGAAACATGCTTCAGATAATATATGTTTAGGATTGAAACATGTTCAGATTATTTGGTGTTTATTTTTTAACATAATTTTTACAGTGTAGTCCTTGGGACTAGAGACATAGTCCCAAGGACTAGAGACGTAGTCCTGAGGACTAGGGACATAGTCAAAAGGGACTAGGGACATAGTCATAGGGACTAGGGACATAGTTCTGGCGACCAGAACTACCATTCAAATAGGTATAGCAGCTGCTACAGATAACGTTAATTGATGCAGATAACGGTTGGATGTGCCATACTCTAGGTACTGCAGATAACGTTAGTTACTGCAGATAAAGTGAGTATGGTTGATGCAGATAACGTTAATTTGATGCAGATAACGTTTGCATGACTGCTGTTATCTGCAGTACTGCAGTTAACGTTAGTTACTGCACATAACGGTTGCACAGGGGGTCTAGATCGGGGGTCCCCATGTCGCCTGTCGATTTAAAGAAATGCTCATGTCATTTGTCAGTATCTTTGTATTTCTCCTGTCATTTGTCACTAGGCTTCATGTCGCCTGTCGATTTTAAGAAAAGGCCATGTCCCTTGTCAATATCTTTTAATTTCTCCTGTCATTTGTCACTAGGCCCCATGTCGTCTGTCGATTTTAAGAAAAGGCCATGTCGCCCTGTCGATTTTAGGGGTCTACACCCATTGTAGAACAGGTTTGCCTTTTCACTACGGGCATGTAAGATGTCATTGGAAAGAGAGTTTTACGGAGAAGCCAGTCAGTTTTATCATATTTTGATACACTAAACTTCATTATAGATATTTCTAAAAGAAAGTAAAATCTTCACTGTAAGACATTAGATTTAGACTGATTAGAAGTTCTCCGGGGCTATGGGCCAAGGTAACCTACTGCTAGAATGTCAGTGTCTAGAGTCTATGAACCCTCAGGTTTATTATAAATCCTAACAGAAGAAAGGGCATTCTGGTCTATTTTCCAAAACTCACAATTCATGTCAGCGGGCGAAGTTTGGGAGGGTTGCAGGCAGGAGTGAGTAAAGAGGAGAACTAAGGGAGGGGCAGAATAAGTTTGGATAATAGCTTTTCAAAAGCACTGCATATTCCATGATAATTTTTGATCAAGTGAAACTATAACCCCAACCCCACCACTTCTCAATGGAGAATGCTAGCAGTTCCACCCATGTTTCCAATATATAATTTATCTCAATTTCCCCCCCCCCCCCCCTCCCCCGTATTCCACAAAACAGATGTCGTTGGAATCACTGTAGATCTATCATCAATGGTGCAAAAATAGTGATTAGAATTTATACCTAATCTAAATTTTGGCTAATCAATTTTGAATTTGGCGAATAAAAATGGATACAAATTCGCCAAACTGGCTAATAGAATACAAGTCCTAGCGCTAACCCAGTCGACCTTCTCTCCATGTACAATTGCTTTTCACAGAAGCACAAAAATTATTTATCTTCATACACTCTGTTACCTAACCCTGAGTCATCTGTGAGTACGCTCACACGCTCAGTCATTTCATGTATGAACATACAGTATTTACTACAGAATTATCAGAAATGTGTTAGACATGGTTGACTAAGAGTCCGCCATGTTGGATCGGGTAATTGCAATTACCTGATAGGTGGCGGCACAGTGTCTCTATCAAATGGCGGGAATATCGTCTCTGTTGCTTCGGTTCTGTTTGTCAGCTTTTCCATGTTCATAATTATTGAGTTCTTCCAGTGAATGGTGCCGTCAAAAACAACTCAGTTGTAGTGTCGTTGTCAACATGTGGTTGGTGGCGGGCATTGACATGTTAAATTCATGTTGAAACTTGAGTTCAGACTCGTATATTCCCAGATAACTGCAGACTGTTTAAGGCTGACCCAGTCTCTCCCTGTGTGAGTGGGGACCTTCATGATGGGGGCATGGAGGAGTAGAATAACTTCATCGGGAGCCTTCCATAATACCAATGGGCATACTGGATCCGTAAAAGGCGACAAAACTTGAAGGGTCTCGTGCCTTACTGCTGTGATCAGTCACGTAAACTGTTTTGGCATCCTTGCTGGGCCTTCTTGCTGGTGGTCTGACATGGGATACCTCCTCAGTGAACCACATCTGAGATATCAAAGGCTGTGGTTTGTCTGGCCCTGCCTACTATGTGGCTCCAGATGGATCAAAAGCAACCTGGCGACCTGGGCTATTTTCCAGGCGACCTGGCGACCTGGTGCAATGATAAAAGCGACCTGGCGACTTTTGGAAAAGTTTAACAATAGCATAAATGGTCCAAAAATGCGACTTTGTGACCTGGGGCCCTTAATTTCGGCGACTTTCCGACCTGAGGGGGGGACCCCTCTGCACCCCCTACTATGGTACTAGCCCAGGTAGGTATGACCAGGCAAATAAAAGAACACTTGCTATCCTTCAAAAATAGTAGGGGACGTACCCTGGTAGCGGTTTTCTCCCTCACCTCATAGATGCGGTCATTCATGTCACAGATTCAATCATCCATTGTGCGGTCACTGCTGTATTGGGCAAGCAGCATATAAATACCTGTCCTACTGCAAGGCAGACTACCACTATTTGTGGATGACTCCTTGCCAACTTGAGATATGTCCCATGAGGTACTTGAAGTACATCTGGACGTTAAACAAATTAATCAATCAATTAATGGCAAGGGTAGATCTGTCTTCACGTAGGCTTTTCTATAAATATTATCCGAGCTCTTGATGGAGCTTCAAGTATTCTAGATTGAGAAAATATTGTTCTTATAAGAGTAATGGTCACATTATTTATTGTTCACTGGTTATCGTGTGCAACCCACTTTTGTGTTTTTAGGGAAGATATTCCGGCACTATCTGTCAACTGAAATCGGAAGTACTATTTTGAACATTGAGAGGTCAAGACTATATGCTATACAGCAAGAGAAATTGTTCATTAATGCAGCTGTAATGCATTGTACATGTTGGGCTTGGACGTTAAGCAAATCAATCAATCTTCTCTACCATAGCTTTGAGTGATGGAGCGCTGGTCCGGTCGTGTGGCCCTAGTAACGGGAGCCTACTGTGGGATAGGAGCCGCCATAGCTGAAGCCTTAGTCCAGCATGGCATGACCGTTATTGGATGCGCAAGGAATGAGGAGCGATTAAATGTAGGTTGGTTTCATGAATTAGACCAGCATTTGACTGAAGTGAGCTTGATCTTTGAAATTTTGGATCAGCATTTGACTATGTCATGAACAAAGATGCCACATTTCCTTCTTCGGTATTATAGACCATACATATCCATATTGAATCTTGAAGTGGCTGTGACACATAAATGTCTGTCCTACTACGAGGTAGACTAGCACTTTTTGTGGATGGCTTTCTCCCTAATACTCGACACAGTTCCGCAAGGTGCTCAATGTGTGCTGGAACTCAATCAATTAGTTCTCTGCACTTGATATACACCTTGTATGGTTAATAATTCTACAGTGTTTCTCTCGTGTGTCATGAAAATGAGTAGCGAGTGACTGAATGCACATGACATAACACCTTCTGATTCATGACCAGCTACTCCTTTTTTGATTTCAGGCATTTTCAGAACAAGTAGACACTTCATCCGGAGGGTCTTTCCACCCAATACCGTGTGATGTCTCAAAAGAGGAGGATGTTTTGTCGATGTTTGCAAAGATCCGCAGCGATCACGGCAAGCTCCATGTGTGTGTAAACAATGCAGGCTTAGCTCATGACTCGACACTCCTGAAGGGAAAGACCGACCATTTCAGAGAAATGCTAGAGGTTTGTTTTTGTGCTTTTAATAATGATGACACAGATGCTGCATAAAACCTGCACCGACACAAACCGCACCTAACCGACACAAACCGCACCTAACCGACACAAACCGCACCTAACCGACACAAACCGCACCTAACCGACACAAACCGCACCTAACCGACACAAACCGCACCTAACCGACACAAACCGCACCTAACCGACACAAACCGCACCTAACCGACACAAACCGCACCTAACCGACACAAACCGCACCTAACCGACACAAACCGCACCTAACCGACACAAACCGCACCTAACCAGGGTGGGGTGTAACTTGTGGGTTGTAACTTGTGGCCAGAGATTCAGTTTGGGTTGCACCCAGCTGTTTTGCTAGCATAACTTAAGTGGACATCTTCAACACCCAGTGCGAGTTGTTCCATACAGGGATGGAAGTCTTTCCCTGATTTCAAGCTTTTTTTTGTTATTCAGACCTATACTTCGCTAGAGAGGACCTTTATTCAGAGGCCTCAATTTGAACATTTCAAGTTTTTCAGTCCTGGCCATAAGACAGGTTCTACTCATTTGCATTTTTACATATTAATGGTGCATGTTACGGACAGTACAGTGCTCCAAACAGATGGCACATAGTTGTATCAGCTTGGAGTCTATTTTTTGCCTCATGACTCTTCCCAATTGTGAAAAATTAAAATTTGAGTAAGTCTCCTCTGCAAAGACAATGAGGCATTAAACCAAAGAAACACCGTAGACTGTAATATGCTGTAGAATTACTCTCCTAATTCTATATTTTTTGTGATATAAACCTGATAAAAAAGAATTGATTTTGTCGTACCTAGGTTAATGTTCTGGGGCTTAGTATTGTGACTCGGGAAGCCGTGAGCCTGATGCGGGAATCTAAAGTGGAGGAAGGACACGTCTGTAACCTGTGCAGGTCAGTTTACCCTGTCAGTGAAACAGGTTTCCTTCAACTTGTTCTCCTGCAGGTGTTTTGTCACCTAATAATTTGTATATCAAGGTTAAAGAGGGATTTTTCTATTACTAAGTTCATGGAATTGTTCCTCTCATAGATTCGATCATCCTACCTGTGAAAACCTAAACTAAAACTTAGTCTCCTCTGCATTGTCAATAGGACGTTAAACTTAACAAATAAACAAAATAACTTTGTAGACTTGATTCTATTTCTAATGAAAACATTGGGATGATTACAATATTCAACATAATTCGACATTGTGATTGTGTGTTGATTGCTTCTAGCCTGACTGGCCATGAAGTCTCTCAGCGAGGGACCTCACATTTCTACTCTGCCACCAAGTTTGCTGTGAATGCCCTGACCGAAGGTTTGAGGCAGGAACTAAAGGAGGCCAAACTGAAGATAAGAGTTTCGGTATGTCCAGTGATCTTAGTGGTTGGTTGCAGACGGTTCGGTCTTCTACCCATTTGTGTCATTACCAGATAATATCATCCCCCACTTGTGTAGAGCTTAAACTCAGTCTGGAGCCTTATCAAGGGCCAACTGGATGTTCTTCCAACTACAATTGTATGAAGACTGTGCAGAATTACTGTAAAACCTCTCTGATAATTAAGCAGACATTTTTTCTTGAATTTTAGGCTTGATTCAGCTTATAGCATTGTCTTAAAGAAGGGGATCGACTGAAATGGGAGGTAAGCTTATCAGAGAGGTTTCAGGGTAAAGGTTGGGTTCACTTTCTTAGTCTAGGATCTAAATTGAAGCAACTTCTCTCGCAATGTCACCTTCCAACTGAAGACTTCAATATTACATGTTTTGTTGCAGCAACTGAGTCCGAGCCTGACCGCAACAGAGTTCTTTGTCAGAAAGAGCGGACAAAAGGCTTCTGATAAGGTGCTCTCAGTTGGAAATGTAAGTTCATTGGTTTTAAGTCTGTGTCTGGTCATGGAGGTGGATGTGTGACGCCGTTTCCCACTGCACATGCATGCCCACACACCCACACACTCATGCACATTTTAAAGATGAGAAAAGAAAGGACCAAGTCCTTCAGCAGTCCCATAGGGTACTGTGTATATTTGAACGTTAAACAAATCAATGTATGTGTAAAGACAAAAGATACATTATTTCAAATCAAACCTGCTTCAGCTGGATTAGTAATGTTCCCACCAGACATTAAACAACTCAACCCTTACTGTCTGCTGACGCTATAACACATGTCCCTTCGAAACCTTTTGCAGCCTCTCGCGCCGAAAGATGTGTCAGATTGTTTCCTTCACGCACTGGGAGCCCCTTATCATGTCCAGGTAGGCATGCAGTCTGGTGTCATATTGGGGGCATGATGTATATTACAGGTAGGCATGCAGTCAGGTGTCATATTGGAGGTATGATGTATATTACAGGTAGGCGTGCAGTCTGGTGTCATATTGGGGGTATGATGTATATTTCAGGTAGGCAGTCTGGTGTCATATTGGGGGTATGATGTATATTTCAGGTAGGCGTGCAGCCTGGTGTCATATTGGGGGTATGATGTATATTTCAGGTAGGTATACAGTCTGGTGTCATATTGGGGGCATGATGTATATTTCAGGTAGGTATACAGTCTGGTGTCATATTGGGGGTATGATGTATATTTCAGGTAGGCATGCAGCCTGGTGTCATATTGGGGGTATGATGTATATTTCAGGTAGGCATACAGTCTGGTGTCATATTGGGGGTATGATGTATATTTCAGGTAGGCGTGCAGTCTGGTGTCATATTGGGGGTATGATGTATATTTCAGGTAGGCATACAGTCTGGTGTCATATTGGGGGTATGATGTATATGTCAGGTAGGCGTGCAGTCTGGTGTCATATTGGGGGCATGATGTATATTTCAGGTAGGCGTGCAGTCTGGTGTCATATTGGGGGTATGATGTATATTTCAGGTAGGCGTGCAGTCTGGTGTCATATTGGGGGCATGATGTATATTTCAGGTAGGCAGTCTGGTGTCATATTGGGGGCATGATGTATATTTCAGGTAGGCAGTCTGGTGTCATATTGGGGTATGATGTATATGTCAGGTAGGCAGTCTGGTGTCATATTGGGGTATGATGTATATGTCAGGTAGGCGTGCAGTCAGGTGTCATATTGGGGGTATGATGTATATTTCAGGTAGGCAGTCTGGTGTCATATTGGGGGCATGATGTATATTTCAGGTAGGCAGTCTGGTGTCATATTGGGGGTATGATGTATATTTCAGGTAGGCAGTCTGGTGTCATATTGGGGTATGATGTATATGTCAGGTAGGCAGTCTGGTGTCATATTGGGGTATGATGTATATGTCAGGTAGGCGTGCAGTCAGGTGTCATATTGGGGGTATGATGTATATTTCAGGTAGGCAGTCTGGTGTCATATTGGGGGCATGATGTATATTTCAGGTAGGCAGTCTGGTGTCATATTGGGGTATGATGTATATGTCAGGTAGGCGTGCAGTCAGGTGTCATATTGGGGGTATGATGTATATTTCAGGTAGGCGTGCAGTCAGGTGTCATATTGGGGGCATGATGTATATTACAGCACATTAGATTGGCTTGCTATCCTTCTCAGAGATACCACTTTTCCTACTTTTGTAGGAATTCCTACTTTTTGGCTAGAATTTCCGTATTAAATGTCAATATTCTACAGAAAATTGACCAAATTGTAAGATGACTGAGTGGGATCTCTGCCTTCTTAAAGAGTAGGGGGCCGGGGTAGGGGGATGTACTGCAGCAGCTGTTTCCCCTTATCGTATAGATTGTCATTCATCTCATAGATTCAATCATTGATAGGTCCAATCACTGCTATGGACAAGCAGTATTCAAACCTGTCCAAAATGAGTGAAAAGCTTTAAGTCAGGTTTTCACAGAAAGGACGCACCAGATGTTTAAACTACTCACCATAAATGATTTCTTACTGGTTACTTATATCTAGTCTCAGGGAGGAATCTTAATGAAGGGATTTCAAAATTAGATAATTTCCTCATTGGAAAGCATAATAAAAGGCTGCGACAAAATGAAATGTACATGTGTAAAGAGTGGCTCCTGTTTCTTGTTTTGTAGATACAAGACATCATTGTAAGGCCAACAAACTGATGGCATTTATCCATGGGAGGAAAAGCCAATACAGAGTGGTTATATCCGACATCTATAGACATTCTGTGTACAACTCAAGCCAGGCTTGTTACACACAAAAGACACCATTTGACCTACCATGATGTTTGCCCCCCACCATCGCGTCACCCTCATTGAACCAACAACCACACTGGTTCCTAGAACAAATGGTTCTCTAATGTAGTTTTCTGGCCGTGAATATGACCCTAGCTGTCGGAATGGCTCACTCACTCACTGGTGCTGACTAGATTGATGAATGATTTACCAATATGATGCTTACTGCTAAACGACACTTGTGATTTTTATTCCTTTGGGATGGCGTGCGGTGTGACCTCACCCATATTGGTCAGGCGCGCAGATATGGAACATGAAGTATCTGTGTCTGTCAGGATAATGTGACTGGCCGGATGATGTGTCTACAGTCTGTGGCACAGCACCTGTGTGAGGCAGCACAATAAAGTGGGGCCCGATGCCACGAGCAGTATCTCACTGCTACGAGCCGCGTCCCACTGTTACAAGCAGACTCACAAACACATGCACGCGCACACGCACCCACACACTTATGCGCAACATCTAAATGAGAAAGGAAAGGACATATTGTCCAATCAAATCTGAGAAGTCCCACTGGGTCTATATACGCTGGGACGTTAATCTATAACCGATAGGATTCCATGTATGGTGTGATTTATGTATATGTGATTTATGTATATGTTACAGAGTCATGTAAATAAAAGGTAACAACAATATGCAGTTTTCTTACATAATTGAAGATTTTATATACCGTAAAACCCCTCCTTTAAGACGACCCCCTCACACACAAAACAATATCATCATGACGCTGTTCAAGATCAATTATACTTTATTCCCCTATATATAAAACAGCATTATTTGACACCAGCGAATCATCCCATTGAGAAAGGCTTGAGTGCTTGCCGGGAACAGATAAGCCAAGAGGCTACATGAAATTATGTAATTACTGGACATCGATTCTCTGTCTCTTTGTAGCTCTATAGTGATCGATGCCCAGTTTTATACTTCAGACCAGTGGCTCATTTTGGCTGTTTTTCGCCTCACAGATTGCCCCTAGCGCAAAATCCTGACTAGGTGTCAATATATTCTCTATGCCAATGTGTAATATGAGGGTAGAAAACAGTGGAACCTCAGTTAGAAAAAATCCTACTGAACAGTTTTTGAGAAAATTAGGGTTTTGTTGCCCTTTTTTGCTGTTTTTAGTACATTTCCTACATAACCCGTGAACGCCAGCATTTCTCAATTTTCAGGTATTTAGAATTAGAATTTGACATTTTTTTATTCGCAGTAGGATTCCTGAATACCGAGCCATTCTAGAAAAGCTATTCTTTGGAAAAAATACTTAGTATTTCTTGATGATTTTCGTTGCACAAATTTAGGTTGTAATATAAAAACTGCATTGTCATCCAATCAAAGTGTTTATGCACTGTTGAGGGTCACCCCCTCCCACCCTCTTCACTGTGCATTGAAGGAGAACAGGCAGGGGAGGTACACGTGTCTGTATATAGCTGTTGACCTGGGTGCTGGGTGCATTTTTAATTTATGGGGTGCCAACTGTTCATGAAAGAAAATTCAAATAGATTTTTTTTTTTTTAGTATCAGATTAATGCAACTACAAGTCGTGACAGCACTTAAAGCATTCTATTTGCATTAATATGAATGGTGGCCACCTTATGGGGTGCCAAATATTCATGAAAGAAAAATTGATAAGAATTTGTTTTTTATTAGCATTAAATTGATGCAACTACAATTCGAGATTGCATTTCAAGCATCGGGGCATTCAATGAATGGTAGTCATCTTAAATATATGGGGTGCCAACTGTTCATAAATAAAAAAAAGAATAGAATTAGTTTTTTTATTAGTATCAGATTAATGCAACTACAATTTGTGATTGCACTTAAAGCATTGTGGCATGCAATGACTGGTAGTCACCTTGAATGTATGGGGTGCCAACTGTTCATGAAAGAAAAAAAAGAAAGGTTTTTTTTAAGAATCAAATTAATGCAACAGCAACTCAAGATTGCATTTAAGCATTATGGCATTCAATGATTGGTGGCCATCTTGAACCTATGGGGTGCCAACTCTTCATGAAAAAAACAACTAAATTGGATGTTTTTAACAGTTTAAAATTAATGCAACTACATCTCAAGATTGCATTTAAAGCATTGTGGCATTCAATGAATGGTGGCCATCCTAAACCTATGGGGTGCCAACTGTGTTTGAAAAAGGTATCAAATAGAAATGTTCTTATATAGATATCAAATTAATGCAACTACAATTCTTCATTGCACTGAAAGCATTGTGGCATTTAGTAAATGGTAGCCATCTTGAATGGGTTGAATGAAGGAAAAATCAAATAGGATTTGTTTTTTTGATAGTATCAAATTAATGCAACTACAAGTCAAGATTGCATTTCAAGCATTGGGACATTCAATAAGTGATAGCCATCTTGAATCTATGGGATGCCAACTGTTCATGAAAGAAAAATAGAATAGATTCTTTTTTATTAGTATCAAACTACTGCAACTGCAATTCGAGATTACATTGAAAGCATGGTGGCATTCAATCAATGGTTGCAATCTTGAATTTCGAAATGAACATACACACAGACATATAGGCATGAACATGGTGTTCTCCTTCATATAGATATTCATGGATTTCTACTTCTAATAAATATAGCTTTCTGTTACATGGATGTCGATGTCCAGTTTTAGATATATATCCATATAGTGCATTGGAGTGCTATAATGTTGGACTGCTGTATATTTTATACTCAAAGTTAACTCGGTTTTGCTTCCCGATTTAATTTCAATTAAAAGTTCTTTATATGCAAAAATCCCTCTCCAAATGAGAATAATTCTTAATATTCCATCGTACATTAGAGAAAAGCAGCATGAATATTAGAAATACTCTCGCACATTGAATTTAGCAACAAGAGACATAATCATAAAAGAAATTCCGCCATTTTTTTTTGCAAGAAAATGGCACTGAAATAACTTTCTATTAAATACTGGTGATCAAATACAACGGGATAACATAGTAAATGACCTTTTAATATTCCCCTATGAGCATAAGATTATAAAACATTCAAATAATTGAGAAAATGAAGCCTAAAGTCCATAAGAATCTGTTAGGAGAGTGACTGGTGGTTGATAGGGACGCATCTCCATGACAACATCGCCAAGCGCTATCTGGGACAGACGGACGCCCGCCTGTGTTGTAAGCGCGGTTAGGAGTGTCATTGGTATCCAATTTATTTCGATTCCGATTATCACTATTTTGGTCTCGATTTCTCGATTATATCGATTTATTTGGATCTGTGATCAATGGTTAAAAATATGCTTGAAAATAATGTTTTCAGTTGTTTATTAAAGTTTGTAGCTATACTATATCAAGTGTTGGGGTTCTGTACTATACATGTGGCATATGGGCTAAGTTTAGAACTGCTGTATGCAATTGGATGTGATTGATTGGTCATCAAAATTAATTTTGATTAACATTCGGGTGTAAATTCCCCTAAAACTTATAAATAGGTTAGTTCTATTTGGAATTTCTACAAAATTCTTTCAGTTTTGGGAAGGTGAATTCATGGACAATCTATGGATCTAATATTGTATCAATATGATGCTTTTGTCAATGCGATAATCGTAATTACGGAAATGTCGATATATCGATTTGCGGGGTATCAATGACAGTCCTACCCGCGCTTAGCCCCGTTCCAGCTTGCTGGCACGGGGAGGGGTGTGTGGGTGGGGTGGGGGGTCGTGTAGGCCACCCCCAGACCCCAAAGGGGCTGGTTCAAGTGTTCAAACTGGCTCCGTGAGGTCTTTGGTGGTAACCATACCTGTGGGGAGACGCTTTGGTTGCGGCATGTATGACACAGCTGCTGTCACACCATTTTGTTACCACTTCACAGCATAATGGGCTTGTAGTTGCCAATGCATTTTTACCAATGCCTTAACCTATCCTCCCTCTCCCATGAGACTGAATATAGCTTTCTGTTAGAAGCCAAATTCAGCAATAGTACTTACCCAGGCAGTGGTGGTGGGCACGTGGGGAGGAGTGTCCACTTGACGGCCTACCGTCTATCCTTTTTGGTGGTACGTCTATAAACACCCCCACTCCTGGCGCCTCCACAACTGGGGACCTCGCTCGTCTTCTCGACCTGAAGGGTACTTCATTCCTCACCTCCAGGACGGGGTACGTAAAATCAGCTGCAAGTGGAACATGTGTCGGATTAATATTGTGAAACCCAACTTTTGTGGGGGGAGGGCGAGTTTTGTCATTTTCCAGGCCCTCAATGTCTGTGGGGAACTGTGAATTTGGTGGAGTGAGTATGGTATTCCACTCCAAGAATACAGGTTTTGCCCTCAAGGCCCCATCAGGTGTTAAGGGAGACTGTGTAGTAGGTAGTGTTCTAAAACAAAACAAGGACCGTGGCCCAGAGAGGGTGATTTAATCATAAAGGTGGGGTTGGTGGTGAAATCAGAGGTCGTATGGGAATAGACTCTTAAAACCTGGGGAGCAATTATTCTATAAAAATTGTTCACTGTGTATCAATACACATTAAAACAAGAATTCTCTTCTTTTTTCTGTTCTAAGTCTCATTCCCTTGTCAATGCAGAGCCACATTATTAACAAAAATCACTCTAAGCTGTCCTGTCTTCTCTTAATTTCAATAGTTCCCATGGATTATGCAAGGTTTGCTTATGAGGGGGAGTGCGGTAAATATGAAAACAGTTTTTGAACATTTGTAAAGTTTCACTATCATCAACTTTTCTAAAAATAAAAGTTTCAGAAGCGAAATTGTCGGTTCTTTCTGTCTTGCATATCAGAAACGTCAATATTATGTGCCAATTACGTAGGAGAAGCAAAATTGTCACTTTTGTCTGTTCTTTGTGTCAACAGTATGTATCAAGAATTGAATTTTCCATTGAACCAATTTGTTTTCTAATTTAAGTTTCTGGCCATGAATATGACCTTAGTTGTCGAAATGGCGTTCAACATCCATTACTTACTTACTTACTTACTTGAATGACCATCTGTATGTCAGGGAAGAAGTGTACTTCTTCCTTGGCTTCTCCCCAGCCAGGGGTTTCTGGAGCTGGTCTAACAATTGAATGACCATCTGTAGGTCAGTGATGAATGGCTTTTATTCCTCCGAGGCTTCTCGCTGGCCAGGTGGGTGTTGACCTGGTCTAACAACTGTGCTGTACCATGTCCTTTCTACCACCATACTATGCAGATCTGTGGGGCACGGGCTGCCAATACAGTTTATTTTCTCAACCTACCGGTCAGCAGAAGGCCTCTTGAATTGATTAAATGCAGCCATAAAATAACTGTAGTAGTGTTTACCTGAAGGGATATGAAACCAGGGGGAGTCAGACTTCAAAAGAAGTAATCAGGGAGGCATGTGAAGTGTGCCAGGCATCAGCCCCGGTAATACAAGTACAGGGACTAACTATACAGTTACATAAATGCGTAAGTGAGTGGACTGCTCCACCTGCCACTTGCCATGCGGCTCGTCACAAGAAGGGCAGTGGTCTGGAGAAAATAGATAAACGGTTTATTTAGAGATGGAATGGGGGAGAGAAGAATGTGGAGCGTGAAACGATATGAAACCAGGGTGAGTCAGACTTCAAAAGAAGTAATCAGGGAGGGATGTGATGTGAAGTGGGATTGAATTAATAGGTGTGGTTACATCTTACACAAAAATGAAATGCCATTGGTGAATATTGCAAACATTTCATAGCAGGAGATTCACACTCTTTCAAAAAGCATGTATTAGAATGCAGGATTTTGAGGTTCTATTTACATATTTGTCCGTCACACTTTACAAGTGTTCAAAAACTATCATCAACTTTTCTAAAAATAGAAGTATCAGAAGCGAAATTGTCTGTTCTTTCTGTCTAGCCTATCAAAAACGTCAATATTTAGTACCAATAGCGTAGGAGAAGTGAACTTGTCACTTTTGTCTCTTCTTTGTGTCTATATCCATGGTAACAATTGTCAAAGAAATTGTAAAAATTGTAATTTTATCGAGGTCAAGGTGCTTTTTAAGGTTATTATAGTCTGTCATTTTTTTGTTCAGGTGTATAGCGTTTATTAGTCATTCTTCACAAAGTCAACTGCTCTTTGATATGTTGCCAGATCGTTCTCTACAGCGTCTGGTCTAGCATTGTTTTTATCTTGGTATACATCCCAAAGTTGCGAAAGTAATGCTCAATTTGGCCAGGAATGAATACCAATTTGGTGTGCTGTGTCCTCTGCCTTTATAGAGTTGAACACCCCCACCCCGCCCACAGCGAGCAGTCACACTCCTGGTCCGGATGGGTGACCCCATTGGGGACTGATGCCTTCCTCTTCTCCTCTGACGGGACCGGCTGGCAGCTAGGACGTCTAGCACCTGAGACTTAGAAACTGGAAGTGGAACATATGTCGGATTAATATTGTGAAACCCAACTTTTGTGGGGGGGAGGGCAAGTTTTGTCATTTTCCAGGCCCTCAATGTCTGTGGGGAACTGTGAATTTGGTGGAGTGAGTATGGTATTCCACTCCAAGAATACGGGTTTAAAAATGTAAAAATTGTAATTTCATCTAGGTCAAGGTGCCTTTTAAGGTTATCATTGTCCGTCATTCTTTTGTTCATGTGTATAGCGTTTATTACAGTCAAATTTCACAAAGTCAACTGCTCTTTGATATGTTGCCAGATCGTTCTCTACAGCTTCTAGTCCGGCATTGTTATTATCTTGATGTACATCCCAAAGTTGCGAAATTAATGCTCAACTTGGCCAGGAATGAATACCAATTTGGTGTGCTGTGCCCCATCCCGCCCACAGCCGGCAGTCATGCGTCGGGTTTGGATTGGTGATCAAAAACGATCATCAACTTTTCTAAAAAATAAAAGTATCAGAAGTGAACTGGTCACTTTTGTCTGTTCTTTGTGTCTATATCCATGGTAACAATTGTAAAAGATATTTTCTCAACTTACTTTCAAATTTGTTCTTGACAAATTTCAGGAACGTGCCCTGAATAAAATGAGAGGAAAGGAATAAATGAACAGCATGGATTATGCATGTTTTACTTATGAGGGGGGTAGTGAGGTAAATATGAAAAAAACTCCTCCCCTGCCCCCCCCCCCCCCCTCTTTGAGGTGTCTTTAAACGCAGAAAAAAAATTTCCTCAACTTACCTAAGTCTTCCCGGAGCAGGGAGAAGTGATCTGTACTCGTGACGTGGAAACACTTATTTTCAAATGAAAGGTAGGAACCCTGAATGAATTGAGAGAAAAGCAATTGGTGACCTCATTATTGAACATAAGGGGAATTCAGAGAGAGGAAACAGATCAGTGTGTCATGATTCTGTGCGGATAGTACTTATGTTATAGGTGGATATTGCAAACATTTCATAGCAGGAGATTCACAATCTTTCAAAAGGCATATATTAGAATGCAGGATTTTGAGGTTCTATTTACATATTTGTCAGTCACACTTTACAAATGTTCAAAAACTATCATCAACTTTTCTAAAAATAGAATTATCAGAAGCGAAATTGTCTGTTCTTTCTGTCTAGTCTATCAAAAACGTCAATATTAAGTACCAATAGCGTAGGAGACGCGAACTTGTCACTTTTGTTTCTTCTTTGTGTCTATATCCATGGTAACAATTGTCAAAGAAATTGTAAAAATTGTTATTTTATCTAGGTCAAGGTGCCTTTTAAGGTTATCATAGTCCGTCATTTTTTTGTTCAGGTGTATAGCGTTTATTAGTCATTCTTCACAAAGTCAACTGCTCTTTGGTATGTTGCCAGATCGTTTTCTACAGCTTCTGGTCTAGCATTGTTATTATCTTGGTGTACATCCCAAAGTTGCGAAAGTAATGCTCAATTTGGCCAGGAATGAATCCCAATTTGGTGTGCTGTGCCCTCTGCCTTAGAGTTAAACACCCCCACCCCGTGCACAGCGAGCAGTCGCGCTCCTGGTCCGGATGGGTGACCACATTGGGGACTGATGCCTTCCTCTTCTCCTCTGACGGGACCGGGTGGCAGTTAGGAAGTCCAACACCAGAGACTTATGAGCTATCAAAAACGTCATATAGACAATATTAAGTACCAATAGCGTAGGAGAAGCGAACTTGTCACTTTTGTCTCTTCTTTGTGTCTATGTCCATGGTAATAATTGTCAAAGAAAATGTAAAAATTGTAATTTTATCTATGTCAAGGTGCCTTTTAAGGTTATCATAGTCCGTCATTCTTTTGTTCAGGTGTATAGCGTTTATTAGTCATTCTTCACAAAGTCAACTGCTCTTTGGTATGTTGCCAGATCGTTTTCTACAGCTTCTGGTCTAGCATTGTTATTATCTTGGTGTACATCCCAAAGTTGCGAAAGTAATGCTCAATTTGGCCAGGAATGAATCCCAATTTGGTGTGCTGTGCCCTCTGCCTTAGAGTTAAACACCCCCACCCCGTGCACAGCGAGCAGTCGCGCTCCTGGTCCGGATGGGTGACCACATTGGGGACTGATGCCTTCCTCTTCTCCTCTGACGGGACCGGGTGGCAGTTAGGAAGTCCAACACCAGAGACTTATGAGCTATCAAAAACGTCATATAGACAATATTAAGTACCAATAGCGTAGGAGAAGCGAACTTGTCACTTTTGTCTCTTCTTTGTGTCTATGTCCATGGTAATAATTGTCAAAGAAAATGTAAAAATTGTAATTTTATCTATGTCAAGGTGCCTTTTAAGGTTATCATAGTCCGTCATTCTTTTGTTCAGGTGTATAGCGTTTATTAGTCATTCTTCACAAAGTCAACTGCTCTTTGGTATCTCGCCATGAATATGACCTTAGTTGTCGAAATGGCGTTAAACATCCATTACTCACTCAACTGCTCTTTGATATGTTACCAGATTGTTCTCTACAGCTTCTTGTCTATAATTGTTATTATCTTGGTGTACATCCCAAAGTTGCGAAAGTAATGCTTAATTTGGCCAGGAATGAATACCAATTTGGTGTGCTGTGCCCTCTGCCTTAGAGTTAAACACCCCCACCCCGTCCACAGCGAGCAGTCGCACTCCTGGTCCTGATGGGTGACCCCATTGGGGACTGATGCCTTCCTCTTCTCCTCTGACGGGACCGGCTGGCAGCTAGGACGTCTAGCACCTGAGACTTAGAAACTGGAAGTGGAACATATGTCGGATTAATATTGTGAAACCCAACTTTTGTGGGGGGAGGGCGAGTTTTGTCATTTTCCAGGCCCTCAATGTTTGTGGGGAACTGTGAATTTGGTGGAGTGAGTATGGTATTCCATAAGGTTATCATTGTCTGTCATTCTTTTGTTCAGGTGTATAGCGTTTATTAGTCATTCTTCACAAAGTCAACTGCTCTTTGATATGTTGCCAGATTGTTCTCTACAGCTTCTAGTCTGGCACTTTTTTGGGATGTACACCAAGATAATAACAATACTTCAAAAACGATCATCAACTTTTCTAAAAATAAAAGTATCAGAAGTGAACTTGTCACTTTTGTCTGTTCTTTGTGTCTATGTACATGTACATTGTACATTATATACATGAATATACATAAATAGTTAAGTACAGCCCCACCCCGCCCACGGCCGGCACTCATGCTCCATGCTATCGTTGGGAAATATCTGTGGGGAATATCTGTAGCTCTCATCTGATCTGGTGGGCCTCAGACCCGGCAGTGCCACCTCAGGGTAGGAGGTCACAACCTGGTAGAGCTCGTTGTGATAAACTCTTGTGTAAGTCCCAGGCGTCCTAGCACACTTGGCAGTAAAACAATCCAATCAACCAAGCATTGTGGTCCCACTGTGGTATAGGTAATGGGACTGATGGCCCCACGGACAGTCAGCCCCAGTCTGATGGCCCCACATATGAAATCACTTATCATTGTCCTATACTCATGCATTCATCCATATTAATGTGGCATTTTAGGTAAATGCCGTCTTTAGCAGGGCATCTAAAAATGCATATTCTGATATTAAATGGTGATAATGAACGAAGGCACATCATGAACATTTGCTCTAGACCTTCCAATTCATTTTAAAACAGCTGTGGGGCAGACATGACCAAACCGGTGACAGTAGTCTATCGGGATCTTCCCTGACTCCCTCCGTTCTAACTTCAGAAAGAGAACAAATATCAACTAAACCATTTACTCTTAATGCTTTAATAACTCTTCTCAATTAAGTCTGCTCATGAAAGAAAACCCAAACACTAACCCATTAAAAGCTGGGTAAAAGTTTTCCTGCATGACTGATGTCCTTCTTGATAATTTATGATTTGATGTGGATTATTTGATAACTTGAAATTATAATGTTGATACTTCTCGTGATTAAGATTATTCTAGGAATATTTATTTAGAAATAATACTGCCCCTTCTTCCAAAAGTATTCATCAACTGGTTCTGCCATGTCAACAGAGCCATCAGGCAGGGTTGGGGACATTCCATTTGCAGGCCTTAGACGTGTAGCTGTAATCCTTGCCATTCTGTATATTGTACTCGCTCCTGAAGAGGATTTTGGCCACATGATTGCTTGTGCCACTCAGACTGAAAAGAAAAATGCCTTGGATAAAACATTGCAATACTCAACTATATTTAGCATGATACCAGAGCTGTTGGTGGTGGGTGATGATCTCCCTGAAGATGAGTGAGTAATGCCCCATCCTGCAAGTTCTTGAATGGTTTGGCTCCAGCCTCTGTCAGACAACATCCTGAAGCACTTAGAATAACGTTGTTTTTGATTTTATCTGTGTATGAGCTATGGACAAAAGTACAGGTATCTTCACAAAGAACATTTCTACTAATAAAGCTGTATTGGCAGCCCGGGCCCATATCCGCAGGCCCAGGCGTCCTAGCACACTTGGACGTAAACAATCCAATCAACTAATCAACCAACCATTGTGGTCCCATTGTGGTATAGTTAATGGGACTGATGGCCCCACGGACAGTCAGCCCCAGTCTGATGGCCCTGGCCTGAGCCGGCCCATGTGACACAGGGTGAGCAACCCTGTGTCAAATACAAAGGAACACTGGGTTAATGTGATGAGTGGGTTATTTTCCTTGTTGAAGGTTGGGCTGCATTTCATTTGACATACGACCTTGTGTAAAGCGGCCTCCTGTGATACGGCCCTGTGCAATACGCCAGACCTTCAGTTTGCCAAATGACCCACTCAATAGACTCCACCTCCTCCTCTAAGGTCGAAAAGAGGTCTGGTGAGTCGGGGTAGGTGTAAAAGGAAAGAAGATTTATTAAATCTTCGGCAATCGTCGAAATCATCTGACACATTTTTTATGCGCTGACGCATTTCTTCAGAACATAAGTTTCTCGCCATAAATATGACTTTAGTTGTCGAAATGGCGTTAAACATCCATTACTGACTCACTCACTCTCCTTCATATAGCTACCTATGGATTTCCATGAGACCCATGCATACCTTCTGAAGAGAGAAGACGAACCTTTTTGTGTAGCGTGCAATACTGTTCTATAGATCAAACACATCCTCTTGGATTATGTGGATTTTACGCTCATCCGACAATGTCTCTGCAAGGTAGCTGGTCTACAAGAGCTTTTTAACACTGTCAAACCCGATCTTATCATCGACTTTTAGAAAGCAGCTGGACTGCATCAACTTTTATGATTTTTACTCTGCACACTCATTGTTTTATAAGGCACTTACATAATTTTAATTTCCATCTCATTCTCCCAGCAATAGCATTTGTTCCACCTCAACTGTTCATGATCAGAAAGATCAAAGGAAGAGGTGATAGTTCGAGGGTCCAGCATCTCATTGATGGAGATCAGCTGTTGACCAGTTCAGCCGACACTGCCACCAAACTGGCTGAAACATTTCAACACTGCTCTTCTTCCAACAATTGCTTGCCGGCTTTTGTACCAATTAAGAACAGAGAGGAAAGAGAGAGCCTGAATTTTCAATCTTCCAATGCAGAGGGTTATAATCAGTTTTTTACACTAGAAGAAATAAGAAAGTCTCTCAGGAAATCACACAACACTGCTGTTGGACCGGATAAAGTTCATTATGAATTTCTGAAACGCCTACCTGAACCTGTACTCAAATTGCTGTTACATCATTTCAATACCGCCTGGGAAAATGGACGGCTGCCGCCTTCATGGCAGGAGGCCACCATCATTCCCATTCCAAAGCCAGGCAAAGAGCACTCAAATCCAACAAACTATAGGCCCATAGCTCTGACTAGTTGCATCTGTAAGACCATGGAAAGGATGATCAACCAGAGACTTGTTTGGCTATTCGAGTCGGAACATCATATCTCTGACTATCAGAGTGGCTTCAGACGAGGGAGAAGCACTCTTGATCATTTAATTAGACTAGAACATTTTATTCGCGATGCCTTTATCAAAAAAGAACATGTTGTCGCCATATTTTTCAATCTGGAAAAAGCATACGACACAACATGGAAGCATGGCATTATGAGAGATTTACATGACATGGGATTTTGTGGACGGTTACCCATCTTTGTTTCAGACTTTCTATCCAATAGAGTGCGATTGGGTGCTACACTTTCTGGGGAGCATGAGCAGGAGCTCGGAGTTCCTCAGGGCAGCATTCTTTCTGTCACTCTTTTCAGTATTAAATTTAACAGTGTCGTGAAAGCAATTACAAAGGACATGTCATGTAGCTTATATGTTGATGATCTTCTCATTTGCTACAGTGCAAAGTTCATGCAATCTATCGAACGGCAACTCCAACTCTGCCTGAATAAAGTACACACTTGGTCGGTTGAGAACAGCTTTAAATTCTCCCGATCAAAAAATATTGCGGTACATTTCTGTAATCAGCTAAGATGTCATTTTGAACCAGATCTGACCCTTGGTGGGGATCTTCTCAAGGTGGCAGAACAAACTAAATTCCTGGGCCTTTTGTTTGACAAGCGACTGAGCTTTGTTCCTCACATGAAATCCCTTAAGACAAGATGCTCAAAATCGCTTGATTTGCTGAAAGTACTTTCCAACACTGACTGGGGTGCTGACAGCAAGGTGCTTTTACATCTGTATCGAGCGCTTATAAGATTGAAACTGGATTATGGTTCTCAAGTATATGGTGGAGCTAAGCCATCTTGCATTGCAATGTTGGATTCCGTACACAGACAAGGATTAAGATTGGCACTGGGAGCTTTCAGAGCCTCACCCTATCCAAGTCTGTATGTCGAGGCTAAGGAACCATCACTAAACAACAGGCGCCTCAAGCTGTCATTACAGTATGCTCTGCGTGTAAAACCAAATCCCAACAATCCATCTCATAAATGCGTTTTCAAGCCAGAAAATAGGCTACTATACGAAAAGAAACCGAAAGCTTCCAGACCTTTTGGTATAAGGATTGCACCGCATTTGAAAGACCTTGATGTGGATCTGGGAGTACTGGGACAAACTCACATCCCAGATATTCCCCCCTGGAAACTGAAAACTCCAGATGTGAACTTTAGTCTTGCCGTCTCAAAAAGAGCTGTGACAAACCCAATGGAATTTAGAATAAAATTTTCTGAAATTAAAAGTGAACTTCCAGAGCATGAAGCGTTCTACACTGACGGATTAAAGGAAGCGGAGAGAGTGGCTGTGGCAGCGGTTGGTGGAGGCAAGAGGCTTGCTTCTCGCTTGCCAAACCACAGCTCTATTTTCTCTGCCGAAGCAATTGCCATAGTGCTGGCATTGCAGCGCATGAGGAGTTTACCAGGAAAGAAGTTCATTATTTTTAGTTATTCAAAGTCATGTTTGCAAGACATTCAAAATTTGAACTTGAATCATCCAGTACTAATTATGATTTTAAAAGCGTTCATCAAATCTAAGGAACTTGGTTACGACATTCGTTTCTGTTGGCTACCAAGTCACGTAGGCATAGAAGGAAATGAGAAGGCAGATAGATCTGCTAAGCATGGCCTTAGCTTTGACACACAACAAAAATGCCTGCTCCCACCTTTAGACTTCAAACCAGTGGTAAAGAAGTATATAGACCAGCTGTGGCAGAAGGACTGGGTTGAAAATCCTGGCCGGAAGCTCTATGAGTTCTGCAAAACTGTCAACGAAACAAATCGTCCTGTTTTCACAAACAGAAGAGACCAAACAGTTTACACTCGGTGTTGCATCGGTCACAGTCGATTGACCCAAGCATACCTTCTGAAGAGAGAAGACGAACCTTTTTGTGTAGCGTGCAATACGGTTCTATCGATCAAACACATCCTCTTGTGGATTTTACGCTCATCCGACAACGTTTCTACAAGGTAGCTGGTCTACAAGAGCTTTTTAACACCGTCAAACCCAATCTTATCATTGACTTCTTGAAAGCAGCTGGACTGCATCAACTTTTATGATTTTTACCCTGCACACTCATTGTTTTATAAGGCATTTTTCCATCTCATTCTCCCAGCAATAGCATTTGTTCTACCTCAACTGTACGTATCAAGAATTGAATTTTCCATTGAACCAATTTGTTTTCTAATTGAAGTTTCTCGCCATGAATATAGTTGTTGAAATGGCGTTAAACATCCATTACTCGCTCACTCACTCAGAGGAGCAAAGGGATAGATGGGCAAGGGGGACACATTTTTCCTTCGAAAAGAAATCAAAAATCTTGTTTTTTCAATGAGATATTGGGCTGCGATCTTTCGACATAAATTTCTCTCTTTTGCATAAACTCTTAAGTACTGTTACATTGCTTCCCTCTTAACTAAAGGCACATAGGCTCAATGTTAAACCAAAGATAGAAATCACATTTTCACCCACAGAGCCTCATATTTCTCTTTACATACAGGAATGCCATCTACTACAGTAGAAATACCCTCATATAGATAGAAAAAAACCATCTAGGTTCTTTAATTCAAATTCAATCTAAATGAAGCAGGAGAGGTGGAAGCGAGGCTAGCGCATGCCACCCGTCAAAGAGTGGCGCCCCGTGAGCGGCGTCTGGTTGTTTCCCGCGCTGCTGCGCGGGTATGGATGCTACAGCCACTGGTACTTCTTGTAATGTGCGAGACGTCAACGTGTGCAGACGAATTTGTACAACCTGTAACTCCATCGTTTATCGTCCGATCGACTCACTTTTTGATAGGAGCAAAAGGCGGTACACACCCACAGCCTGCAACTGTCGCCCACACCCACCTGCACACCCACATCCACCTGCTCTCCCACACCCACCTGCTCACCCACACCCACCTGCTGGCCTGAAATGGAATAACATACATGTATGACATATGACTTCAGGGTACTTTTTAACAAGGAATTCATTTATGATGCCAGAATTGACCAATAAATGATTATAAGGGAGTGTTATATCTAAGTACATGATAAGCTCCAGCTCCAGCTTACCCTGAGTCATCTGTGAGGCCACTCACACGCTCAATCTTTTTATAAGGCATTGACATGATTTTATAACGCATTGACATGATTTTATCTCATTCCCCCAGCAATAGCATTTGTTCTACCTCAACTGTATGTATCGAGAATTGAATTTTCCATTGAAACAATTTGTTCTGTAATATAAGTTTCTCGCCATTCTCGCTTATTTGTCAAAATGGCGTTAACCATCTATTACTCACTCACTCACTCTTACATTAAAATGGCAGAAATGTAGGCCCTTGACCACTTTCAGGCCTAGGTTACTAGACTTTTAAAGGAAAAAAGGACACACCATTCTCTAATACACAAAGTAAATATAGGAAACCACTCCCCCCCCTTTCTACCTGTACATGGTATACATGTAATTGGTCTCAGATGTTATCAGAAATGATGCATCCCCATGGATACCCACTCAAATGACTTTTTGACATTGAGGACAGAGTATATTGTGGGCATGTTGGTTGTTCTGTCATGCATTCACAGTTTTCAGTAAGGATGATGATGTTTCGGCATCAATCATTAGGCATTATTGTTGGTGATTTCTGGTTGCCATGGTTACTCAGGTCCAGTGACAACTCTAAAACTATGTTAAAATGATGTATCTCAATGAGACCTTGAATTTGAGATATTACATGAGTGTAGGTGTTGAGAAATGACAAACTTCTTAAAACAATATATATTTTGTATTAGAATCGGCATGCTGGTTGATATGGAAACACGCTATCACTATGGATACCTTCTCAAATTACTTTTTGACTCTTTTAATCAATCAGGCATGCCCAAAAATCCCAATTTAGAGGTATTACACATGCAAATCACACAAGAATTGACTGATTTATGACTTTAAACATTTTGTCAGCCATCTTGGACGCCATCTTGAATTTCGGAAAATGCTCAATGATGCCATCCGGGCATCATCAAGATTTTGAAAGTATATGACTTCCTGTACCCAAATCAGTCATAACCTCTTCGGGGAGTTTTTCTGCAAGGTTTCCAAGCTGGCAACTGGACTACATTGCCCTTCTGGTGGTTTGCGCAATGAATAAGGTTTGTGGGATACCGTCATAATATTAACACAAAGTCAAATATATTATATGTTGTCTGTCGGGGAAACAGCTAATTGTTAGTAAACATTGTATATACGCCATACACTCCAAAGAGTTTAGAAAATGGGGCAACGTCAGGGATGCTTGAAATAAAAAAGAGGGGAAACACTCAAGGTGGGTATGGGCGAAGTGTATTTTAAAGGTGGCAATGTATTGTAATTATATGATGGCTAAGAATAGATAATTTGACAAATAGGATGTGTGTACTATAGACATTAAGAGAAGGCACAGGGGAGAACAAGACACTTGTATATGAAATATAACCTATTTTACTTACGATCTGTCCACGGCCTCTGAGAACATTGTGTTGCATGCTACTGTCTGGCCAAAAAGCATGTTTCAAGGTATCATTTCATACAATTGAATGGAAAAGACAATCTTTAGTGGGGATCCTTATGTAATTCTGTTGGGGTTTTGTGGGGAAATTGTAAACTATACATTTTTTGAAAGCTAAGAACCCCTTGAATCCAAAAATCACACTTCACAAATTTATGTGACATTTTTTGTTGCCATGGCAACCAATTTCCTTAGCAACCCTGAAAAGTGACAAAAATCACCCGGAAATAACAAAATAAATTGGTATACAAAAGATAAAAGTACTCCTACCCCCCTAAAATCATATCTAAGGAATCTGTTTTTCTTCATGGTTTTCTTCCAGCACCCTTGGTTGCTTAGCAACAGATGATTCTTTGTGAATTTTGCATAGCAACAGGGTTACTATGTCATTATTCCTTGTTTGTGACCATGGATATTGCCATTAATAGGCTTGAACAATATTTTTGGAACTATACGCTTCCAACCAAACTACCCCTGTCACCTAGAAACAGTCATAATATGCCATTAGTTACCATAGCAACAGCAATATGCAGGGCACATACCCAGGTAGCAAGGGTATATTGGGCCAATGTCGGCAATGATCGACTCCATCGCAATCGTTATACCAACCATGGCCCATTGTAAGTAATGCATACATTGGTTCAACATACAAATTACAATGATGGCCCACCTCTGGGAGTTCTGATGATGGGCCATCGCTGGGTTGACGGCTGGCCCAGAGCTGGTCCATGCTTGATATTGTTGATATTGACCCAGTGTTGGCCCAGTGTTGGGACACTTCAGGGCCATCATATTATTTCTGACCTTGGACCAACATCAATTCTATCTACACTTGTCCAGGATCTACATCAGGGGGATTCAATGTCAACTGAAGAATTTTTTACAGGATGGCTCCTACTTTCCCATCATATTGGGTTATAAACGTGATCCCCAGTGTGCTCTACATGTTTAAAGGTCAGAGGAAGCTCATTGATGAAATTTGATATCTAAAAGTGCCATTTACTGCATGACACCCATGGGAATTTGTCAAAAGTAACTTGAAGACACCTCATGTGTGGGTAATGGAGTTAGATAAGTCCTAAATGATAGTACAGTAAAATCTCGTTAGAAGGAGCACCTTTTGGCAAGGGAAATTTGCTGGTTGTAACCAACCTTCCTTATAACCGATTTTGGTCATTGATAAGCCATTACAAAGCCTCCCCCCTCCCCTTGTGGGGGTGCAGAGGGGTTCCCCCTCAGGTCGGAAGGTCGCCTCCCACATCGCAGGGGAAGTCCTGACAAAACCCCCGCCCCCGCCTCCCCCTCCCCCTCACAGGTCCGTACCTACACCCCTGTAGACCACCCACATCACAGTGGAAGTCCTGACAAAGCCCCCCCCCACAGGTCCGTACTTACACCCTTGTAGGCCACCTACATCACAGTGGAAGTCCTGACAAAGCCCCCCCCCCCACAGGTCCGTACTTACACCCTTGTAGGCCACCTACATCACAGGGGAAGTCCTGACAAAGCCCCCCCCCCCACAGGTCCGTACTTACACCCTTGTAGGCCACCTACATCACAGGGGAAGTCCTGACAAAGCCCTCATCCCCCCCCCCTCACAGGTCCGCACCTACACTCATGTAGGCCGCCCACATCACAGGGGAAGTCCTGACAAAGCCCCCGCCTCCCCCTGCCTCCCCTTACAACAAAAGTCCTGACAAAGGCTAGTAAACACAGTATTACACCTTATTTCAATAAAAAAAAAGAGTTACTATCTTGAAAATATTTGCTCCTTATAAACGATTTTTGGCTAGAAATGCTCGTTCTAATGGTGTTTTTTACTATAGAAAAGTATAGAAAAGGTTTTGGCAGAGTAAATGTGCTCCTTATAACCGTCTGCTCCTTATAACCGTCCTCCTTATAAAGAGATTTCACTGTAATACAGTTTGTATTATTTCTAACCATTTTGGGATAGAGATCAAGATGGATTAAAAAACAGAAATGGCTTTTTCTAAACTGATGATTCTTGACAGTCATGTCTTTAGTATGCTTGCACATTCAATTATACATGTAAAAATAAAATTGTTCAATATCAGTGATTGTTGCAGTGGTCCTATATTGAAAATTATATGTTGGGGCGACATATGTATTACAAGGTTGGTCCGATGTCTAATTTCTAACCTTGGAATAATGTAAAAACATTTTGATGTTGGCCCAACATTTGGCCAACATGAAATCAATATCCCTTTATCCGAGCATGGGCCATTCCTGGGCCAGCGGTCAAACCAGCGGTGGGCCAATATCAAAATGCCATTATTGGCCCAATTTTAAGTGGTATATTGGCCCAATCATGGCCCAATGTACTTATGTAACCTGGGCAGTGTATAGTATTGGGGCTACAAATCACCTACCTCATCTAATGCTTAATAACATTTAATAACAGGAATAAACATAGAAGATTTAAGCTACTGAAACAATTCTGATGCTAGACTATTTATCTATTAGCTATAATGTGGTTACCTAGCAACAAACATACTATTTGTTGATTTGCCTAGCAGGGGTCAAAATGGCTGATTATAAAGCCCAATCCACCCATGGTTACTTAGTAACAGCTCACTATGTTTTTTGCCTATGCAACATTTTCTGTTGCCATTGCTAACATTTTCCTTAGGAACCTCAGAATTTAATCAAAAATGACAAATGAAAGAAAAAAGTACTCCTGGACCCCTGAAATCTTAGGATTAGGATTTCAATTAGCAGATTTGTTTTCTCCTCAACCCCATGATTGCTTAGGAACGGCTGGTTCTAATGCATTTTGCATAGCAACAGGGTTATTACGTTATTGTTCCCACGCATAGATACTACATTTCACTGGGACTAAATTTCTCTCACCAGAAAACTCCAGGTTCCTAACAACCGTCACATGCTTGTAAGTTCATGGAATTCAAGGTATTCCTGAGATTTGACTATTAGAGAACTCCTCTGTATTTATGTTCAGTCCTTTTATATTCAAGTAATGTTTAATTAAACAATGTTTTCACATGTGGCTCTCCCTGCAGTGTTCGCAGCCAGCAGAAGGTCCTAGTACGACCACACCACTCTTCTGACGCCCTCCCCCACCTCCCCTGCAGTGTTCCCGGCTAGCAGAAGGCCCCAGGAGGGCCTCAGGAGACCGTCCTGAGGCCTACTGGGATATTCCTTGTCAGCTCAAGGAACATTCTAGGAGGGCTTAAGGAGACCGTCCAGGGGCATTTTGCTGACCGAGAGCATTGCAGGGAGGGCCGTTGATCGGCCTTGGTCCACTTCTCCTGACTTATAAATATCCCTGCTTTTTAGTTGCAATAATAACATCAACATATATGTACATTAAAGGTTGTGGGTGGGAAATGATTAGGCTTTGGAAGGGCAGGTTTAAGGGTCAGAGAGGGAGGGATAAGGATTTTAGACAGCAGGCTAGGGGTCAGCGGTGGTAGGATTGGTGTTTGATAAGCATGCTAGGGGTCCGAGATGGCAGGATAGGGAGTTGAGAAGGCAGTTTAGGGGTCAGAGAGGGAGAGATAGGGCTTTGGAAAGGCAGGTTAGTGGTCGGAGGTGGCAGGATAGGGCTTTTAGAGGGCAGGTTAGGGGTCAGAGGTTTGATTTGATTTCGATTTTATTTTATTTGTTACACTGGTACAGACAGCATCTTGGGTAAAGAAACGCTGGTTTCCGTCGTTCACCAGTTGGGCTGTACAGGTAATAATAAGTCAATGTATGATACATGCTACAATTGGCCTTCGAGGATTGTACCTAGGTAGTAGGAATGGGTTTAGAAAATGCAGGCTAGGGGTTGGAGAGGGCAGGCTAAGGCTTTGGGAAGGTTGGTTAGAGATTGAGAGGGCAGGTTAGAGCATTGGGTAGGTAGATTTAGGGTCAAGGATGGCAGGATAGGGCTTTCGGAAGAGAGGTTAGGGGTAGGAGATGGTAGGATAGGGCTTAAGGAAGGCCGGTTAAGGATTGCTAAGGTACTTTTGTAGAGTATGTTTACTTTTTTATATGAAGGTTTGTATAATGTCACTCACAAACAACCAATATTGGTAGGTGCCACATCCCCTTCCCAGCCTGCAATATGCTTAAATTGTAGACTGATAGTGTCAATGTACCTCACCATCACAACTAATATTGATAGGTGCCACATCCCTGCAAACACTATTGTACAGTCCCCCTATATTCCCTCTTTCCCTCTATTCTGACCCAGGGGGGGTCAAGGGGTATTATAGGGTTATATAGGGTTACACTTGAAACCTGACCAGTTGTCGGAGTTGAAAGGGCCAGAACACCCCCCTCCCCATCACTCACATACCTAGTGGTCAGAGTCGAAAGGGAAAGATCCTCCCCCCACACACACCTGAGCTTACCCAGTGGTCTGAGTCAGTGGTTCTCAGTGCTGTATGTGACATGGCAGCACAAGAACCCCCCCCCCCCCCCCCCCACACACACACACACACCTGACCAGTGGTCGGAGTTCAAAGGGACAGAATCCCGCCCTCCTCCCCTCACACACCTCCCAGCTAGCACCTTATGTTAAAAGTATGTCTTTTACTGGTCATATTCACATTGATAGGTAGAAATGACCCTATAATGACATCTTGAGGGAGTAAATCAATTTACATAGTAGTTTGACAGGAAACTTACATATTATTTATATTTAAATGGCCATGTGAAAGAGATATTAGTCATTTGATATCTTCCATACGTTTGAATGTGGTCACTATTTGACATAATGAGTGGTTAAATCTTGATCAGAATATTACTTTATTTTTTAGAAATTATACAGGTAATACATTAATGTTAAATTCATGACTTAATGTGCATGCTAAAATGATGTGACAGATTTGACATCAATATAATGTATACTTTATATACGTGGTACATCCTTATCTGGTCAGATTAAGACGTCTATAACACATCTGTACTTTACCTTTCAAGTGGTTCACTCTTTTAACACAAGATGTCTCCCTTAACCAATATCGATAGAATCCAATCTACATTGGCAATACTTTGACCATAAAGGAGTATTCATTCAACACAATGAATTTCCAAAGAAGACGAAATTTGACCAACTTTTGTCTGGAATGTATGATATGTTATTTTTGTTCCTGTAGAATGATTGTTTAATGGAGAACCAGGAGACTAGTATGAGCACACCTTCTCTGTGGTTGCTACAACTATTCAAATCAAAATACTGACCATGAGCTGGCATCACATTTTGGCCAATTTGCTAGGATCAATGTGCTAAGTCTCTGTAGGACTATTGGTGATGTCTAAAGGCAAGAAACCCTTGATTATGTTGATTGCCTGGATGTTACTTGCTGCTGATGGAGTACCACACACAGAGAAAATAGGTGCAAATAATGTTTTAGTTTTACATGTTTTTAACATAATTATGCTACTAATGTCACCCATGGCCATCTAAATTACATTCTGTATATATATCATATATATAATTGATGATGATGTCTACATCATGTAACTTATTTACATAAGATACATAATTTTTTACCATGGATCCATATTACATAGTCAAAAACACGTCTTAAAGATTTGCACATAGTATGTTATGGGTGCAACTTTCTGACGTAACCAAATGTAGTAGATATCTGTTGAGAAAAGACATAGAGATAACGTGATTCATACAAGTTTTGCTGGCTGGGCTGTAGAGTGGTCAGAGGGGGGGGGGATACCATTTTTGAATCTTTTTTAGGTATATAGGATTGAACTGCTAACCCTATGATTTAGAAGTAGACAGACTACAAACTGAGCTACCACACAAAGGTCCAAATCCGGACTCTCAGACCCCTTCCAAAAAGCCCTAGCCTGCTTGTAGAAGTTTGTTTTTATAGACCTATGATATCAATATCCCACCTGTGTCATGCCACTTCCTACTTAGTAGTATTCTAGTATGAGCCATTTCATGATTACAATGACCTATACCCTGCCTTCCCTAAGCCCTTACCGGCCTTAATCACCCACTTACCTGCCTTTCAAAAGCCCTTGATTGCCCTCTCCGACCGTTACATGTGCTTTTCTGATGTAAAATCTAGCCCAAAAAGATTTAAGGAACATTTGTCCCAATAGTGGCAGCTGGCTTTTCAAAACAATTGATCTACCAAGGCTAAATTTCTGAAACCTTTAGCCAATTGCACATTTTTTCCCAAAATATGGACGAATAACCTCTATATACTTTTTACACGTTTTATAAAACCACCTACCTCACAAATATCAATCAAAGGCTTTTGTCCCCACAGTCTGAACAAAAACACCTATTTGCTGCATCAGCATTATAGACCTTGAAATTCAACATCTCAACTTGGAATGATGTCAAAATGAATCTGTTGACTATGTACTGCTTTAGTGTAGTTTAATCTACTATGGACAATGAGTGTTCAAGGAGTGTTCTTCCTGACCTCACATTGCATAGTAACCCTGTCATGCTCTACAGGGGCTTTACCATGCTGCATAGTCTAACCAATGGTTCAGATAGAAGCTTTGCCATAATTCTCTGAAAGGTCACAGTTTGCCATCGGAATAGGTTATAAAATGGGTGAGGCCAAAAAAGAGAAGTTTTGTTTCAGGTAACATGGCAAGAAAATGTAGGGTCGGTAGGTCGCATTTTTTTTTTTTTAACTTTTTTTTTTAAACATGAAAGTATTACTGAGCCTCTCCGAAGACCCTAAAATTGACCAAAAAAGGGTAAAAATACTAAAATTTCTTCAAAATTGCATTTAAAAAACGTAGGGTTGGCCCTGTTTTGATGGGGTTTTGATGGGGTTGATCGGGTGATCTGAATCTAACCTTCTTTTTTTTGGCCTGAGAAGTAATGTGTGAGCGAGTGAGTGAGTGAGTGAGTGAGTGAGAGAGACTCAACATGTGTTGGAATTGGGGGGGGGGGGGGCAAAATAATAAAGGCAACCTCCCTTATAAGCTGACTCCCCAGTTTGAGAGAAAATTGTAAGCCAAATCTATGATTTATGGTCATTAATAAGTAGTATGTGGTTGCTAGGCAAACTTAGGTTTTTGAGAAAGGATATCCTTTCTATCTAGAATTGATTTTTTCAGTAAAACTTTAGTAGCAGGGGATAATCACAGAATTAACCTTGAACCATCTGCGAGACCTGTTGATAGACAGATCAACAAATAGTGTGTTTGTTGTTAGGTAACCACATTATAGCTAATATCTAAATAGTCTAGTATCAGAATGATTTCCGTGGCTTAAATGAATGGACATGTGCTTAAATCTTCTATGTATATTCCTGCTCTTTAATGTTACTAAGCATCGGATGAGGTAGGTGATTTGTAGCCCCAATACTATACACTATCTGCCCTGCATATTGCTGTTGCTATGGTAACTAATGGGCATATGACTGTTTCTTGTTGACAGGGGTAGTTTGGTGGGAAGCGTATAGTTCCAAAAATATTGTTCAAGCCTATTAATGGCAATATCCATGGTCACAAACAAGGAATAATGACATAATAACCCTGTTGCTATGCAAAACTCACAAAGAATCATCTGTTGCTAAGCAACCAAGGGTGCTAGAAGACAACCATGTAGAAACATAGATTCCTTAGATATGATTTTAGGGGGGTAGGAGTACTTTTCTTTTTTGTATACCAATTTATTTAGTGATTTTTGGGTGATTTTTGTCATTTTTCAGGGTTGCTAAGGAAAATGGTTGCCATGGCAACAAAAATTGTAACATAAATTTGTGAAGTGTGATTTTTGGATTCAGGGGGTTCTTAGCTTTCCAAAAATGTATAGTTTACAATTTCCCCACAAAACCCCAACAGAATCTTTTCCAGCTACATAAGGAACCCCACTATATGTCAATTCATTTACCTTGAGGCCTCTCATTCGAACCTGAAATTGAAGGGGAAAAGGGTTACAGTAATGTAGCAGGGTGTTAACGCTATCATAAACTGTATCTGCCACCACTCAATGAAAATTCCCATTTAAGTATATTAAAGTGTACCAAAATATCGGGAAATGTCGTTTGGAGCTTGCCATGAAATATAAGATATATAATTTACCGGAAATGTCAAATGACATTTCCGGTAAATTTAAGGCAAACTTAAATCTTCTTGAAATATCTGATGACATTTCAGGTAAATTTAACGTAAACTTAAATCTTCCTGAAATATCAAATAACATTTCCGGTAAATTTAAGGTAAACTTAAATTACATTTGGCATATTCTGTTATTTTGGGTTCCCCTTCTATTTATTGGAAACGTCATGGAGGGGAGTTAGGGCACCATAATACCTTTACAATACATTATTTTAAAGGTTTCTGGAGGGCTACAGCCCATGATACTAACAAGGGGAGTAAGGGGACCCTGACCCCGGTATTATGTACATTATTTTGAGGGTTTCTGGAGGGCTACAACCTGTAATAGTATTTGGCAGTATTTAAAATAGCTCCCTGGTCTCATATGAAATAGGTTCTAATCATCACAGGGAAAAAATAAAAATATGCCTGTAATGCTAACAGTGTATAGAATTAGATTATAATATCATTGAAAACTCATTAATAATAATAAAGATAATTCATAAATTTGGTTAGGTACCCCCCTCCCTCCCTATTCACATAGCTATGTCTACCTGCAGTAGTACATATTACACACCAAATGGTCAACATGCCCATACAGTAGCTGGTCACAGTGAGGGCAGGACGTGTGTCAGAGTGGTATGATACTTGTCATAATGTATTCATTTATGGAAATCATAGCTTTTGTAGTTTTGCATATTAAATTTCCTTTATAATTGTTATAAAAAGTAATCAGTAAAATGCATTTAAAAACGTTTCAAATGTATTTCAATATTGTGCTTAAGCTGTTTCATTTCAATTACAGATTATCTGGACGTCCACCTGTGGTTCTGGCCAGGGGGTGGGTGCCATTCCCCCAGAACCCCTAGACCGGCAACTTACAAAAGATGAAACTGATGAAATAACCCCCTCAATAAAAAATATTCCAATATGAAATGACGAAATTTAATGACATTTAAGTAAAAAAAAATAGAGAAAATGGCATTGTCCATTAAAGGTCATTATAAGTACTTAAATGTGATTTTTTAGTTAGGGACACCTCCACCAAGACATGTTATTTAATGACCTTTAAGTACCACCTTGCCATATTATTTAATCATCTTAAATCAACTTAAATCTTACTTAAATGTCGACTTAAAGTGTTGCTTTAAGTATACCAAAATGCTGCTTAAATATCGAAAGTGACATTTAAGTTTCACCTTAAATGTACTTAAATTTGACATTTAAGTAATAAAAATGACATTAAGGTATACTTAAATAGACATTCTTGTTCAGTGCATGAACCTTATAGCATTATGGGTGGAGGTTGTAAGCACAGAATGCTTGTGGTGCTTATGCTAAAATATGGTACGTATATATTTAATTCAGTGTAAACGTTTACTAAGATGTCAGATATGACAACTAAATGTGCAGAAATGGCATTCAGCTAGGTGAACATGGCATATCAGATAAATAGTTTTGATATTTATGCATACTGTTTACCTTTAGGTTGATGACTGGATGGCTCTTTTTTTGTAAACCAACCTGAAAGTGAAAATACAATAAGTATGTCTACACAAAACAAAAATGAATTGATACTTCTCACAGTTTTACGTATTTAAATATGGTGAACCTTTCTGATATACTGTTTCTAAGGGAGTGGTAAGTTGGAGAATTAACTAAATATTCTAGAGAGAAGGCGATGTTGCGATTCCAATTTCATACACGATTACAAGTTGAACTGATACAACAACATGGACTCAGATGAAAGCTCCGATTGTACAGCGGATAGTAAAATACTAAAGCTATAAGCCAGAGCATCGATCCCCAGGGAATTTCACCAACAGGGTAGCAGCTGGCTCCAATCCATATTCCTAGCATATGTTATAACTGATAACACAACTTGCTACGATCTTGCCAATACACTAAAACTGAGCTGCTCCCTGATTGGATGAAAGACTGTGATAGGCACTCTCGACCAATCAGAGACGTCCTTACCTTAGCTACTGCGTGGTGAGTGGCTAGACACCATACACTATATGAATAGATATACCACGCCCAGCAGTAAAAATATTTCAAGCTGGCCCCAACTCGTCCTCGGACGCATCCGAGCGACATCGCTGGTATTTAGGAGGCCATGACCGCATCACTTCCCCTGTATATTGGGGGGAATTTGTACGCGGTACCCATCTGCACTTTTAATACAACAGCACCAAGCGCACAGGAACTATTTTAACCAGCAACCTTTGGTGCCAGCGATGACGCTCGGGAACAGAGGTCGAGGTGGGGCCAGCTTGAAAATATTTTTTAAATAGCCACCTCTGATCGATTCAAATACAATAATGTTTCTGGTGTGTCTTCACACTATCAACCAGCGATGTAAAAACACCTTGCATTGTATAAAAATGACTATTGGTGATGAAAATAAATCTTGGATGGTGTAATATTGCGACTTTTGAAGGGCCTAATTAGCACCTGTCGCCATCATGTCTGGCTCCCTTCATTGAGCACTCCACTGCTTTGGTTCGGTGTCGTCCTGCATTGATTGGATGACCCACCATACATGATTGTCAGTGGTACATTTCATGTTGTTGTGAAAGAGGGTCGTTTGGGCAATCTGGCCTTGATGCATTTGCTATATTATGAGACAGTTTTAAAGAGAATAATGTGTCATAACGTGAATAGAGCACTTGTCCATGGACGTGGGTGTGTTCTAAACTGGATAGAGCCATCGAGGGAGGCTCAGAGGATGCCGTAGGCATCTGCTGAGCCTTCCTACCTGTCTAGGTCACACCCAGGTACATGGACCATGCTCTATTCCCTAAATAATATTGTACACATTGGGTGGGAGACTACCCTGTGTTTATGTATTGATTGTTCAAATACCCCAGCCTGTTTAAACACAAAGCTTTTACGCCCGTTCCCTTATATATATAAGGGTCAGGCTCCAGTAGGTTTACTGGTTTTTAGGCCTTTTTAGGCTTATACCACTATGTAATAATTATAAACCCTGTACATTTGCGATTTTACTGCCCAATTTGTGTTGGGTAAATTCATATTGAGTATACAGATCAAAACCTCCTTTATCAGAATGTGGTTGCATTATATAGGCAGTCTATTTCATTTATGAGCTATTTACAGTTAAAATTGTATTAGAGTCCCACTCTCTATCACATATCTAGACTTGATATGATGGGAGTGTAACTGTCGCGGAAAAATCATTTGGAGAAAGCGGGACTCAAACCCAGGACTCTCAGATCACGTAACCCGCTGCTCTACCAACTGAGCTACTTTCCCGTCTGACAATCTGACTGCGCCATATGTTACTGGATCAGTATGGTACAGAGGGAGGCCGGATTATACAAGTGATATTGAGAGCTAATCACCAAGGCACGGGAAATCCGACCCCTACACTACTCCCACCAGCTTCCAACATCTTCTCTAGATTTGGATTTTCTGCAGGGTTATCAACCCTGGGCTTTCTCTCCCTCCAAGAAGGGACTTTATCAAGTGGTTACAGAGAGTCCGAGCCCTCCGAGTATAGAGGCACCTAGCACCAGGCATTCTCTCCCACTGGAGACCGGAGGTCCCAATGGGGCTTTATCAAGCTGTTGTTGAGATATCCTGGCTTCCCAGTGATGGAAGCTTTCCACACCATACTGATTCAGCCAATTTGTTGACTGGACTCCATGCTGAACTCCAACTGCCCAAACTTGGAACCGACTCTTCACAACCTGCTCCTCCAACAACCAACTGCTAGCAGGTGGCCAATCCCCAGCAAGTTGGAATGCTCCAACAGTCAAAGTCAACCATACCAGCGAGTGCGCTCGCTTTCTCCACCAGTGTAACAGTCACGGAAAAATCATCTGGAGAAAGCGGGACTCGAACCCAAGACTCTCAGATCACTTAACCCGCTGCGCTACTAACTGAGCTACTTCCCCGTCTGACAATCTGACCTTGCCATACATTACTGGATCGGTATGGTACAGAGGTTAGCCGGATTACCCAAGTGATATTGAGGGCTTATCACCAAGGCATGGGATATCCGACCCCTACAGAAGAGTGTTTTATTGGTTTGTTTAAACACAATAGGGTGTTTACCAGCAGTGGCTATAGTGGTAATAGCAGCTTAGACTGCATCAGCACATGGGAGCTCATACTCCCTATGCAGTAGAGTAGTGCACCAATATGCCGATCGGTGGCATCCTGGAAAACCCACATGATCACAGGTTGACCAATCATATTTTGCTCATTTGAAAGCAATAATCAGACCAAAAATGCAATAAAATACAAAAGAAAATATCAGGATGACATTAACTTGGCAAAAGCAGATCTATATTACCAATCAGAGGTTTATATATATATATGTATATATGTATATATGTATATATATATATATATATATATATATATATATTATATATATAAATATATATATATATATATATATATATATATATATGAAAAAGAAATATGGCACAAACTAGGTAGGTTGAGGGCTGAGGGCTTAGGAAGGACAAATCAGGAAGTTTCTAATATGTACGTTTAAACAAGATATCATTTTAGAAAGGTATATATCTTGGCTGCTTGGAACACTGTTCTATACATCTCAAAAAAATGTTAACCTTTTTTGGGTGACTCTATGATGGAAAATCTATGGTGATGTTCATTATGTCTTAGATATATCACAGCAACTAATACTTTTGTTTACAAACTAGGACAAAGCATACCAAGAATGGATATCCACAGAATTTCTTTTTAGAGATACAGCCCGATTAACATTTATTAAAAATATGAAGATTTCAACCACATACTGTCAACTTTACCTCATTTTCTTTAAAATGGTCCCATTATTAGTTAGAATCATAGTACATGTACAATGGCTTAAGGTACAGCTCGTTCACAATTAATTTATTGTATAAAATAGGATGAAATGGTGGAATCCTCCATTAAAACATTAGAAGGTTTTAAGTTTTGAGATTTCGTTGCCACGGTTGTTGACTCTGTGACAGATATTCCGGGAGACTCTATGACTGAAAATGTGTATGCCAATACACATACATATGCTCATGTAGACTAGATAATTGGATCTCTTTTCAATTCTATTTTCCCCAGCATAAGGCACAAAAGATACCCCGAGATATGGAGTACAATTAATGCTGCATGGGTCTTCTTGATTTAGTACATTTGGGTATCAACCTCAAAGAACTTTTGAACATTTACTGACAATACATAAATGGCTGTGAAGAAAGAGATACAGTCGATATAAAGTAGAAACCTCATGAATGCATTGATTATACTGTAAGACTTGGACAATTATATTTGGGATGGAGAGTTGTTGCCACAGTTGACATGGGGGACAAACATGTCACCTTTTAGCCCTTTGGACGTTTGTTTTTCTATGGCCTTTGGGGGGTACAAAACAAAAAACGTTGGGCAAATACACTAAAAAACTAGGAGATGAAGGGGCACAAGGCATGTAATGTAGCGTACTCCTTCAGAGGGAATGGTGTTAATCTATTATCACAGCCCTAAGAATATTATCTCGTGGGTAAGTATTCGTGTCTGGTCCTGTGACGAAAGGACCAACAGAGAGTGGGTAACCAGGTATGCCCCTGTATACAGTGAGAGCTAACTGGCCAGGTCAACGCTAGCATGATCTACTCTATTTCACTGATGAAATCTGTGAATACTAATCATTTATTTTTACACTAGCATCAACACTCAGTGTATAAATATGTCTAGACTATGATAAGATAATGATATGAAGCCTCTTTGATGCTGTGTAATATACCTACTCTAATGCATTCAGAGATACAAAAAAGTGTCTTGCGTCACAGAGAATATCAATTAAATGTGACTTTAATGTTATTGCCGACATATTCATACAAAGTCAACGTTTATGATATTAGCAAAGTGACTATATGGGATGATACAAATAATATCGGAGCATTTTGTGTTTAATGATGACTGATTGAGTTATTTGAATCAACATTGTTTTGAATCCACATAATTGAACAACTTGCTACCTGAGAAGTCATTGATACCTTTTCTTTGCGTTGGGCACGACTTCTAGCCTGCTCTCTGGCCGGACGTAATTATGATAACCCACAAGGAAAATCAGATAAACAGGTGGCTTAGGCATTAAATGGGTGCTCAATGGGTCTGGATCTTGAGTACCTAACAAATAATTGTACTGCACGCGATATATCTACTGCCACGAGGCTAAATATAATATCAATTGTACTATTCTATAGATTTAATAGCAAAGCCCCTAACATTTCTAGAAGAGAGCAGATGATAAATACTTACCTCCCATGTCTACAGTCTCAAGGTAGTAGTTTAGACAGTACGTGTGCTCATGCTAACCCGTGTACCAGTATTAAAGGTTATCACTAACAAACAGCGCCTTCGGCACTGGATAATGAGGACAGCAGTTGGAAAGGGCAAAAAATCTAGGTCAACAATTGGAGGCATATAGAAAAAGACCTATGGGGTGATCTAGGTATTTGGAAGATTGGGAATCTAGGGGTCATGATATTTGGCCATGTACTGGCGTTATAGCAAGAATGTTATCAACAAATATACCAAAAGACAGGATAGAAAAAATAACCAACTCCTGTTGAGTAATAGTGGAGGGGACTGGCTGGTTACTACAACAAAGGAGGTTGGTAGGGAAGCCCTGGGGAGTGTGGGAGGAACTAGACTATAGTCCATCCCCCAGCTCCTGACATTTGGTTAGATAAATTATATACCATTATTGGTTCCATATAATTACACAATATTGGACACGTATGTCTATTTGGACGACAATTTGGGTCATATATGCATGCAACAAAACTTATCTGTTCATTGTTTTTGCCCCCGCTCCCACCCTAACATTGCCGCATCACATGGTGTTCTGGTTGCAAATAGTAAATGCAAGGGCTTTAATTTTTCTCTGTTTTCCTTACTTATGGAAAAGCTCCATTTGTCCATAGATAATCAGAATGAATACTCAGTTTAAACCATTGTGGAATACCACTATGGTGCTACTCGTCTCATTCACATTTCAAGTATGTACATATGAAATTCAGATTCAGGTCTCGAATAGTTACATTTTACCCCATAGATTTGTTTTACCCCATAGTCAAATCTTGGTAATTGGTGAAAAGGGGAGGTGCCCATAGCTTACTCCTTTCCTTGGGACATGAAATCCACAAACCTCACACAAAAGAGGGTTCGACACTTCACCTGGTAGGGAATGAACTGGCTGAAACATAACCATACACTAATGCCCACATCAAGTACTCAGTCCTCTCTAGGGCGTCATTGCACTGAACTCTTTTAGACTAGAAGATAAGAACTTTTGTGGGTTTGAGTCCTAGAGGGTGAACGGCTTTAGACCAAAGTAGTGCTCTTTAGCTATATATATGTTGCTGGATATGGTTTACGATTTACAAAAGGTGCAGCCAATTTGAGGGGGTTTTCAGCACTAAGTTCTATACTTCTTGATGTTCAACCAGAGAGCAAATCAGTGAATGGTCGCCTTAGCCTTTAAAGCTAAAGATTGACAAGTTTATATCTAGACAATGTTCCAAACATTTTCAACATCTTTTTGTACATTCTTTAAATAATTTGCATCAGCAAAGTTCATTTTTGAGTGGTTTTGGTCAAGTTGTGAAAATTAAGACCACAATATTTGGAGTCAGCAGGATTTTTTGGTCTAGAAAATCCCTTCTTTCCATTTGGTATCGCTCTGATAAGGACACAAGAGGGCCACCTAAAACCCCCTATTCTTCATAGTTTTCAATACAGAGCATACAAAGTCGCCCACTTTCACGGGGGGGGGGGGGGGGTAGAGGGGGGGGGGAGCTATAACATTTGAGTCTTTTTTTTAAAATGTGTTTATTCGGTAATTAATTACAAATGTGTAATTACATGGTTCGGCGCATTGCCGTTCATCCACCAAGACCGCTTTTCTTTTGTCAGGTCTTGATGGAAATGAAAAACGTGCCATGTCAGTTATTGTATACATTACAAGAGAGGAGAGGAGTTTGTATAAAAAATAAAGTACATACGATACAATGTAAATTTACTATGATGAGATGAGATGTGAGATGAGAAAACCCATGTCCATTCAGAATGAATCCAATAAAGGTGGCTGCTTAATTACATGAAGCAAGTGTCTATATGTTCTTTAATTTCTCGTTTAAAGTCAGATGAGTGAGAAGGAGGCCCTAGTGGCAGCATACTGCATGGGGGTAGGACCCGGGGGTGGCGGCTCCAGGAGAAGGGAGTCGCAGTATTCATCGCCATCATGGTCCCTACTAGTACAGAGTGGAGGGGGGTAGGAGAGCCTCTCGTCCACGTCCATGTGATGGGGTTCTTTTCTCTGTAATATAGTGGGGTATGGGGGCAGGGTGGATGTGGCCCCCATACATGCATCATGTTGTAGGCTACCATCGACTACCACAGGGGTCACAGAGGTACCTGCTCCCTCATAGTGAGGGGGAGGTGGTGAGGTGGACTTAGTGCAGGCGACAGACAGGCTCTCTGGGCGATGTTGAAGTTCATCAGTACTCACAGGTAGGACCCCGGTATGCACAGCCACAGGTGACACTCCCTGTACATGGGTAGGTGGTAGCACAGAGCCGGTGGGGGCCGGCTCAGGCCCGAAAGGGCTGGAACTTGGGATTGGTCTTGATATTACATGCCGGGAGGGTGTGATAATATATGACCTGGAGGTTGGAGCGGCACCACGAGCAGTGGTGGCCATACTGGACGTTGGCCTCCACATGTCCATCCTGTTTGCCACAGCCGGTAGCAGAGTTGAAGGCCTCACATGCAACATAGAATCCTTGCCATATATCTATTGTCGTATGAGAGTGACATATAATCATTGTTGAACTACCGTATTCGACGTAATAAGCGCCCTGGGTGCTTATAAAATTATTTTCATGGCACTTTTGGTAATTAATAGTTTGATTGTCACCAGAATCGTGAAAATTGAGCCTTTGTTCTAGTCTAAAAACGCCCCAAAAAGGGGGGTGTTTATTAGGGGGGGCGCTTATTACGTCGAATATGGTATATTGAAACTGAGACTTATGGGGCATTTCCTACCATCATTTCTGGATACAATGACCTCAAATTAGTCTAGTTAGGTAGGTTTGCCCCTGTTCTTTTTGCGTAGTTAAACAGTGTTACTGACCCAGAATTAATCTGCAGTTAGATGAGGCGCGGTGTGAAGTGGGAGCTTGGTGTCTGTAGGCGTTAGTCTTGTTTGGGTGAAGGACATGCATCCTTTACATTACAAATGCCATATTTGTTTCAAATTGTATTAATGCTATTCAACAATATATTTGACTCGATATTCATTATGTCACTTTAACAGAAATTTCTTTGAGAGAGGAAAATGGTTTATGACTGATTGACGGTTGTGAAAACACATAATTATAGACCTCTAAACAATGGATTAGGTCTAAAGATGGACCTCTTTTAGAGGCGCCCCAAAATAATTGAGCCTTTATGAGAAGTTTAAGTAATCTGACAATCCCGATTTCAGGGGAAAAACAATCTGCTGGGTTATTGAAGCATATCTATATGTATAGAACTGTGCAAGCCAGAAGCAGCCGAATAATTGATTATTACCAGGTTGTTGATGGCTGGATTATTAAAGTCTCACTGTATCCATAATAAGGGATGACCTCGAGGGAGCAGGGGATTTTTGAGTTTATAAATGTGTTTATTAGCACAGAGTGATTTTCAAAACACAATTAAGTAGTATAGTATGTATCTGGATGGGACTATAGCTCAGCTACTAGAATGGTCCAAACAACAAGAGACCAATCACAGGCCTCCATTGGGTCACGTGACCTCATTTGCATATGAGGCCACGCCCCCTTTGGGTCACGTGACCGGAAGTGTCCTTATTTAGGCATGAGCGTAACCAATCACAGACCTCCATGGGGTCACGTAACCTCATTTGCATATTAGGCCACGCCCCCTTGGAGGAGTCACGTGACAGGAAGCGACCTTTTTTGGGCATGATGGTAACCGGAAGTCACTTACTCCGCTTGGTGGGGATTAGCGGAGCCTCTCGACCAATCGGAGACCTCCGGGCGGACTTTGTATGTAAACAACACCACGTGACCCGACCACGTGGTCCTTTGTTTGTAAACAATGCCACGGGCAGAGGTATATGATGAAAGGCTGATTTTTCCCCCCCGATCAATTGGTACAACTAACTTCTTTTCAAAAGATGGGTGGTCGTATGATAGTGGGCTGGTTATAAATAAGTCTGAACAGCCTTTTTTCATTTAATTCTTTTTATTTCGACAAATTAAACATTAGAGCGGACACATTCAACAGGTCAGAATTTATACATGCGAGCGGTACAAGAGTCCTCACAGTTTTTTTTTCTCAAAAAGTACTCACGTAATATATCAACACACAACACACTGAACACGTTCCACTTTTTTTTTCCCTTATGGAGACTGACTGTACACGGTGCAAGCTTTTGATATATTCACAACAGAGTATACACTGTCGTATAGTAGCAACGTGACAGAATTTATACATTGAGCAGTATATTTTTTTTATGCACGAATTGGGGAAATAAAGCCGCACACATAATGAAGCATGATACTGCAGAGGGACATGACACAACCCACTGTTCCAGATGTACACAACTATTGTTATTGTTACAATGGTAGATACATAAAACTTTTATCATTTTAATTAAGGGCAGAAATAGGTGTAACCTCTCCATAGCTCAGCTACGATCCACTACCTTTCTTCCATTACCTCTCCCTGCTCTTCCTCCTTCTCCATGCATGGAGATAATGGTGGTGCTGGTGGTGCTACTGGTGCTAGCGCTTTGTGTAACATGCAGCCTTTCAGTTGTGTTGTTGTTTGTCTGATACTCGCAGTGTCCACCAGTTTCTCCTTCTCTACCCAGTAGGCGACCTCTTCTGGTTTTTCCTTTTTTTCTATCTCTGTCATTTTCTCATCCCATCGTTTGTTTTTTCTGTGCAGACACTGCACTTCAACTTGGAGAAGTAGCATTTGATAACGCCCTATTTTCATCCCTTTCTTTTGGTCGCCTGTCCAAGGATCGTCTACAGTAGTATGATGTCTACTGGACTCTTGTTCAGTGCAACGAAGACGATATCGCACATCCTCCAACTGTGTAAGGTGATTCCGCAGTGGTAGCAGACTACCATGTCATTGCCTCCTATGTAAAAGAAACCTTGGGCAGCAAGTTTCTCTGTGAAACCTGTTCCGTGATGCCATGACATTCCTCTAAAAGTGTTGGGCCTCACTTCCAAATTGTTGAACCGTTCATATTTGGCAGCCATTTTTGATGGTGATGGTGGTGGTGGTGGTGGTGGTGGTGGTGCTAGTAGTGGCGGTCATGAGCTGGTAAAAGAAGAGACGTTAAACTCAGTGTTTTTTTTCCATGTATAGTTTTCGTTTAAGATTGTTTTTCTATCTCTGTCCTCACCACCACTACCACTACTGCCACGTATTAGAGCTCTTGTATCGTGACTTTTTTCTATCAATCATGTACTACCAAAGGTATTTACCCATGCTGTGTGATATTGCTTTTCTTTCTCTACCATTTCATGCAATATAGTTATGCACAGATTGAACTTTCTAAAGTCATCCATTAACACTTGAATGAGTCTATGGTGTGAATGGGAGGGAGAAGCTTGCCACAGTTTCAAAACTTCAAAACATAAGAGATACACATCTTTTTCCGGTTGTCCAGAGATGTTCAGCTGCTCAAAGGTTAAACCTAGCTGTTTCACACATGTGTCGGGTTCGTTGTAATCAAGATCGTGATGTTTAAAGAAGATCTCTGTCTGCTCAGCTATATCTTGGCGGTCAGCTGCAAGGTGGGCGTGGAAAAGGCCCCCATCTGGTATGACGCATGGCAATTTCAGTCCACCATGTCTGGTACATCTCCCTATACATGTCCTTGATGCTGTTGATGCGCACTAAGCGTTCAAGAATGTCGTACAGAACTCCCAATTGCATGCCTAATTTGCTCAATTCTCGCGCTGGTAACTCACTACTTATTTCACGAAGTAATTCGTCGCTGAAGCAGAAATTCCTACTCTCTAGACGCACTTGACAAACATCATAGGGAAGTTCGAGTGAGGTGTAGGATTTAGAAATCATTTTGTTTACTGAAAAAAAAATCCAAAACTCACTTCTTACAAGTAGCAGAGGGTAGGGCGGTCGATAAGCGAGTAAATGGGCGGCGATGGGTGACGTGTGGTAGAGTAGAGGAGACTCACAGTGCAGGCATTGGTTTGTGCTGGTGGTAGTGGTGTTGGTGCTGGTGATCAGAAGCGATGTACTCTTCTCTAGATGAGTTAGCTTTAAATAGGGTGTCTTGAGTCCGTTCACCACAGGATATTACGCCCCCCCTCCCTCTGCTTACCCCTTTGTCAAACTAAGGCTTTGGATCCCTCACATAGTTAACAATGGGCATTGTTATTACGGTATTAAGTGGATTACAGGTGGTCTAACTGTGATAGGCCCCTCTCATGCGTCTTTCAAAGAGCGCTCATTAGGGGTTCACAGGCTGGTTTGCGCATTTTCACCCCTCTCCCCTTATAAGCAGTAGTCTCTGCTCCCCCTCAGTGTGACCTGAGGGTCAGAGTCAATTTTTAATCCCAAGTCTTTGGACGGCTGGCTGTCCAAGCGGAAAGAAAAGATCTCATGGTAATGGTGTTTCCGTGGTGGCTTGAATAAGCGCACCTGCGCTTATTATTCGATGGTACCATTTACCCTGCGCTTATACAAGACCTGCGCTCATTCAAGATCCAAAAATTCAAGCCACTACAGTATGTGAAATTAGGGGTGTTGAAACTGTGATCCTTGTCCTAATGCAATAGTAGTATAGTGTGTATCGGGATGGACCTATGACTGACCTAGTAGAATGGTCCAAACGACAAGAGACCGAGTCTAGTAGCTTAGTCATAGACCCATCCCAATACACACTATACTACTTGTGAGTTTAATTGAGTGTGACTAATCTCTGTTAAGTCTTTTGTCAGCGCTCCCTTCTCAAGAGGCGGCTCTAAAGGGTTGAGAGCTATTTTCTGATCCACTTAACAACCTCCCTCCTCCTGCTATAACGCAACCAGAAAAGTGAGATGAAAATAAGCTCGCTTTGCAGACAAACTGGCTGGTAAAAAAAAAAAATTTCAGTCATTTTGTTTATGAAGTTAAATCTCTTTTTTTCCCCTCTTTTTTTATTTTTTCTGAGAGTTGTTCTTGAAACTAGTCGGCAACCATTCACTATTGTTCAAAAAAAGTAAGAAAAATATTTTTAGCTGTGCACCCTCCCCTCTCTGTGTACAGCAGCTGTATACAAGATTCGCTCCTGAAGGCCTACCCCGCGCTAGGGGGGGGTCTCTGTGGCACCTCTTTGTCTATGACCATCATTGAAACTACAGTAAGAGGCTTATCTCCTGCATAGTAGTATATAAAGGCAGTCGTTCAGAAAACTCAACCACTCACACTAACAAACACACATGTGCTACACACCCCGACCACCCAAACCCTCACAATGGTTGGAAGGAGACCTAACCTTAGGGTCTACAAGTACAGTGGCAGGAAGGTAGCAAGAAAGAACCCTTTTCCTACTACATCAGACCTGGCGGTACCTTGTGCACTACTGCCTTCTCCCGTCGTCGACTTCGACTCCTTTGTAGCATGTTCTGCTACAGCCCCTGCTGTTGAAAAATCTGCTGCTGCTGCTGCTCATGCTGCTACTGCCGCTGCTGCTGCTGCTGATGCAACTACTGCTACTGCTGCTACTGCTAACGCTGCAGGATCCTGTAATGCCCTCGGTACCACTGCTGCTGCTGCTGCTGCTCCTGGTGCTGCTCCTGGTGCTGCTGCTGCTGGTGTTGCTGCTACAGCTACTAGTGTCAGTACTACTGCTACCGTGGCCAGGGACACCGCAACAGGTGTGACAGAAGGAGACGTTTCCCTTGACAACTTAAACACCTCAGACTCCAATGGAACAGAGGGGGAGGCGGAGGAGGACCAGGATTCATTGTACACTGACGGTAAAAAGTCTCCAGACATCCTGGCCAAAGTCATCGCCCAGTCTCTGGGAGAGACAGGTACAGCCTATCCTCCGGCGCAGACCCACAAATGAGAGAGCTTTCTGCCTTGATGTTGACTTTCCACCCCCCGACACACTAGTGTCTCCCCCTCCATCGACAAGGGGGTGTGGCTGTCAGCGCGAAAACCCGTTGTTTCTCACAAGTCCCACTTCAGCTCGTCATGCTGGTCGCAATGTTCTTCCTGTAGATGCAAGGACGATGGTCTACTACAACAACAACAACAACGGTGGGCTCAACAAACCTGAAAAAGGTGAGGAAAAGTGCTAGTTCTTCATCAATGGGTTGAAGCTGCAACTTTGGAGTGGTGGGGCTAAGTTATCAAAGGAGCGATACAGTGCCATAAAGGTAGCAATATTATCCACCAAGTAAGTGGCATTCTCCATCTCTGCCCTCTTCAAACTTATCAGGAAAGTCCCCTACATCAAAGAGGAGGTACTGAAACGTGACAGATCTGTGTCTCAAGGGTTACCTGATCACAACACTTGGTTCGTGGAACTAGACGATGGGCACAACCTACACATAGGTGTCAGCTACTACAAGGGCAAGAACATTCACGTGCGCAAGTATGAAGGTCAAGACATGACTCCGACACTGGTCGGCGTGACGCTTTCCACCAAGACCCTTACCGAACTGGCTGAAAAAAGAGAGGTCATGGTGGAAATTATCAGTGCTCTATGCAGGGCGAAGAATGCCCACCAGTGAATGAGACACGGACCACACGTTTTTGATCTACATGGTCGTACACATAAGCGTATAGGAAATAGATAGCTTGTGTATATAAGAGTGGTGTACATTATAGATTAGCTGGAGGAAAAAGAAATACAAGGAAAAATGTAGAGAGAGAGAGAGAGAGAGAGAGAGAGAGAGAGAAAAAACAATTCTTTAGGTACAAGTAACTCAGTCAAGATGACTGGTGTGCGAAAGGTGTTTCAAAAAATTCAAAAAGGCGTTCCGTTATAACACCCATGTGAAAAGATACGCGGTGTTACCTAAATTTTGTCCCCTACGTAGCGAAGGTAACTGTAGGAAAAGCACCTGTAGACGGGAATCTATCGCCGGGGTGATGATTCCTCAGGTGATATCCGCCATACCTCAAGGTGAGGAGATATTCACCACTAATTGGCCCGCGATACAGACAGGCGTCAGAGCTCACAGTGTTCGCGTCAGCGTAACCAACATGAGACTGCCCACCGGTGAGTTGCGGGACGCCGTCAGCACAATGCGTCAGATCCACATCATGCAAAGTTTCAGATACAAAGTGGGTTTGTCCGTCGGTTTCATCCTGCAACACAAAGAAGACAGGAGACAAGCTACGCTACTTCCATGCCTCCCAGAACAACGCCACTCTTCTCGAACCACCTCCCACCGTAACTGATTCCGCCTGGTTGGAAGATCTCATCTCTGTCATGGAAAACACCGTCACATCGCAAGAAGTCGCAACACTTCGCCATACCTCCTTTACCATAGGAGGAAGAGTAACCAAAAAGGGTCGACTGAGGAATAAAAGAGGCGTGTTAGATTTTCCGAGCGGCGACAAGTTATGTGTGTTCCGTTGCATATCCTTTCACTTGCACAAGACGTGCAAGCACGCTTCGAAATTATTGCACCAGTTCTGTCCTTCCGCGAACACTGAAACCTTTCCCAGGTTGAACTTTGGAGAACTTGTTAGACATACAAATAGTGGTTTACAGACTGCATAAAGTCAAAGGTAAAAACCTGAGAGAACGAGTTTCACTGATGAAACCTCCTTCGAAGACACAGGGTGCCAGAGGAAAAGTTAACCTACACCTCTCTGCATCGTGCGGCGGCAGCTCCTTGCACGTCTCCCTGATAACGGATTTTGAGGAATAAGCTGGCATATACGATTGTCTCGACTGTAGTTCTGCGTTCACAACCAAATTCCTACTGAAAAGACACAGACAAACAAGTCTCCGTTTCGTACGTAGGTGGAGTGTACCAAAACTGAAATCGATGTTCGAAGCACTGGTAGACTATTCCGCTTATCCTCCGGACCCTGCTTCCAAGACGTACCCTTACAAAATAACCTTCGATTTCTAAGCTTTCTTCATACCCGCCAAAGCACGGTCCACGCAAAACGTCTCAGGTCCCTCTCTCGGCTAGTGTGGCGTCCAACCTTCCAGGATGCGAAGGTCCGGTGTGTTTCTTGAGACAGTCAGACGTGCAGTCGGACCCTTTATTGGACAGGGTTCTCAACTACATCGACGACACCGCCAAAGTCATAGGGGAAGCGGTGCTGGAAGTTTACCGACCGACGTTAGCGAAACTAGAGGCACGTATAGTAGAAGCTCTCGCTCTGGAGGCAGCGGCCGCCTCGTCTACAGGAGACAACTTCGCCAAAATTCCAGACCGTCACCCTTTAGTGAAACTGAAAAAAAGATTCCTGAGGTATCTTCGCCAAGTTCCGATTGTCGGCTTCAACTCAGGGCGTTATGACCTGAACCTGAGCAAAGTTCACCTTCACTCCTTCTTCGCCTCGAAAAACCGAGAGAAAGACAAATTCAGCATCATAAAAAGAAGTAACTTATACCTGGCAATATATACACGGCACACCGTTTTCTTGGAAGTTGTGAACTGTTTTGCTCTTGGTTACAACTACGCAAACTATTTACTGGTTTTCACCAGAAATCAGCACAAGGGTCACTTTCCTTAGGAATGGATGACGTCCACCAGAAAACTGGCAAACAGAACTCTACCTTCCACGTCTGCTTTCGACAGCATCCTCCACGGCACGAAGATGACGGTATCCGACTACGTCCAGTGTGAAAAGGTTTGGTCTGAACAGAAGATGTCCACTTTCAGAGACTACTTGGTCTACTACAACAACAAAGACTTGCAACCGTTCGTAGAGGCCCTGAACAAGCATGTCAAATTTTTCACTGAGCGCGACATCGACATGATCAAAGATGGAAGGGCAAGGGCAACTCGGGAGAGAAAATCCTATCCGACTGTTACAAGTTGATGAGAAACAGTGCGTACGGTAAAACCATTTGCATCAAAGAAAAACACTCCAACGCAAGATACACCAGCAGTCGAACTTTCGAACTATTGACCAATTTGTGGCGGTTTAAAAAGGGCACAGAATTGAATCCTCTACGAAGTGGAACTACAACCGAAAAGAGTGACCAACAACCTACCTATACAAATAAGTTTCATGGTGTACCAGTACGCCAAGTTGAAAATGTTTGAGTTCACGTTTGACTTCTTGAATAGGCTCGTCGATCAGCGCGTTTACGCGCTCTGTCAAATGGACACGGACAGTCTTTACATAGCTCTCAGCGGACAGACGCTAGAAAAACTGGTGAAACCCGAGCTGAGAGAAACATATTTCCGAGAGAAACGCAACTTGAAACTCAACAGCTGTGTGCGAGCAGCACTTAGAGCTTTTCGTGAAGACAAAGACGGAGGGAGTCAGAGAGTGGACCCCGATGACCTGTTACTTATGAAAACTCCGGGTCTCATGGAATACGAGTGGGAAGGTGACGGTATTCTCAGTCTCAACCCAAAGAATTACATCTGCTACGATAAAAACTCATAGGGTGAAATGACATGTCAGAATATGAGCGCAAAGGGTGTGATAAAAACCAAAACGCTAAAAAACCGAAAGACTTCTTTGACATTCTTTCCAACCGAAAATCTATAAACGCCACCAACACAAATTTTAGAATGATAATATGCACACTTACACCATAGATAAAAAGGGACTGAGTTACTTATACTCGAAGTGTTGCGTTCATTCTGATGGTGTGACGACGAGTCCTTTAGAGATATGAAAGACGGGGTCGTCTTAAAAAAAGAGGGCTGAGTGAAATGATGAAAAAAAAAAAAAAAAAAGAAAAAAGAAAAAAAAAAAAAAAAAAAAAATTAGTTTAAGCGACAGTGTGAGTTTAGAGTAGTAAAAAAAAAAAAGATTATAAAAAAAAGAAGCTTAGTTGTTTTGCGGTAGGTAAGCCGGTGAGATTACTTTGTCGTGTAAACCACGACCGGCTTACCTCACCTTGTATATCGTGAAAAAAGGGAAAGCAAAATGTGTTCTTGCGAACCGATTTTCTGTTGGGAGGTGATCGAGGCGACTGATATGTCATTCTATACAGAACCACTGGTGAACCAAGGTGTTCATAAAGTGTTCGTTTCTAATTACACGTTCCCTTCGTTCGACAGTTGTTTCAAAGATGGTTTCTGGAGAACGAACCATGAGTTGAGAGACAGATATATACATGGCTCACTCTCACCAAATCAATGCAACTAAAATGTGGCCGTACATGATCTGTGGCCCTACATGATCTGTGGCCGTACATGATCGGAAGACTATGAGATGCACCAGTTACCCCATACACTCCACTATTTAACTCTTCTAACTATACATACTGGCTGTAATGTATTTTTGGGGAGTTTATTAGGAAAAGAACACCCCCAAAATGTTTATAGGGGCCTCAGGGGAGTGCCTTAATGTACAACCGATCATGTAAGTCACATGACGTACATGACCGGCTGGGAATGTCATGTAAAATTTTCTTATTACCCCACTGCTGCACATGTTTCTGATAATACATGTTAAGACTTACATCATATGTACACCTTGCTATTCATGATTGATTTATGTTTTAAATATGGTCAGAAAAGGTAATTATAGCAATCAATAAATAACGGCCGATCATGTACGTCACATGACGTACATGATCGGGATTGAAATGTCATGTAAAATACTCTTACTAGACTCATGTACACATTTAAACCATTTTAAATATCAAGACAGACATTATATGTACACCTTGGTAAGGTTTATCTATGTTTTATCATGTACGGCCGCCGATCATGTACGGCCGCCGATCATGTACGGCCAAATAATAGTTGCATCGATATGGTGAGAGTGAGCCACATTTCACGACGGGCAGGAGTGTCCTCTCATCAAAAGGCGGTATACGTTCGAATCGCGCAATACGCTATTGACTATGCTAGAGAAAGACATGGAGTTGTTGGAAAAATCGTGTTATTGCCCTGGGTATAAATTTGACACAATCTGTCATCCGTGTCTCGATAACATATTGTGCAATGAGTATGCCTACTTGGGTGTAGAGGCTGCTCAAGTGAAATCCATCGTGTCGATACAATCGGAATGGACCACTTGGTATAAGTGGTGGATTCGCCTTGTAATCTTGGCAAGTTGTGGACGGCGACCGAAAGGCCTCAGGTTTTCTCTCTCTCTCTCTCTCTCTCTCTCTCTCTCTCTCTCTCTCTCTCTCTCTCTCTTCCCCCCCCCCTTTTAAGAGACCCCCACCCACCCCACCCCATCCCACCCCACCCCAAAGAGAAGAGAAGAGAATGGAGGGAGGGAGGGGGCCCCCAACCCCGAGGCCCCACTCCCCTCCCGCCCCACCCCTGCCCCACCCGAATCTCCTGCTAAATAAAATCAGCCTTCCATCCTATACCAACGCCCGTCGTTCACATACAGAGGTCCGCTCGCATGGTTAGGTCACGTGGCATTGTTTACAAACAAAGGACCAAGTGGTCGGGTCATGTGGTGTTGTTTACAAACAAGGTCCGCCCTGAGGCCTCCAATTGGTCGAGAGGCTCCGCTAATCCCCATTGAGCGGAGTGAGTGGCTTCTGGTTACGATCATGCCAAAATAAGGGTCGCTTCTGGTCACGTGACTCCTCCAAGAGGGCGCGGCCTTATATGCAAATGAGGTCACGTGGCCCCATCAAGGTCTGTCATTGGTTACGCTCATGCCCAAATAAGGACACTTCCGGTCACGTGACCCAAAGGGGGCGTAGCCTTATATGCAAATGAGGTTACGTGACCCAATGGAGGCATGTGGTTGGTCTCTTGTCGTTTGGACCATTCTAGCTGAGCTATAGTCCCATCCCGATGCATACTATACTACTCAATTACATTCAAATTGGAGTATCTAAAATAAAAGTGTTTTTATCAAGGTATTCAGTAATTATGTTAAATAACATAAACTGCCTCTGGGCATATTATGTCATTGGTATCAAATATTAAACATAAAATATCGAACACCAAATATCAAATAACAAATATCTGTCTATTTAGAAATAGGTATAGTCATATTCATGTTCATATTCCTTTCAGTGGATAAAGAATAAAGAGTTCCCCTTATCACCTTATAAGACCTAGGCCTCTTCGTTTTTCTTTGTTTTTCTTGGTATAGTCTCTTCGAAATGGATCACAAGGGGAGTCCAGGCTATAAAAAGAGAGCCAGACCCCCCTTTGGCTCCCTTTTCACACTGTCTGACTCCCCCTTCTAATGGCCTTGACTCCTTTTCAATTAGATCAAGCAGAGTCTAGGCCAGCTAAGGTGGGTAAATGGTTACCTGGACTCCCTACAGGAGTCACAGAAGTAAGTATACTAGACAGAAATAGGGAACACACTAGGTGGCACTACCGTACAATGACTGTAATGCCATATAGCACTTATGTTTAGAAGCCATGTAACTCTCTTTATAATCAGAGTCAAGGTCTCCTTTACTCTGTTTCCCCCCAAGGGAGTCGATGAATAAATAAGGGGGTCAAGCAGTTGGTTATGGTTAAGCCAGCTAGGTGGTAGCACTTTACTTGAAATGGTATTATTCTGTATGCTCAGATCTCTAGATCCACATAATTTGTGTGTGATATTGATAACTATGATAATACATGCATATCATTGTAAAATCAATATTTCATGCCAGAATTAGATTTCATGAAATAATTACAATTAACTTAAAACTGTAGCTTCAGCATGATGTATTAGATATAGACACCCAATTTGTAGAAACATGAGAAAGTTAAATCACAAAAGCACAGATATCCTTTCATATGATAACTTTAATATGTGCACTGAGGGACCTTTCTGAGATCCCTCCTCCTTGTGAGGCATTGCACCAAAATAGCGTAGAGAGAGCAGCAAGGGAGACAGCTGTTTCTTCTCTGTGTGCATGTCTTTGAAGGTGGCTTTAGTTTTAGTCAGACAACATGGTACTGGTAGGCTGTTCCAGAGGTTTATGTCCCAATATAGGGGATTTTTTCTATATCCTAGCAGATTTGAATCCGGGTATTTCAACAGGCCAGTGCCTGAATGCACGTTCTAAGGCACTTGTTTTGCATCAGTTGGAAATGTTCATGTTGGAAATCTGTGATTCCATTGTACAGAAAGATGCAGTAATCTAATATCGGCAAGATGGTTTGTTTGTGGCTGTCGGGTGTATATATATGAACACCCTGGCTCAGCGAAAAACAGCATAATACATTCCCATGCACAGGAAGCAGTTAGTGACGGTCAAGTGATGAATCACTAATGGACTAAACGGTGTATAAGTAGGCATCTCCAACACGTGGCTCTGAGTAGGTATCCCAGGTCATTTTCAGATATTATTGTTACACATGTAGTAACAGATTAGATGGATAGACCATGTTGAATGATGAACACAGTTTAAATATCATACTAATCGGTCCACCGGTTTGGATTTGACAGCCATTTAAAAGTGGGAAAATATCATTTGGACATAGCCAATTTCAGACCTTGGTCTCCACTAGATTATGAGGGCATATTGTAAGCATTCTGTAATCCCTGAAAAAATAAATAGATCCTGGAAAAGGCTTGATGCCTGATCACCGTATATTTCCTCTTTACTCAATCAAGCCTCACTAATTGCAGACTTCAATTTTTATCTTTACAGACACTCAAAATCGGGATATATTACATATGTTCTCAAAGATCTGGCACAGAATTGGTTGAATATCTAAAATTTGGTATGGTCTCATTCCATCAACAGGTCATATATCCTGTTGATCCTGCAGGAATTCTTTGTATAATTCATGGAGACTGGGCCTATTTTTTTTCTGATCTAGATAACAAAGGTTAATTTCACAATTTTCACTTTAAAATGAGGGAAATACTAATTATCCCAATGTCCCTGAACAGTGAAAATGACCAGACTCTAAATCAACACCACACAACTGTTATTTCATGTATCAAGTTGAATTCTTCTATAGGCATAGGTCAATATTGTATACATCATTTCCAAGCAGATTTCACCCATTAAAGGTATTACATAATACTGAGTGATCTGGTGAAAATCATGAAATTCCCTGAAGTTGCTGAAATATCATTTATATCAAGCTACTTTATAGACAACATTTCCTTTTAACCTCTGAGTACAACATTTCAAAATGTCAACCCATTTACACTTTTTCCATAACATCATAACACAATTATGTTTTTAGGCCCATTTCATAATGATTTACAAATCCTGATATTGCGGTTTTCTATGTTTGGAACAATGAGTTTGCAATTGATATATTTGTATGGAATCACATGTATGACATTCCTGAGTGGTGTATATATGTTATATGTATTGATATAGCATGATATAGCAATCTATATATATAGCCATTATTTGAGGGCATGTGCCTACATCCTGGATTCAGGCGCAGGGGGTTGGCACTGGGGTGCTTTATGCTGCTCTCACTCTTTATTCATTATACGTATCAACTGACTAGTTAGTGGATATTATAGAGTTAAGAAATACCTTTTGAATGATCCCAAATGATTGTAAGATATTTCCGAAAATTGCCGAAAACTGCTGAAAATTGACAAAAATTGTCTGAAAATTCTTATTTTTGAATAATAAAATATGCTTCCAAGAGGCCTATCCTTACTTACTATACCTCAAAATTTAGCCTTGAGTTTTGCGCTAACTGTGGTACACCTCTTGGGCCTACATCTGATACAGTGTGGAAATGAGATTAGTTTCTACACAAGGGCTGCAGGGGGGTTGAGTGTTTTATACTGCTCTCGCTCTTACGCCGATAGTTATGTCAACTAAGTAGTTAGTGGATGTCATAGAGTATAAAAATACCTGTCCAATGATACCAAATTGTGTATGAACCCCTCCAAAAAATGGTCGAAAATTGCCTGAAAATTCTTATTTTTTAATTGAAAAATACTTCCAATAGGTCTACCCTAACGTGTAATATGTCAAAATGACCCCCGTGAATGTCGTGCTTACAGTGGTGAAACTCCTGAGACTGTATCTCTCATGGCGTGGGAGCGAAACCAATATCTATAAAGTGTACCATCTAGGTCTGCATGGCTACTCACTGACAGAAGGTCCTGTTTTCCCATTTTTAGTGAACTTCACAGCATCAGCAGGGGTATTTAGCATCATGGCACAGTAATTCTGATACACTGGGGTGATGCGGGTTGATTAGAACTTTCATTACCATATTCCAGATAGGCGATACTGCAATAAGTTTGGAGAGTAAAGCATTTTTAAAAGTAGGTGTTTTGGTGTTTTTATACATGAGGACACGGCCAGCGGCTGCCTACTGGGATACCTACTCTGAGTGGACCCACTACTCATACGGCCACAGCAGTGGTGGTATATATATGTGTACTGGGGGCTCTGTGTATGAAGTCATTTCCTTGAAAATGATGGGTCTTCCCATTAATATTTAGGCCATGGGAACAAGTAAAATTGACATGCATTCGTTTTGAACCTAGTCTCCTTAGAATAAGACAAACAGGAGAGATTCTATGCAAGAAAAGATATTTATGTCCTCGAATTCAACAGGGAACAAGTAGGTATTATTAAGGGACCTGTGATTTTCGTAAATTGCAATGTGCAAGGTACAATTTAGATTTATGATATTAGACATGTACACATTAGTTTTCATCGGAAATCAAAACAACTACTTATAATTCTTGAAAATATGTAATGAAAGGCTTGTAGACTAGAAAACCCATCTATGAGAAACCAAATACATAAGCATTTGTTATGAAACACTATGCACCCCACTATTGACTTATGTTGATGTGGAAAGAAATTTGCACCTGTTACGAGGGATTAGGTATCATAAGGTCTTTCGCGTATCTCCAAAATAAATATGACAAGTCCAGTGTAAGAGGAGTTGACCCTGATGGAGCAGATGGCTGCAAAAATACCAAAACATATTTTGTTGTTGAGAGGAAAACTGCATCCTGTCAGATATAGTCAGTCGTGACCAACCAACCTTAGTCATTCACTATGAGTATGGGGCTAAGTTAGGGCTAAGCATTTAGGGTAAGGCCTTAGTTTTGCCGTCGTCATTTTTGACTAACCTAGCTAGCATAGCCACTACAGACTAAGGCTCAGAGCATTTAGACTATCAGCGTAGTTTGATCTAACATGGCTACATAAGCATGGGGAGTCAGGTACTAAGCAAAAACATAACGAGTGGGCATACAGGAGCCATATGCACATTAGTGACCCTTCATAAGGGTCACGAATAGACATATGGCTCCTGTATGACCACAAGTTATGTTTTTGATTTATTATTCCTAGCAGATGACAGTCATACCGATAAAATATTATAAATCGTCAAAATAATATCCATTCTTTGCAAAAATCGGCAAAATCGGCCGCTCGCCGATTGTTTATCTCTATAGTTGATCTCTTGTCCACTAGGTGTATTTCTACATTATCAGAAGAATTTGCGCTAAAAAAGGTATTTATGGTCCGATTATATGGTCTGTTAAGTTCTATGGGCGTTTTAGCACTTGTTATCTACCTGCTACGACCATTGAAACATCAATAACCGGCTCAATATCAATAGAAAACAATAATTGCAGTCAGCAATCGAAGCCAATTTTGCGAAGCTTTTCCAAAAGAAACTCTACACTCTCATTGGTCAAGAGCTAGTCATGTGACCTTTCCCTGTACGCCCACTGGTCGGGCGTATTGCCGTTATACGGCACTCCAGTGGGCATATGAGTTTCAGTGGTTAAGATATCGGACTATCATATGCTAGGTATAATAAAGTCAGGTCATGAACTTTCATTAACCCTTTAAGACACAAACAATCTCATGGGAAGTTGGTCTGCACTGTTACTATCTCTGACTGTAAGCCGTAGTGACGACGTCCGTTTTTCACATCATACCTGCACCTATTTATCATAATGTCGTATAAGAATTTTCTTATATATTTTGTGTAAAATATCTATGGCCATGCTTATTAGAAAATACTTTATAAAACCTTACATATCTTTAAGCCGCCTGTTATGTAAAATAAAGTTGTGCTACATTAGTGCTAAAACTGTGAGTCAATAAAAGAGCAGCAATCACTGCTTCGGTTCTGCTCAGATTGTTTTTGTCTTATTCCAAGGATATTTTATACATATACCCCCTCATCCCTGGCGATTTCAGAATTAAAGGGCCTCGGAATAGCCCGACTTCAATAAAACAGTGAACAGCATAATACACAATCATGGATAATTTAATAAGCTGTTATGATAAGTATATATGTCAGGCACTATATCAGAACTTGCACAAATGGCGCAGTAGTTCCAGAAATGAGCAAGTTGCTTCACTACCCAGCAAATTAGTTTGACTTAGTTTCTGGAACGTGCACTTTGTGTGACTGTTGTCCTTTGGAACTAATTGGCACAATATGACACCATACCCCATAGGACAAGAAGTGGCACATACTCACACATATTCACACAAATTCACACATATTCACACAGCATCATGTACCATGGCACAAAAATCTTTCCAACCATATTGTTTCACCTTTTTGATTTTTTTTTAAAAGAAAGGAAAGTCTGTTTAGTTTGTAATACTCATTATATTTAGAAGTTGGCATAGGGCACCATAGCAGAAATCTGTTAGTGCACTCCCTGCTGTATATGGGCATACTATCTCATTCAACAGGATTCCTACCATGGTAGTGTAGGCCTGATGAAGTTGTGTACAATTCATGCCAATTATCAGCTGTATACACATGTCACAAAAGGTCAGACCTTTATCCAAACAAGATTACCAGAGGAAAGGTGTCTGTGGTCTGTCCCTCTTAATACAGCTTTAATCAAATCATATGGTGTGTTTTTCAATCACTAATGGAACTTGATAGAATTAGAGGTGTAAAGCTAGGCATAAGTTGCATTGACAACATGTTATTATGGTTATAAACAATGAAAATGATTCCATTTCACCCATGAGAATAACAAGGAACAACAAAGATGACACCTGGTGTCAAAACCATGCACTATTCCAACCTGACAAAGTGATAATGGTTATGTTTGAAGATGTGTGAGTGTGTGCCAGAAGGGGAACTAGGTGACACAACATCACACAAATACCTGTTATGACTGTGTGAATCTGTTCCATGGAACACTGTGTCAGTGTGTGTGAGTCTGTTACATGGTATACATGTCACACAAAATTCACGAAATGAGCACACAGTTCCAGGGGTTAAACAGGGTGAAACAATCTGAAACTAATTTGCTGGGTAGTTAAACGGGATCTACTCCCTTGAATTTACCTTAGCTCTTATTGAGGGCGTGAAACAACCTATAGTCAACTAACAGCCAACATATCCAACTAACATTATGTGTTAAAAATGTATTTGATAGTTCATAATTAATAAAGCTTTTCAACATCGCCGGGATTATAGACACCTTGAATACAGAGACAACTCTATTTGATAGATAGCATATAACCAGATATACAGCATATATATGTTGTGTAATGATCTGCAACGATTTAATAGCTGGATAGAGATTTAGATTTTGGCCATAGCCCAGTATATGTAAAACATTACATACAGTATGCTATCTTAAAACTATATAATAGACCTTTAATAACCCCCGTCCCGCAGCCGTGGTAAGAGAAAGCTGTCAGCTAGCATCTAGCCCATCTGGGTACCTCTGTTCACGTCACACAACATGCTATATCCCTCTAAACACACTACATAAATCCGACGTAGCTAAGAGGTTTGTCTAGGTTTGCTGCCAACCAAAAGGTTTGAATTATGACTTTTTGTAAGGTTTGTTGACATCAAAACTTTAAGGTTTACTTACGTCGCACACACGTTTATGTAAGTATTACGTTTTTCTACGTCATTCAGACATAGATAAACGTAGTAAATCTACGTAGATCTATGTTAAAGTCAGTATTTTTTCAACTTTAAGTTTGTATATAACTCACAAGTGTCACACTAGATGGCAGCACTATCAAATAAGGAGATAATCATGAAGCACTTTAGAAAAGTTACCACATTCTAGCTGTAAAGTTTCAATCATTTTGAACTTAATGTTATGTATATCAGCTGCACACCAATGACTATATATATACAAAGGAAATGAGATAAACAAATAGCATGTTCTATGTATATTTAGACATGTTTTCTGATTGAACACCACATGAGTGGTAATGAAAGAAATATAGATCCCTGCAGCCAAAACTATTGTCACCTGCCTGGAATACACACTACTAGAGATCCTGAATCTCACATGTATTTACGTATATTGAGGTTGAAAAACGTAAATCAGACGTCTACGTCTGTAGAACGTAAATAAACCTTAACGTTTTGAGGTTCATAAACGTTGTAGAATTACGTAGTTTAAACCAATAATCAACGTATATTTATGTTTGATTAACGTGGTTGTGTTTAGAGAGATGCCCTCTGTTACCTTGGAAGCAGCAGCAGTAAGATGTAAACAAAAAGACGCCACTTGCGTCATTAGAAGCGATGGTATATAGTGGCCGGGGACATGCCATTGTCAGAGGCTTTAAGGTCCATAGCTACCCTTTGATCAGTAGATACCTTCAAATTTTTTAATACATCAGAATGGGCTAATATTGCATATAGGTCAGATACACGTGTTTTTAAGAACAAATTTAGCTTTATTTCACTTTCCTTGACATATGTTTTGCAATGATGATATTATGTAGTTGTACAAAAAAATTATGAAATAAATTGTGTTTCCCATAAGAGTCAATAATTCGTTTTTCATAGAGTCCATGAATTGTGTAACAAGAATACAACAATATCAGTTTCGTGATACATTCCCTGAACTTTATTAAACATTTAGATCATTTTAAGCGAAATTGTGCATTTTGTAATAATCAATATATTGGTAACTGATAATAAATATATATATATATGAATTCTGCCCTGCGAGTGCGTGGGTTTTCTGTTGGCTAAGGCCCAGCGGGCTGGGAGGAGAGCCCAGGGACAAGACAAGCGTTCACAATAAGGTTGGATGTTTGACGTTGTCACGTTGCCTTAGTAAATCTCGTCACTAGGCGACTTTCCATGGAACCAATTCATGCGTTAGTTAGAGAGGGAGCAAGCTGTAAAGCATCACAAATATGGCCAAAAATAATGGGAATTTAATCCTATTCTTTGCCGAAACATTATACTTGTATCCAGAATGCAATGGCATAAGTTTGAAGTTTGAAATTTTTTATTTGACCATAGATCATAACATAGATGCTTTTCATATACAGCCAAAGGTGACAACAATATGCAATTGGTTCCACAATGAGTAATACAAAACAACAGTAAGGCCTCTCACTAAGAGTAAAGAGCGGTGATAATAAACAAGAGGTTTCCACGAGCGTAATACTCAAATACACATTCAATTGTTGTTCATCATAGTAATTTATCCATGTCAATTTTCTAATATATCAAATATCACAGTAATAAAGCCTGCCTACTTTTAAGCAGCGCATGCCTGTAAGCAGTTGGTAGTATAATTTACACAATGAAGAAGAGACTATATTCGGTCCGTAGAAGGTCCCTGTTACCACAATCATAATTATCACAGATTCGTTTTAAATATTTTCAGGGTTGCAGAGTGCTGTACAGGCCCATCCAGGGAGACCCAAGCTTGCATACCCCTGTATAATGGGCTGCCTCTATATGTCTCCAGAATGGGTCGACTAACCTTAAGCTTGATTTTATTATTATCTCTTAGTACACGTACCGGTACTATGACATTGTTTTCATTTCTAGACCAACGATACATATGTGTTCTAAGCCTACCAAGGCGTCTAATTTTAAGTTTATCTAATTTACATGCAGTGTGTAGAGCATTAGTCCTAATATCACGAGCTCTAAGTATATTTTTACACACACGCAGGCACTTGTTCTGAATGGTTTGGAGTTTGCTGACTGCCGTCACAGGGCCACTTTCAATCATGAAATCACAATAATCAAAGATAGGAAGAACCATGGTTCTATAAATGTCAAGGGCAGTATCTTCCTCAATGTTTTTCTTAATATTAGGAAGTTGAATAAACCTGGAATATGCCATACCATTAACCTTTTTACAGTGTTGTTTAAAAGAAAGGTCAGCATCTATTATTACACCTAGATAATTAAATTCTGATACGACTTTCAGTACATTGTTACAGAGGCTCAAAGCACACCCAGATAGGTCTGGGGGACTTCTAACAGAATAGCACCAAAGAATTTGAGTCTTTTTCACGTTGACAGTTAGCATATTAGAATAACACCATTCACCAATGTGGTTTAAATCCTCTTGAATTAGAGCGCTAACTATTAGAGGGTCCCTACCACTGACCGTCACAGCCAAGTCGTCAGCATATAGGAAAAAACTAGAGTTTTGGATACAATTAACTATGTCATTTATATATAAAATAAACAATAGCGGGCCTAAGACCGACCCCTGCGGAACTCCGCAGGTAACAGTCTTAGGCCCCGAGCGTATGCCATTAGCAACAGTTGCTTGGGATCGACCCTGTAGGTAGTCCTTCATCCATACTATACATGATGGGGAGAGACCTAATTTCGATAATTTACTTAACAAATATGAATGATTAACCGTATCGAAGGCCTTCTTTAAATCTAAAAACAAAATGGCTGACACTTCACTTTTATTTCTGGCCTCAAATAACTGTTGTATTAAATTAAAAGTAGCATCACCGGTTGAACGGCCTGGCATAAACCCAAATTGGCTGTCGCTCACAAGCTTATTAACAATTAAATACTCCATTATTTGTTTGTGAATAAATTTTTCTATTAACTTACTGAACATGTTTAGAAGGGAGACAGGCCTCCAATTAGCTACATCACTGGGTGGTCCCGGCTTCGGTAGTGGGACCACACACCCCAATTTCAGAGCAGGTGGCAGTTGAGATCCACTTATGCTATGATTGATCATTGATGATAAAACTGCAGGCTTATGGGACAACGTTAGTTTTATGACATTGGCCCGCACATTTTCTATCCCAGAACTTTTGCTTGTTTTAATAGTCTTAATTAAGCCTAGTGCAGCCTCCTCGGTACAATTAATAAACTCAAACAGATGATCCACCTGGGGAATATGGAATACCCTGGCAGTTCTGTTGTTGAACTTAGCAGCCAATGTTTCACCTATATTAATGTAGTAACAGTTAACAAAATCAGCTACATCAGCAGATTCAATATTATCACCATTGTCATCAACAAGTCGCATCGCAGAATTAACACTAAGCCCTTTCCAGATTTTATTGATAACTTGCCAAAATTTTCCTGGGATCATGACGATATTTATTAAGATTTGCAGTGATCACTTGTCTTTTCTTAGTGATAAGAAGGTTTTTGATCTGGGCCATGAGTTGTTTGGCACGCACCAAATGATGGTTTTCCAAACCTGGCCTGACCTTTCTTGCCTTTCTTAATCTGCATTTCTTTAACTTAATTAAATTTAGAATTTCATGATCAAAGAAAGGATCCTCCGGTTTCACCCTGAAAGTTCTCACTGGGTGAAATCGGTCCAGATATTCATTAATTCTATTCATCAGCGAATCATAGAAGACACCCAGGTTGGGGTTATCTAACAGAATATCCCAATCAAGCATGTCCAAAAAACCCACAAAAGACCGCTCGTCAAAATTTTTATAAGATCTTCCATTGATCACTCTGTAGGGGGACTTTGGACAGTGTGCCTGCTTTTTAACCACAAATAATGGAACGTGATCACCCACCATTACATCAATAAGGCCAACCCTTTTAATATGCTTGCAGTTGGTGTAAATGTGATCTATGTATGATTTACCAAATCTATGATAGTATGTTGGTCCCTACTGCAGGCATGTCATTCGGGCCCTCCTCAAAAAACTATTCATACGTTTAAATTTAATGCAATTGCGGCTACGAGTGTTTACATTTAAATCGCCAATTATCCAAACCTCACGATGTTTGAATGAATCCGAGCTTTTTACAGAAAGCAGGTAATCATAGCAAGCTTTAACATTGCCTCTAGGAGGCCTATACACAATTAAAATATATCTATACTTTTGGTTGGGGAATTTAGTTAACAGACAGAGGCATTCAATATCAGGACTGCTTATACATAAACTATCACATACTTCAGTATACGCTGCATATTCGTTTTTCACATAACATGCAACCCCACCTCTAGTACCGTAAGATCTATCTGTTCTAAATAGCTTGAAGTCTGGGATATGCAAATAAGAATCAGGAATCTGAGGTCTCAACCAACTTTCGGTGATCCTAATATAGTCAAAACCACCAATTTGCGTCTTCAAGTAATTATATTTATCATTCAAGCTTTGAGCATTCATGGTCATGATTTTCAGACCTTTGACATTTTTCATGTCGTCAAAACTGCTATACATGTATTGGAATTTTTACGCCCCACTTGTCCCCACTCGGCCCACCATTACCCCATGTAGAACACATTTGCAAATAAACAGTAACAGTTAGTGTGTACATACTCAGGCACTAAAATTGTAGGGCACTGAGTAAAGAGTATCGGCGTGGTTGGTACTCTAGAGCGGTCCAGTCACAAGTAGCCAACCTACATCAGTCAGCAGCAAGGGACTTTAATACAGAATCAAATTGGACCTGTGCTTGAAAACAATTAGTACTTAATCTAGTGTGTGTGGACGCGCCACAGATTGCTCAACAAAGGCTCGGGTATATGATTAGGATAAATGTTTTTATAAGTCGCAGCCCCTTGTTCCAGTTACACAAAATATATTTAAAGTGAAACAGAGATCATTAGTGTCGTCGGACACAGACAGCACCTGAATAGTCCAGGTATTGCGTTACTCAATCTGTAGTCACAAGATACAATGTTATGTCATAACATGATGTGTAGTGCAGAACCACAGCAGTACACGAGCATGTGAGTAGTGGCGGCTAGGAAACAACACCAAACTCAGGATGCGCTCTAATTCACAATGAATTTCTCAGTCAATATTCAATTTCTTTCACAATGTTTTACATTCAATTAATTAGATAATACATAGAAACCAATTCATTAATTCATCACTCTCCACTTCCACCTCAAAGATTAGTATCATTACTCTAGAATATTATGTATTGTGAATTTGAGAACATACATAAGATTGGATATGTGTTGTAGTAAAGGGAAACATAGGCTTGTGATGTTTTACATTTCTGCACATGATGGTTGATATGTAAAAATTCATTGAAGTTTTCACAATTTGTTCTCATTTTTAGAGAAAAATTAAAATGCTTAATTTTTTACAAGATTCTATATCTGAAAAAGTAGTTCGGGACCCCCCATTTTCCGATTCTTTATGATTTAAACTGCGTGTAAAAAGTAATTAGTGAGAGTCTGTTGACTTTCAGTGACTTCGACCCAAAGGTAGCGACCTACTTCGATCCAATCCTCCCCCCCTCAAACCTTGTTTTAGGAATAGCCTAGGGGGCTTGCTCCCGACCACGCCCACAAGACTCACAATCAAGATCGAGAGTACACAAAAGCAACATTTTTTGACCAACTACTGTGCAGAAATGGGCATAGCATTTAATAATCATTGCTTGCACTTATGCTTGCTATCATTCTAAAGTCAGTGGAACAAGGATGTGTTATCAGGTCTTCCCTAAGTCATATCGCAAATTGCGTTTTAGTTCCACGATCCCGTCCGACAGACAAACGTAATACTTATCACCCGAGTGTGGCTGACCTGGATCCAGCCGTTAATTATCCTATGGCCCCCACGTTATTCCAGTGGTGATAATTTACCCCCCCCCCCCTCGTTCAAGGGGTAAAAATCGCCTTCCCCCCCCCCCCTGCTGGTAAAGGATAATTACGCCCTAAGGATATCAAACGTGAGGTGGCGTACATACACGACTACTACGTGTATAGGGACCAGTCAGATCAGTGAAACGGGGGGGGGGGGGGCGGGGGTGGAAGGAGGGGCTTAGTCGATTTTCTCCTGCCCCCTATCCCAGATCAACATTTACAGTCATGGTTAATGTCAATGCACACTAGGCGTTTTCCTAAAATGAGATTATTCCTTCAATTTTGCTCTCTTCACAGATCTTTGTATGTCAATGTTCAGTCCATCCCAATCCCATGTTCCTACATTTACATGGAAGGTACTTTAAAAACACACTATTTTGAGACCATCTCACAATTGCGAGACTATCTAGTTTAACAGACGGGACTATAGGGCTGTGTGCTAGCACAGAGTTTCCACCTGGTGTGGTAATGGGTAACTAGGGCTCGGTCAATCAGTGCAATACCAATTCTGGCCTACAGACAACTTGCGCCTGTCACAGACCCGAGTGCTCATGTACTGAAAATCAAGGTTCAAACAGAGCAGTGTCTGCCACCGTCTACAAGTGGAGAGGTTATCCCACAATCTGACTCCACACACAGCCTGAGGGAGGTGGTTTATGTAAGGCCAAATATTTATCAAACATCTGTTTCACAAATTTGTGTGTCTCATTATTTTATGATTGACATACTTGGCAATAGATTTGACATTCAGATTCATCTATTTTGGCATAATGCTGCAATACAGTTTACTGAAATCAAAGAAAGATCCGTTTGAAGTTTAGACATTTTCTCTAGAAACAAAGATTCATATTCAAGTTGTTTGTGTAGGTTACGGCACTATAGGCTACCTGTTCCCAAACACTGCAGTTGTTTATACCTTATTGTTCCTACATTGAACTCCAATATACTAAAGACAATCCAATCTTCAAGTAGCCTCACTTCCACTGTCAGGTGTAAAGTCTAAGTGTTGTGAAGTCTGAAGGATCCCCCTGTGATTTCAACAGACAATGTTATCTTAAGGAACTCTCACCTCACATGATAGTTGAATTGTAAGTGGTGCGTAGTATGGGCATTTTCTAAATCAGTCATGGTGTTTGAAATATACAGTAGAAACAGTGAAATCAAAATTCCGTTCATTGCATGTTATGATCTAATTAGCTGTTGATATGAGTGTGCACCATTATGGCAATTCGTGACATGATTTCAGCTGTTGAGAGTATTACCTTTAGACGTAATACTTTATCTTGAGCTAGCTTCAGACGATTCTGTATCAAAGTGATATCAGTCCCCGTCACTTCTAAGTACCTTGAAGTGTGACACATTGATTACGACTGGCTGGTACAACATTAGCATGGTGATTCAGGTATGGTCTGTAAGTCCCCACATCCTGAAATCTCAACTTTCATTAACCCTTTCAGGATGGTGGACTGCACCTGGGAAACCATTGTCATCATGATGCAGTGATGATTCGTTCTAATCCCCCGCCTCTGTATAGGATGCAATTGTTGACTCAGGGTCCCCCCTGAGTCAAGTGAGACGATTCTGGACACCTCTTTTCCTTAAAATTTTTCAATATTTCACCCATTGCATCTTGCATGGTCTCAATAAATCACTTTCCACAATATCTATCTAATGGTGTATTTGTTTTTCACAAATTCCTACTATAACCCCCTCAAAAACCTAAAAATAATATTAGGCCTTAATTGGTGGTAATTTGCTTCAGCATAAAGCTCTATGGGAGGGCAAAGATAACCGACAACCCCAAATTTGGATATGTTGTGAGAATGAATGCTTTCTCTATGGAAGGGGTAGGTGAGACGCTTTTTTTCAGACATCTATCAAACACTTCAGTACTGGAGGTAATTTACAGGGGAGGTTACTTGCTATTGTTTGTGTAACAGTGATAACCCTGATTCACTTTGCACTGACAATGCACATATTGTTACAAAGACTATATGGAAATGTGAGTACCCCCCCCCCCTGCTAGATATGTAAGTGGTAATTGATTGGGGGAGTTTTTCGGGCACTATTTGTAAAACGGCAGTTACGCGCCACCAGGCGCTGACTCCGACAGCCACCTGCTTGCCCAGACGCACTTGCTCGCCCAGACTCACCTGCTCGCCCTACACCCACCGGCTCACCCACACCCACCAGCTTGCCCACACCCACCTACTCAGCTGAAATATGATCACATACTAGTGTGACACATGATTTGAGTGTAGTTTTACCCAGGAGTACATTCCTGCTCAAATAATGACAAATGATTCATTGTTCCTAAAATAATATTTACGGATTCAGATCATTTCAATCACTTTATCACCGTGACCCTGAGTCATCTGTGATGGTAATCACACGTTCAATCTTTGCACCATGCCTACCCTTCAGAATTCAATGCCAGCATAATGCATGTATTGGGCACTGCAGGGTACATTACCTGCCTGGGTTTTTGATGTTAGAAAAAATAGATATTGGCAAGGAATTAGGTTTATTGATACTTTGAACAAGTCAAGACTTTCAATCCAAGCCAAGTATGATGTTACAAAAAGTTATTATGATATAATAGTTTAAATGCATCATGAATGTAAATTGCTTAAAGCACTGGGCTGCCCTTAAACCGCATCACATTGATTACATATTGCAATAGTACCCTATAGTGTCTGTGGATTTTGCTGCTTCAACACAAATCTGTTTCACCACTGAATAACCACTTCTGTTTCTACACCCCAACCCCCCCAACCCCTTTTCATGTTTTTATTTTTTTTACATATAACTGAGTTAGGGCAGGGTGCTGTAACCATATATGGACCTCTCGAGGTAAAGGTTGACCATTATTATTTTATTGAGGGAGCAGAGTGCGGGAAACAAATACTATTTCTCTAAAATTGTTCATAATGTATTCTGATGTCGAGATATGAATAAGACTCTCTTTGTTGATATCATTTCAGCGGAAAGTTGCTTCCTGTCCACAATGATTATGCACCGGAAGGAGTAAGTGACAGGCTGTGAACCCGAGTATAGTGAGGGATCAGTGAAGGACTGTGTACAAGCACAGAGCTGACTCCTGGTGTGGTGGAAGTGAACTAGAACTGAGTTAGGTTAGGACTTGACCGGCTACATTGTATGTACAATGTTATCATTTCCACCTGAAAAACCTCAAAAGTGATCACTAGTGACTAGCGTCATATTCTATATCTAACGAACAGGAGGGAACTTGTCCCAGGGACCAGCATGTGAACGAAGAGACAGGCAACCTTATGAGAACTTGGTTCTATACATGAAACGCACCTTGTTCATTGCATATATTTTGTTATATGGCTTATTGATAATGTCACTTTTTTCACATTATACCCATGATAATAATATCATGAGTTAAATCCTTATAATTTGTGGAGAGAGAAAAATAAGAGAGTCATATGGAGAAAATTCAATGGTAATGCTTAATGGAGAATAATAAGACCAAACTTATTTATATATATATTTATGCCACCATTTCCGATATTTTTTTATTTTACATGTATGTTACTGCATGAGGCATACCAGGACTATGGCATATCTAGAAACCACATCCGATACTCTTCTGCATTGATAATAACAAGGAAACCGGAAGCAGATAGTCAAAGCAGAAATGGGAGGTGTACAGGCTAAGAGTCCCCACCTCGTATGGTCAATTCTGTTTACACTGCTTATCTATCATTCAGTTGTCATTCACCTTCTTCAACTGGACAGGTTATCGCAAAATCTGATGCTGCTGTTCAGAGGGGGTTAATGTAAATCAAACTAAGTATCAAATTATTGTTTAACAATATTTGAATTGTGATAGACACATGTGCCGAAACGTTTTATATTTATTGACACAATGGATCTATACAGTTTACTCAAAACAAAGATTGATTCAGACACTTTATGTTGTTAGTGTTGGCTATCAATGATAAGCTGCTATGGACTGTGTGTTCCACAATACTTCACACGTTTGGACTTTAATATTCTTTCTTTGAGCTTCCTAGGGCGAAATAATCTTCAAGTAGGTGTAAAGTGTAAATGTTGTGAAGTACAGGGGGAATCCGCCTTTGTATTTAACAGACCATCTTATCTTAAACTCTCACCTAAGTGGACAAGTAAATTTTGTGACAAGTGTAAGGGGTGTAAAGTATGAGATTTATCAGCTCGTTTAGATTGGATGTTCAAAGGGCCGACGCCATTCAGACAATATTATCTTAAAGTGATACCCTTGTGATAAATCACACTTCACGTGATGTAATTCAACATGCTCGGAAAAAGACCTTACAGGGCCACACAAGCACAGTGATCCATGTATGTATGGGGGATCCCCCTGTGATCTCCAGTAGACAATGTAATTTTACCGACCTCTCACCTGACCTGATATTGAAGTATTTGTGACAAGTCTGGGGCTCATCAGGGGGACATCAATGTGCGGCATCAGCAGTAACTGCCAGAAATCGGTCACAATGTTTAAAATGTTCACTAAAACTGATACATGCACAACTTTGTTGTTTTTTGGTTTGATTAGATTAGCTGATGATATGTGCATGTACCATTGTCGCTATTTGTGATTCGAGCTCATCTGTTTCGGAACGTCACCTTTCGGCTTGATCCTTTATCTTCAGCTTATTGAGACTATCTTATCTTAAAGGGATATCCTTGTCATATGTTTCAGACTTTACCCAGCACACTGTCTCGTGTAAGTGTTTTTGAAGTATGACTTGTTGATCTTACAGAGCCATATATGCATGGAGAGTAAGGTATCCTGAAGGCATGATCTCTGAGTAACCCTTTAAGGATGGTATATTGTATGAGCTTTGTCATCATGATGCACCAATGCAAAACTGGTAAATAATGGGCTGGTGCTGCAGTCTTGCATCATACCTACCCATTAGGAGTGTGTAAAACATAAAGGGTTGGCATGATGCCATTAAAGAGCCATGCTGCCCTTAGCAACAGCCAGGAGGATGCTGCAGATTGAGAAGTCCACCTCATAACCTAGTCACCCCCCCCCCCCCCACCATCACCCTCCTATTCAGCCACCTACCAGCCCTTTACAAAGGTCACTGTAATGTATTATTATGGAGTACAACGTAGCATACTATGCTTTAAAAAGAAACTATATTATAAGAAATTTCAATACTTTTAAAACATAGATTTAATTAGGTACATGACATATGGTAAGGGGGTTAGATCTGTCACTCGGCGGAAATCTGCATCCTGTCCACCATGACTATGCACCGGAACAGGGCTGGGCATGTAGTCATATGCTGGAGCAAACCTAGAAATCTCTGGGGCAAAGTATTTCAGGAGGGTACGTATACATTAACAGCACCGCCCGACCCCCCCCCCCTCCACGTCCCTGCCCCCGTTCTTTTCAAGGGAGATCTTGTGTGTGAAATCCCAAAGAAGTCTGAGACTTTCTTGAGACCTTGGCGTTTTTAGGCATAATTATTACTACTGGTAAATAACCGTAGTGAAATTACCCCTAGATTGGCACATTCTGAGGATTGGGGAGCACACTGTGTATGGAAATTTTACCTTTTAAATGAAGGGTTTTGTGGAGTTTTTATCAGAAAACGAAAACCTCTATCTGGTTTCATTTTGAGGAATTTACAGACATGCTGCTCTACTAAATTGGTATGGTCTGAGGATTTGCTCTAGAAAATAAATTGAAATACTACCCTCTGGATTGCTGTCTTCTGATGGTTCTGGGAGCATGTTGCATCAGGACAATTTTGAAATTGTACTTTTAAAATTGGTATATTTTGGGTAAAGGGGGGCATATTGTTCCAAAGATTTAGGAATTCTACTGTTTGGTAGCTTTTGATGTGTTTCAGAACATGATATATTTGGTCTGGGAAAATTTAGAAATTCTAACTTTGGATTCTTTGGAGTTTGGGGGACATATTGCTCCAGGAAAACTTTAGAATTCCATCTCTGTATTTGTATATTTGAGGGGTTTGTGGACATTGCTGTGTAGAATTCCATCTCTACATTGCTACATTTTGAGGGGTTCAGGGGCATAGTATATTGCTCCAAGAAAACCTAGAAAAAAAATCAAAGCCTACAGGGCTTGCTGCACAAAAGAAGCATCTTACATCTTACTTCCGGATTGGTGTATTCTGTGGGCATCTTGCTACAGGATAACTCTACCTTTAGATTGGTTTATTCTGGTGGATTTGTTGGCATATTGCTCCATTTTTCAGTTGAAATACTTTTAACTTTGGTTCTAATTGGAATATTTACTAAATTCTTTCAGTTTTAGAAAGCCCAGAATGTATCTAATGTCCCTGTCGCATTTGCCAAGGCCCCTGTCGCACATTTTTTGCGACATTGCGACAGCTGCCCAGCCCTGCGGAAGCAGTCAGTGACGGGGATGGGTCACTAAACGGCTGGGTATTGATACAGAGTTGCCACCTGTTGTGCTGGAGGTGAACTAGAAGTCATTTAAACCAGGGCATTTACTGGCCACATTGTATAAGCCGTTATCATATTAGGCCAAAAATTAAAGGTGTGTTTTAGGTAACATGATCCAAAGAATTAGGGTAGAAACGTCAGATTCCTTTTTATTTTAATGTTAAGAGAACCAGAAATGAGCGCCCAATTGCTACAAGTACGCTTTGGTCATCAGAATGACTCACTGATTTCTCTAGTGACTAGCAATATCACAAGAAAATGGATATCCCAAAAACAGTTAGTGTCATGTCATATGTCTCGCAAACACTTCATACATTTGAACTTCAATAGTTTTACTTTAAACTCTAGTATACATGTACTAAGGACAATCTAACCCACTCTTCCTCAGCTGCCGTGTGTAATGTGTAATCCTCCTCTGATTTTCACCACACAATCCTATCTCGATAAAATCTCACCTTACCTAATAATTCAAGTGTAAATAACGTGAGGTAGAAGACTTATCAGCTGGTCGTTAACTAAAGGGGACATTAATGTGTGGCATCAGCAATGACTGCCAGATATCCGTCATGGTGTCCGATATAATCTGTAGAACCCATGATTTACATTCATAACTTTGTTTTCGTCATGATTTGATTAGATGTTTATGTGTGCCTGCGCCATTATAGATATTCATGACTGAGTTCACATGTTTGGAATCACACCTTGATCCTTTATCCTAGTTACATTGAGACAATCTTATCTTAAGGTGTAATCCTTGTGATAAATCACACTTCACCTGACAACTAAGTGCTTTGAAGTATAGCACACCTATTGATTATACTTAGTAATAGACCTTACAGGACTACACAAGCACAGTGATCCAGGTATGACGGGAGATCACCCTGTGATCTTCAGCAGACAATGTAATCTTACTGAACTCTCACCTCACCTGATATTGAAGTGTTTGTGACAAGTTTGGGGCAAGATGGTTCAATAAGGGGGACATCAATGTGTGGCGCTCATGATTTCAAAATGTTTTGAACAACAGATGATTTATATTCTAAACTTTATATACTTGTGTTGCATATGATTTGATTAGCTGTGTGTTAAGGATTATGGCTATTTGTGACTGAGTACTTTACGACTTGATCTTTTATCTCAAGCAGACCTGAGACAGCTCAATATTAGAGTGATATCCTCCTTAACAATCCTTGTCACTTCTAAGTGTGTTGAAGCATGGCATGTTGATTAGCCTGGCCACCCCCTTTACAGTGTGGTGTGCCTATGCCTCCAGCCGCTTACAAACCATTTCCCAAGTCACCATGGTTATGTGCGAGTGTATAACTGGTAGTCTTCATTCATCCCAGTATTTCACATTGTTGAGGCATGAAAGGTTTATAATGCAGTATAATGGAGTACAGAATCGGAAACTATGCTTTTGTGTAAATCTTTATAAGAAATTTCAACATATATTAAGGCATATGACACATGGGTTGGGGTGGGGAAAGGGCGGATGGGCTGACCCACAGCCATAGGGAGCTGTAGCACTGTAGCACTGTGGGCTGTAGGCCTGTGGCTTAGCGGAAATCTGCATCCTGTCCACTGTGACTATACACCGGAAGCAGTTAGTGATGGGATGTGAACCCTCGTAAAGGGATGGATCACTAAATGACTGTTTACTAATACAGAGCTGCCACCTGCCGTGCCAGAGGTAAACTAGAAGCCAGTTTAACCAAAGCATTGACTGGCCACATTGTATAAGCCGCTATCTCATTGGGCCAAGAAAAAGAAAAGTTATGTTTCCGGCAACATGGTCCAAAGGATTATGGTAGGTGGGTGGGATTCCTTTATTTATCATGTGCAAAAAAATGGACGAGTTGACCTTGGGCCGTATTTCACGAGACTGAAATAAGTGTACCTTTGTGTTTATTTTTTATGATTTTCGATTGAATCTACCAAAATTATGATAGGGGGAGCCTAAAATAGCTTATTTCCATCCCGTTTCTACCTTGTTCAAATGTAAACAAACCGCCATATTGATGACGTCACAGGGCCATGATATACGGCTGTGGGTAATTTCAGGGAGGGTGTTAAATACGGCACTCCTTGGTTAAGTTAATGAGGCTGTAATATTTTATAAAAAATAAGCAGAATGAGTCACAAATCGCAACATTGACACGCAGGTCATCAGAATGACTCACTGACTTTTTCGAGTAACTAGCAGTATCACATAATTATAGGATAGTCTTGTTTAAAAGCAATTTGCTGAAGTAAGATAGGTAGTTAAGCCACTGGAATTGGTAGTTCTTCCTGACCTATTAGGTGTTCAAGTCGATTATAAGAAATATCAATATCAAAAATCCCAAAAATGGAGGGGAAAAAATGCTTGGGTCTGCTCTTTTTGGAAACCGTGGTCTGAAAGTTGACTCTTTGATGTTTGGTCATTATCAAATCCTTATTTATTTCGGTTTTAAGATAGAAAATTCAAAAAACTGACCTGGTGGATAAATAAAATATATTATAAGATATCAAATATGCGTAAACTAGACATTTATTAATAAAAATACACTATGAGAAGTGGCCAAAGTTTACTATACAAAGACACCCAGTGCTACAATGGCTGACCATTTACTTCTACTGTGTGCCCCAATATGGTACCATGCTGAATATGTTATCATCCCCCTGGGCAGGCATAGAACCTGTCATTCAGCTACACAATGTCTCAGGATGCACTTCAGCTCATTGAGTACAAACTACACACCTGTATCAGGCTGTGGGGTCTTCAGATGTAGATAACATTGTCTTAGTAAACCAAAGTACAGGTGGTGAAGTGCTCCTCTTCTTACTTCCTGAGGATGGGTAGGTGGATTTGGGGAGGTGGATTTTGACCCCTTGACAGGGGGGGGGATATTTTCCAGACCTCTGGGAATAGACAACCGGTAGCCAATGTCCGGTTCAGAATTGCCTTCACATGATATTTGAGGGGAATATACCTGATAAATGTAGTCATGTAGCTTGTTTTTGGAAAAGAGAATGAGTGAATGAGGCAATTTAACATAGTTAAGTCTGGAATGATATGGTGTCCTTTTTGGCATTTTTTTTGTTAGCGGACGCACAGAGGAAAGCACCTGCCCATAGAATCCTGGAGCTATAAGCCCATCTGAGATTCTACCCCTGAAAAAACGTTCACGCACTCTAGGCAAAATCATAACCCCCCCCCCCCCCCCACTGTTGTTAAAAAATGAGGACTCCAGAAACATGTGTAAACATAGTCCAGGTCTTGTTTAACCCTTTGCAGAAAGGCATGTAGCCTTAGGCCAATGCAATGATGGTGAGTAATTCTCATGAACTGCTTTGTGTATCCTTATGACCCTTCAGAATTCTATAAACCCAATTGAGTCAGCACAGGGAGTTTAATCACTAGGACTGCCCTCATGCATCATCATGACCACAAGTTGCATATCGCTATACCACCATTGTAGGTTTAAATATGCATCCTGTATATGTGAGGACAGAGGAGAATTAAGGTATTATCTTATCTTCAGGTAATATCCCTGTCATGTAAATCATACTTCACCTGTCAGACTGTACCCTGTTAAGTGTTGTAATGTATGGCACATATTGATTTTGGCAGATAGTGGGCCATTTTCAAAGGACATGCCCCCTGAAGTCATGAACTCTGCCTGACCCTTTAATAATGGTATGTTTAATCAAGCAACCTGTCATCATCAGGGTGCAAGTAATGCCTCTCGGTTTATCATGCTGTTGCAACATTAATCTGTTTAACTGATGAATTGCCACTTCCGTTTCTATTTTTTGTGAGTGCCCCGTATTTGCCATCTCCGTATAAGCCTACCGTAAAACCCCGCCTATAAGCCGACCCCGCCTATAAGCTGAAAGTGAGTTTAAGGACAAAAATTTGGTTTATACGAAATCATTTAATATTTTAGAGAACCCCTGCTATAAGCTGAATGTGCCTTAGGGACACCCTGACCCCCAACCTCACTTACCGAAAAAAGGGTTTTTAAATAGATGTTTATCCTTTTATTTAGTTGGTATACCATGTGTCATCGATTTAGATGTATACTTCACGTGAAAATAATTATTAAGGCCTTAAAAGTTCAGTTAAACTACTTACTAAGTTGTCATACTTTTCTACACCATCATCTTAAATATCCTTTCACAAAACCCCGCCTATAAGCCGAATGTGAGTTAAAAGGAAATAATTCGGCTTGTAGGAAATAAAAACGCCAAAATAAATTCTGCTTATAGGCGGGGTTTTACGGTAACTCGCAAATAAGCCAGATCCTATAAGGTGCACCAGCGATCTAATCATGGTGGCTTTAGTACGGTACCATAGGAGCAAAAATCCTCGTATAAGCCGCACCCTGACTCTTGGCTGATCCTGTAAGCCACACTAGCGATCTGATCATGGTGACTTTTGTACTTTAGTATAGTAGCAAAACCCCTCCACGGCTTATATGTAAGGTTTTACGGTAGTATTTCTGTGGCTCGGCGGAAATCTGCATGCTGTCCTCCGTGACCCTGTACCGGAAGCAGTCAGTGACAGGAGGTGAACCTCATCAAGGCATGGATCCAGAAGGGTGTGTACAGGCACAGAGCTGCCACCTGGTGTGGTGAAGGTAAACTAGATGTCAGTCAGCGGAATGACAGTCCTACTCTGTTTGGGGGACAATGTACTAGTTACATAGGGTTGATTCACCTAAAGTTGGCCACACACACCTGTGCCTACAATCAAAAAACCCTCTCTATAAGAATCTAGATCCTCGTCGCCGGTTTCATGCAGTGGGATCAATATGCAACCTATGCCAAGTCACAATATTGATCTGACAATGCATCTAAAGTCTAGAGACCACCAAGCGACAATCTGCCCCTGTGCCTACAATCAAAACCCCTCCCTATAACAGTCTATATTCTTGTTGCATGTTTCATGTAGTAGAATCAATATTAACCCCACGCCAAACAACAATTTGACACTGTGTCTGACGTTTAGAGCCCAAAGAGTGAAAATCTAACTCTGTGCCTACACTGCAAAAAAGGTGTTTAGATCCTAAACACAATCCTTAACACATTCCTGCCCCGTTTTTGTCCACACAATATGTCCCTAAACATGTTTAGACAAATAATATGTTTAGCCCAGTGCTTAGACATTTATGTGTTTAAAGCAATGCGTTTAGGAAAATGAAGCGTTTAGAATTCAAGGATTTAGCATATTATTGTGTTTATCTGTCAAGTGTTTCAGGATAAACGTGGTGTGCCTAGAGATGTATATTTCTATTATGTTTAGATATTTATATCCAAATAGATAAACAATTTTATTTCTATATAGTGTATCAAAGAGACTTCTAGCAGCCCCCCCGTTAGGGCAATATGTGCATCATTATTTCACATAGGTCTCTACTTTAACATAGACACAACCTTGAGTCAATACAACAGACCTTCAGGGAATATAATGCTTTATCCATTCTTAGAGCTCTTAAAAGAGGTGTCTATGTAGCAGATGGATCGTTATTGCATCGAAATCATAGTGATATAGCATTCAACCGTTGAATCCTGCAATGTGTATTATTATCCTTTTGTATCCCATGAAATTTAGGTTAATTAACTCAGATTTAAGCACCTTTAAATCCACAATAACATGAAAGTGGTTGTAGAAACTACAGTCAAACACAGAGCTGCCATCTGGTATATGTTTGATGGACTATGATCTAAACACTACATGTTTACATCCTAAACACCAACTTTTCATACTGTTTAAATACTAAACATCTAAACACATTCAATGAAACTGTTTAGGTGTTTAGAATAAAAGTGTTTAATTCCTAAACAGAAGGATTCAAAGACACAAACCTAGTAATATGTTTAGACTTTAAACATGTTTAGACCTAAACATGTTTAAAACCTAAGCACCTTTTTTTCAGTGTACACTCAAAAAACGGTCCGTATAACAAGCTAACTGCTCATCGCCAGTTGCACGTATTGGAATCAATATGTACCCCATGCCAAGCAATAATCTGACACCGAAACCAAAATCTAAGCTCCACCAAGTAACGATCTGACCCTATGCCTACACTCAAAACCCCTCCGTATAACAATGTAGATCCTCGTCGCCAGTTTCATGTAATGGAATCAATATGAACCTCACGCCAATCAATAACCTGAGACTGTGTCTAAAGTCTTAAGCCCACAGAGGGACAATCTGCCCCTGTGCCTACACTCAAAACCTGTCCCTATAACAATCTATATCCTCGTCGCCAGTTTCATGTATCAGAATCAACATGAATTCTATGCCAACAAACACTCTGATACCAAGACTGAGGTTTAATGCCCAACAAGGGACAATCTGATCCCCTGGCCACACTCAAAAAACCCTCTTTTAAAAAAATCGATATCTTCATCGCCAGTTTCATGTAGTTGAAGCAATATTAACCCCATGCCAAGCGACAATCTAACACCATGTCTGAAGTTTAGAGCTTAACGAGTGACAACCCTATGCCTACACTCAAAACCCCTCTGTATAACAATCTATATCCTCGTCGCCAGTTGCATGTATTAGAATCAACACTAACCCTTTGCTAACCAACACTCTGACACCTTGTCCTAGTACACCACTTAGTCTGTGGTAGGAGAGTGATGTCTCTGCTGTAGGCTGGAACCTATCAGAGACATGTGGCTGTTCCCTGGTGCCCTCAAATTCACCAACTGTACCTGACCTACCCCTCACTATGGTTCACTAATGACCCCTCCTCTGATGACAGGGTGGTGGAGTGATATCATGGTGTACTGGTACAGAGCTGCCACCTGGTGTGGTGGAGGTAAACTAGAACCAAAGATAAAACTAAGGTGGTCTAAAGACAAGAAGGTCTTGTCAATTTCCCGATATGACGCGTGATGATAACATCACTACGGAAGTACAGAAGGGAATGTAATTCATGGCTTCTGCGACCACTGGATCACAGCACTACTACTACATATAGTGCCGCCCAAATCGGACTAACTCTCCAGCAACCATTGGACTGTACATCATAAAAAGATCATTATTTCTTTGCAAAGCACTCTCTTCATTTTTTTTGGTAACAATTCGACTTTATTTGGCTTTTTTTAAAAATTATAAACAGTTACAATCAGAAGGACTCTCTAGCAAAGATGCAAAAAAAGAAAATCTTAAAAGCGGGCCTGCAGTAACAGGCTGCATTTTCCATTGAGAAAGGATTAGTAAATTTTGTTTGCCTCTTTAATAGTCAGAGGGATTTTGCTACCCCCCTTCCCACACCAATTCACCAATATATAACGTCCCCCCACCCCATTTTTATAGGATAGTGATAATGGGGCACTAAGAATGCGTGCAAGCATAAAGCTGCCACCTGGTGTGTTGGAGGCGAACTAGATCCAAAGATAATACTGAGGCAATTCAAAGATAAGGTAATCTTGTCAAATTCCAGATAAAGTGTCAGATAATAACATCATTTCAGCAAGTAGTCAGTGGTGGTGTACGGTATCTCGAAGGGCAGAAATACCGCATCGATTGTCTAATCATCTATAGAAGTGAGGAGGTGAATTAATAGGATGTAATACCAACATTAAGACACATCATTGATTGTGCCCCACATGGCTGGTTTCAAGATTCAAGATTCAAAAATATTTATTCGCAAGAAGATGCTCCTTTACATGTGTAAGGTTTATACAAAATCACACAATATTATGTGTATCTATAACATTAGATCATGTTAATTATGACCAAATATATATGTCTTCATGAATAGGCTGCTAATGAAGGAAATACAACCCCTCACTGAAGTCAAAACTAATTTTACGCATTTGGCAACGCATCTACTAGGCTGGTCCTATATTAGATATCAGATTTTCACTCATAGTATATTTAAATTAATTCCGGTTGTGAGTGTAGATGTCATATCATATACTGACGTCTGAACAAGGTAGAAAGACTGTAAATTCAATGCATCATTCAAGAGGGGCTTATTTCATACCCCCTGTTAAAAAATCCTCTGCCATATTTCATGGCCTTTGGATTATTTAAGATTGATGATTTAAAATAGCTCTTTAGGATCATTCCATAGAATTCGGACGAATATTGTTGATAATCCCATGAAATAAACACAAGAGTAGTATAGTATGTATCGGAACGGGACTATAGTTAAGTACTGTTTATTACTCAATCGACATGCAGCCAATCAGAGGCCTCCATTTGGTCACGTGACCGGAAGTGACCTACTTAGGGGATTAGTGGTGACGTCACGTGACCTAGTTAGCCAATCAGAGGCCTCCATTTGGTCACGTGACCGGAAGTGACCTACTTAGGGGATTAGCGGTGCATTCTGGGTAACCCTGAAGCCAATCAGAGGCCTCCATTGGGTGACCGGAAGTGACCTACTTAGGGGATGGTGCATTCTGGGTAACCTACTGACCTACTTAGGGGACCGGAAGTGACGTCACATGACCTAATGGCCAACCGGAAGTGACCTCATTGAGGATCACGTGACCGGAAGTGACCTGATTGATCACGTGACCGGAAGAAGAAGAAGAAGAAGAAGAAGAAGAAGAAGAAGAAGAAGAAGAAGTGACGTCACGCGACTTAATGAAGAGATGAGCGTCTTTAAGGGGTCACGGGCTTTAAAATGTGATATCTTTTTTTTTTGGAGGAGGAGGCGAGTCTCTTATTTTTTTTCGGTAAACTAATAAAAAACACTACGATATAAGTTTTTTTTTCATTTTTTTTCATTTTTTATTGTTTTACGAGCGACTGGAAGTGACTTATTGAACTAGGTAGAAGCGTTCTTTAGAGTGTATAAGGGGGGGAGGGGAGGGGAGGGGGGGAGGGGGGCCCCTTTAAGATGCATGGGGAGGGGGGCGCTTTTAGGATGCATGGGGCGGGTGGTGGGGGGGAGGGGGGGAGGGGGGAGGGGGGCACTCTAGGGGGGTGGGGGAGCACTCTAAGGGGTGTTTGTCTCTTTTAAGAAAAAAAGAAAAGAAAAAGATTTCAATCGAGAGACACGCTTCTTCCTCTCGAGAGGAAGAAGCGTGTCTCTTCGTTTTTTTTTTGTTTATCACGTGCTGCGATGAGGCGATCAGCTGCGACTGGAGGAAGTGACACTTTAAGAGATCGCGCGTCTTAATTGTTATGATATTTTTTTTTTTTACTTACTAATAAAGAAGACGTATGAAAATAAAACACAACAATTCACATGTCCGTCGTTCTCGTTGTTTCTTGCTTGATAAAGTCAAGTAATATCGCGATGCCGAGGCCAAACTTTCCCATGTCCTCAGTCAACACTCGAAGGAGTTCAAAAGGCGTACCGCCGGCGCCGTCAGCTTCATCTTGCCACATTTTCAACACTCGGAAGGCCCACTCAGCGGGACTTCCTCCGTATTCGCATTCTTCAGCGATCTTATCTAACCTCTCAGGCGACAATTTTAAATGGTCCCCCACCTCTTTCCACCTGCTACCCAGACGTCTGCCGAGGGTGCCCAAGTGCTTATGCATCGCGCGCGAGTCGGGGTTTTCGAAATCCAACCCCTGTCTGTGGAGAAGGGCCATCCACTGAGCCAACAGTTCCATGCGTCTTATGCGGGTGAAGACGCGACCGAGCTCGCCCCATCTATGACGATGCGGGGTTTCACCCCACCACACTCGGAACATCGCCGTACACAGCTCCTCCGGTGTCTTGACACTGCGCTCTACTAGAGCATCCATACGGGCGGCGCTGACTTTTAAGCTACTGCCCAACTCTCTCCAACAGCCGCTCAACTCTTTACCTAGTTGACGAAGCAAGGCGTCGCTATAGGCTAACCGCCGCTGTCCTACCTGTCGGGTCTCCCCATCATCGGTCTGCTGCCTCGCGCCGCGTCTCACGTCGTCAAGCCGCATTAACTTTTTTTCAGGCGCACCGGGCGGTGAAGGCGAGCTTGAAAGTGGAATAGCTTGAGCCATCTCGTCTCGTCTTGGCGGCGGCGGCAGCGGTGGTGGCGGCGGCGGCGGCGGTGGCGGCGGTGGTGGTGGTGGCGGTGGTGGTGGTAGTAGCCGTTACTGGGGTCAGAGGTGATATGTTTTTTTTCCAACAGAAATGAGAGCTTTTTATACAGAGGGAGTTTAATCCCATTTCCAACAGCGCTCCAGCTGTCTAGCACCCTGTCCGCATGACGCTTTTTCAGCCGCTCCGCTCCTTAAGAGCTTAGATGACGAGGGGGTGTGGCATCGCTATCCGTGGAGACCAGCTGAAAACGGTGTTTTTTCCTCACTCATAGCCTTAATACCTCCTACCCCCTACCCGAGGACGTCTCCCTCCCTCTGACATTCATTGTAACAAACGTCAGAGGTCAGGTGAAAATCGGATTTTTTTTCATGCACAGCCTTAGGCAGCTGTCACCCCTCCCTATTGAACTAGCCGGCCGCCCGCCCGCCTGGCCGGCCCGGTCTACTCACCACGGCAGGAGGTGGCGATTTTTGTCTTACACTTAAGTCGCTCACCACATGCACACGCCTCTACTCACAGACAGGCACGTTCGTCTTAGGGGGGTCCTGCTTCACGCCACACGCCTCCTGTAGTTTTTTTTTTGTATACACACTGTAAGCTCATCACCGTTACCGTTAATCCTTTATACAGCTAACGCGCGCTGAATGGCTGAACAGGGTGGTAAGCGGCTTAGCTCACCACAGTGGATCCCTCAAAAAGGGATCCAGCTGAAAACGTCATACCTTATGTCTTTGTGAATGGCCGCCGCCGGTCAGTCGACGGCAGGCAGCAACCGCTTAACCCTTTATACAGCTAATGCGCGTTGAATTGCTGAACAGGGTGGTAAGCGGCTTAGCTCATCATCACAGTCGATCTCTCAAAAGAGGGGGGGGGAAAGGGATCCAGCTGAAAACGTCATGCTTTATGTCTTTTTGTTTCTCTTTGTGAATGGCCGCCGGCCAGCCGGCGGCAGCTGAACAGGGTCGGTAAGTAGCTTAGCTCTAGAAGCGAGAAAGCGTATATAAGGGGCTTGGAAACCTCCATTCACTCACTCATTCTTTTTTGCTGCTCTCTACAGTCACCACCATGAGCAAAAGACAACAGCTAGCGGCGTTCAAGAACAAGAAGACTACGCGGAACAGCGTTCGTTTAGCGTCAGTGCCTGCTCTTGCTACTGAACATGAGACTACCGCCGCAGCCGGTTGGTCTTATCACCCTCCTGCTGTAGCGAGCGCTCGCGGCAGTAGTAGTAGTAGTAGTAGTAGTAGCAGTAGCACTAGTAGTAGCAGTAGTAGTAGTAGTGGTAGTAGTACTAGTAGTACTACTGGTAGCAGTCGTCGTGCTAGCGACGTTGTTACACTCGCGACGGTACACGTTGCTGCTAAGCGCGCTGCCGCTGCTACCGCCGTCCCGCCTGCCGCTGCTGCTGCTGCTGCTGCTGCTGCTGCGCCTGCTACTGCTGCGCTTGCTACGGCTGCGCCTGCTGAGGCTGCTGCTGCGCTTGCTACTGTTGCGTCTGCTGCGGCTGCGCCTGCTGCGGCTGCTTCTGCTGCACTTGCTGCTACTGCTACTACTACTGACGACAACGCTCCTGGCACAGCGCAGTACTGGCAACCGGGTTTTTACCTCCCCACTACTGTTGATGACTTTGATGACCTGCCGCACGTTGCACAGCCCCTCTCCTCCACCACTACATCGACGGACGCCCTCGACGCCGCTCGCGCTGAGAGTTACAGCTATTCGGACACTCAGCCCCTGAACCGAGAAGAAGAGGAGGAGGAGGAGCAGCAACAGGGTGAGACAGAGAACGACGCTGACGACGAGGCGTACGAAGAACCCGAAGGGCAAGGGGTGAGCGGTACGTTTTTCGGCTTCCCTCTTCGACCTTTCGACCTCACTTCCTCCACTGCTAGCGCCCCCCCGTCCGGTCCGTGGCGACTGCCCTCACCGCCACCTTACGAGGGCGGCGGCGGCGCTTCATCTTCTACCGCTACACACAGCACGGACGGCGTGTGGCTGCGCTGTTCCAACAACGAGACCTCCGATACCACCAGCGCTGACGCTGCTCCTGCTATCGGTTCTGCTGCTGATTCAGCTCACGCTGATGGTGTTACTCATCCTGCGGGTGTGAAACGTTCTAAGGTGAGTTCCAGAACAACAAGGCCCACTAAGAAGAGAAAAATACAAGAAAAAGAAGGAGATGGACGAGAAGAAGCAGAGAAAACACTCGGGTTAGAGTTCTGCTTAGACGGAGCTTTGACGCTGGAGATCTGGGAGGACGTGGCTAGACTGTCTAGGAGGCCGCGCTACACAAAAGACGGCCAGGTGAAAGAGGCGTCTCTGACCAGAAGCAAGCGAGTGCACTTCACGGCCGACGCGCTGCGCGAGCTCATAGCACGCATCGCCGATATCCGCGCAGTGGTGCGCATACGCGACACAGCGGCCGCGCAAGGAAAACCTAATCACACCCCCTGGTTCGCAGTGCTGGATGAGGCGGGCGAAGTGTACGCAGCTGTGAGCTACTACAGCGGTAAGAACCTCGTCCACGTGCGCAAGTACGAAGGTCCTGACAAAAAACCCACACAGCAGGGGGTGACGCTGTCCGCCAGAGCGCTCAAAGAGTTGGATGACAAAACAGAGATCATTCTGAAATATCTCGGCATAGATTCGGAATGAGAGACGCTCAACGCTCACGCGCGCACACACACACACACACACAGCGTTTGACGTACGCTGTATGAGACAGACAGACAGACAGACAGACAGACAGACGGATACACAGACAGCAGACAGAAAGATAGTTACATAGACGACAGATTGATAGATGGCTAGATAGATAGATAGATAGTTAGACGGCTAAGTAGTTGGTAACCGAGTGAAAAAAAAACATGACACAGTACGTATGCGAAAAGTGTTTCAAAATGTTTAAAAGAGCGTACAACCACGAGAGACACGTAGAAAATTGTAGAGTAGTAGCTAAGTTTTGCCCTCTATGCGGCGAAGGGGATTGCCGAAAGAGCGCTTGTCGACGCGAATCTCTGGACGGGGTGACCGTCCCTCCGCGCATATGTGCTGTACCGAACGGGGAGGAAACGTTCACGGCGAATTGGCCTGCGATACAAACGGGCGTCAGGATGCACGGGACTCGCGTGAGTGTAACAAACTTCAGGCTACCAACCGGCGAGTTGAGTGACGCTGTAGATACTATGCGTCGCATTCACTTGACACAAAGATTCAGATACAAAGTGGGTTTCTCGGTAGGCTTACTGTTACAACACAGAGAAGACAAGAGCAAACTGCGCTACTTCCACGCCTCCCAGAACAACGCAACTCTCATACAACCGCTCCCTACTGTAACTAATTCAGAAACTTTGGAAGAGCTCCTCTCAAAGATGCAAAACACCGTCGCTTGCGAGGAGGTACGGAAACTTTGCGACGCTGACACCAAGTGGCACGTTCTTTTTCCTACCAATTTGAACATCTGCGTTTACATGGGACCGGGGGAATTCCCCATAGGCGGTAGGATCACTCAGGCCGGTCGAGTTGGAAAGAGAAGCGGCGTGTTAGATTTTCCCAACAAGGACAACCTCTGCATCTTCCGCTGCATTTCCTTTCACTTATACAACACCAGCAAGCGCGCTTCAGATTTGTTACGTCAGTTCTGTCCCGCTGCCACACCTGAATCCTTTCCGGGTCTGAACATCCGCGACTTACCCGCGTTAGAGAACTTGTTTGACGTACAAATAGCGGTTTACACCGCGTCGCGTCAAGTGCCGGGGCGGAAGTTGAGAAGACGCGTTACTCTGATCAGACCGCCTTCCAGAACTGTGGCCGCCCGAGGTAAAGTCAACCTACACCTGACGGCGAAAGGCGGTTTGCACGTCTCTCTCGTCACGGACTTCAACGCGTACGCGGGCATATACGAATGTTGCAAGTGTAAGGCGGCGTTCACCACCGAGTTCTTGCTGAAGAGACACAGGAACCAGCTTTCCTCTTGCCGACAAGTCAAGTTGCGCTACGTAGGTGGCATCTACCAAAATTCGAGAACGATTTTCGAAGCGCTAGCAGACTTCTCCATTTTTCCCCCCGACGGACATTCCGGAATCTACCCTTACAAGATCGCCTTCGATTTCGAGGCTTTCTTCAGACCGTGCAAAGAACCGTCGACGGAGCACGTGTCCCTGCTGTGGGATCACGTCCCTTTGTCGGCTAGCGTCGCATCCGACTTTCCGGGGTGGGAGGGGCCCGTCTGCTTCGTCAGAGCGTCCGACGCAGATTCCGACCCCTTGTTGGACCGAGTTTTAAATCACATAAACGAGAACGCCAAAGCGATCGGGGAAGCTGTGCTAGAACTTTACCGACCGACGTTAGCGAAGTTAGATGCGGCGATAGGTGAAGCTCTCCTGCTGGAGGAGGCGACGTTCACCACCCCTTCTCCAGGCGGCTTCGCTGCGGCTCAGACCAGACACCCGTTAGTTCAACTGAAGAAGCGTCTTCTGAGATACATCCGTCAAGCTCCAGTGGTGGGCTTCAACTCGGGGCGTTACGACTTGAACCTGATCAAAATACGCCTTCACTCGTTCTTCGCCTCCGGAGACCGAAGAAACCAAGAATTCAGCGTCATAAAGAGAAGCAATCAATACTTGGCGGTTTACACACAGCACACGGTTTTCTTGGACGTAGTCAACTATTTGGCACCCGGTTACAAGTACGCGACCTATTTGCGAGCTTTCACCAGGAACGAAGAGAAAGGTCACTTTCCTTACGAATGGATGACGTCTACCAGGAAACTGGCAAACAGAACGCTGCCGCCGAGATCGGCTTTCGACAGCGAGCTGACGGGCGTCAAAATGTCCGAATCCGACTACGCCGCATGTCAGAAAGTTTGGTCCGACGAGAAGATGCAAACTATGGAAGACTACTTGATCCACTACAACAACAAAGACGTGAAACCTTTCATAGAAGCTCTGAAAAATCACGCTAAATTTTTCCAAGATCGCGGCATCGACATGTTGAAAGACGGAGTTTCTCTCGCCGGTTTGACTTTACGCTTCCTCTTCCAAAACCTAGAAGACGCGTTCACAACGTTTCCCCAGTTCGACGCCGTCCTCCACGCTCTGATCAAAGAGAATCTAGTCGGCGGTCCTTCCATCATCTTCCATAGATTTCACGAGAAGGGCACCACGCGGATAAGGGAGCACAAGTACGGCGAAGAAGCGAGACCGTGCCAACACATCCTAGGACTAGACGCTAACTCGCTGTACTTGCGCTGCATGAGCGAAGCGCACTGCACGGGCTATTACGCGGTGAGACGGCCCGAGACCGAGTTCAAGCCCGAAATCAGGCAAAGAAACTCTCACAGCGCTTTGGAGTGGTTACGCTTCGTAGAGCACGACCGCGACGTGAAACTGCGCCACGCTCTGAACGGCGGCGAGATGGCGGTAGGCTGTCGGAGAATTCGCGTGGACGGATTTCACGCGGCCTCTAATACGGTTTTCCAGTTTCACGGGTGTTGGTTCCACGCTCACGAGTGCATACCGTCGCACCGATATCAGTGCGCTTCACTGAGAGAGGAGAGACGCGACAGAACGACCAGAGTAAGCGCTTACTTGAAAGCGTTAGGTTACAAGCTGGTCGTCGTGTGGGAGTGCGAATGGCGAGAGATGAAGCGTCGAGATGAGCGGGTCAAGGCCTCCCAACAACGCTGGAAGGTTGACGCTTTGAAAGTGTCTCGAAACGCGATGAGCGAGAGCGACATCCTTTCCGCTGTGAAAGAGGAGAAAATGTTCGGTTTAGTTCAAGTGGACATCACTACGCCGCCTCACCTACGAGAGTACTTCGAAGAAATGACCCCCGTTTTCAAGAACGCGACCGTTTCAAAATCGGACATAGGCCCTCACATGTCAGACTTTGCGCAGGAAGAAAAGCTGTTGAGCACGCCTCAGAGATGTCTGATAGGGAGTTACCACGGAAAAAATATTCTCTTGGGAACGCCGCTTCTCAAGTGGTATTTAGAGCACGGTTTGATAGTCACCAAAGTGCAGCTGGTGGTAGAATACCTACCTAAACGCTCCTTTGCCGGTTTCGCGGACGAAGTGACGGCGGCGCGAAGACGTGGCGACGTGAACGAGAACGAGAAAATTCTGTCAGACTGTTACAAGTTAATGGGAAACGCTACGTACGGTAAAACAATCTGCAACAAAGAAAAACACACGGCGGTGAGATACACTGACAGTCGGAAGTTCGAACTATTGGCCAATTCGTGGCGCTTCAAAAAGGCGTCCGAGTTGACTTCCGATCTGTTTGAAGTCGAACTACAACCGAAAACGGTCAAGAACAACCTCCCTATTCAGATAGGGTTCATGGTATACCAGTACGCGAAGTTGAAAATGTTAGAGTTCACATACGACTTCTTGGATAGATTCGTCGATCGGCGCGATTATGCCCTTTGTCAAATGGACACCGACAGTCTTTACATGGCTCTCAGCGGTGCCACGTTGGATGACCTAGTGAAACCTCGCCTGAGAGAGACGTACTTCAGAGAGAAACGAAAGTGGCTTCCGACAGCGGTGTGCGACGAGCACTTAGAGCTTTTCGTGAAGACAAAAACGGAAAGAGTGCGAGAATGGTGTGCGCCGCCCGGCGGATGTTGTGAGAGACGGTACCTTCACGATCTGAGAACTTCGGGGCTCATGAAAGCGGAGTGGGAAGGTGACGGGATCCTAAGTCTCAACCCTAAGACTTACATTTGCTACGATCGAGTCAGCGACACCGGTGAAAGAAAATCCAAAAAATGGAGTGCAAAAGGCGTACAGAAGAAACAAAACCCCCAGGAACCAGACGCCTTCTTGGATGTTCTTCGCCAACGAAAAACTCTCATTGCTGTAAATAGAAATTTCAAAGTGGTGCGAAACAAAATGGTCACCTACACCATAGAGAAAGACGGCGTGCGCTACTTGTATTATAAGCGTCGCGTGCATTCTGACGGTGTGACAACGAGTCCTTTAGAGATATGAAAAAAAAAAAAAAAAAATAAGCGTGTGCATCTTTTCAAAAATAGAGTGTTTATCAAGATTGAAAAAAAAATAAATAAAAAAAAATTAAAAGAAAATATTGTTGTGTTTTTATTATCATACGGCTTCTTTTACTAGTAAGTCGCGCAGTCTCTTAAAGCGTCACTCATGTGACGACGTCGCTTCCAGTCACGGGATCCTAAACAAAAAAAAAACTTCTTCTTCTTCCGGTCACGTGATCAATCAGGTCGCTTCCGGTTGGCCATTAAGTCGTGTGACGTCACTTCCGGTCACGTGACTCATCAGGTCACTTCCGATCACGTGATCCTAAATTAGGTCATATGACGTCACTTCCGGTCCCCTAAGTAGGTCAGTAGGTTACCCAGAATGCACCATCCCCTAAGTAGGTCACTTCCGGTCACCCAATGGAGGCCTCTGATTGGCTGCAGGGTTACCCAGAATGCACCGCTAATCCCCTAAGTAGGTCACTTCCGGTCACGTGACCAAATGGAGGCCTCTGATTGGCTAACTAGGTCACGTGACGTCACCACTAATCCCCTAAGTAGGTCACTTCCGGTCACGTGACCAAATGGAGGCCTCTGATTGGCTGCATGTCGATTGAGTAATAAACAGTACTTAACTATAGTCCCGTTCCGATACATACTATACTACTCACAAGGGAGCACTTGTATAATTCCCCACTGAGGGCTATTTAATGAGGCTTTTCAGTGGGGAATTATATGACCTGCTCCTTATAATTACAATTCACTGATCTCAAAGTGTGCGGGTGTTTTATGCCCCTTTAGATATTTTAACATCACATGAATTGCTTAAATTCAGAAAGTATCTTTATGAGTGAATGCACGTACTGCCTTTTTTCGACAAGCTTTCTGTTGAATTTCATTTTTAAAGTATATATTCGCGAAATTTGAGCAATGTATTTGGTCATGACCTGATTTTAAAAAGTATTTTGTAGACCAGCTTGGAGGCTATTTATCCTGCCCTCCATGACTTTAGCTAAGGTGAGTGCGATATCTGAAGCCAGCGTGCCCATTTAATACATCAGCTTAAGGCCTACTGACCTGCTTCGAACTCTATTTGCAGTTCGCTTACTTAGCTTTGCCAGTTGAGGTTCTGTGAATAAACATGTACACTTTACCCGAACTGTGTCAACCTTGTTCTTTCCTTAATAACTTATCACCAATATTAAGAGAACGAAGTCGCATCTGTTACACATCTATGGAGCCGTCCAGGGCAAGATAACGGCAAAGGAGCCATGGAAGGAGCCATGGAAAAGTGTGTGTGTGTGTGGGGAGGGGGGCTCTTCTCAGGGAGCTGTAGGAGCAGGGAGAGGAAGAGTAGGGGGGAGTTGTATATTTATTTATTTATTTATTTATTTATTTTTATTTATATTTAAATTTTACATTTTGTTTATTTATTTACTTATTTTTATTTATTTATTTATTTATTTATTTACTTATTCATTTATTTATTTGTTTATGTATTTATTTATTTATGTAAGCTTGTACAATTGTATGACATAAAGAACACTATTATTCCTCTGCATTTCATGAATAAAGCTTCCACCTTGTCACCTTTGTTGTCATGAATAGAGACGTTATCATCTGTTAATTTGATATTAAATGGAAAATGTGATATTTCAATAATGCATCATTAAATCTTCCTTCAGAATGTATCCACCACTTGTGGTGTAAAGGAACACATTACTCAAAAATGTACAATATAGTTTAGTTACATATAGCACTCATTTATTTAGTGACAAAAATACCAGAGTACTCCAAAACTACCACATGTAAGAAGTAGCCAGTGCTGATCTGTATAGTCCCCTAACTGCAATAGGGGTCACTACGGCGTGACTCTGTCACCTCTCACCATTGGTCTGGCGCCTGGACGTGTTACGCATGTATTTGACACCAGAGGGCAGTGTGGTGTGGATTCGGTGGTGACAATTAGAGTCGTTCCAAGTAACCTCACTAGAGGACAGGTGGCAGAACCAGCCTACTACCTCACAGCCAGAAATAATCTGACAGACGCATGACTAGTTTTAATGATAGTTGTGGCCCTTGCAGAATTGACTACTGCGCATCATTCTGTGCATATGGCCTAAATATGTCAGAAAAATGCCAAATTTGGTAGACATATGCTCAGCATTTTTTTCTATGCCCATAAAAATGTTTGGAAGATTTTTAGCGAATTTGAGCATTTTATAACACTTTATACTTGATGTGTTAATTAAACATATTTCTTTTTTACATTTTCTGAGACTTGAAAATATCCAAACCATGACAATGACATTTTATACAAAGATTTTTAGGAATTTACCCATAATGCAATGTTTCAAAGATGTGATTGAGTCCGTTTTAGCATTACTCTTCAAAGGGTCAAAACCCTCAAGTTATGCACGGGACCCCATATCAAAATTACTTTTATTCATGAGCAAATAATCTAAGCAATATTTTGGGAATGTTTAAGAAAAATCTGATGACTTTAACTACTATTTTTCTTCAGTTATGTAAAAAGACAATGAACATTTTTTCCTACTTTTCTCTGACATATCTTTTTCCCCCAAAATTCAAAGTGATAGAACTCTTCTGTGCTATGTTGTAATAAACAATGAGCCTCCTCCTTTGTATGGATTTAGGGTCAAAGTTAATCAAGTGTCTTCTTAACTATGGGGGGGGGGGGGCGTATATCCTTGTGTTCAATGTGTGAAGTTTTAGAATTCTGTGTCTTTTGGTCGATAGAAAATAAAATCATAGGCATCTTTATATTATCTTTATATTTGTTAATAATCTTTCTATTTCTGTTTTGATTTCTGTTTTGATTCAATGGGATCGTCCCACCTTGAGAAAATATTAAGAATTTCTTTTAAACTAGTCATTTGTCTGCCAGTCAAGTTTATTTATCATATATTTTGTAATGAGACAATTATTTTTGGATCAATGTCATTCTGTCACAGAGCTAACAGACTTTATACTGGTATCTATTAATCATCAATAAATTATCAATATCATTAATATAACTTTATAACACTGGACGTATTGTGGTATGTTGATTTCACTGATCCCACAGTTTCAGGAATTGCATTGATCAATTCTTTGTACAGAAGAGCTCATCTTCTTTCTCGTCTGCTGATAAGGTGCTGTATTATTGTTTATCCGGTTTGTCGTCTGTGGATGTGCTGCCGGAGTAAAGAGAAAGCTGCTGTTAGTACAACGCATGGTTACTGCCAAAATAAAGGTCTGTCAGCACTGTCAGGCTATCCTGTTCTAATATAATCTTTTTATTGGCAGAACTTTACTATACGTCGGGCATAACTTCCATTGGGGAAGTTATTCCCATATTAGTGACATACCAGTGCCACCTAGTGCCTCCCACCGGCACCAGCCGTGGAACTCTTCTCCAGGGGAGGGGAGGTACCAGCAGCAAGCAAGCAGGCAGCAAGGCCAGCAGCAGGCCAGCAGAGACTTTGATTTTATATTAGATGGTGTCCTACATGGGTTCAAGATGGTGGACCCCCATGCACGGGTAGACAGTTATGAGGTGAAGAACTATTCGTCAGCCTCGGTAGATAATTTTGACTTTATTGATAAGCTCTTGAAAGAGGAGCTGGGCTGCGGGAAACTCAGCGTGTCGCGCGAGAAACCGACATGTGTGCACGCCTTGGGTGCTGTTCCCAAGGCTACCGGGGGTTTCAGGCCCATCACCGATGCGAGCAGGCCCGACGGACTGTCCATTAATTCCCATATGTCTGCCACTTTTCAACACTTCAAGTTTGCTAGACTAGACGACGTGTGCAAGGTTCTCCGTCCGTCGTACTACATGGCGGTGACTGATATTGCTTCGGCGTACCGCTCGGTACTCATCAGACCCGAGGACCGGAATTATCAGGGTTTGAAGTGGAAGTTGGACGGGTCTGACACCTACATGGTGGACAATTGTATTTGTTTTGGCACAAGAGCAGCTCCTTTTATTTTTAATAGACTCACGGATGCCGTTACCAGGTACATGCGCCGTCAGGGCCACATGTGTTTCAATTACCTGGATGATTTCCTATTGTTAGCCGCTAGCGAGAGGCAATGCACGGAATCCCAACGTGTCCTCCATGAGCTACTCAGGCAATTAGGATTTTACATAGCTTACAAGAAGGTGTCTTCCCCGTCAAGAATACAGCGTTACTTGGGCATAGAAATAGACAGTATCGATATGAAGCTGAGACTGCCGGGGGATAAGCTGCAAAGGTTGGAGCAAGAGCTATCGTTTTTTCACGGTCGCCGTCAGGCAACGCGAAAGCAACTGCAAAAACTGTGCGGCATTCTGTCTCATTGTTCGTCTGTCGTTAAAGGCGGCAGGACATTCTCTCAGCGAGTGATCAAGATGCTGAGTGGTTTTCCAGCAAACAAGAGGTATATAACTCTAAGTAAAGGGTTCAAGAAAGACTTGGTATGGTGGCAGGGTTTCTCCAGATGGTTCAACGGGGAGGCTCGCATCATCGACCCAGATAGCAAGAAGGAGTTAACTCTAGCTATGGATGCCTCGGGCAGAGGCTATGGGGTCGTGTTCGAACAAGACTGGCTCGCGGGTGCCTGGGAGGGTCCTCTTAGTAGCAGGGAGGACAGGCACGGCCACTTTTGTTCCGAGCCGGACATGAAGATCCCCGCAAATATTAATATACAGGAGTTCTACCCTCTTATAGAAGCTCTGTGGAGGTGGGGCCCCTCCATGACAGACAGCAGAGTAGTTGTGTTCTCAGATAACACACAGGTGGTCGCCGCGATTAACACGGGCCGTAGCGAGAATGACACAACGATGGTTATCCTTAGAAGGGTAATATAAATATTGTGTAGTCTTTTATAAAGGAATGCACACTCTTAAAAATAGAGATCCAATGGTACAAACAAACTAATGATCTTTTTAGCTTATGAATCGAGCGCCTGAAAATGTCCAAGGAGGGATTCTGTACCTTGTATGAACGCATTGCTTAGTCTTTACAGAGTTGTATCTATACAATTCTCCAGGAGGCCAAATCATGATGAAATGATTAGGTACATTATGGAAAAGACTGTACGCTTAGCATGCTTTCTATTCATGTATGTATATTTCCCCAATCACTGTATTTGTAAGAAGAAGTATTATTTACAATAGAGATACTACCCATAATAGTTTCCCATAAAAGTTTATGCATTGGCCAGGCAAATGTTACAAGAATGAATAAAAACACTCTGTTTAACAAAGAAAATTAGCTACTTTCTTTTGGTACTTATGACTTATGCCACATGACATAGGGTAAATTCACCTGCGGTCGGACACTTGATTTTGTAGTTATTTAAGCATTTTAAGCTCTATATTTGTGAATGATGGTAAAGTCTAAGTGTTATTCTTTCTGAAATATAAACATTTGAAGCCATTTTGTACATATAAACCTCAAATTTCACTGTCCGTGTCATGACATGTGTCCAACTCAATATAGATCTACCCTATAATGTATACAATGTGGCATAATAAGAAGGACCTGAGTACAGGGTGCAGTGAGGTTCCATGTCCCACACCATGTAATGCTCACCTTATCTCTAGGTGAATGAAGCCTCCATGTACTTCACGTTAACACCTTCCCTGTAGCAACAAACAGACAGGGTGTAGGGGCTAGGGTTATACAGGGTTTATATGGCTGGTTCTGTTGGATGCTGTGTTGCGAACTCAGTTCGAACCCTTCAGCCCAACGGCAGGTGGTAGCACCTGTCTCGGGCTTGGGGTATGGACAGAGGTCGCTATAGGCTTCCGGTCTGCATGTGCGCATGCAGGCTGCCTGCCTATATATAGCCAGCATTCGATAGGACACGTGGGTCACTCTGGATCCACGCTTGGACAGAGGCCCTGCGATCATATCGGCTACGCGCCTACTGACCCGCTACGAACTCTATAGGGCCTTAGCGAGATGATCAGTGGTCAGCCCCATTTCCACTGGTACTAGGCCTATTCCCAGTACCTACAGCAACCAGCTTAGCCAAATCTTGTGGCCGAGATTAGGGTACAAGCAAGGTGCAGGTATTGTGAATAGCTTGTAACTGGACAATACTCATATTACCTAGTCCTGGATAGGGTAGTGGTTAGCACTGTGGACTCATGATGCAGGGTACCTGAGTTCAATTCTCTTCCAGGCGATGCATGGTAATCAAATTTATAAGTAAAGCTATTTTGGAAACAGAATACATTATTCATAATACTAAAGAAAATTTAGAAATATATAGGGATTTGAACTTGGGCTCCCAGCATTATGAGTCCACAGTGCTAACCACTACCCTATCCTGGACAAGGTGATATGAGTATTGTCCAGTTACAAGCTATTCACAATACCTGCACCCTGCTTGTACCCTAATCTCGGCCACGAGATTTGGCTGAGCTGGTTCTTGCATAGCAAAGGGTTATGATTGTGACCAGTGGTCCAAAAGGTGGAGCCACTGTATCTCACTAATGCGGAATAGGGAGTTCGCACTGATATAGCTTTGCCTGTCTAGGTTACTGAATAAACCTTTGATTCGCAACCTGTACACTTGATCCGAACTGTGTCGACTATTGTTCTTTACTTAATAATATACCAGTATAATAGAGGACAAAGTCTCGTTTATTACACAGGGTGTAGTTATGTGTAATGCTAATGACCGATAGCTAATGGCTATAAGTAAACAGACAGGTTGCAGCTATGTCAATTCAATCTTACATCAATGTTTTTCTTAACCTGCTGGTAAGTCATGAAATGGTTTGTTTTTTCGGGCAGTAATTTTTTAACTCGACATACTCTCGACATACTCTATCATTTCATGGGTGTAGCTACGTGTAATGCTAATGACCAATAGCTAATGGCTATAAGTATTAAATATGTATAATATATTATATTGTAAGAAAAATGTTGACATAGAATTGAATTGGCTACATTGTAGTCATTGTCAATTCAATCCTATGTTTTCTTAACCTGCTGACAAGTCATGAAATGTTTCGTTTTTCGGGCAATGGCTTTTGCACCTGAAATACCCTCGATTTAAAGAGTTCAATATAAAACTAAGAAAGTGTTTGGCCATTTAATATGATTATTTCCAAATACTGCATGCCATAATCAAAATTACATGTTCATAGTAGCTTCCAGGGGGAAAAAAACTTGCGTGCATGTGCCAATTTTTCCTATGTCATATTCTTATGTTCATAATGAATGTATTGAAAATTAATACAATACTTAGAGGCAAATCAAATTATATTGTATGTGAAGTATATCGTAATTACCTTCCACCTGATTCCTCCTGGCGTTTTCTATCAGCATCCCTAGAAAACACAACAAGTTTTTGCCATGAATCTACTTAATCTGTATTCCCATTGGTTACATGGTGCATCCCACAGTACCCTACCTATCATGTATGGCTATCAGCAATTGGACATTGCAACAATAAATTGACTCTATACTGTGAAAGTACTTATATTCAGGGGTGTAAATTCGCTGAGGTGGCAAAAAAAGACTAATTCGGGGGTATTCATTCAATACTGTGGCATATGAGAGTTTCTGGGATTTTTTATTTCCGTGAATATAGCGAAAATATATACCCAGCGAAATAAAGCATGACCACAGAATATTGCAAAACTGTTATGAATTTAAGCCAAACCTCTTAAGCCTTTAAGGAAGGCATTAGACATTAATGCATGATGCCATTGGTCATCCTGATGCATGAATGCAGCCCTGACGATTCACTTGCCTGTGCTGCATTTAAGATTTACTTTTGTGAGAATAGACCAGAGAATTGGTTATAGGAGCTGCAGTTATGACCTTGCCATTAACATTGGTCATCATTTTGCGGTTTTATGATAAATTTCAAACTGAATCCATCCTACCAGTACATAATTTGGTGTGGGAGAAAAACAAAATAGGCAAAAACCTTTGGTAGAATGCACTGACAGATAACTGTTTGGGTGTTCATTTGTGTCTCAAACTAAATATGATGCTGATTCAGCCTTTTCAGGAAGGCATGATGCATTAATGCATCATATCCTTGGTCGTCATGATGCATGAATACAGCCCTGGCATGTAACCTGTCAGGGCAGCATTCAAGCATCATGCCGATCCTACAGGTTTGATGCCTCCCGAAGGGTCGGCATGATGCACCAATGCAGCACTTGCCATGGCTGCATTGGTGCATCATAACGAATATGTCATCTCTTATCGACATCCGTCCTTAAACAGGTGGAGGACTAGTATGGCAGAACAGGACGGCCTGCATAAGCAGGCAGCCTGTACTTTCAGGCCGCCCCTATACACTCTCCCAGCACAGCAGGCTGGTAGATCAGGCTGGGAGCCTGGTGTAAGGGGAGGGGCATTAGGCTTTCACACCTTCTCCAAGCAGATACTCTGCTATGTGGGTCCCAATAAATAAAATGCTGATTTAAGCGCATAATAGAACAGAAATGCAATGGACCAAGCACATAATGCATCCATAACTTGGTAGGTGATATATTCATTTATATATCCAATAGGTATACACATGTTGCAAAAATTATATAAAAATCGCAAATATGACTATGTAAAAGCTATAGTAAGAATACAGTGATGTACTAGACCAGCGACATGTAAAACCAGTCTGGGAGGGATTCCCAGCCCGTCTTTTAAATCCAAGCAGTCTTCCACCTGTTAAAGGGTCAAATGTGCAAAGGGCCAAGAATTCTCCTATCCACCATGGACAAATTATAAATATAAACAAATAATGCCAAGTGCTCACCTCTGTTCCATTTTCTGCACCCAGGTGGGGTCGTCATAACACCTCTGGCAGTAGTATATCTTGGCAGCCCGGTAGCGGTAGTACTTCTCTGCCCCAGGGGGGTTGAAGGTACACGTGTTACCGGACCAGCTCACGTGCTCCATATGGACGACAGGCGGGAGGGCCTTACAGCAGATGACGCACTTCTCACCGTTATGTTCTGACGGTACTTGGTTCCCCATCGTCGAGCTTTACTAAAGCATCAACCTGTAGAATGGAAATAAGTCTGAATTGCATTCAAGCGACATAAAGTCTAAAATCAAATTTGTGATGTAAAACGTGTGTGTAACATTCTCTACTTTTACAGCCAAATGGATATTGGTGCGATTGCCCTCAAGGAGGCTGTTACAAAACCCAGCGAAAAATCATAGCTGTTGTTCAAGGGGGTGTTACAAAATAAAATGTGAGTTACTGTTCTTTTTCTTTTTTTTAAAAAGCTGTTGACATTTTTAACGTCATGGACTCTTTTTTTTCACACCACCTTCCCAGGGTGTGTGAAAAAAATGTGTAAAGTAGCCTTTTTTAAACACTGACGTAAGTTTCCAAAAACGTTAGTCATAAAAACCGTTCAGTAACATAAATTTTTGTTTTGCAACAGCCCCCAATAGTGACTCCACTTAGGGAAAGTAGCTACAGTTAGATCAGTATGACATAGTGCACTTATAAGACAAATTTACACAAATAAATGCTACCACAAGAATGTATGCTCCTATTCTCACTTCCTGCTTTTATATATCATATACCACTCTGTGCACAATAGGCCCTATAATGGTTGGCTATGAGGACGATTAGCCCCACATCTATAATTAACTCTGCAAAGGATTGGCCCCATGACCAAATGGCACCAGTGGTCTTTTGCATAGCAAAATTATAACGATATCGTCAAAAATTGACGATCATAATGCTTTGTTTAAAAGCATTCGTTATTACAGTATTCACCAGGATAGATATGTCATTTAGTGAGAAATACACTTGCAATGATTACCAACAGGGGATCGTTATCACAGCATTTCTAAATGATAATGAAATCGCTGTATGCTGTGCAAAACACCACTGTGGGTCTGTGCACAGCTAATAACATATTGTTAGCCTTAAGAACGTCTGACAATGATAACGATTGTCATTTGGTAATCATTGCAAATGTATTTGTAGCTAAATGGCATATCTATCTTAGGGTATATTCAAATAACTATTGTATTTAAATATAGCCTTATGATCTTTAATTTTTATAAAGATTTTTGATGATATGGTCATAATTTCGCCGTGCAACAGCCCACAGGGTCATGCTGCATTGAGGCATTAAGGGGTTAATCTGCAACTTACCGAAAGTGTGACACATCCAAGGAGCTATCCGCACTGTGTGTTTTGGGGTAAATCTAATTTCTTTCTGAAATAAACCTTAGTTTTTGCAACCTGTTACACCGTACCCGAACTGTCTTGTCTCTTTCTTCAATAAGATTTATCATACAAAGTCAGGGTCGTACAATCACTGTGCCTGCTGTGTGGTCTGGATATCCAGTCAGTGATTCAAGATGTAGATGTAGGTCAGGCAACACCAATGAAAAAATTGCTTTTAACTACATGAATGACAAGCAGAGTGATCCAGGTATATATGGGGGGATCCTCTCCCAGTGGTCAGTTTAATGTTGAATCAATGATAAATCAACATTAAATCAACATTAGCAACCATGTATAAACGTTTATTCAATGTTCTGTGCCCATTGGGCTGTGATCTTCAACATACAATATAACCTTACCCAACACCTAACCTGATAACTGAAGTGTTTGTGACAAGTGTGGGGCTGATGTTTGATGTGGACCACTATGGCTATTTATATCTGAATTCAACCCACGACTTGATCTTTTATCTTGGCCATACTTGAGAATCCTATAGTAATATGATGTCCTTATCAACAATTCCTGTCGACTCTAAGTGCTTTAAGTATGGTTGATTACAGCTCTTTATGTGTTCAGTGAGTCACATCCTGAAGTCATGAACCCTCAGTAACCCTCTAACCCCTTAAGGTGGCTAGACCCTATTGCAAACACGTCAACTGCGCAGGTCATTGCGCACATGCCCTTGGAGTTGTCTCAGAACACACTAGGGGGTGCCTGTGGTCATATTTTTGTATGTTAGATATAAATTTTCATGTGTCAAATTACCCTGCAAGACCTGACCGGGGATTGAACCCAGGGTTTCCTGCATGTGAGTCTAATGCTTTACCCCTACTCTACTGGGGCTCTGGTAGTAGGCATGCTTAAAGCTATACCTGTACCACATCAAGACTGTGTGCTCCATTTATATATATTTTTATTTCAAACACCAAAAACCTTTAAAATATGCAGGGGACCATATATTCAAAATATTGTTTCTGGGTGTAAAAGATTGTAGACTATATCCTGAGAGAACTATAGGGAAAGTTGATTACTTTAAGATGCTATTTGATGCACATATGTACTATCACTATATGATCCTATTACAGATTACTCCAAACTCAAGGCCAGATACCTCAGAAACTAGCTTGGGACCCCCCTGTTTTCTTTACACCATTTGAGACTACTTATAATATGGGCCTCATGGCGAAAATCCTGACGAAATCTAATAACTTCTAGACTATGGGGACTACCCACCTTAAGGACCGAAGTAACTTAAATGTGACCTTAGTCCTCATGATACATCAATGCAGCCCCGGCGAGTAACTCGCTGGTGCTGCAAGACGACGATTGTGGAGTGCCTCAACTCCATAGGGTCGACATGATGCTTGAATGCAGCACTGGCGAGTTACTCGCCAGGGCTGCATTCAAGAATCATGACGACCAAGGCATGATGCATTTATATACTAAGCCATCCTCAAAGGGATGGTATAGTGTAGTAGTATTATAGGGAACCGTCATCATCATGATGCAGCAATGCAGCACTGGTAAGTAATGTGCAGGTGCTGCATTGTTACATTATGTCCAACGATCTAGAGGAGTGTTAATCATGCGGGGTTGGCTTGATGAATATATTGTGCACTGATACAATACAAAGGGCATTAAAGCACCATGCTGCCCTTAGTAACAGCTGGGAGGATTGTCCTGGACTGAAAGGTCCACCTTCTTGCCGGGTCTGTGCGTCGCCCCCCCCCCCCCCCCCCCCCCACCACTAGGGTGCAGTGCCCATACCGCCACCCACCTGCCAGCCATCTACCAAGTTCACCTTGGTTATGTGGAAGTGTATAACCCACATTTTATCATACGTCCCGGTTCTTTATATTGTTAGACATTAAAGGTGTACAATATGCATTATTATGGAGTACAACATCGGATACTATGCTTTGAAAAGATCTTTATGAGAAATTGCGATATTGTTAAATATATGAATGCGTAAGGCATGACACATGGGTTGGGGTGTATCTTTATCATAACCGCTGTCTGTAGTAACAACATAGGGGTTGACCATCCAACGGCTATCTGTATAAAAAAAACGGTATCAAATTATGTGTATCAACAAGGTGTTTTCTGTATCAAGCATATCTGGTGTTCCTCTAAACGCTAAATCTATTAAAATTGATTTGACAATGACTTAGTTTCAAACATTGTTTAAATATGTTTTTAAACCGTGACCTAAAAAAATTAAGATAAGATCAAACTTCTGACAAATCGCGAATTTGGGGAGATAGAGGATAAAATACATCTTGAAAAGTTTGCAAAATGTGGTCAATTTGGTGAAAAACTGATAAAAAACGTAAAGATGTCAAGTTTCTCGAGAAATGGCAGAATTGGCGAGAAAAGTGTAAAAAAAAAGGTGAAAATTTCAATTTTCCAAGATAAAAGTGTTTAACGTTGCAATACTCACTTACTGCCAAGGTTCGAAACCGGCCAATGAGTATACACCGGGATCAGTAAGTGACAGGATGTGAACACTGGTCCAGCGATGTTTATTGATACAGAGCTGCCACCTGCTGTGCCAGAGGTAAACTAGAAGCCAGGTTAAAGTGGGTGTAGCCGATTTTTCTCCAAATTGTAAATCTTACTTAAATGTATTCCAAACACGGTAAAAGTATAATATTTAGAGAATAGAGGTCAATTAAATGTCCTCAATGGGTGTTCATAGGTCCCAAAGGGATCCAATGTACCCCAAACAGTGTTTTCTAAAATATTTTCAATGGAGGGAATAAAAGTGTGCCTCTTATTCCAAAATGACCATGATTATATTAGGCGATAAAATCTAATTAGGGCGAATTCAGAGAGAACTAGGGGGAATGGAACAGATAGGAAGTCAAATAGTATTATATCATTTGTGAACATTTTGACTCATTTTTACGGAAATCTATTTCTTTGTCCCACATATCGGAGGTACTAACTTTAACCAGGGAGGTAGATAAATTGGTAGATAACATTGTGGAGGTGTTGGTGGGCCCTTTGCCTTACATACTTATCTCTTCAAGTCTTTAAGGGAGGGGGAATAATGGGGGAATTTGTAGGCAGTGTAAACAAATTTCGACTCGAGGGTTGGGGGTAATAAATTCTCCCCCCTCTCCTTACTGGGGAGGTAAACATTTCACACACTCCGTGCAAAACCTTACCCCCCAACTGTGAGCACTCTCTAGGCAGGTGTGAACAAAGTCCTGGCTTTGTATAACCCTTTGTGGACAGGCATGTAGCCTCAAGCTAATGCAATAATGGTCAGATTTTCCTGAGCTGTATAAGTGTACCCGTATGATATGGAAAGAAACATGTAGGTCAGAATTTGTTCTGTTTTTTTAAATATATTTTTTAAACATGAAAGTACTAACCAGCCTCTCCGAAGACCCTAAGTTTAACCAAAATTGGGTAAAAATGATGACAAGGTGCATATTGTAGGGCTATATGTATATATATATATATATATATATATATATATATATATATATATATATATATATACAGGACAGAGGGGAAATAAGGTAAGGTCTTATCTTCAGGTGATATCCTTGTCACATAAATCATAATTCACCTGTGAGACTGTGAGCTGTTAAGTGTTATGAAGTATTGATTTTGGCAGATAACGGGCCTTTCTCAAAGGACATGCCCCTTCAAGTCATGAACTCTCACTGACCCTTTAATGGTGGTATGTTTAATCAAGGAAACTTTCATGATGCAAGTAATGCATCATGGTGCAAGAAATGCATCAATATAGTTATACTGCTTTGGTGCATCATCCTGTCTCAAGATGAATCTGTTCAACAAATGAATTGTCACTTCTGATTCCCTTTTCTGTATTATGGAGGCTATATTGCCAGACAAGGAATATAGTGCTACATTGCTAGGAACACACTATAGTTAGTTCCCCCCTTCCTCACCGCGAAAACCAAATGTGGTAAAACCCGTGTTTTGATCCTGATCGCCAGTTTTTAGGTTCCTAACACTTAGTTAAACACTTTCTTGTCCCACATGTCTAAACACTTTTTTTTGGCTAAACACTTTTAACTTTAAGCATGTTTAGGTAAAAAGTCTTTAGCTTTAAGAAGTGTTAAGGTATATAACGTTTAGCTTTAGTAATTGCTTAGATACTAAGTGTTAAGCCTTTTGCAAGTGTTTAGATACTAAGTGTTTACCCTTTGGCAAGGGCTTGGATACTAAGTGTTTAGCCTTTTGCAAATGTTTAGATACTGAGTGTTTAGCTATATGAGGCGTTTAGGTATATAGTATTTAGATATTCATTAGCTAATTGTTTAGCTTCATGGGGGGGGGGGGGGGGCTTGCGGATTTTCCTTAGAATAGATCTTAACACTTATGGAGTATGTTTGTGCAAAATAATGTGAACCCCTTGACCGGGGGGGGGGGGGGGTTGAAACAAATTTTGACCTGTCTTGGGGGGGTCAACAAAATTTAACCTGTTTTGAACCAAAAAGCCAGCGCGTTACTATGCCTCAAAGGGCCCACCTGCTCTGATTTTCGACCCGTAAGGGGGGGTGTAAAACACTTTGACCCCTTGACCTCCGCGTGAACCCACCTCCCCCACCTATTGTTAAAAAACAATCACTCCCTAAGTGTTTAGAATCTGATGGTGTTTAGATACATGTGTGCACATTTTACAAATCTGGTGTTTATCATTAAACGCTGTGTTTTTAAGGATGAGATTAGGTTTAGATAAGTGTCTTTTGAGGGACGCCAATGATCTGCACTCCCCGAGGTGATGATATTCCGTGGCTCAGCAGAAATCTGCATCCTGTCCACCCAGAGGAGGGGAGGACTGACCTGCCTCTAGCGGAGAAAAGGGGAATTAAAATATCTAGGTTCCATGTACCTAGTTATTATAGTCACATTATTTAGGAACTCATATGGCATTTGGTCTTCTAGAACCTGAAGTCAGCTAACTTTGAGCATCTCCTACACACCTATTATTGGAGGTATTTTCAATATGGTGCCATAAATGAAAGTCAGATGTGTAATGTCTAATAAGGAGACTGGAGACTCAGAGGACACACATTATTTGTGGATGAAAATCAATTAACATACATTCAACTACACATATGAAGTCTTATAGACCTTGTATGCACATTAAGTTCCTCTGACTGTCAGAGGGGGTTAGGAGTGTTCTGTTGAAGGCTTCATTTAGCATCAGTTATGCATTGCTCTCTAGAGGCAGGTGGCTTCTCTCCTCGTCTGCTGTCCACCATGCCCATGCACCGGAAGCAGTCAGTAACAGGATGGGATAGATGGGGGTGCAGAGGGGTCCCCCCTGAGGTCGGAAAGTCGCCGAAATTAAGGGGTCCGTATACAGAGTTAAAAAAATAATATCGTTACATTTCTATTGCATTGCCCTTTTTAGCCTGACATTGCACAGCAACGTCATCATAGACCAAAGACGGACACACACTCTAAGTCAGACAGCTTTAGGCCCATATTTTCATGACTGTGCATGTAGTCTATGTATGTATATGAATAGGATGGTAAATTCAAGTGTTCTGCTTGAAAATTAAAGTGAAACCAATCATCCACACAAAATAGTGATAATATTTAGGTGAAAAATACTTTAAAAGCCTTATGTTATGCATAGATCTTGAAGTATGAATCCTCCCCTTTCAATAGGTATGACATAATCAAGTGTAGGTGAAACATTGCCTTGCCTATACTCAATGGCAAAAGGGTTGCATTGGCAGTGACAACGAGCGTCCGAAAGTAGTGAATCTACCCTATTCATGTTTTCAGTTTGCTTGGGCACTGCCATGGGGCTCATTGGGCACAGTGACGTCACAGGGCAGATTGTGGTAGGGAAAATATTTGTGTATTTCTCAGATTCCCTATGAATTAAACAAAACAAAAAAAGTATTTTGATGGACAAAGACCAGCACTGAAAGCAAACAAAGGCCGACCTCTCCCAGCAGGAAACCCTGTGTTTGGTTGGCAACCCTAGTTCTACCATTACCCACAAGATGGCAGGGGGGGCTCTGGTGAGTTAGATATTGTCAAGTCCCTGTTGGTGCATGAGGTACCCAGGTATCCTGGGTGCAGGGAGCTCAGCACAGTGTGTCTGATGGCAACAGCTCCAGCCTACTGCCCTCTTTTCCCACAGCATATCCATAACAGTCTCAGTCTCCCTGTTTTGCAAATTAAGCTGACTAAGCCTTCACAATGGGCCAATGTATTAAATAGCAAGTATAGGTATGATTACATTGTAGTGTGTGATATACTTGCCTTTCTTCAACATTTCTTCACTCATTGCATCATGAAATTCTACAGAACTTCATCAGAGTCATCTCTTTAAGTGTTGATATACAAGGTTCAAATTATCAAATAAGTTATTTCAATTTTCATCACAATGTTAATATTGTTACACATTTATCGTTAGTTTTTTTTGTTTCTTTTTTAAATAATACTTCACCTGTTTAAAGAACCTTAAAGGATAACATAACATTTTGTCATCATGATCAATGAATGCAATCTTGGCAAAGCTGTAATCATGAATGCATTGTTTAAAAGTTGTTTACTATTCATTTTAGACTTAAAAAGGCATAAATATGCATCCAAAATTGGTAAATCTACCCCAATTTAAGAAATTACCATGTTACAAGTCTATGTCACTTAATAATGCTCATGAATGTTCCACATTGATTTTAATTAAAGCTCATGTTCGCTGTCCGAGGGGTACATACATTGTAGTTCATGAATAAAAAATCATGAATATACCGTATTTAGATGCATCATATAAAATGCTCATAATATTTGGATTTATTCCTCTAGAATTTTAAGTGTGCATTTGCGAATCGGATGTATAAACTTGGGTGACAGTATGCCTAAAGTAGGGGTGCAGCTTATCTGCGACTTCTGGTCCTGTATGCTCCATACCGGATTATGTAGAATTGATTGTGTGAGTGATCCCGGGTAGGTATGGTGTGTTATTCATATTAGATCAGGTCACCCCGGATATACCTACACCCTTAATAAAGATTGATCCCTCCCCTCTGTGTACGCCGTATTGACTGCAGTAGCCGTCTCTCTGACTGCTCCGGGTTTGTTTGAGATTAACCATGTGTGTACAGCAGCATGGGGCTATAGTATCCACTGCTGTCCTGTATTAATAAGTGTTTCATGTCACATTATCTAAACCACTCGAAACTTCAATTTGGGGTGGTTTTCTGCACACTTTTTGTGTATAATTTTCTAGTAGTAGTGAGGAAATATCTGACGAGTATCGAGAAAACATGTGATAATAAGAGATGTGACTAATTTGTAAAAAGTGAGGGATCCTGCCAAAAATTCCTGAGGCCTCAGGGTTTGTGCCAGGAAACTTGGTCAACAAAGATGTCTTTTACATTAGAATTATAGAGGAAATATTTCTGTGAGACAGAAAAGAAAAGTCAGTCACTACTAATACAATATCTGTAGAATAGTGAATATGAAAATTCAGTCAGCCCTTTTTAATACTACAGTGAGGTTTGGTGACCCTGAAAACATTTTTATTGCCTAAGACATAAAGTAACTAATGGCACCAAGCAACCTCTGATCTGTTCAATAAAGGTTTTGATGTAGTGTTCGTCTCACATTACAAGTATGTTTAAGGGGAGGAAGTCGTGACTTGTGAATGTGCATGAGAGCAAGTGACAGACAGTAGATGTTCTTTCTATGGCTTACTAATCTGCTAATGGAGCCCTGTACGTGAGGGAATACCTTACTTATCTACAATGGGGAGGCTGCACTGGACAACACTGGCGGTTCTATGGCTAGTAGGATGCCCTTTAACAACAGGTAAACATGTTTACTTGATTAACATATACAATGGTACAATAGTAACGGGGGCTCTAATGGCATACCTTTTCACAAACTTGTGTTGTGGAAATCTCGAGAGCGGAGGCAAACCATGGGGGATCGGAATATATTGGGAGTAAGAGAAGTTCAAGGAATAGAGGACCATAAGGGGACAGCAGACCATCGGGGATCATAGGGCATGGGGGACCAAGGGGGATGGATGATTATGGGGGATGGGGGACCATGGGGGTTGGGGGACTATGGGGGATGGGGGCCTTGGGGGTTGGGGGACTATGGGGGATGGGGGCCTTGGGGGCAATAGGGAACTGGGGACCAAGGGTGATGGGGGGGAGGACTATGTGTGATGGGGGACCCTGCGAAAGGGAGGACCATGGGAAATGGGGGATCATAGGAGAGGGGGGACCATGCAGGATGGGGGACCCAAGGAGAGGGGAGTCATGGGAAAGGGGGGACTATGGGGGATGGGGGACCATGGGGAGGGGAGACATGGGGGATGGGGGACCATTGGGGAGGGGAGTCATGGGGGAAAGGGGCCTATGTGAGAGGGGGGACCCTGCAAAGGGGGATGGGGGAACCTTGGGGAGGGGGGACTCTGGGGGAGGGAGGACCATGGGGAATGGAGGGGGGCAGAGGAGGGGGGAATATAGGGCATGGGGACACAGGGGAATGGGGGACCATGTGAGAGGGGAGTCATGGGGTAGGGGAAACCATGGGAGAGGGGGATTGGGGAGTCATGGGGGATTGGGGACCATGGGGGATGGGGAACCATGGGGGAGGGGAGACAGGGGGTAGGGGGGGCATGGGCGATGGGGGCCATGGGGACAATAGGGTATGGAAGAACATGGGGAATGGGGACCAAGGGTGATAGGGGGTCTATGGGGGATGGGGGCCCTGAGGGATGGGGGAGCATTGGGGAACCATGGGGAGTTGGAACCATGGGGGAAGGGGAGACATGGGGGAGGGGGACCAAGGGGAGGGGGACCATTGGGGAAGGGGAATCATGGGGGATCGGGGATTATGCGAGAGGGGAGTCATGGGGGAAGGGGAACAGTGGGGGATGGGGGACCCTGAGGGAGGGAGTCAATGGGAGGGGGACCATGGGAGAGGGGAGTCATGGTGGAGGGGGGACCATGGGGAGGGGGACCATTGGGGATAGGGGACTATGGGATAGAGGAGTCATGGGGACAATCTGGTAAGGAAGAACATGGGGGAGGGGGGACCCTGAGTGATGGGGGACCCTGAGGGAGGGGGCACCCTGAGGGAGGGGGGACCATGGGGGACGGGGGACTATGGAGAAAGGAGTCATGGGGACCATAGGGACCATGGGAACAATCTGGTAAGGAAGAACATGGCGATGGGGACCGTTAGGAACTGGGGACCAAGGGAGACTGGGGGGGGGACTATGGGTGATGGGGGACCCTGCAAAGGGAGGACCGTGGGGGATGGGGGATCATAGGAGAGGGGGGACCATGCAGGATGGGGGACCATGGGAGAGGGGAGTCATGGGAAAGGGGGGACTATGGGGGATGGGGAACCATGGGGGGACCATGGGAGAGGGCGGTCATAGGGAGGGGGGACCATTGGGGAGGGGAGTTATGGGGGATGGGGAACCATCCCAGTGGGCACAAAATTCTGCTCAATGTTGAATCAATGTTGAATCATTATTGACTCAATGTTGACAACCATTTATCAATGTTGATTCAATGTTCTGTGCCCGCTGGGATGGGGGATGGGGGACTATGGGGGAAGGGGGACCATGGGGGACGGGGAAACCATGGGTGGGGGGACAATGGGTAGGGGGGACTATGGGGGAAGGGAAAACATGGGATAATGGAGGCATGGGGGAGGGGGGCCATGGGGAATGGGGGACCATAGGAGAATGGAGTCATGGGGGAGGGGGGCCATGGGGAGGGGAGACATTAGGTATTTGGGACTCGGACGGATGGGGACCATGGGGGATGGGGGACTATGGGGATGGGGTCCAAGGGCACAATCTTGTAAGGAAGAACATGGGGGATTGGGACCATAGGGAATTGGGCACCGAGGGTGATGGAGGGGCTATGGGGGTATGAGGGATGGGAGTAGTATAGTATGTATCGGAACGGGACTATAGTTAAGTACTGTTTATTACTCAATCGACATGCAGCCAATCAGAGGCCTCCATTTGGTCACGTGACCGGAAGTGACCTACTTAGGGGATTAGTGGTGACGTCACGTGACCTAGTTAGCCAATCAGAGGCCTCCATTTGGTCACGTGACCGGAAGTGACCTACTTAGGGGATTAGCGGTGCATTCTGGGTAACCCTGCAGCCAATCAGAGGCCTCCATTGGGTGACCGGAAGTGACCTACTTAGGGGATGGTGCATTCTGGGTAACCTACTGACCTACTTAGGGGACCGGAAGTGACGTCATATGACCTAATTTAGGATCACGTGATCGGAAGTGACCTGATGAGTCACGTGACCGGAAGTGACGTCACACGACTTAATGGCCAATCGGAAGCGACCTGATTGATCACGTGACCGGAAGAAGAAGAAGTTTTTTTTTTGTTTAGGATCCCGTGACTGGAAGCGACGTCGTCACATGAGTGACGCTTTAAGAGACTGCGCGACTTACTAGTAAAAGAAGCCGTATGATAATAAAAACACAACAATATTTTCTTTTAATTTTTTTTTATTTTTTTTTTTCAATCTTGATAAACACTCTATTTTTGAAAAGATGCACACGCTTATTTATTTATTTTTTTTTTCATATCTCTAAAGGACTCGTTGTCACACCGTCAGAATGCACGCGACGCTTATAATACAAGTAGCGCACGCCGTCTTTCTCTATGGTGTAGGTGACCATTTTGTTTCGCACCACTTTGAAATTTCTATTTACAGCAATGAGAGTTTTTCGTTGGCGAAGAACATCCAAGAAGGCGTCTGGTTCCTGGGGGTTTTGTTTCTTCTGTACGCCTTTTGCACTCCATTTTTTGGATTTTCTTTCACCGGTGTCGCTGACTCGATCGTAGCAAATGTAAGTCTTAGGGTTGAGACTTAGGATCCCGTCACCTTCCCACTCCGCTTTCATGAGCCCCGAAGTTCTCAGATCGTGAAGGTACCGTCTCTCACAACATCCGCCGGGCGGCGCACACCATTCTCGCACTCTTTCCGTTTTTGTCTTCACGAAAAGCTCTAAGTGCTCGTCGCACACCGCTGTCGGAAGCCACTTTCGTTTCTCTCTGAAGTACGTCTCTCTCAGGCGAGGTTTCACTAGGTCATCCAACGTGGCACCGCTGAGAGCCATGTAAAGACTGTCGGTGTCCATTTGACAAAGGGCATAATCGCGCCGATCGACGAATCTATCCAAGAAGTCGTATGTGAACTCTAACATTTTCAACTTCGCGTACTGGTATACCATGAACCCTATCTGAATAGGGAGGTTGTTCTTGACCGTTTTCGGTTGTAGTTCGACTTCAAACAGATCGGAAGTCAACTCGGACGCCTTTTTGAAGCGCCACGAATTGGCCAATAGTTCGAACTTCCGACTGTCAGTGTATCTCACCGCCGTGTGTTTTTCTTTGTTGCAGATTGTTTTACCGTACGTAGCGTTTCCCATTAACTTGTAACAGTCTGACAGAATTTTCTCGTTCTCGTTCACGTCGCCACGTCTTCGCGCCGCCGTCACTTCGTCCGCGAAACCGGCAAAGGAGCGTTTAGGTAGGTATTCTACCACCAGCTGCACTTTGGTGACTATCAAACCGTGCTCTAAATACCACTTGAGAAGCGGCGTTCCCAAGAGAATATTTTTTCCGTGGTAACTCCCTATCAGACATCTCTGAGGCGTGCTCAACAGCTTTTCTTCCTGCGCAAAGTCTGACATGTGAGGGCCTATGTCCGATTTTGAAACGGTCGCGTTCTTGAAAACGGGGGTCATTTCTTCGAAGTACTCTCGTAGGTGAGGCGGCGTAGTGATGTCCACTTGAACTAAACCGAACATTTTCTCCTCTTTCACAGCGGAAAGGATGTCGCTCTCGCTCATCGCGTTTCGAGACACTTTCAAAGCGTCAACCTTCCAGCGTTGTTGGGAGGCCTTGACCCGCTCATCTCGACGCTTCATCTCTCGCCATTCGCACTCCCACACGACGACCAGCTTGTAACCTAACGCTTTCAAGTAAGCGCTTACTCTGGTCGTTCTGTCGCGTCTCTCCTCTCTCAGTGAAGCGCACTGATATCGGTGCGACGGTATGCACTCGTGAGCGTGGAACCAACACCCGTGAAACTGGAAAACCGTATTAGAGGCCGCGTGAAATCCGTCCACGCGAATTCTCCGACAGCCTACCGCCATCTCGCCGCCGTTCAGAGCGTGGCGCAGTTTCACGTCGCGGTCGTGCTCTACGAAGCGTAACCACTCCAAAGCGCTGTGAGAGTTTCTTTGCCTGATTTCGGGCTTGAACTCGGTCTCGGGCCGTCTCACCGCGTAATAGCCCGTGCAGTGCGCTTCGCTCATGCAGCGCAAGTACAGAGAGTTAGCGTCTAGTCCTAGGATGTGTTGGCACGGTCTCGCTTCTTCGCCGTACTTGTGCTCCCTTATCCGCGTGGTGCCCTTCTCGTGAAATCTATGGAAGATGATGGAAGGACCGCCGACTAGATTCTCTTTGATCAGAGCGTGGAGGACGGCGTCGAACTGGGGAAACGTTGTGAACGCGTCTTCTAGGTTTTGGAAGAGGAAGCGTAAAGTCAAACCGGCGAGAGAAACTCCGTCTTTCAACATGTCGATGCCGCGATCTTGGAAAAATTTAGCGTGATTTTTCAGAGCTTCTATGAAAGGTTTCACGTCTTTGTTGTTGTAGTGGATCAAGTAGTCTTCCATAGTTTGCATCTTCTCGTCGGACCAAACTTTCTGACATGCGGCGTAGTCGGATTCGGACATTTTGACGCCCGTCAGCTCGCTGTCGAAAGCCGATCTCGGCGGCAGCGTTCTGTTTGCCAGTTTCCTGGTAGACGTCATCCATTCGTAAGGAAAGTGACCTTTCTCTTCGTTCCTGGTGAAAGCTCGCAAATAGGTCGCGTAGTTGTAACCGGGTGCCAAATAGTTGACTACGTCCAAGAAAACCGTGTGCTGTGTGTAAACCGCCAAGTATTGATTGCTTCTCTTTATGACGCTGAATTCTTGGTTTCTTCGGTCTCCGGAGGCGAAGAACGAGTGAAGGCGTATTTTGATCAGGTTCAAGTCGTAACGCCCCGAGTTGAAGCCCACCACTGGAGCTTGACGGATGTATCTCAGAAGACGCTTCTTCAGTTGAACTAACGGGTGTCTGGTCTGAGCCGCAGCGAAGCCGCCTGGAGAAGGGGTGGTGAACGTCGCCTCCTCCAGCAGGAGAGCTTCACCTATCGCCGCATCTAACTTCGCTAACGTCGGTCGGTAAAGTTCTAGCACAGCTTCCCCGATCGCTTTGGCGTTCTCGTTTATGGATTTAAAACTCGGTCCAACAAGGGGTCGGAATCTGCGTCGGACGCTCTGACGAAGCAGACGGGCCCCTCCCACCCCGGAAAGTCGGATGCGACGCTAGCCGACAAAGGGACGTGATCCCACAGCAGGGACACGTGCTCCGTCGACGGTTCTTTGCACGGTCTGAAGAAAGCCTCGAAATCGAAGGCGATCTTGTAAGGGTAGATTCCGGAATGTCCGTCGGGGGGAAAAATGGAGAAGTCTGCTAGCGCTTCGAAAATCGTTCTCGAATTTTGGTAGATGCCACCTACGTAGCGCAACTTGACTTGTCGGCAAGAGGAAAGCTGGTTCCTGTGTCTCTTCAGCAAGAACTCGGTGGTGAACGCCGCCTTACACTTGCAACATTCGTATATGCCCGCGTACGCGTTGAAGTCCGTGACGAGAGAGACGTGCAAACCGCCTTTCGCCGTCAGGTGTAGGTTGACTTTACCTCGGGCGGCCACAGTTCTGGAAGGCGGTCTGATCAGAGTAACGCGTCTTCTCAACTTCCGCCCCGGCACTTGACGCGACGCGGTGTAAACCGCTATTTGTACGTCAAACAAGTTCTCTAACGCGGGTAAGTCGCGGATGTTCAGACCCGGAAAGGATTCAGGTGTGGCAGCGGGACAGAACTGACGTAACAAATCTGAAGCGCGCTTGCTGGTGTTGTATAAGTGAAAGGAAATGCAGCGGAAGATGCAGAGGTTGTCCTTGTTGGGAAAATCTAACACGCCGCTTCTCTTTCCAACTCGACCGGCCTGAGTGATCCTACCGCCTATGGGGAATTCCCCCGGTCCCATGTAAACGCAGATGTTCAAATTGGTAGGAAAAAGAACGTGCCACTTGGTGTCAGCGTCGCAAAGTTTCCGTACCTCCTCGCAAGCGACGGTGTTTTGCATCTTTGAGAGGAGCTCTTCCAAAGTTTCTGAATTAGTTACAGTAGGGAGCGGTTGTATGAGAGTTGCGTTGTTCTGGGAGGCGTGGAAGTAGCGCAGTTTGCTCTTGTCTTCTCTGTGTTGTAACAGTAAGCCTACCGAGAAACCCACTTTGTATCTGAATCTTTGTGTCAAGTGAATGCGACTCATAGTATCTACAGCGTCACTCAACTCGCCGGTTGGTAGCCTGAAGTTTGTTACACTCACGCGAGTCCCGTGCATCCTGACGCCCGTTTGTATCGCAGGCCAATTCGCCGTGAACGTTTCCTCCCCGTTCGGTACAGCACATATGCGCGGAGGGACGGTCACCCCGTCCAGAGATTCGCGTCGACAAGCGCTCTTTCGGCAATCCCCTTCGCCGCATAGAGGGCAAAACTTAGCTACTACTCTACAATTTTCTACGTGTCTCTCGTGGTTGTACGCTCTTTTAAACATTTTGAAACACTTTTCGCATACGTACTGTGTCATGTTTTTTTTCACTCGGTTACCAACTACTTAGCCGTCTAACTATCTATCTATCTATCTAGCCATCTATCAATCTGTCGTCTATGTAACTATCTTTCTGTCTGCTGTCTGTGTATCCGTCTGTCTGTCTGTCTGTCTGTCTGTCTCATACAGCGTACGTCAAACGCTGTGTGTGTGTGTGTGCGCGCGTGAGCGTTGAGCGTCTCTCATTCCGAATCTATGCCGAGATATTTCAGAATGATCTCTGTTTTGTCATCCAACTCTTTGAGCGCTCTGGCGGACAGCGTCACCCCCTGCTGTGTGGGTTTTTTGTCAGGACCTTCGTACTTGCGCACGTGGACGAGGTTCTTACCGCTGTAGTAGCTCACAGCTGCGTACACTTCGCCCGCCTCATCCAGCACTGCGAACCAGGGGGTGTGATTAGGTTTTCCTTGCGCGGCCGCTGTGTCGCGTATGCGCACCACTGCGCGGATATCGGCGATGCGTGCTATGAGCTCGCGCAGCGCGTCGGCCGTGAAGTGCTCTCGCTTGCTTCTGGTCAGAGACGCCTCTTTCACCTGGCCGTCTTTTGTGTAGCGCGGCCTCCTAGACAGTCTAGCCACGTCCTCCCAGATCTCCAGCGTCAAAGCTCCGTCTAAGCAGAACTCTAACCCGAGTGTTTTCTCTGCTTCTTCTCGTCCATCTCCTTCTTTTTCTTGTATTTTTCTCTTCTTAGTGGGCCTTGTTGTTCTGGAACTCACCTTAGAACGTTTCACACCCGCAGGATGAGTAACACCATCAGCGTGAGCTGAATCAGCAGCAGAACCGATAGCAGGAGCAGCGTCAGCGCTGGTGGTATCGGAGGTCTCGTTGTTGGAACAGCGCAGCCACACGCCGTCCGTGCTGTGTGTAGCGGTAGAAGATGAAGCGCCGCCGCCGCCCTCGTAAGGTGGCGGTGAGGGCAGTCGCCACGGACCGGACGGGGGGGCGCTAGCAGTGGAGGAAGTGAGGTCGAAAGGTCGAAGAGGGAAGCCGAAAAACGTACCGCTCACCCCTTGCCCTTCGGGTTCTTCGTACGCCTCGTCGTCAGCGTCGTTCTCTGTCTCACCCTGTTGCTGCTCCTCCTCCTCCTCTTCTTCTCGGTTCAGGGGCTGAGTGTCCGAATAGCTGTAACTCTCAGCGCGAGCGGCGTCGAGGGCGTCCGTCGATGTAGTGGTGGAGGAGAGGGGCTGTGCAACGTGCGGCAGGTCATCAAAGTCATCAACAGTAGTGGGGAGGTAAAAACCCGGTTGCCAGTACTGCGCTGTGCCAGGAGCGTTGTCGTCAGTAGTAGTAGCAGTAGCAGCAAGTGCAGCAGAAGCAGCCGCAGCAGGCGCAGCCGCAGCAGACGCAACAGTAGCAGGCGCAGCAGCAGCCTCAGCAGGCGCAGCCGTAGCAAGCGCAGCAGTAGCAGGCGCAGCAGCAGCAGCAGCAGCAGGCAGCAGGCGGGACGGCGGTAGCAGCGGCAGCGCGCTTAGCAGCAACGTGTACCGTCGCGAGTGTAACAACGTCGCTAGCACGACGACTGCTACCAGTAGTACTACTAGTACTACTACCACTACTACTACTACTGCTACTACTAGTGCTACTGCTACTACTACTACTACTACTACTACTGCCGCGAGCGCTCGCTACAGCAGGAAGGTGATAAGACCAACCGGCTGCGGCGGTAGTCTCATGTTCAGTAGCAAGAGCAGGCACTGACGCTAAACGAACGCTGTTCCGCGTAGTCTTCTTGTTCTTGAACGCCGCTAGCTGTTGTCTTTTGCTCATGGTGGTGACTGTAGAGAGCAGCAAAAAAGAATGAGTGAGTGAATGGAGGTTTCCAAGCCCCTTATATACGCCTTCTCGCTTCTAGAGCTAAGCTACTTACCGACCCTGTTCAGCTGCCGCCGGCTGGCCGGCGGCCATTCACAAAGAGAAACAAAAAGACATAAGGCATGACGTTTTCAGCTGGATCCCTTTCCCCCCCCCTCTTTTGAGAGATCGACTGTGATGATGAGCTAAGCCGCTTACCACCCTGTTCAGCAATTCAACGCGCATTAGCTGTATAAAGGGTTAAGCGGTTGCTGCCTGCCGTCGACTGACCGGCGGCGGCCATTCACAAAGACATAAGGTATGACGTTTTCAGCTGGATCCCTTTTTGAGGGATCCACTGTGGTGAGCTAAGCCGCTTACCACCCTGTTCAGCCATTCAGCGCGCGTTAGCTGTATAAAGGATTAACGGTAACGGTGATGAGCTTACAGTGTGTATACAAAAAAAAACTACAGGAGGCGTGTGGCGTGAAGCAGGACCCCCCTAAGACGAACGTGTCTCTCTGTGAGTAGAGGCGTGTGCATGTGGTGAGCGACTTAAGTGTAAGACAAAAATCGCCACCTCCTGCCGTGGTGAGTAGACCGGGCCGGCCAGGCGGGCGGGCGGCCGGCTAGTTCAATAGGGAGGGGTGACAGCTGCCTAAGGCTGTGCATGAAAAAAAATCCGATTTTCACCTGACCTCTGACGTTTGTTACAATGAATGTCAGAGGGAGGGAGACGTCCTCGGGTAGGGGGTAGGAGGTATTAAGGCTATGAGTGAGGAAAAAACACCGTTTTCAGCTGGTCTCCACGGATAGCGATGCCACACCCCCTCGTCATCTAAGCTCTTAAGGAGCGGAGCGGCTGAAAAAGCGTCATGCGGACAGGGCGCTAGACAGCTGGAGCGCTGTTGGAAATGGGATTAAACTCCCTCTGTATAAAAAGCTCTCATTTCTGTTGGAAAAAAAACATATCGCCTCTGACCCCAGTAACGGCTACTACCACCACCACCGCCACCACCACCACCGCCGCCACCGCCGCCGCCGCCGCCGCCGCCGCTGCCGCCGCCGCCAAGACGAGACGAGATGGCTCAAGCTATTCCACTTTCAAGCTCGCCTTCACCGCCCGGTGCGCCTGAAAAAAAGTTAATGCGGCTTGACGACGTGAGACGCGGCGCGAGGCAGCAGACCGATGATGGGGAGACCCGACAGGTAGGACAGCGGCGGTTAGCCTATAGCGACGCCTTGCTTCGTCAACTAGGTAAAGAATTGAGCGGCTGTTGGAGAGAGTTGGGCAGTAGCTTAAAAGTCAGCGCCGCCCGTATGGATGCTCTAGTAGAGCGCAGTGTCAAGACACCGGAGGAGCTGTGTACGGCGATGTTCCGAGTGTGGTGGGGTGAAACCCCGCATCGTCATAGATGGGGCGAGCTCGGTCGCGTCTTCACCCGCATAAGACGCATGGAACTGTTGGCTCAGTGGATGGCCCTTCTCCACAGACAGGGGTTGGATTTCGAAAACCCCGACTCGCGCGCGATGCATAAGCACTTGGGCACCCTCGGCAGACGTCTGGGTAGCAGGTGGAAAGAGGTGGGGGACCATTTAAAATTGTCGCCTGAGAGGTTAGATAAGATCGCTGAAGAATGCGAATACGGAGGAAGTCCCGCTGAGTGGGCCTTCCGAGTGTTGAAAATGTGGCAAGATGAAGCTGACGGCGCCGGCGGTACGCCTTTTGAACTCCTTCGAGTGTTGACTGAGGACATGGGAAAGTTTGGCCTCGGCATCGCGATATTACTTGACTTTATCAAGCAAGAAACAACGAGAACGACGGACATGTGAATTGTTGTGTTTTATTTTCATACGTCTTCTTTATTAGTAAGTAAAAAAAAAAATATCATAACAATTAAGACGCGCGATCTCTTAAAGTGTCACTTCCTCCAGTCGCAGCTGATCGCCTCATCGCAGCACGTGATAAACAAAAAAAAAACGAAGAGACACGCTTCTTCCTCTCGAGAGGAAGAAGCGTGTCTCTCGATTGAAATCTTTTTCTTTTCTTTTTTTCTTAAAAGAGACAAACGCCCCTTAGAGTGCTCCCCCACCCCCCTAGAGTGCCCCCCTCCCCCCTCCCCCCCCCTCCCCCCCACCACCCGCCCCATGCATCCTAAAAGCGCCCCCCTCCCCATGCATCTTAAAGAAGCCCCCCTCCCCCCCTCCCCTCCCCTCCCCCCCTTATACACTCTAAAGAACGCTTCTACCTAGTTCAATAAGTCACTTCCAGTCGCTCGTAAAACAATAAAAAATGAAAAAAAAAGAAAAAAAAACTTATATCGTAGTGTTTTTTATTAGTTTACCGAAAAAAAATAAGAGACTCGCCTCCTCCTCCAAAAAAAAAAAGATATCACATTTTAAAGCCCGTGACCCCTTAAAGACGCTCATCTCTTCATTAAGTCGCGTGACGTCACTTCTTCTTCTTCTTCTTCTTCTTCTTCTTCTTCTTCCGGTCACGTGATCAATCAGGTCACTTCCGGTCACGTGATCCTCAATGAGGTCACTTCCGGTTGGCCATTAGGTCATGTGACGTCACTTCCGGTCCCCTAAGTAGGTCAGTAGGTTACCCAGAATGCACCATCCCCTAAGTAGGTCACTTCCGGTCACCCAATGGAGGCCTCTGATTGGCTTCAGGGTTACCCAGAATGCACCGCTAATCCCCTAAGTAGGTCACTTCCGGTCACGTGACCAAATGGAGGCCTCTGATTGGCTAACTAGGTCACGTGACGTCACCACTAATCCCCTAAGTAGGTCACTTCCGGTCACGTGACCAAATGGAGGCCTCTGATTGGCTGCATGTCGATTGAGTAATAAACAGTACTTAACTATAGTCCCGTTCCGATACATACTATACTACTGATGGGGGACCATGGGGAGGGGGGACTATGGGAGATGGGGGACCCCCAACCCCACCCCCCATTTCAGGAGAAAATGTCCCCTGATGCTGAATCTGAAAGTGTATTAAAGCAAATTTACATGATAATGTGTAGAACTACCTCTTATAAAAGCAGCCTGATGATTGAGGATGCCAAAGTTTTGAAGATGATATATGTATACACCTTAGTATATAAGAATCTTTTGACGATCAATTATTGTAATTGATGATGTGTCTATCATCATAAATGGATTATACTGTTGATAGAAGTCCACATTGAAATGGAATGGTCCTTTCTATAAGCAGGGTCATGTCTCCCGTAAACTGTGTGAAATATGTGTGATACATGTGTCTTTACATGTGCAGAAACAAGCAGAAATTAGTTCAGTTTTCACAATCGGTCATTTTTCATTCAGTGATATAACTGATATAATGTTGTTTAGCAAAATGACAAATACATGATAGATTGTACTGAAAATGCTAGAGTTTAAGCTATTCTGCGATGAGGTTTTATCTCCACAACAATGTAATTCAAGGTCTCTGTCGACATATTGTATTGGGTAACCCCAGTTGTATATAAGTTGTTAATAAGGATTGATTCCTCGTCTCTGTATAAGCCATACTATGTACAGAACAGCCTCATTGCCTGGGACCTTGGGCTGAGAATGGAGAAGTTGTTGCAAAAGTCACAATTTTGAAAGTGTGACTGACAAATACATGAATGTAAGCTCAAATTCCTGCATGCTAGTATACACTATTTGAAAGATATTTGTCCCGTAAGTCTCCTGAGGTTTGCAAATATTGCCATTACAGACAATATTATGATGATTCTGCTAAAACTAAGGTATATACACCTGTATTATGAAAAAGTCACCTTTCTTACTGGGGATTTGTCCTGTTTCCCATGAGCCTCACCTTTGATTTCAGGTATCATGGACAGAAATCTTTTATTTTAGGTCAGAAATATGGAGGAAAGATTAAAGTGGTACACAGCATATATACTGTAATTCTAAAAAAACACCATAATCCATTACCAATATAATTTGTTTGATACTAAAAAGTTAGCCTGTTTTTTTGTTAAATCAATCTGCTGACATTGGCCTAATCCCAAGACATATGGCAAACTTCTTTTCAATCTTAAACATTGTGTAGTCATGTCAACCCATAATATAACAACTAGAGGGTGCCAACGTAGATAAAAGATTTAGAGTTATGCTCAACATTAGATAAATATATCTGTCAAAATACATGTTTCTGCTCTTGTACACTCCTATATAACAAGATAAATGTATGGTGTTTCATTATGAATTTATTGATATCCCTAAATAATGCTTTTCTCGTCTCCACTGTGCTGGAATTTAAAAAATATAAGGTCTGCTGTGGTGTTAACATGATAGCGAGCAGACCGTAAAGTAATGAAGTGAATGTTGTGTTTTTCAGGCCAAGAAGTGCAAGATTGCAGTGGCACTAACATGGATGTGTATGAAGGACAGTGTTATGAGAGAGTGTACACAAAGACAGACTATGCTACAGCAAGGGCTGCCTGCACGCTGCCCTCCATACAGTCTGCTGCACAGTTAGAGTGGCTGTGTGACTTTGCGGAGTAAGCGGCTCTATGTCAAATTTAAACATTTATTCATGATAATATCTCCCAGTGGAATTATTACTATATGAAAGCAGAAACCCTGCTATGAGCATCTTGGAACATCTTTGATTTTTAATGAGCTGTTCCTTTCCCACTTATCTCTTATATTGAAAACCTTAATAAAATATTATCAAAGGAGTAACTTGAAATGGGCATAATGCTTGGACTATGACACTGCAGGCTTATTGCATAGCAATCTATGGACTTCTCTCTGTCCTTGTTTGTATTGGTATTCAATGACCATAGTTTATTTTTTAGGGACAGGCGGTCATTGTGGATTGGCATGAGCAGGAAATCTACAAGTGCCCCCTGGCAGAACCAGGATGGAAGCTCCACCACGTACGCCCTGACTGCCTGGTACGGCACCCACCCTTATACCTTGCTCTGTGCCTACGCACATGGAAACAGTCTCAAGGGTTCAGACTGCGATGCTACAAGAATGAGAATATGTAGGTAGTCAATTGTATGTTTTGATCATAGATGTATTGACGTCTTGACGTCCTGACAAACTGACGATTACGTATGTGCGAGCCTCGTTCTGCCTCTCCTGTATCCTCGAAACCACCAGAGTGGTGCTTAACAGACCCAGTAAAATCAATTTCCAAATTTTGTGTTTCATTTGCTGATAAAAATAAACATACAGGGTTGTAGAAAAGATGCTGATCTATCACTCTGCGTTTCGGTTTTATCTCCTAATGGAATAGTAAGGTCATAGATAGGTTAAATCATGAGAAAAAGTGCTACTTTCCTCCCCACCCATGCCCCCCAGTGTTGGTATTGATAGAACCCATTCTTCTATGAGCACTGCAGAGCCATGCTAGGGGGCCAGTTACCTACCCTGAGGGAGGGGGGACCCTGAGGGATGGGGGACCCTGAGGGATGGGGACCTTGAGGGAGGGGGGCGTGAGTGATAGGGGGGCGTGAGGGATGGGGGGGCGTGAGTGATAGGGGGCGTGAGGGATGGGGGGACCCTGAGGGATGGGGGACCCTGAGGGATGGGGGACCCTGAGAGATGGGGGACCCTGAGGGATGGGGGACCCTGAGGGAGGGGGGTCGTGAGGGATTGGGGACCCTGAGGGATGGGGGACCCTGAGGGAGGGGGGGCGTGAGGGATTGGGGACCCTGAGGGATGGGGGACCCTGAGGAATGGGGGACCCTGAGAGAGGGGGGACCCTGAGGGATGGGGGACCCTGAGGGATGGGGGACCCTGAGGGATGGGGGACCCTGAGGGATGGGGGATGCTGAAGGATGGAGGACTTTCATTCTCATGGCCTAAGCAGGTGGGGCTGTGGGGAGTGGGGGACCCAGAGGGATTGGGGACCCTAAGGGAGGGGAATGGGCTGGCATGTTGGGGACAGTACAATGCCAACACAGGAGCAGTGCAAGCCATTAAAACAACTGACCCAGTAAACAAAAAACGTTATACAACATTTTATAACGTTATATAACGTTGTATAACGTTTCTCTAAGGCTCCTTACTTTGGCATAACGTTATATAAATTTTAGAACGTTATTTTCACGTAAAATAACGTTTTCTTGTTAGCTGGGGAACTCCTTGGATACATGTTAGGAGGCATAGGTATGATTATTATCAGGAACTATGAAAAGTTGATTAATATTAATGTTGATGAATATTAATGTTATCAGGGGACTAGGGAGGATAGGATACGGGGCTAGGGGGTGCTTTTTGGATGGGAGACCTTTAGGGAGGTGTGACCATGGGAGACCCTAAGTGATGGGGGACGCTGAGGGACGACAGAACAACGCCAACGCTTGATTTTGTGGCTCACTTTAACAAAAGATGGGGCTGCTTTCTCTTCAATCTGATATTGTCCCCCTCTTCCCCTCTGGAGATTGACCTAAAACTGTGAAATAACAAATTGAATCTATTGTTTTCCTTCACCAGAAGCCGTAAGTTGCAAATGGGCTAACATGGCCGTGTACGATGGACGGTGTAATGAGAGGGTTGACAGATGGACAAATCAATTTTCTTAAAGAATACCAAAATTCTAAAGAATACGTATGACCTCTTCCAAAGTGGCACATCTGATAGATGATTTATTCTTAAGTCTCAAAAAATGTTATGGTTCCTTGTTTCAAAACTTTGGTACAGTTTTGAGGGGGATGTCTAATTGACATTGGTAATGCTAACGGTCCCTGACCTTATCTTGGATTTATGAACTTAAATCACCTAATCTAGTACATTTTGTCTATTTTGTTCAGTGTAGTAAAATCAGCATAACTTACTTTAACCTTTGCCTTAAAGCTTTGAAGAGCATATTTTTTAAATGGATGTAAACTCTCTATTATAACTCGGCTTAATGCATGAGACTCGGTAAAAACATGCATGTACAGCAAATAGTGAATTCCCCTAGAGGCTCAGTCTCACGAACGTGATGCAACTCAGGTAGCAAGAGGCTCCCAAAGTAAATTTGCTATATGGTCAAATCCTTCTGTATTGGTATACTAGAGGTGTTGGTGGATACAACTAAATGGGTGTTTGTGCTTATACATACCTATGGTAGCCATGGCAACCATTCCAAATTGCCTATCTTCATTAAAAATCGCCTTTCTGACCATTTTTTGTACCACATTGTATATGTGCTTTATTGGCTGTGAGTGTTCCTATATTTTATGTCCATCAGTTTCATTGGAGGGCATACAAATATGCTATTCAGGAAACACCAAACTTTATCCATAATACATCCTATATTTACTTCCCAAGCACATTGATGAATGTAATTATTGTCTTTTTCTCACTCTTAAATCGTTCTGAAATATTTCCAAACTTTGCACATTTCTACCAAAAAAACTATCATATATGTAAATGTACATTTTTGTACATAATATTGCCCAAATCCCTCATCTGCCCAACTGTATAGCAGACTGTGCCCTCAGGCTTGCTAATGTTTCATTATTGTCATCTGACTAATATATAACAAATTGGTCAGAAAAATCGCCTTTCTGACCATTTTTGGTACCAAATTAAATATCTGCTCTGTTGGCAATCAGTATTTATTTTCATGATTATAATTATATCAATCTCATTTGGAGGGCTTACCTATATACTGTAGTTGGTCTCTTACTACGTATGTGACACTTGAGTACAAAAACCAGACAAGGTAAATTAGACTTTAATATACGGCGACTTTATTGTAAAGGTAACTCTTGGGTATTATAGTACAAGTATAACCAGCGGATATACAAGATCAGAACAGATATATAATACAGTGGGCAACCCTATAGCATAGAGTTAAGCCCGTGAGCACAGGGTGGTCATGTCACGACAGTCCCAAACCTGACTGACTTCCAATGGGGAAGCAGCCGTCTTATATACAGCGCTGCGTAGCCACGTGACCGTACTAGCAGCGCCACCTGTTAGGTTTAGTTATGTAAAAATGATTATGTAACAACTACCGACGGTAACCGAAGGTGGTACCGGTACACTACCGTATAGATAACCGAACTAGAGGAGTCGGTATATGTAACGAACCGACGACACTAGTTAGATGAATAAAACAGTTATTAAACACAATAGAACCGTGTTGTCTTACATCATACAACATACAATAGATATACAACAATAACAGTTAGACTTTATAGTCAACCCGTTACACTACCCCCCTTTAGAATGTAGGAAGGGTTGGTTTTATAATAATAATACCTCTTGGATACATTATATACCACGTATATCTATTTATCAACAAGTAACATTTCTACTCATAGTAACAACAGGTATACATACATGAACATACAAGTTAACATGCACATAACAGTTTATATCAACAATATAGTCTTTGTAAAACCATAGTCCCGTAGGCACATGATATAAAAACTGTCCAACTGATAGTCCTAGACTAGTATCAGTTAATAGTAAAGGCACCAAATAACCACCTTGGAAACTCAACACATCACCTACTTCATTCAGCAATGGTGCGAATCCGTGTGGAGTTAGTGTCCTTATATATAAATAATAGAACTATAATAGCTCTCACTTCCTTTGGCGAAGAAAAGTTTTATAATTGGAACTATAGCAGTTCCCACTTCCTTTGGCGTAGAAAAGTTTATATATAAAAATCCATAATAGCGTATCCTAAATAAGGTGGGATAGATCGTCATCCTTATTAGGGGCGGTACTCCAGTACCTAGCAGTTTATGGTGGTAGAGATGGATAGAGTCCAGTACCGGTATAGTACTTCCATCTCTTGTGAAATATAAATATAAAAAGGTAGGTCCGTGCCTCCCTATAAATAATTATCACAGGAGGATGATCCATATAATAGTTCATAGGTCACAATAGTAGAATGTGACCACAGGATCAGGAGCCCTGGACAGTAGTAGAGCACCGACGGTTGTGGCTTAGTAGTAAACCACGGTTGAAGACATCAGGCTGCTTCCAGTGTGGTGGCAGTAGAGACTCAGTTAAGTCACGACAGCACCGTCGGTCTGCTTTCGGTTGTCCAGGGGCGTGTAGCTGCGTCGATGGTTTAGTTTTACCTCCGAGGGGCGGAACAGTGCACCCCAGAGGGCCTGACGGGGGACCAACCTTAGGTGTCCATAGGGACACCGCCGGATGGCTTTCCTTCCCCATCAGGACTTCCTCCAGGAGGGGCCTCCGTGGTGTAAACCACAGCAGCCTCCACCTGGAGAGGAAGGGCTCCACCTGGGGCTACCGAGAGGGTACTCGGCGCCGCAGTAGGCTCCCCGCCACTGACCACCCGGGTAGATTGTGCCATGAAAGAAAATGGCATCTCATACCTAGGTGGGTGTACTGACAGTACCGGGGTCACAGGAGGAGCAGGCCTTGCGGCAAGCCCCAACCTGGACTGGAGATCTGGAAAACCAGTTCTCTCCCACTCTGTCAGCTTTAGCCCGAACTGCCGGAAGAACTTGGCGTCACAAGTTGTCAACCTTGATTCGAGCTGGTCGATCGTAGCCCTCCAGAAGGCATGATCTTGCTCCAGACTCGCCTCGCGCTCGGCAAGGACTCTGGTGCGTTCAGCAACCCAAGCTTTCCCTTCCCGGATAGCCTGTTCTCTGAGCAACTTGTACTGCTCAAAGTAGGACTTCTCCAAGAAAGAAACCTGAAACTGGAGTAGCTTACTTGCGTTTTCAGCCATCTTAGCTCTGTAGCACTCAAATCCGGGGACTAGAGTGTCAGAGAATCCAGTGTCAAAAGCAGGACCATCTCCAGGCAACACAGGTAACCCTGCTAGCCCTTCGTCAACAGCCCTGTGCTCAGGTACTGGAGTCACCTCGTCATCCCTTACGGGGTCAGAGGTTGCTCCGTGCTGGGTTGGAGCAGTCGGCTGGGCTGACGCCCCATCCGGCTGTTGTACCTCCACCTGTTCAGCGTCACTGACAGGTGAGACACTCTCCTGTGGGGCTGAAGCTTTCTTTTGCTTCTGACTCCACTTGTACTGCTTGACATAGTCAGCAGCGACTTGACCCGCCTGCTCGTCACCCAAAGAGTTCTGAACAATAGCCAGTGCATTACCCAGTCTCTGTCTCTCCTGCCTGGGCAGTTGATCAGCAACCGGGGGCAATGCAACCGAAGATACCGTGACGGTACCGACGGTTTGGCTACGGTCGACCTCAGATGTTACCGTGGCGGTGGCGACACGTTTCTTCGCAGGTTCACTGCGGGAACGGTCACGTCCACCTTTGGTATCATCTTTGGATGACTGGCGGCCCCTTTTTAGATTTTTCTTCTTAGGAGGGGTATCCTTCTTTACAGTGGGCATCGGAGCTTCTGTAGCTGGTCCGAGGTCGGTTTGTTCGCACTTGGCGCCCTTACACAACCTCTCCCAGTCAGCCTCCGTGAGGTAGTTCCACTGTTTAAGTTTGTTGGTTCGCCACTTAAACTGTAGATTTCCTACACGTTTGTGGCACCCCCAAACCTTCAGTGCAGCCTCAACTCCACGACTAATAGTGCGCTTGTGCACGCCCTTATTGTCGCAAAGATGCCTTACCAAACCAGATCTCCGTTGGCTACGGAATAGTTCCCCGTCACTGTACTCAGGGCAGGAAGTACTCGTACTCCCACTCACACAGTACAAGTAGGGACGCACATTCATGTGCTTCTCTACCAAATGACGGGCAAACTTGAAAAGGTTTGGCCACCGTTTTGCTGCTGTCGCAGTCCCTTTCAGGCGCTGACAGCGAACGTACGGGCAGGGATCCCCTGGCACGTAGTTCTTCCAAGCATATTTCAGCTTGGGGCGGCATGACCTATGGATGTTAGGTTTATTCCCGTCCAACACTGCCCTGAGGTACACGAGGTACCAGTCAATGGGATGGGAATCACCTGTCAACCAGTCTTCGTCGTCTGAACCATCGGTCGTGTGAGGTGCAGGAAGAGCCATTTTGCCATTCTCCTGAATTAAATCAGTAAGGCTCAGGTTCTCCCGGTCATCATCACGGAGACACAGGTTTAGACGGACATGCGCTGCCTTGGCGCGGAGGCGTCGATTGGCTCTGCTCTCTGCGACAGACCATCCCTCGGCTTCCGCCTTGGCCAGTCTATCAGCAACAGCTTTGAGTCTATCTGCCTCAGTCGGTGCGACCTCTTCGGTAGCAGGAGTCTCAGGGGAAGATGCAATCCTCCTCTTACGCTTCCGCTTCCGTTTGGTCTTAGCACGAACCGTGGACCCGTCTGATGAATCACCATCAGGGACCGTCGGTTCTTGTGCCAATACACCGGCGGGTTTCGGAGAAGATCCCCCTGCAGGGTTCTCCTCCTGGTTGGTATTACTACCACCCAGACCAGGTTCTGTCTTCGGAACAACATCACCCGACCCCTCAGGGTTAGGTTCAGTTGGTACCGAAGCCGAGCCTTGACCGACGGTTGGAGCACCGGTAGTGTCCATTTCCGTGTCAGACTCGAGAACTCGGTCTTCCCCATCGGAGGCCTCAGCCTTCTCCGGGGCCGTGCATTTGCCATCTACACGGGCTGCCATACTGTTAGCTCAGGCGTAGGTGAACCTCACGGTTCACTCACCCGAGCATTTAGTAGCACAGCTAGTAAACAATAGTGTAGGTACTGCCGGGCAGACCTAGGCACCACTGATCAACACGCTACCCTACGGGCAAACGTGTTGATCTGAAGAAGCCTGGCCGCCTGTGGGGCTTATATACCCCACCCGTCCCCCGTGACCCCGCCCCTTGACCGGCTTCTCAGCCAATCAGGGGTCGCGCCCCGAAGACGCGCCGAGGTGACCCAATTTCTCACGGCTCATTTGGCGGGAGAAATCGATCAGGTGACGCGGGCAGCGCCCTTCCCACGCCTGGCATATCCGACGGTGGGAACTCTCACTGTTGTTTACAATTTTCGTGGCGGAGCCACCGGATAACCCGGGAATGATATACCGGCATTAGAGGATATACACAGCAGCGTGTTGCTAAGCAATATGTGGTCAAAACTAGTCCCATACTTAGAACTAATCGGCAAAGCCAGCCACCCGCCCTGAACACGTGCTTTTCTACCTCCAACGGATAACCACACCGGATGACCCGTTTCTTCTCGTTGTGTTTTGGTGATCGAGTACCGGGCCAATGACCACCGGCCCAGTACGGAACTGTCCAGGGAAATTTAATCAAGCCAGCAGCTAAATGTCGTCAACAAGGTAAGAAAAAAAATGTTTACACAATTTTATCTCGCTCTCTGACACGTGTGCTCCTCCGTAGACCTTGTACCGGTATGTCCAGCAATGGTGACACCGGAGGTATCACCTTGCTTTGTTTACCGGTGCCTACGGTTAGTCCTTTACGCACAGCTGGCCCTTTTTTACGAGGCCTACCGCGCTTGGGCTTGGTAACACACGACTGTGGTTCAATCGGTAATTTCCTAGGACGACCCCTTCGGCGCGCTACCGTCGGTACCGACGGTATGACCGTTGGTCCTGCCTTCGGTATCTTCGGTAGCACAGGGTCGGTTGGTGCTGGTACTCGACCAGCACCGAGGGAATCTTCACCGTCATCTATATATGGAACTCCATACCAAGGTCGGAGTCTAGCCACATGTGATTTAGTGAGAGTCCCTTTTTGCAACCGTATTACTACAGTAGTTTCACTAACCACCATAGTAACCGTATGCGGACCATCCCAGGAGTACAGGGTCTTGACTTTGGAATTTGGTGTGCTAAATCTCGCGACCTTATCCCCCACCTTGAATTGGCGGAGTTTAAGGCCCGTGTCATAGCCCACCTTCTGCAAACTAGCAGATTTTTCCAAGTTGTCCCTTACTACTCCATAGGACTCGCGTAATGATTGTCGAAGTGACTCAACAAACATCACTGTGCAGGGTTGCTCGAGCTGGTGTCCCTGCACTCCATAGACCATGTCACTAGGCATGACTATGTCTTCACCCATTACGAGCATATTAGGCGTACAGCCCGTCGACGCATGTTCGGTAGCATTGTAAGCATGGGAGATATAGCGAGCGTGCTCATCCCAATCATCCCGGTGCTCATTAACCATTGTCGTGAGACATTGGATCAACGTCCGATTGAAACGTTCCACCATACCATCCGATTGAGGTCGGTAGGGGTTCGTATGCGTCTTGCAGATGTGTATTTTACTACACAGTTCTGCCCACAGTCGAGATTCAAACTCACGACCCTGGTCGGAGTGAAGCATTAAAGGACCTCCCCACGTGAGGATCCAATTCTCGAAAAGTGCTTCTGCGCAGGTAACAGCTGTATGATTTACCAACGGATATACTTGGACATACTTGGTATAGTAGTCCTGTACCACCATCATACAGGTATTCCCACGGGGGGTCGTGTTGAAACCACTAATGATATCAACAGCGATCCGGGCAAATCGAACACCGAATAGCTCTTGACTTAGAGGTAGTTTACCAATACCAGGTCCAGGCTTTGATAAACAGCATTGGGGACATTGTCTCACCCAACGCCGTATGTCCAAAGTCATACCAGGCCAGTAATATCTACTCTTAATCTTTGCCTCAGTCCGTTGTCTGCCAAAGTGTGCTGAAGTTCGGTGGCCATGACAGTAATTGAGCAACTGTAGTCTGAGTGACAAAGGCACTACAGACTGAGCTGCTCTCTTCCTGCCAGGTTGCACTCTCCAGCGGCACAATACACTGTTCCGTATAAAAAGATTATCCCACTGAGCTAACAGTTGTCTAACTTCTTTACATTCCAGCGAAAGTGCGGGGCGAACAGGCTTGGACAGGCCCAACAACTTCAAGGAGTACACCCTCGAAATAGCTGGATCCGCAAGCTGCTCATCCTTCAAGTGATTTAACGTCCAGTTAGGAACTTTCGCACCCACAGACGCAATCACTGCATTGTGAGACCCACAGTCTCGGCAGTCTACACGGTGACAGTTCCGGATAGGATAGCGGGACAAGCTGTCCGCATTCACATGATCTACTCCACTCCTGTGTATGATATGCTCATTCGTCATGCCAAACTCAGAGAGGTGGTTCAACCATCTACCCATCATCCCCTCAGCGTCCTTGAAGTTAAGGAGCCACTGCAGAGATGAATGATCCGTCCGTACGAGATAATTCCCACCATATAGGAAATGTCTGTACTTTTTTGTGTAAACCACCACTGCCAAGAGTTCACGCTTGGTTGTGCAGTAGTTACGTTGTGTTTTGCTTAGACTGTTGGACGAAAATGCCAGCGGCACTTCTCGCCCATCCTGGATCTGCGACAAGGCAGCACCAATACTTGTATTAGAAGCATCAGTGTCCAAGATGAACTTACCAACAGGTGCAGGGTAGTGCAAAACAGGTGTTTCTAAGAAGAGTCTCTTTAACTCACTGAAAGACTGTTCTGCGGCTGGAGACCAGACTATTTTAGCCTTAGCCTTCTTCTCTCCAATCATCAGCTCTTGTAAGGGAGCTGCGACTCTCGAGAATCCAGGTATAAAATCTCTGTAGTATGAACAAAACCCGATGAAAGAGCGTATCTCCTTCGTGTCCATCGGACGAGGCCAGTTCTGTACCACTTCGATCTTATGAGGATCAGCCATGATGCCATGTTCAGAAACAATTCTACCTAGGTATTCAACTGACTTCCTAAAAAGCTTGCACTTTGAAGGTTTCAATTTCAGACCATATGATAAGATGCGTTTCAGCACAGCTTGGAGGTTCTGTAGAGTTTCCTCCACAGAACCACCGAAGACGATGATGTCGTCCAAGTATACTAGGCACTTTTTCCAAAGTAAACCCCGTAACATGGTTTCCATCATTGCCTCGAAGGTTGCCGGGGCATTGCATAGCCCGAATGGCATGACGTTGAACTCAAATAGTCCCATATGGGTAGAAAATGCGGTTTTTTCTCGGTCCCGGGGGTCCATGCCGATCTGCCAATAACCAGATTGTAAATCTAGTGTACAGAACCATTTTGCCCCACCCAGAGATTCCACACATTCATCTATCCGAGGTAGAGGATATGCATTCTTCCTAGTGAGTCCGTTCAACTTCCTATAGTCGATGCAAAATCGACAGGAACCATCCTTCTTGGTGACCATCACCACAGGACTTGACCATGGACTCTCACTAGGTTGAATCACATCTTCATCCAACATCTTTTCTACCTCAGCCTCCATAGCACTTTTTTTAGCCATGGGTAACCGACGGTAGGGGATTCTACTGGGAAGCGCGTCCCCAGTGTCAACCCGGTGTTGTACCGTATTGGTACGCCCTAGAGGATCTCCTGGTTGCGCAAAGGCGTCAGATAACTCCGACAGCTCATTTGCCACCATTTCGCTCTCTAGGGTTGTGAGGTGTGACTCACACAACAGGGACCTTAAATGTTTCGGTAGGTTGGATTTAGCTAGAGCCTCTTCGTGGGAAGAGTCTCCCGCCACCACACCTACTTCCACAAAGTCCGTAGTTAGTGAGTCTACCCCATATGCTCGCGTGGTGTTACCAATAGGCGTCCCCTTTCGTAGAGTGATTTCTCTACTACTCGAGTTACAAATCGGTATCACCCCCCAACGAGCGTTGGCCAGGTAAGTATGATAGCCAGCAAGACCTAACTCAGAGAGCTTTTGATCTTCTGGTTCAAACATTCCCGGCCGTTTGGCCTGCACTCCCACGCAGCTGACTAGGACATCAGATACATGTCCTGCTGCCAACTTTGTGTCTTGTGCCACTGACGCCACAGAAGAACCATTCCTTAAAACGCACTGTACAGATTGTTTATAAGGATGTTTAATCTGAAGTCGGCCCGTTGCGGTGTTCATTGTTACCCCGTAAAGAGCAGCAAAGTCCATCCCCAGTATGCCATCATCAGTGATGTCGGTGATGGTTGGACATATCCAGTATGTCTTGCCATCAACCAACATAGGTTTTACAGTTCTGCCATAAGTCTGCATACTATCTCCCGTAGCAGTCCGAGCCTTTACTCCTAGTAGCGGAGCTTCGGGCTGGTTGCAAAGACGGGCCATGAATTTACGATCGACCAAGGTGTGAGATGCACCCGTGTCGACCAAAAATTCACCACGCGTCCCGGAAATAACCAGACTCAGGTACCAACGCTGTCCCCGTAAAGGGACACACTCAGAGGTCAGCATCGGGCTTCCCCCTCCATCCATAGCAACCCCTTTTGTCAGGAGATAATCCCAACAGGGGTCGCTCGGGGAGTCCTGAATCACACTGCTCTGGGCAATTGATTCTAACCAAGACTCCTCTAAGCCAGCGACTACAGAATCCTCCGGATTCCGTTCGTCCTTGCCAGCCCCGCCTTGCCAGACGCTTACAGGTTGTACAGACCCTTCTGCCTCTGCGCGGCCTTGGTTCATGGAAGAGTTAACACCGTCTACTAATCCCTTACAGGCATGGCTAACTGTGGGGGCGCCATCCTTGCCAAGAGGATGGGCCCCATTCAGTTTTCCGTCTCCTTTTCGGTTTTAGCAGCGATGGGTGCAGGGGCTTTGCATTCGCTAGCCCAATGACCCATCTTCTGACAGCGTCTACATGGCTGAGGTTTCGTGTCCTTTTTCTTCTTTTTCCTTCTCTTTCCAGATCCAGAATCAGAAGTGGACGCAGAGCTCTTTTCCAAGTGCTTCCGCAACAAACCCTCAATCATCTTTTCCATGTCCCTGTCAGGCATTACTGCCGCCACCTCCTCAGAGGCGGGCTGTTTTTTCTTAGGTGGTTTTGTGGCGGCCTCTACCACCTGAGCTCCTTTCGGGGCTACAGATGGAGCTGCCGACACTCCTCCACTAGGAAAAACAGCCTGTTTGGTGTCATACACATCTGCATGGTCAAAAAGGTCAGCTAGAGATAAGTCCGGCTGCCATTTCTCCCGCAGATATGCCTGGAGATTGGTGTCTCTGACTCCATTGACAAACCTGGAGGTTAACTCCTGGATGACAGTGGGGGTGTCAGGTCTACATCCCTGATAACACTCGGATATCAGTTCTTGTAGAGCAAATCCGTAGGATCTCAGATGCTCGTCCTTGCGTTGGACACGTTTGAGCAGCTGAGTCCTTGGGTCATGCTCACCAATCTTCCCAATCGCCCATTCAGCTGTTTCTTCAAGTGAGCTCAATGTCTTGATCTTCACTCTCTCGAACGCCAAAAGGGCTGGTTCACCTGGCCCGTTGCAGAGTGCTTGCTTCAGAGCAACCAGCGCTTGCTGATTGTTCCAGCGATTGCTCTCCACAATAGCCTTGAACCGAACTTTGTACTTTCTCCAGGGTGGCGACCCTGTGAAAGGCGGAATATCGATGGCCTTTTGACGGGCTGCATCAGGATGTTTGATGTCCCCAAAGTTGAAAGGAGCATACCGTTCATCCAGTTCATCGATGTCCCGCGGGACGATGTCTGTCCCCAGCTTCTCAATAGCCGGGTTCCGGTCGTACTTAGCCCGCTGGACAGGCGTTAAGCCTTGTCTAGCTCTGAGTTTCGGTACTGGAACTGAGACCATGGTCTGCTGCTGGTTCAACATCGTTGAACCAGTAGATGGGTGGGTGTACCCTGGAGGTGTTGCCGTGCCTCCAAAGGCGCCACCACAGACCGGAGTCTGTAGATAGCTAGCCCCCATCTGAGGTGTCATACCTGTTACCGTGGTGTGTACTAGCGGCGGGACACTTGAAGGTGTCACTGTCGTGTATACACTGGGTACGGGTATGACTGGAGGTACCACCGTGGAAGGTGGTGGTACTTTCTCCGACTTCGTCTTCAGGTCCTGATTGACTTGCCTTAAGCTTGCGAGGTCCTGTCTGGCTAAGTGGAGCTGCGTGCTCAAATCCTTTCCCAAGGAAGTTAAGCTTGCAACCTCACATTCGCCGGACACCCTCTGGTGCAAAAGTTTGTCAACCTCCACCTTGTGGGAAGCCATCTCGTTCTGGAGTTCCAGTAGGAACTTTTTCTTCTCATCAACCTCCCTTAGGAATAACTTCCTAGTTTGATTGATGGAAGCAAGTTCCCTCCGGGCTTCAGCGAGCTCATGCAACTCAGTTTTCTTGGTGGGGATCCCCATGGCAGCTAGTAGGTCCCCATCCAGTGGTAAACTGGATGGCTCATCTACTGCTGGCGGGTACCCCTTCCCAGGAGCTTCTGTTGCCACGTTAGTTTTCTTTGATAGCCCGCCACCCCCCATACCGTTCGGTGTAGGAGTGGCACCATCAGTGAAAACCGACGTGTCTGGATCCAATGAAGGATCTGCTACCGTCGGTGTAGAACCGAAGGCAGCTGGGCCGAGAGTTTTAGGCTCTCTACCCGGTATTTTCTGACCCTCAGGACAGAAAAGATTCGTGGAAAGGGAGTCCAACGACCTCCTGGAGCTTATATCAAAGGGTCCCGGGATTGGAGATTGCTCCCCATCCTCTCCTTTGGTAAAGGCTTCCACAATAGGATCACCTATTGCTTCTTGGGAGAGGTCGTCACCGGGCACCTCCGAGGCTGCCCGGCTCTCCCGCCTATTGGATTTGCCTGTGAAGAAGCGTACATTCTGTACGGCTTCTTCACGTTCCTCAGCAGGGGTTTTAGTCCTGCCGCTGAACGAGCTGACAAAATCGTATAGGTAATCCATATACTGTAAGTCTATTTAATACCCTATCAATGGTCGGTTCGATCAAGTGGTCACGGCACCAATGTAGTTGGTCTCTTACTACGTATGTGACACTTGAGTACAAAAACCAGACAAGGTAAATTAGACTTTAATATACGGCGACTTTATTGTAAAGGTAACTCTTGGGTATTATAGTACAAGTATAACCAGCGGATATACAAGATCAGAACAGATATATAATACAGTGGGCAACCCTATAGCATAGAGTTAAGCCCGTGAGCACAGGGTGGTCATGTCACGACAGTCCCAAACCTGACTGACTTCCAATGGGGAAGCAGCCGTCTTATATACAGCGCTGCGTAGCCACGTGACCGTACTAGCAGCGCCACCTGTTAGGTTTAGTTATGTAAAAATGATTATGTAACAACTACCGACGGTAACCGAAGGTGGTACCGGTACACTACCGTATAGATAACCGAACTAGAGGAGTCGGTATATGTAACGAACCGACGACACTAGTTAGATGAATAAAACAGTTATTAAACACAATAGAACCGTGTTGTCTTACATCATACAACATACAATAGATATACAACAATAACAGTTAGACTTTATAGTCAACCCGTTACAATACTATTCATGAAAAAACGAATTTTACCCATTATGCATCCCAATTCTACTTTTCCAGTAAAACAATGGTCAGAAAAATCACATTTCTGACTGGTCAGAAAGGCGATTTTGTATTGTAGGTTATACTGGTATAAAACACCATTTCTGTATGTATTTTCTCATTTCCTTTGATGCCAATATGGTGCCATATCAATATGCTATTTAGGAAAAAGCAAACTTTACCCATGATGCATCCCTATTCTCAATTACCAGTGAAAGAATGGTCAGAAAAATCGCCTTTCTGACTGGTCAGAAAGGCAATTTTGTATTGTAGGTTATACTGGTATAAAACACCATTTTTGTATGTATTTTCTCATTTCTTTTGATGCAAATATGATGCCATATCAAAATGCTTTTTAGGAAAAAGCAAACTTCACCCATGATGCATCTCTATTCTCTATTGCCAGTGAAAGAATGGTCAGAAAAATCGCTTTTATGACTGGTCAGAAAGGCGATTTTGTATTGTAGGTTATACTGGTAGTAAATACTATATTTGTATGTTTTTTCTCATTTCTATTGATGCCAATATGGTGCCATATTATTATGCTATTTAGGAAAAAGCAAACTTCACCCATGATGCATTCCTATTCTCCATTGCCAGTGAAAGAATGGTAAAAAAAATCACCTTTCTGACCATTTTTGTACCAAATTAAATATCAGCTCTGTTGGCAATCAGTATTTATTTTCATGATTATATATCAATTTCATTTGGAGGGCTTACCTATATACTATTCATGAAAAAACGAATTTTACCCATTATGCATCCCAATTCTACTTTTCCAGTAAAACAATGGTCAGAAGAATCCCATTTCTGACTGGTCAGAAAGGCGATTTTGTATTGTAGGTTATACTGGTATAAAACACCATTTCTGTATGTATTTTCTCATTTCCTTTGATGCCAATATGGTGCCATATCAATATGCTATTTAGGAAAAAAGCAAACTTCACCCATGATGCATCCCATTCTCCATTACCAGTGAAAAAATGGTCAGAAAAATTGCCTTTCTGACTGGTCAGAAAGGCGATTTTGTATTGTAGGTTATACTGGTAGTAAATACTATTTTTGTATGTATTTTCTCATTTCTATTGATGCCAATATGATGCCATATCATTATGCTATTTCGGAAAAAGCAAACATGCTGCATCTCTATTCTCTATTGCCAGTGAAAGAATGGTCAGAAAAATCGCCTTTCTGACTGGTCAGAAAGGCGATTTTCCTTGCTAGGTTAGGATCCAGGGGTAAAACATGAGACATGCAGTTGCTTGTGCATGTGGGCCAGCCCTGATGTTTGGATTATATTTGAGGGTCGTAGGGGTCCACAAAATGCAAATAGAGTGCACAGTTAAATGCAAGAACTCTTCACGATATGACTAGAGGTGCAAAACCTGGTCAGAAAGGATCCCTCTGAAAAATAGTCATGTTACACCTTTTGCGAGTGCCACTGTGCATGGACTTGAAACAGATATGAGTGGGCTACTTTTTCTACCTGATGCTTCATGGGCTAGATTTTGTTAGGGAACTTGTATGACACTTATAAAAGTTATAATCTACAGGGGGGATGGGAAACTATTTAGAAATCATCAAAAATACAAAAAATAGGTCAGAAAGGCGAATTTAGGCCAAAGACACTTATTAGTGAACTGTATCACCTGTATAAAGTGTATGTATGTGATTCCGACTTAGAATAATGCCAAGTAATATTGTGCAATGATTCAAGACATAAATTATCCCAATACACCTATAAAATCTTTTTTTATTCATGATTAAGCCCACTTATGGTCAGAAAACGTCAACTTTGGGTCACTTTTGGGCATATTGTGGGCATAGTAAGATATAGAGGTAGGGTAAACTATATTTATTCTGGTAGAACTAAATACTTTGCAACATATAGGCCAAAGAAAATGAGCAAAAAGGTAAATTGGTTGGAAATATATAGAAAATAGCACGTTTCAGTGAGTTGCACCAGGTTCATGAGAACGAGCCTAGATTGCTCAGTTTAAAAAACCTAAGTATGTCAACAGTCAACAAATGAAATGTACTGATCAACAAAACCAGCAATTTTAACCACTGTTGGTTTCTGGGAAATATTATTTGATAGATCACCAGAGATATATGGCATTCCTCTTTTATACTAATGCTTTACTTCATTGAAATTAAAACTAATATGCACAATGACTGTGAGATCATGGAGCTCTTTTTGCCTATAAAGGTGACCTGGGGCCAGCATCGGCAGAATCGGCAGAATCGGCAGAAGCGACAGAAGCGGCTCCAGCACAAGTGGCTCCAGCCCCAGCGGCTGCAACCCCCGCAGGTGAGCTGGGTCTGTGTGTTAGTGAGGGCCCCATACTGTGTGTTAGTGAGGGCCCCCATACTGTATGTCAGTGAGGGCCCTATACTGGGTACCTCAACATGTACTGGGTACCTCCACATGTACTGGGTACCACAACATGTATTGGGTACCACAACATGTACTGGGTACCACAACATGTACTGGGTACCACAACATGAACTGGGTACCACAACATGAACTGGGTACCACAACATGAACTGGGTACCTCAACATGTACTGGGTACCTCAACATGTACTGGGTACCTCAACATCTACTGGGTACCTCAACATGTACTGGGTGTGTACATGTACTGGGTACCACAACATGTACTGGGTACCTCAACATGTACTGGGTACCTCAACATCTACTGGGTACCTCAACATGTACTGGGTACCTCAACATGTACTGGTACCTCAGCATGTACTGCGTACCTAAACATGTACTGGGTACCTCAACATGTATTGGGTACCACAACATGTACTGGGTACTTCAACATGTACTGGGTACCTCAACATGTACTGGGTACCTCAATATGTGCTGGGTACCTCAACATGTACTGGGTACCTCAACATGTACTGGGTACCTCAACATGTACTGGGTACCTCAGCATGTACTGGGTACCTCAACATGTACTGGGTACCTCAACATGTACTGGTACCTCAACATGTACTGGGTACCTCAACAAGTACTGGGTACCTCCACATTTACTGGGTATGCACATGTACTGGGTACCTCCACATGTACTGGGTATGTACATGGACTGGGTACCACAACATGTACTGGGTACCACAACATGTACTGGTACCACAACATGTACTGGGTACCACAGCATGTACTGGGTACCTCAACATGTACTGGGTATGTACATGTACTGGGTACCTCAACATGTACTGGGTACCTCAACATGTACTGGGTATGTACATGTACTGGGTACCTCAACATGTACTGGGTACCTCAACATGTACTGGGTACCTCAACATGTACTGGGTATGTACATGTACTGGGTACCACAACATGTACTGGGTATGCACATGTACTGGGTACCTCAACATGTACTGGGGATGTACATGTACTGGGTACCTCAACATGTACTGTGTACCTCAACATGTACTGGGTACCACAACATGTACTGGGTACCTCAACATGTACTAGGTACCTCAACATGTACTGTGTACCTCAACATGTACTGGGTACCTCAACATGTACTGGGTACCTCAACATGTACTGGGTACCTCAACATGAACTGGGTACCTCAACATGTACTGGGTACCTCAACATGTACTGGGTACCTCAACATGTACTGTGTACCTCAACATGAACTGGGTACCGCAGGGCGTGGGTGTCATTGTTAGAGTAAGCCAGTCTTCACATGTGCAGAAACAAACAAAAATTAGTTTAGTTTTCACAATCAGTTTTTTCTCATTCAGTTGTATAACTGATACAATATTCGTAAGCAAAATGACAAATATATGATAGATTGTACTGATAATGCTAGAGTTTAGCCATTCTGTGATGAGGTTTTATCTCCACAACAATGTTATTCAAGGTCTATGTCGACATATTGTGTTGGGTAACCCAAGTTGTATACGGTTAATAAGGATTGATAAGTATAAGCCATACTATGTACAGAAACAGGCTCACCGCCAGGGATCAGTGTCAGATTAACACGGGGTGTAATCGGCAGCATTGAGCGGGTTGCAGAGTGTACTTTTGTAATGTATATGATTGTTTTCTCTCACAAGATCAAACTCACTTTGGGCTTAGAATGGAGAAGTTGTTGCTAATTTTGTAAAATTTTGAAAGTGTGACTGACAAAAACATAAATGTAAGCTCAAATTCCTGCACGCTAGTATACACTATTTGAAAGATATTTGTCCTGTGAATCTCCTGATATGAGATGTTTGCAAATATGTGGAAACGTATGGGAAGTATAAAAATATCTCTGAAAGAGAACCTAGCCCTTAAGATTAACAACCCACCACACTTTTGTTGTAGTACTCTCCTAGTTCTAAACAGAAAGGTAACTAAACCTGCCACTAACACTCCACCCCCAATCACATAATCGCTAGACATCAGAAATTACATGAAAACCTTGTATATCTTCTTGCCAGATTATTGTACTGGTCATTATGTTTTATATATTCATATATGTTAATCAGCATTCTATTCATATACCAGAATGACCATACTCAAATATCATATCGTTAGCTCTTAGTTTCAATTAAAACATGTATGTTAATGCAAAACCCGAGCTGGACTAGGATGCAAAGAGGCAAAAGCCTAAATGTATTCCAGGATAAATAAAACTGATTAAAAAAAATAATAATAGCAATTACAGACAATGTTATGATGATTCTGCTACAACTAAGGTATACACACCTTTATTGTGAAAAAAGTCACCCTTTCTTGCTGTATTGGTCTCTTGCCATGTGTTGATAAGAGTATTGATGGTTGGAGAATCAAAGACAAAAAGGGATTTGTCCTGTTTCCCTGGGGCCTCACGCTTGATTTCAGGAATCATGGACAGAAAAAATTTAAATTATAATTTAATTCTAAAGAAACACAAGAATCCATAACCAATCTAATTTGTTTAATACTGAGAATCTGTCTGCTAACATAAGCCTAATCACCAGATATATGGCAAACTTCTTTTCCATCTTGAACATTTTGTAGTCATGTCGACCCATGATATAACAAAAGTGGGTGCCAACGGAGATAAAAGAGTTATGCTCCACATTAGATGAATTTGATATATATCTCAAAATACATGTTTCTGCTCTCCTACACTCTTATATAACAAGATAAATGCAAGGTGTTTCATTAACAATTAATTGATATCCCTAAATAGTGCTTTTCTGGTTTCCACTGTGCCAGAATTCACAAAGTTACAATGTCTGCTGTGGTGTTAACATGTTAGCGAGCAGACCGTAAGGATTAGCGATTGCCTGTTCAGCCCGAGCCCTTTCCCTCTCGTCCTGAACAGTGTCAACGGCCGCTGCCTTCTGGAGAGCGACTTCTCTCTGATGGAGATGATGCACAGTGTTTAGTGACATCATCGCCACCTCCTGACTCAGGTCAGTAAGTAGCCAGTGGAAATTGTCCTGCCACTTATCCAGAGCCTGTTGTCCGGCTTCGTAAGAAGCGAAGTCGACGCGAGGGAACGATGGTGGAGCTCGGAGTTGCAACACTAGAGCATCCTTGTCTGGAGTCTCCGGAGGGAGGCTCTGGGTCTGTGCAGGTTTCGGTTTTGGTTTCACCGAAGCCTTCGCTTTTCCAGTCTGGATAAAGATTTGGGACTCCTCCCCTGCGACTAGGTTATCATCTGGGAAAGCTTCGTCAAAGCCTTCCCCCGTTCCGGTGTTCGGATCCTCTGGGACGGACCGAGTTGGTCAGCCCTGGGGACCCGACTTCCAGTCAGTCCGGTTAGATGTGAAAGCGGGCCCTCTGTAGGTAGGATCCACCTTCTCCATAACGGATGGTCTTTTATCCGTTTTAGCTCTTTTGGCGTCGGTAGGCTCCGAAGACTGGTTCTGTCTTTTCGGAGCTTTCCGGGCCTTCTTCATGCTAGTCCGCGTCCGGTAGTTGTCGAACTCATCAAAGTGATCGCCTTCCGGGATGCGGAGGAAGTTACCATCCGGGTTCACCTTGTAGAAGACCCGGACTTTCCCTTTCTCGTTGGTACCAAAGTCCACCTCGAGATTATCCACTTTGCCATGCTCTCCGAACCGGGAGTAGACTTCTTCATGGGCGAGCTGGACATGCTCCGCCACAGTTTTCAAGGACAAGTTATGCTTCTTGGCCATATGTCGGATGATGTCCGCTCTGTTGTAGCACATCGCTCCGTCGGGGCAAGCCTTGCTCCCCCTTGAACCCACACTCAGGCAGTCATACCGCATGTAATGATGCACATGGAATCTTGTGACATGCCGAGTGAACCTCACCTTGGTAGGCCAGGTTCGGGGTGTCTCCTTGATCTTGTCAATGTTCTGACAAGTATCGAAGGGGCAGCATCGATCTGGTGTCCATCTCGACATTGCCCATGACAACTTGGTTTTCTGGAGATAGGAATGGTACTTAGTGTTCCCAGTCAGGACCTTCTCCAGCAACTCAAAATGGTACAACTGTACCGACTTGTTGAGAGGATCATTCTTGATCCACTCCTCGTCGTCCGAAAGGCCGTCCAGACCAACCTTATCAGGATGCTGTGAAGAACGGGAGTCCTTCACACAATCCCCCAAGCACATAGGTCTGAAGTACCTAAACTTGCTCGCGGCGTTGGCTAGGAGCGCAGTCTTCACCAACTCCTGGAGTTCGCCTTGAGGGATTGTATCATCCCTCACCCCCTGCAACACGGCTGCTACCTCATCGGGGGATTGACCCGCCTCCAGAGAAGTCTGCCGGATGGTCTCCATCAGGATCTGGTCCCGTTGGTTGGCCTTCTCCGATCGGTTAGTGTCAGCACTCCTAACCGCTGCTGTTGTCTGTTGGACGATTTCATCCTCCAGGGTGGCATCCAGGATAGACTCTTTTGTCTTCTGGTGGACTCCCCGAGCCAGCTTCATAGCTGGAGTCAGGAGTCGCCTCTTCTCCCGTCGGCTATGGACGGTCTTGAATTCGAGAAATGTTTGCATATCCAAATCCAAGCATAAATAGCCTCAGGACGTCCCTCCGACAGGGCGACTAGACGTGCCTTACGGGACATCTCGCCGACATTCTCTATGGCCGCTGTTAAACGGTCCGGGAACCATACAGGGAGCCTAGCAGACAGACTGTCTAGACCCCTGAATGTCTTCAGTTGGGCTAAATCAAATGCCTTAACCTCCTCTGGGCTCAACTGATCGATGATGCCCCCTCTTAGGATACGAGGGACATCGGTGTCATCCTTGTCCCAGTCATCATGCTCGTGCGGGGCTAGGACGTGTACTCCTGACCCCGACTGACCACCACCCACGGCCTGATCCAGCTTGCCGGCATCGTCCGAAGTGTCCATTGCTGGTGTCTCCGGACTAGGCTCTGTAGGTTGATGAGGCGGTTCCACTGGGGTGGGTACCTCTCTCCGGGGCTCCGGGGTAGCCGGGGCCTTGAAGCCGGTACTCGGTCCTATGTGGGACAGAGCTTCTTTTATCCGACGTACGGCTTCCGCACCCGTTACATCCATAGCCTCGTCTATCCGAGGCTCATCTGAGGTCACCGTCGTCTTCGGACGAGCTCCCCCGTGTCCTAACCCACCAGCGAGAGCCGCGGCTGAGGCCGCCACGGCCGGGCTGTTGTCCAACCCCTCCGCGAAAGACAACAAGTCTATCCTCGGGGCCGGAGGGGCCGAGCTCCCAGTCTTCTTGGTACTATCCTTTACCTTTGTAGTGATCGGGATAGTAGATTTCTTTGTGACCGTCGGGCCCTTCTTAGGCTGATCCTTAGCTGCCGTGTTAGTGGTTGGCTTCGGATCCACCGTTGTCACGTCCTTAGCAGATGTGGACTTCTTTTTCGGATCCTTTGGCACCGTAGTAGTGGCAGCCTTAGGATCCGTCTTCTTAGTTCTTGGGGTACTACTCTTCTTGGGGTCGGGCTTCTTAGGCTCGACCTTAGGCTTCTTACCAGCACTCGCGTGTTTGGTGGCCTTCGTGCTGACCCGAGAATCCACCACGCGTCCTCGGACGGGCAGTGTCAGACTCCCCACCACTATCCATAGACAGCTTCCTGCTCACTGCCTTGACGATGGTCGGGGAGATGCTCAAACTGCACAACCGCGAGGGTCGGACAGTACTTTCAGAAGATTCGAGCTCCATTCCGGAGTGTGCGATACCTTCCAGCAGGTGGGAATCCTCACTGCCCACGGGCGAGGGAGACTTCCTGATCGGGGAGACGGCGTGATTGGACGCGATCCCGTTATCCGGCGTGACCCAATTATCGCTTAATCAGGTCACGACCTTTCCCGCCTGCCGCTCGGGCTGAAGGGATCACCATGCCACTAGGGCGGCTCCCAAAAGTCAAATTTACTTCGAATAAAGAGCTCATCGGGAGTATCAGTGGATTTATATGGGAAATCGAAGATTATCCCACCGGATTATCCGTCCACCACCCTCGGGGAACACTCTTACATTCTTTTCCATCAACTCTGAGCGCCCCTGTCGGTGGCACACATATAACATATATAGACAACACAGGACACCACACTCGTTGTGTAAGCAAACTAGGTTACGGCCCCCCTTGCCACAAGCCTAAGGCTCCTCCGAACGGGTTTACCGTCAGCATCTAGTAACCTGGCCGAAGGACACTCGTTCTAAACTAAAACTCTAGCCTTGATTTTAGTTTTCCATGCCCTTCTTCCTTCGCCTGCCGAGACTTTCTTTTTCACGGTCTTCAGGAGTTTTCTTTGTACCGGCCTCTTGGGAATGTCTCCTGACACCCCTTCCAAAGGTACAAATTTCGACTCCGAACTCTCCTCCTCCACCTTCGTTTCCGGGGTGAGCTCCCTCCCAGCCCAAGCACGCAACCTAGCCACATGGCTCGTTCGGATGCGTCTGCAGACTGGATCAATACAGTCGTTTGACTGATACATTTGACCACGGTGTGTGGTACGTCCCAGTTATTCGCCAGCTTGACATTACAGAGCGGTTCATGCAGTCGGATCACTCTATCCCCTACTACGAACCGCCGCAATTTCAACCCGGTGTCATAACCCACCTTCTGCCAATTCGCAGCTTTGAGCAAGTGTGCTCTAACTGTTTCATAGGCAAATTTGAATCTCTCCCTGAGAGATTCCACGAACAGCACCGTACAAGGCGCTTCAGGACTAATCCCTACCACCCCGAACACTAAGTCCGCGGGCATGATTAAGTCCTCCCCGAACACCAATAAGTTCGGAGTGCAGTTTGTCGAAGTGTGAACCGTATTGTTATACGCATGTACCACAAATTCGCACTGATCATCCCAATCGTCCATATGGGAGTTCACTAATGGCTTCAGAACCTGGATCAAGGTCCGATTAAACCCCTCCACCTGTCCATCGGACTGTGGTCGGTACGGATTGGTCTGAGTTTTGCATATAGCCAACTGATGGCACATAGCAGCCCATAACTTCGATTCAAATTCCCTCCCTTGATCGCTATGTAACATCAAGGGAGCCCCAAGGTGGAGGATCCACCCCTTTACCAATGCTTCCGCACAAGTAGCAGCAGTGTGATCCTCGAGTGGGTACAAGCAGGTGTATTTTGTATAGTAGTCCGAGACTACCATCATACAAGTATTTCCCTTCGGAGTGGATTTTACCCCACTGATGATGTCTACAGCTATCCGAGCAAACCTTACTCCGAACAGCTCCTGTTGTAATGGCAATTTTCCCAGTCCAGGACCAGGTTTGCCCAAACAACAGGCCAGACATATCTCGATCCACATCAAAAGGTCTCCAGACATCCCTGGCGAATAATATCTTCTACTCAGCTGTTCTAGAGAGCGTTTCTTTCCAAAATGCCCACTCGTAGAATGGCCGTGGCAATAGTACAGGATATCTTTCCGCATAGCAGCCAGGATTACCATCTGTAACACCCTCCGCTGTCCAGGACAAGACTTCCACCTGCACAACAACGAATCCCGCATCTCCAGTTCGTGGAACTGAACCAGGAACCGTCGCATTTCATGGTTTTCCAGTGATATTTCGGGTCGCACTGGACAGACCCCAGTAGGGACCAGCTCCCTCAGTCGTGCTATGGTAGGATCGGCTATCTGGTACGTCCTTATAGTGTAGGTGGACAAATCCAACAGGTTCTGCAACAACCCGTCATAAGGCAAACGCACACTCGCTACCACGGCATTGTGAGCACCACAAGCCCCACACTCCGGACACACACAACGGCGTACCGGACGTCGACTTAGGCAGTCAGCATTGATATGCTTCGTGCCTGTTCGGTGCTGGATATGAGAGTTTTCAAGCCCGAACTCACTGAGGTGATTCAACCACCGACCAATCATCCCCTCTGCGTCTTTAAAATTAAGGAGCCACCTCAAGGCTGAATGATCAGTACGGAGTGTGAAGTTCCCTCCATATAAGAAGTGCCGAAACTTCTTCGTGTACACCACTACTGCGAGCAACTCCCGCTTGGTAGTACAATAATTTCTCTGTGCCTTGTTCATGCTGTTACTAGCGAACGCCAGCGGGACCTCTACTCCGTCCTGGATCTGGGACAATGCGGCCCCGATGCTCTCATTGCTCGCATCAGTGTCAAGGATGAAATACCCCTTCTCCCTAGGGTATCTCAGCACGGGGGTGGTTCGGAACAATGCCTTAATCTCTTTGAAGGCATCATTCTGCTCCCTCCCCCAGGGGAAGGGTTCTTTCTTCCTCCCGGAGTCCAATGGCTCAACTTTTGCAAGGGTTGAGACACTCTAGAGAATCCGGGAATGAAGTCCCTATAATAGGAACAGAACCCCAAGAAGGATCTCACATCCTTTGGTCCTTTTGGAACTTCCCAAGTCTCCACAGTCTCCAGTTTAGCCGGATCAGCCTGCACACCCTCGGTGGAGATGATCCGGCCCAAATAGACCATGGACTTCTGAACCGGACTAGACCAGGGGCTAGTGCTAGGCACAATCACCTTCTGTTCCAGCATGGTTTTCACTTGTTCTTCAACAACTCTCTTCTTAGCCAACGGCAAGCGTCAGTAAGGCATTATGAACGGCTGTGCATCTCCGGTATTGATAGAATGCAGCACTTTGTCGGTTCGGCCCAAAGGCTCCCCCTCCACCTGCCATGCATCCTGATACTTCTCTACCAGCCTTCTCAAGGAATCGAGGTCCCTCCGATCCGTCAGATCCGTTTCGGAGATCATTTTCTCGAGTCCATCACTCAAGGTAGTCGGAGAAGGGTCACCCTTCATGCTCACATGACCAGTAGGCATCACTGCCTCACTGGTGAACACATTCCCCAACACAGTATCCTTTCTCAGATACTTAGCTTCTAACCTGGGGTTAGAAAGCGGCACCACAGTCCAAGCACCATCACCCACCAGGGTGTCCATGCCTACCAGACCGATGCTTCCCAACATAGCCACATCCGGTTCCACAACTGCCTCTTCCTCTCTCCTAAGCCCCTTGCTTCGGACCAGCAAGTCACACGTCTGTCCGGGAGGAATCTTTACAGTTTGGACCACCGTTGCCACTGTTGATACTTGTCGGAGCACACATTGATCCACCGCACGGTACGGGTGCTCTATCTGGAGTACCCCTGTACTAGGGTTCAGGACCGCGTCATACAACGCCGCAAAGTCCAACCCCAGTATACCGTCGTCAGCTATATCTGCTATGGTGGGAGAAGCCACGTACTCCTTCCCTCCAATCCGGAGCGGTATGAACGCGCGCCCATACGTCTGCATACTCAACCCATCGGCCGAACAGGCGCTTACCCTCGTTTTGAAGTTATCATGACTGTCCGGAATAAGAGCATAGAAGTTTGAGGAGATAAAGGAGTGGCTAGCTCCCGTATCTACTAAAAACTCACCCGCCCTACCGGCCACAGTAGCAGACACATACCACCGCCTCCCCCCCAGCGGAGACGGGTTTACAGTGAGGCGTTAAAAGTCCTTTGGAGCAGCCAAATCAAGGCCATGTTTCTTCAAATGGTCGAAACATGGATGATCTGGGGAAAGCTGGGTACTCCCTACCCATACAGTGTCTGTGACTGCAGAAACTTCCTCATTCCTATTTGTAATGGGCTTCCCTGCCTCATTGCCGGGCAACTGTTGGACTGGAATGTTAAACCAGGCCAGCATCCGAACTCCTCAAGTTCGAAGCCACCCCTGGTTCCCTTCCTCTCTTCGGAACTCCACTAGGCTCTACCTCTCTGGTATGTTGGCATACTTCATCACCAGGGGTCGTCCGCGCGCCAGCTCGGACCACCCCCTCTAGTTTCCCTCCTTTCCGGGAACTTTAGGACTCGGAGCCGTACACTCCGCAGCAAAGTTACCGATCTCCAAGCACCTATAGCACTTAGCGGTCCTCCGGTTGATCTTCCTCCTGTTGGGCTGGGTAGCCCCCTGAATGGAAGTCGTCATTTTCGCAAACAGCGCTGTAAAGAACGCTGCATCCATCATCGGAGCCTTCTGATCCGATGAATCTTTCTTCGGAGGAGGGTTACCACCCCCTTCCGGCTTCCTATTCTTCCACGGTGGTTTAGAGGAATTTCCATTCCTCTTGAACTGAGCCGCAGAAGCCATCGCCTCCTCTTCACTGCCCTCACCTGCAGACTGTTCCGGGTAACATTCTATGATGGCAGAGGCCCGGGTTGGCATCTGGTCCCCCAGCAGTGACTTTTTGAGGGCGTGTATCTCGATGGCCTTAAAAAGATCATCCAATGACGTGTCCGCCCTCCACGTATCATACACTGTTTGTTGTACGTCTGGGTCTCTCAATCCGGCGACAAATTTAGAGAACAATTCCTTGGAGAATAAGGCATCGTGGATCCCTGAAGCAGGATGTACCTTCTTCAGGAGTCTCATCAACGCAAGTCCGAACACCCTCGGGGCCTCGTTCTTGCCTTGCACCCGCTTTTTAAAAGCAACCATCGGATCTATCCGGGCGGAGCCTCCGAACAATATTGTCCCGATCTCCACCAGCTGTTTGAAAGTACCATGCGGTCCGCATTCGTCTTTCCACTGTTCGACAGCCATCATGCCATCTCCTATGCGCAATCCCTTACAGATATAAGGAATGGCATCTTGTTGGTCCCAGCCACTGAGGTTGATGTCCTCCACGGTGGCCATCAGCCAGTCCTCCCATGAGTTCTTCTGCCAGTACGGACTAGGTTCACTAGCAATCCGTCGGGCCGCATTGGACGATCCCCCTATCTTCGAGGTGATCGACAAGCATTTGGAAATGGCAGTCGAGGCGTCTTGTTCAGCGCCTACGTTGTGCAATCCTATCCCTGCTATAGCGGGGTTAGTATCGTACAACTCTTGTAACTCCGTACTCAGAATTGTCCGTCTCGGAGCCCTCTTTGGACTCTTTCTCCCTGGATTCGCCCCCGGAGTAGCCCCCGGTGTCGGCACCATATTGCGTCTCTCCAGATAGGCCTGGTGAGTGCCGTACGCCACCAACTCTGTCGTGGGGTCAATCCCTTGACTGAACCACCAATTCTTTTCCAGATCTGTCATATACTGGCACTGTTGGGCTAGAGCAAACAACCGTTGATGCTCCTCCTTCTCCTTCACCAAATTTTTGGCTTGCTTCTCAGCTTCCTCCTCTTGCTGAGCTTGTTCCAGTTTAGCTTTCGCAGCTTCGCCGGCCGTCCGAAGTCCCTCTTTTCGGGCTCTCAAGACGGCCGCCTCTTGCTCCGCTAGTTCCTCCGCCAATGCCGCGTTCTCCCTCATGCGTTTCTTTTGCTGTTCCAGAACAGCTTCCTGTTGGAGGTATACCTCCCGCCTCTCAGTTTCCAGGGCTTTCTGTTCCTGAAACATTTTGTTGGTCTGACAACTTTGCCACTGTACCAAACTTGCAGGAGTTAGGTAGCTTTTGGCAGCCTCTTCCTGCACGGATGCCTTTTTCAAGCGTTCCGAATCAAGTCGTTGCTCGTCCTGCTGCAACTGTGTCTGAGGGGTCAGTACCCGTTCGGACAACGGCCTTCCTCTTCCCGCCGGATTTATACCCGGAGTAGCAGAAAGGTTTCGGTGTGGGACAGATGCCCATAATACCCACCCTTGGCGAGTAGTCCCTTGCCCTTCCTCTACCTCTCGCTCGGCCCATCCTAAGAGGTCGACCTGGCGTTGAGGCCGACAAGGCAGGCTCCATGGTCACTCCGCGCCCAACTGGTAGATTCAGAGTATCAGTAAAGCTCATGTAATGACCAGCCCTAGGACTCCCATTGTCAGCAGAAGCAAACGAGGTACTGCTGTCCTGCATGCTATTCCGAGCCTCCAACAAGAATTGCTGAAGAGCATTCTTCTTGGTTCTCAAGATATCACACTCTGTGCTCAGAGTCTGACGAGCCTCCTTCAGGTCTTCCGTATCACGAACGAGCTCGGAATGAGCCCCCTCTGCTTCTGCTAGGACGGCATCCCTGACAACACAAATCTGGTTCAGCTCCGTGTTTGCAGAATCAAACCCGGATCGGACCGCGTCCAGGTCGGCCGTCTTCTGGTTGAACTCAGACCGAACCATACTTAGAGACTGTGCCAGCTTCTCGTTCTCCTCCAACAAGGTTGATAACCTCGCATCCTTTTCCTTGATTTTGGAAGTTCGGTGTGTGACTGCGCCTTCCAACGCAATCAAGCTGCTTTTCCATTCGTTGGACTGTTTTTGAATGGTCAACAATTCCATTTGGGCTACCTGCAGACGTTCCTGCACCCTGGCTTCTCTCATATTGTCGAAGCGACGCTCCTCCGAAATGTCAAACCTCCGTGGTGTCGGAGCGGCTGTTCGTGATCCGCCGACGTTAAACATCGACAGACTCATCTCCTCTAATGAACGACTCATTATTTCCGGACCCATTAGCACGCCTGCTCCAGGTGGAACATTCGCGCTTCGTATTGGGGTATCTGCCACATCTCCGGCATCTGACCCCACCATTGACAAGGCTAACGCCTCATCGGGAGACCTCGCTGCTCCGGCCAGAGCACGAGGTCTGTGCTTTTGCACAGGCTAACCTGTTTTTCACTCAGAACTGGTCATGGCACCAGTGTAATAAATGATACTTTGCTCCTCTATGATATTGTTATAGTATCAAGTAAAAGAACAAAGTCAACACAGTTCGGATCAAGTGTTACAGGCTGCGAATCAATAGGTTTATTCGATAACCTAGACAGGCAAAGCTCTAGTCGTGCGAACTCCCTATAGAGTTCGGAACGGGTCAGTAGGCTAATATAGCCGCAGTGATCACAGGGTCTCTTCACCAGCGTGGCTCAGAGTAGCCGACGAGTCCCGCTGGATGCTGGGTATATATAGGCAGCCAGCCTGCGCGTGCACACGCAGACCGGAAGCCTATAGCGACCTCTGTCCATACCCCAAGCCCGAAGCAGGTGTAGCCACCTGCCGTCGGACTGAAGGGTTCGGACGGAGTTCGCAACACAGCATCCAACAGAACCCGTCATATAAAACCCCGTATAACCCTAGCCCCTACACATGTCTACTATCAGACTCAAGTGGTTGCGGTACATGTTGAGATTCAAGACTTTCTTGCTACTACAAAGCTTGCTACGCACTACAGTCACTTTATTACTACTAGACAGCTTGAACACTCGTATGTCAATTTTGAATACTTTCTCTAATCTATCTAAATCACTTAAGAGAATACCTTTGAACTTTTTCTGACAAGTGTCTGGATAAGCTTCTTTGAAAAGGTCTACAGTTCTATCTAATGTTTTATACAAGTGGTGTGACAAGCATCTAAATCACTTAAGAGAATACCTTTGAACTTTTTCTGACAAGTGTCTGGATAAGCTTCTTTGAAAAGGTCTACAGTTCTATCTAATGTTTTATACAAGTGGTGTGACAAGCATCTAAAGAAACACAAGTTGTCTCTGTACACTCTCTTACTATAACAGTCTCGGTGGAAGTGTAACATACCTCTTTTCCTGAAACTAGCAGAGACACTCTCTAACTTACCTAAGAACACATTTGTAGGTCTAATATAAGTCAGATTCACATTCACATTACCCACTACAGTCCACTTTGTGTCAGGTCTACTTTTGTCAACGTTCACTTTACTTTTCAATAGATCTATGCAACTTTCAAAGCTCTCAGAGTTCTTAACTAAGAAGTAAGGGTCTTGATGGTCTTCACTGTCATAAAAAACTGAAGAGTTGTTAGCTGAAGCGTGAAAATACATGACTCTTTGCTCAGCGTCTTCAGTGCAAGTCAAAATTCGACCAAAAGACACAGCTACTCTATAACCTTATAACTGATTCTCATGTATAGCTCTGAGAGCTGTCACTATCTCACTCACTCCTTGATCAGATTCAAAAGTAGTTAATCTAACGTTATATATAGCTTGTACACAGCCTAATACAACTAAACCTTGACCTATCGATCTGAAATTTGATTTGTAATATTCTAAGAAGAGAGAGTTTTTCACAATCTCTTCAGGTAAAACTGTTTCACTAGAGAAGACTTCTCTCAAGCAAGTCTCTGAAGTACACAAGTTCTTACTACTGTTATGTATAGTAACTTGTCTAGGTATTCTAGGTGCATTACACCGAATACAACTGATAGTATTGACGTGTCTATGCATTTTAAAAACTCTTCAGATATACACTCTCTCCTTCTTTTTTTTCTTTTCTTTTTTCACTAGAACATACTCACTAACAAACAGACAGACAGACAGACAGACAGACAGACAGACAGACAGACAGACAGACAGACACATCATGCAAAGAATTTACAGCCCTATCAATACAGTGTTGAGGAACCTTACAACTGATGTAATTTAATTGTTGAGCACTCACCTAATCAGTCTCATCGCAAGTGGTAACACCTCTGTAAAAGTTCTTGTCACTCTCCAGCATCGGCCCAACACTTTCCATGATGTCTTTGATCGTGTTGACAGTGACCGTGTACCCACAGTGTATTGGGTTTGTTGTTGCTCGACCTGCCGGCAGCGCTTTATCCATTTCTTCCACGTACGACGACGTTCCCATGTGGATCTTAGCTTGCCCCCTGTAGAGGTTGCCTAAGAGGCCTGTGTGTTTGACAGGGTTGTCTAAGTAGTTCAGATAGTTCTTCACTGCCGGTGCTCCTTTCTTGGCTTCTTCTGTATTCCTGTCATGGTTCTCTATGATAGATTTGCTCTGGTAGAAGAGCCCTCTGAAGTCGTTTGCCCGTAAGTTGACGCGCCTCTCATAGGGCTTGTTTAAATATTGCCTTATTGAGACGCCACTGATGAAGGGGAGCTTGTATACTTCAAGCAGCGTGCATGTGTCCCCAGGTGGGTAGAACAGCTGGTCAGGAACAACGCTACCTTCGGCTTGCTGAGATGGGAAACCAAACCGACTAGGCCACTTCTCACCAGTCAAAGGGACTATGCGGAAGTTAGCCAGCTTAGACCCAACTTTCTTGGATCCGTTCTTTGGTGGAAGCGGTGTCACAACAGCAGTGGCAACCGTCGATTGGGAAGTAACACTTCCCACACCAGCCTTTGCAGCACGTGCAGCAGCTGCAGCTACAGTAGCCAAATTTTTGGTGTACTTTCGCTTCTTTTTTTTTCCAACAACTACTTCTGGCTGAATCTGTGGAGATGGACCTCTTTTAGTAGCTGTCGTCACTCCCTTGGGAGGGTTCACTTCACCACTTGCGTCACCTACTACTCGTGAGTAGTACTCATCTGTGACTACTGTAGCTTCCCCGTTGATGACGACGACAGTGTCGGTCAGTCCAGTAGTGATGACGGCTCCGGTACTATCCCTCACTACAATGTCGGCTGGTACAGCTGTAGTGACAGGTGAGGAAGGTGGAGCACAGCGTCCTTCACCTTCAGCTTTCTGGAACCACTCATCTAGTACTTCATTCAAGTCATGCCCGATGATTTTACCTTCTTCTACTTTGTCCTCTGTCAAGTCGATGACGATTGGCGTAGTGGGTCGAAGTAGCTCATCTCCTGTCAAGTCGATGACGACTGGAGGAGTAGCTCTAGTGGGAAGAGCTCCAGTGCCTCGTTCCAAGGGCATGACGTCTGACAGGGTCTGGTAAGTGAGGACATCTTGAGGTGGTTCAGGGTTGCTGAAGGGTGTAGAGTTCAAAGCTGGTGCTGACGTAGATACATCACGGTCCAGTACGCCAGTGGAAGAAGCCAGCATGCAGTCCAGATCGTGATGTAACCCCAAGAAAGCTGCACTCTGCTCTTCAGGTGTACTTGGACGATGAATCCACTGTACTTCATTGCTTACTGTAGGAGGTATCTCCACAGAAACGTCCAGAACTAAGTTCTTGCTCTTAGCTACTTTAGAACTCTTCTTAGAGCTCTTGTTGCCAGCAGACCGCATCCTAAACTAAAACAGTTAGTTTGTAGAAGTTGAAAAGTAGAGGCAGCGTGTAGAGTGGCAGGAGTAGAGTAGTCGTCACAGTTGAGCAGCTCAGGAGCAGTTTGATTTCAACTGAGCAAATCAAGGGGTATATATACTAATTTTACTAAGAACGATTGTCAAACGGTGTCACACGTTTGTTGAACGACAATAGACGAACATTTGACGTCTGACATTCTTTTCATATTTCATCTCTAATTGTTATTGTACAACAATTATATGCACATGTCACTATAGTAAAGTACTAGGCAGAGTTTGGATACAACGTATCTGTATCAACCACACTGCATAAAAAAGCACTGGATTACCCATAACAGACTGGTGCTTCTGCGGAGAGCAAAACAAAAAGTTGAAAACAACAGTTGGAAATGTGAAATCTATTCAGATAGCACAGTGGCTGTCAGCTGGATAGGGCGTTCATGAATGATGTATCTTATACTACACTTTTCAAGATGAAAAAATATAAATACAGTCTAAAATTCTTTTTTAACTTATTATATGATTGACAAGTTTGAAGGTGAACTTTACATTTTCTTCTTGACGTTCATTTGAAAGTTTTCGTTCAAGTGAGTTAATTTGTGGACACTACTTTTCTAGAGAGGGTGGGGGAAACGATTAGTGTACGTTGAAAACAACCGGCTGTGATCAGATTCAAACTGAGCAGCTCTGAGACAACATGTCCAGTGCAGCTTGTACACCTCTACCGATTTCACTCAGCACTAAAGACAGGCGGTCAGTTTGGGAGTTTATTTCAGATGTCAAGAGTGGAGGAGAGACTGGTGAGGAAAAGCAGTTGTTCAGATATTGTCCTGAAGAGTACATCAGAGATAGTTACATACCTCCAGATCTAGATTTTTCAAATTGTTTTCTGCATAACAACACGACTCCCATAAATGCTAGTAGTCCTTCTCTCAAGAAGTTCATAACTAGTTCTACTGGGAAAGCTACTCAATCTGAAGTAGTGAGCAGCGTGTTACTGCCAGTTTCTAAGTTACAACACAGTGTAACTTCTCATAGTGTAGTAGCTTCAGCTATTAACTTTCAAAAATGTAGGATGAAACCCTACTTCAAAATTAATCAGCTCGAATCACAGCAGCTGGGAAATTCCGTGTTCATCTCTACGAGTATGGTACAAGGCTTAATCAAGCACACAGTATCAGCTCCTGACAAGATAGCACGTGCAAAATACTCTTCAGATCGGTTTCTGTATGAAAGAGCATACAAGACTGAGATTGGACACAATGCTAATGGGTGTTGTCACGTTGTAAGAGTAGTTGTACAACGTTGTCAAAACCCTACTCTACCAAGGAGTCTTGTATGAACTGGTGACAGCCTTTCCAACTCAATCCTTCTCCCCTAACTGATGAAAAAAAACCTTGACCAATAGTCTATTAGATGCGTCACAAAAAAAATAAAAGTGAAAAAAAAGTATAGGTGTACTAACAAACTAACTCTGGTCTCTCATATATTGAGAGACCTCCCTTCAAACTGTCACTCTACTTCTTAAAATATTTTCCATGCACACTGTGTGTTAAACGGTTAGTTGTCAAGTCATAAATCACTCAGAGTATATAGGGTCGTGTAAGTGCACTCACTCATTCAAACGACCTTTCAACGTCATCATGAAGACAGCTCATGACCTCTACACGCTAGTTAAGGCTAAATACCCTGAAGACGAGTTAGTATTACAGTACGTGTGTGAAAGAAAAGAGTCTGTCACATGCACTGTAAAAACTTTACAGTACATTTTCAATTATTTCAAACAGACTTTAGAGCATAGGAAATGGTTGTATTACACTTGGGTTCTGCTAAGTGATAGCTTCAATGAGAGTGAAGCTAAATGTATAGACAAGTTGATAATGAAGCACGACTTGTCTAAGTTTTCAGCTGTAGAAGCTGTTGGATACGGCTGGAAGTTTGGCCGCCTTAAGAGTTCAAAACTTCTCAAGAACTCTGACCACCTTGCAATGTGGGAATCAGCGCTGAAACACCACTACGCAAACAACCCTCACCACCCTCAGTACCACTCTAATCAAGACATGCCGACACATTACTTATTAGAGAGTATAATCGACATGCTAGGTTGTCGGCTTCAAAGGAACTTAGCAGGTCGTTCAGATTTGAAAGTAGAAGACATTTTCAAAATCCCAGATACGTATCTAGAACGTTACACTGAAGCAGACAGACATAGAGTTAAAACTTATTTAAGTCAGTGGGAGCGTGATATTACAACGTCCCCTCATCGTAGTGGTTTAGCGCTCAGAATGTTATTGTAAACACTCTGATAAAAAAGTGAAACGTTAGTGCATCGTATAGAGTTGGATGGGGTGGGGGGTGTGTATAGTATTAGCATAGGGTGTATGGGGTGGGGGCACCTCTCTAGTGTGAAATGGATAGGGGGGCGAGGAGTTCGAACTCAGAATGTTTTGCATACTCTTTACACGATTTCCCTACGTATGTAGTCTAAAGAGCTTTATAAAAGCTACCCCTAGCCTACATCATCCCATACAACGCTCTACCTACCTACCTGCCTGTCTACTCCTTCACTGACTCGCTCGTCATGGCAGATTTCAATCTAGTAGTACCTGTATCATCATACTTCAAAGGAGAGCCGTTAGGATACTTGACAGACGCTATGCTACTGAAAATAAGTAGTAAGTTGCCGACATCAGATTACATACGGTTAGGTTCATACCTTAAAGTGAACTTGAAGGACATGGGATATCTCAGTTGTGAGAGAAGTGTCATAACTCAAGCCAGAGAAATGTTCACTACTTGGTACCAGAAAAGTTGTACTACTAGGTGGAAGGAACTAGCAGACGCCTTGGAAGAATCTTACCGTATGGACCTCATCCAATTCTCACGTGAGTACATGGACAAGCATGACATGTGGGATGGCTTAGAGAGTGGAGACATGGAGTGGAAAGTGCAGAAATATTTCTCTCCTTGTCTGAGCTCTGCCCTAGAGACTGGAAGACTATAGGGATCTACTTAGGCTTGACTTCTCATGAAGTAGCTTTCATCTCTCAACCTGTGCCTTCTGACAGGACTGTCAAGAACCCCGTCTATGAAGTGCTGAGAGCTTGGAAGTACGAGACGTCTGAGCCTATGGCTCTGATGAAAGACGACATGGGTCGCAGCGACGTCGCAATGTATGTTCAAGGGTTGTATGCAGCTGTACCCAAAGACATAAAAGTGAGTGGTGTCACCCCAGTGTTGACCACTCTCGTCTGATCACTGCACTAAGATGGACGTCTCTAGCACTGTAGAATCTGTTGAATTCGATCCTAGACTACAGTTACCTTTCACTATGCTAATAGCAGGACCTACATCGTGTGGTAAGAGTCGTCTAGTATTCGAAGTGATAAATAACGTGAAGACTCTCGTCACACCTGAAGTACACAATATAACTTACTGCTACAGCCAGTGGCAACCAGAGTTTGAAAAGTTGAAAAGTGCAGGTGTGAAATTCAATGAAGGTCTTCTTACAAGGGATGAACTTTTCAACTCTAGTCGAGATACTACTAAACACTCGATGCTCATCATAGACGACTTGTTAGACCCGGAATATGCACCTATAGCTAAAGACCTCTTCATCAAAGGTTCTCATCATCTGAGCGTGAATGTAATATTCATTACTCAGAACTTATTCTTTGCTAACAAAGACTTCAGGACTCTCAGTTTAAACAGCCATTATCTAGTTATTTTTAAGAACCCTCGAGATATGAGTCAGATAAGTTATATATCTAGACAAGCTTTCCCGGCACAACCATCTTTCTTGACTCAAGTATATAACAAAGAGACTACAGCTAAGCACTCATACATAGTGTTGGACTGTAAGCAGAGCACACCTGACAACTTGAGAGTGAGGAACAGTATAACAACACCTTGGAACAGCGTAGTATTCATTCCTACTGGAAAAAAGCAGAAGAAATGAAGGGTAGTACTAAGAGTAAGCGTGCTGAGAGTCTTAAGGGCCGTCAGAGAAGTGCTTACTACCAAAAGTTAGTTTCCTTACGGCGTCATTACTCTCTGTTGAAACATATACTGTAAACGTAGATATTTTCGCTCAGTACATATTTTCGCGCATTTCGCGCACATACCTATGTGCGCGAAAATATGATGTGCCTATGTGTCTGGCACTCTATATTGCACTGCAGTAGGGACTCAATTCCGGGGGTCTAGATGGGGGGTCCCAATATCGCCTGTCGATTTTAAGAAATGCTCATGTCATTTGTCAGTATCTTTGTATTTCTCCTGTCATTTGTCGCTAGGCTCTATGTCGCCTTTCGATTTTAAGAAAAGGCCATGTCCCTTGTTAATATCTTTTCATTTCTCCTGTCATTTGTCAATAAGCCCCATGTCGCCTGTCAATTTTAAGAAAAGGCCATGTCGCGCTGTTGATTTTAGGGGTCTACCCCCATAATAACAATGTACAAAATCTAGTATACAGGAAAAATCACATCCTGACAATTTATATGCTAAAGAGACTATCAACATGACATTACAGGGCTATATATTTCCGCAATAGAACAATTTTAGAAACCCCCGTCCCCACCACCACACAGTTGGAAGGGGCTTTTGGGGCAAAATTTTTGAATCATAATTTTGAGCTGTAAAACCTTTAATAATTGTCCGATTGAAAAACCGTAAAAACTGGCATGTAGCTAAAGATCACCTGATTGCAGCTGCGTGAAAATATGATTGTGCGAAATGTCTTTATATGCTAGGTGCGCGAAAATTTAGCTGCACGAAAATATCTACGTTTACAGTAGCTAAATGTAGTACTACAGACTGTCAACATTTAGTGAGAGGTCTCAGTGACGAAGTGATCAGACTAATGAGTGTCATATGTGTCAATGTAATGAACAAAACCTTGACGCCGAACTCAGTTCACGCAGTCAAGAAGTTATCGCCGTACAAGAAACAACTGAAGGCTATAACAAAACCCAAGATTACTGTCATAGCTAAGAGACGAGTACTACAGCAGAAAGGTGGTTTCATAGGTGCACTGCTAGGTGTAGCACTACCTCTTATTACTAGTCTCATAGGATCAACTGTCAAACGGTAGTCATGTCTTCCACACGTATGGCTTTAGTGAGACCTGATTTAGTGGGTAAAAGCGACACCCCCATTTCTTCTACTACTAACACTGACCCGCTACCTAGTGCAACACTCGCGTCTTCTGCTCCAGCTGTGCTACCAGACCCTCAAACTCAGTTTTATGAGAGTCAACTAGTCAGAGAAAAACTATCCCCACACAGTAGTCTAGTGGAGATATTGAGTCACTTACAGAAAGAAGCAACTAGAGTATTGAATGACTCTCAGTTGAACACTAGTGAGAGACTCAGTAGATACAACCAGCTCATGACTAAATCTTCTATACTATACAAAAAAGCTAAAATTGTGAGTCAAGCTGCTTCTTCTATGAACCCTAGAAATATTACTCAGCACCGTCGCAGAAGAGGTAGAAGAGGAGAAGAAGCAGACGATGAAGCTAGTTCAGGCGAGGATGACGATATGTTTTCCACTACTGGTCATCAAACTCCAACTCCAAGTTTACTTGGTGGTAGTGGAGACGATGAATATGAGTCTCAAGAAGAAGCAGAAGAAGAAGGAGAAGAAGACACAGGACCTATAGGTAGACAAGGTGTCATGGTGATGGATACTTTAATTCAAAGGCGTGTACCTAATACTTATCAGAAGACTGCTATGAATCTGTATAGACACTTAGCACACTCTGACAAAGGTCGAGGTACTATCAACTGGACTCCTGGTGGTGAACTAGTAGTGCACGGGCGGCGTATAGAAGGTAGTAACATCATTGATCTACTAGGTGATGCAGCTCGGAAAAATAGTCTAACTAAGAAGCAACCTCTCATAGGACAAAAGCACTTCATCGCAGCTGTTAAAAGGTTGAACCCAATCTTTCAAGAGTGGTACTTCTATGACTGTCTCTCCCTTCAGAAGACGTTCATATAGTATAACACCAGGGCGTAAACGTAAAGCTAATACTTCACAGAGTGGTACTGGTATAACACCTCGTCAACTAGCAAAGTTATGGCGGACAAAGCTTTGAAGAAAGCTGTAGTAGATCGGTATACTTCAGTCAGAGAACCTGGAAGTTTCACTAGTGTGAGTAAGTTGCGACACCATCACTTCAAGAAGACTGACTTAAAAAACATTGCTGAAGCTTTAGAAGATGTGGATGCTTACACTAGACACAAACCTTACAAGAGACGGTTCACAAGACACAAGACTCAGACTTGGGGTATAGATAGACAATGGCAGTTAGATCTTATTGACATGAGAGAGTCTTCACGTGAGAACAAAGGGTACCAGTATATTTTAGCTGGTATAGATGTCTTCTCAAGATATGGCTTTGCTCAACCTGTCAAGAGCAAGAAAGCTGTAGATGTATTAGAAGCTTACAAAAAAATTACTGAGAGTAGACAACCTGTTAAAATCCAGACTGACAAAGGAAAAGAATTTTTGAACCAAACTTTCAGAAGTCATTTAGAAGAAACTGGTGTGGAATTGTTCACTGGAGAGAACGATGACGTGAAATGCGCTATAGCTGAACGATTTAACGCTACACTGCAAGGTAAGCTGTGGTGTTGCTTTGCTTACTTCAACAACTACAAGTGGACAGGCATACTTCAAGATCTAGTCCACTCTTACAATAGTACTGTGCATAAGACACTAGGTGCAGCTCCAGTCGACATCACAGACAAGAACTCTGATGCTCTGTTCTACAGGTTATATGAACAACCACCAGACAAGAGAACTGTGCCCAAGTTACTTTTGAAGAAAGGTTCTAAAGTGTGCATGCTTGCTAAGAAGCGCGCTTTCAACAGAGGTTATGAACCTAACTGGACTGAGGAAGTATACACCATAGATTCTGTCAAACCTAAAGGATACCAACTGAAAGATGAACTAGGAGAAGAGATAAAAGGAACTTTCTACCACCCTGAAGTTCAAAAGGTCCATGTCCGTCAAGGGAAGAGGTACAACATAGAGGAAGTAGTGAAGTACAGAGGCTCAGGTCGTAAGAGTCAAGCATACGTCAAGTGGAAAGGTTACGGTGATAAGTTCAACACGTGGGAACCTGCTAAGAACGTGAAAAAATGGCGTTCACAATGACACTACCTAGCAACTCGTCTATGAAAGTTTTCCCAGACAACACTCTGACAACTTACAACACGTTGTTACCTGAGTATGTATCTTCTAGTACTCCAATGGAGTGTGCTCTGCAAGAAATAACGTGTCCTACTAGCTGGTACAACGTAGAATGTGAGACATTGTTGTTCATAGAAGGTGAAACAGACTCAACTATACCCAAGAGTGTCATGAGTGCTAAAAGACTACAGGAAGCACTACATAAGCAAAGCTCAGACTTTTTTCCTTACGATCCTGTGTTGAACAGGAAAAGTTCAAGTATACATGACGGAGTAGCTAAGAAGTGTCTACAGCGAGGTGTAGAGATCAAGCGCTCTAAACAAGTACCAGTACCACAACCTACAGCGACACTTAGTGTAGAATCAGACCCAAGCTCTGGAGAAGTAGTACGACCTGCAGCGCCACCTAGTGTAGAATCGGACAGCGCAACTGAAACTGAGCCAAACCCTTTGGCAGAAGTGCCGCCATCTGGTGCAGACAGTATCACTTACAGAATAGTACGCGGTTTGAACCCTGAGAGCCATGCGAGTGCAGCAGTCTCAGCTGTGAGAGATTCACTCAACTTAAATTACACAGAAAAAGGAGCATTCATAAACGGGCCTACTACTAGAGAGTCAGAAGTTTTGACTGAGGAAGAACTCAGAGTAGTGAAAATGGAATTAAAGTTGAAGTATTTAGATAAAATAGTCAACACTTTCCAATTCCCAGCAGTCCGGACGTATACAGCTTTCTCTCTGCAAGGTGTATATCTACAAGACAACACTGACTTCATAAATTATCTGAACATGTGTATAAACAGGAAACACCCTAGTATAATCAAGAAACTGAGGACACACCACAAGAACAATAAATCTAACGTGTTCACATACAACAGGTATACAATGAAGTGTATTGTAGCTCTACCTCCTGATGTTGTGATACAACTACCAGTAAACTTGGGTGTGCAGTTAGGGTTCGGAGGTGGTGTCTTCTTGATGAATAAGACTGAAGGTCAAGCTGTAGTAGACTTGAAGTTCAGAGCTCAGACTGTCTATGTATACTCTGATATAGTGAAACATAACATCATTGGAGACAAGAGAGCACCTCTGTTGAGAGTTGTAAACATTAATCCACTTCTAGGTGACACACAGACTGTCACTTTCCAACCTTTGATGTACCAACCTGTGAGTAAGAGCAGCTTCAGACAGATCGCCATCTACTTAAGAGACAGCACAGGTCGTCCTATGCCATTTGAACGTGGAGCAGTGACTGTAGTACTAGCTTTTAGACCTATAAGCAACCGCGTATAGTAACAGTATGCTTCAGCGCTTTGGCCCACCTCCATACTTAGCCCCTAGAGGGGAGTATGGTGCTTACTATGCTAAATCTCAGTTTGGTCACGGTGTTCTACCAGCTTTCGGTGGAGTAGCTAGGCAACGTGGCCATGGTATTGGATCTATCATATCAGGATTACTGCGAGGAGCTGTGAGCACTATTGGTTGTAAAGTTGCTAAGACAGCTGGCACAGCACTACTCTCCACAGGTGCAGGAGTACTTTCAGATGTCATGGCTGGAAAGCCACTCAAGAAGAGTGTAAACAAACATGTCAGAGGTCAAAGCCAAGATCTATTGAAGAGAGCTCATTCTTCAGCTCAGAACTACATAAACAGAGTGTCTCAACCGACTCCAGCCAAACGCCGTGCGACAGTCCGACGTGCAGGACGTACTAAGCAGCAGACAGGCAAAGGGCGCAAGAAGAAGAAGCAGAGTCGTGCTAGCAATAAAGCACTACTGTTCTAATCATGAGTCTGTTACATCCTCATGGCCAGACATGTGCTGTAGGAGAGTTAGATCTCCATGCAGTAGGAGTGACTCAAAAAGACATTCTGAAAAGTCAGACAGTCACTAAGACAACTAACAATGCTTTGACTGACCACACTGACTCTTTCGACTTTACTTTTGAGCCAACTACTCTGTACACAGATTTGAGTGAAGCAGAGTTGTACTTGGAAATAGAAGTTGTAGATGCTGCTGGGACACCTCTAGCAGTAGGTGACGAAGCTGCACCTGTGAACAACATAGGCCACTCCCTCTTCTCTTCTGTTCAACTGTTGATCAAGGGAGAGAAAGTGACAGGGAACAATGAAGACTATGCACAGAAATCGACATTGTTAGACTTAATAGGAACTGAAGTGAACGACAAGACTACTCGGTTGAAGGGTCTACAGAAGTGGATGATGGACACAGATGGCCACATGGAAGGACGAGTTGCTGCTAACACTGGTTTCGTTGCTCGCCGGAAAGAGTTCAGTGCAAGACGGACTCACGGAGTCATCATCAGACCCCACATCGACCTCCTCAAGCAGTGCAAGCTCTTCCCTTCACATTGTGAGTTCAAGTTCATATATGAACGTAGCTCTCCAGCTTTCTACATGATGCAAGCTGCAGACTTGGACTTCAAAGTGAAGATCACTAAAGCTGAGATGAGTGTGCGCCAAGTGACTGTGAGAGACAAAGTAGCTGAAGTCCACAATAAAACAGTGCTGAACCCTCAGTTCGGGCCATTCAACTACACTCTGACGAGGTGTCGAGTCACTAAACACATTCTAGACGGAGGGTCACAAGAGTACAGTTGGACTCAACCCGACACAAGCCAGATCCCGACCCATGTCCTACTAGCTTTAGTCAAAGAGACTGCAGCGTCAGGCACTAAAAGCGAGAACCCGTTCAACTTCCAGAACTACTCAGTGAGAGAAGTAGGTCTGAAGTATGATGACTATAAATATGAAGTGTAGACTGACTTTGCTACAGGGAACTGTGTGAAAGCTTACAGGAACTTGTTCAGAGAGACAGGTCTACTAGCTGTAGGTCAAGATCCCAGTGGGCACAGAACATTGAATCAACATTGAAAACTGGTTTACAATGTTGATTCAATGTTGATTCAATGTTGATTCAGTGTTGAACTGAAATTTGTGCCCACTGGGATTGTGGTCTCACTTTAGAACAGTTCCAATCAGGGTACACAGTCTTCGCTTTCGACCTGACTCCAGACAGGACTCCTGAATGCCCACGCATCAACTTAGTGAAGCAAGGGAAATTGACTGTGTCTCTGAGGTTCAACGCCCCTACAAATCACGCCATCTCAGCTGTCATCTGTGCTCTCTACGACAACAACATCCAACTCACAGCTGACAGACTGCCAGTCACAGACTACCACATGGCCTGAGAAGATGAAGACTTCACAACTGAATACTGTTCTTAGCCAACACCTGCACACTCGACGATACTTCCTAGGTACTTTCCCTAGTGATGAGTGCCCTACTGAAGCAACACCTCTGACTTGCTTTGTCAGTAACACACACACCCACACACAACCTGGACAACATTGGATAGCTTTCTATGTTCAGAGTGATGGAGTAGTGTACTATTTCAATCCTTATGGTTTACCCCCTATGAGTGTACATCACAGAGCGTTCTTGAAGAAATCGTCAGACAAGCGTGGGACGTTCAACAAGCAACAACTACAAAGTTTATACACTAAGACTTGTGGCGCTCATTGCATCAACTTCTTGATAGAAACATGTCGAACCCAAGACCCTCAACACACTCTGCACAACCTTCTCCAACTGCCAACCAACCTGACCGATCGAATGGTTGAGCCATACATGAGTCTATACTAAAGTCTCTAGAGCAAGAAGCTGCAAGTACTAGACACAACTTACTTGCAGACAGCACTCAGAGAGAATTAGACGTGATCGACGGGTTGAAGAGTAACGCTGATGTCATGGATAAAATAATTGATATGATCAGTCAGCTCATGTACAGAGTGAGGCAACTAGAAGAAGTTCAAGACAAGGCAGAAGTGGAGAAAACTAAAACTGGAGGAGGGTGTGGGTTGAACTGTGCCAATAACTCATTCACTTTGTAACTGCTTTGCTTTTTGCTTTGTGTGAAATAAAAAAAGAATGAAAAAAACAAATTGTGTCGTGTATCTGTGTATATACCAACGGTATTTATTGAATACTAAAGTTAGTATTCCATCTGCATGTGACGGTATTACTGAAATGTCATTGTTGACATTTGAAAGCCACGTAGTGTATAGCACGTGTACCTTCCCAGCAAATTAGTTCCAGATTGTTTCACCCTGTTTTACCCCTGGAACTGTGTGCTCACTTGTGCATTTTGTGTGACATGTATACCATGTAACAGACTCACACACATTGACACAGTGTTCCATGGAACAGATTCACACAGTTCTGACAGATTTTTAAAAAGCTTATTCACACCAAATGACAAAATATATAATGCCCTAAACCAAAATGTTTAGTCATGTATTTTTAGTTTCATTATGAATTACTAAAAGATAGGAAATACTGTAATACTTTTTACAACCAGCAGTATTTGACATAGATAGTCATAGCACACTATTGGTGTGTGTGCTGCTGGTTTGTACAAACTCATTCAATCAGGTTCCTAGCATTTCAACATAGGGCTGATGAATATATGTACCATTATAACCATCAACATTAGAGTTCACATGAGCAGCAGGAGATAGCCAGGCTTTTATCCAAACATGATGACCAGAGGAAAGGTGTTTAGCATCTGGACCTCTTAATGCTGCTTTCATTAAAATGATATGGCATCTATTTATATACATAATGAATGTTAATAGAAGGACAGGTGCATTGTCTGATTCACAATACATTGGGACCCTGTTTAGATACTTATAGCTATAGAAAATCATTCTCTTTAATCAGGAAAAGGGGTACAATCAACTTTGATGACACCTGGTGTCACACATAACAGGTATTTGTGTGATGTTGTGTCACCTAGTTCCCCTTCTGGCACACACTCACACATCTTCAAACAGAACCATTATCACTTTGTCAGGTTGGAATAGTGCATGGTTTTGACACCATGTGTCACCTTTGTTGTTCCTTGTTATTCTCATGGGTGAAATGGAATCATTTTCATTGTTTATAACCATAATAACATGTTGTCAATGCAACTTAGACCAAGCTATACACCTCTAATTCTATCAAGTTCCATTAGTGATTGAACACACCATATTAAAGCTGCATTAAGAGGGACAGACCACAGACACCTTTCCTCTGGTAATCTTGTTTGGATAAAGGTCTGACCTTTTGTGACATGTATATACAGCTCATAATTGGTATGAATTGTACACAACTTCATCAGGCCTACACTACCATGGTAGAAATCTTGTTGAATGAGATAGTATGCCCATATACAGCAGGGAGTGCACTAACATATTTCTGCCATGGTGCCCTATGCCAACTTCTAAATATAATGAGTATTACAAACTAAAAGACTTTCCTTTCTTTAAAAAAAAAAAAAAAAAAGTGAAACAATATGGTTGGAAACATTTTTGTGCATGATGCTGTGTGAATATGTGTGAATTTGTGTGAATATGTGTGAGTATGTGGCACTTCTTGTCCTATGGGGTATGGTGTCATATTGTGCCAATTAGTTCCATAGGACAACAGTCACACAAAGTGCACGTTCCAGAAACTAGGTCAAACTAATTTGCTGGGTTGTATTTACAAAGTTAGTAGGTCATATTGACATATATTAGCCAATCAGAAGCTTGTAAAGTATGTCATGACCTCTAATCTAGTTAAGTGACGTCATTTCCTGTCATATAGAGGCTTCTGATTGGCTCTTAAAGGTCACTTCCGTTCTGCAAGTGTCAACTGACCTAGATGCACCCGTTTCTTACGCGCTGAATATGCTCCTATATACTACTTCTCACATAAAAGCCATTGTTTGTATGTGGCTTGGTTTCTGCTTTTAGTTGAAACCAAACCTTGTTACTGCTTAAATGAGGTTTATAGAAGTATGCTACCTCAGTAATCTGACCATCCCCCACTTACACAAGACCATTAAATTATAATGTTAGTTAGTCCACTTTGAAATAGCATGGTCGTCCCTTGCCACAAGCAGGGCGATGTCTCACACAGTGAATTATCCATGTTCTGTACAGGATTATATAGAATTGATCCGGGAGGTGAGCTGAAGGTAAACATGTTCCCAGTCAGCCAGGTTTCACATGTGCAGAAACAAACATAGATCAGTTTAGTTTTCATAATCATTTTTCCTCTTATTCAGTTGTATAACTAATGTAATTGTTGTAAGCAAAATGACATATATGTTGTATTGTATTCTATACTTTACACCATACTGTGATTGATTTTGGTACTATTTGATTTCCACAACTATGTAATTTGTGGGCTCTGTCGACATATTGGATTGGATAACCCTAGTCCTATGTACATACATTTAATAAGGATTGATTCCTGGTCTCTGCATGAGCCGTACTGTCTGCAGAACAGGCTCACTGCCTGGGATCAGTCCAGGATTAACACAGGGTGTGTACAGCATCATTGATCAATACTCTCCCAGCATAGTTTCATATAACACCCGACTTTAGGAAATCTTTATATGGAAGAAGGGCAAATAGGCATAATCATACATTGGGTGTCCCACTGGCATGGTTAGTAATCCCTATGGGTCCTATAGCATTGTGGTTGGATGGAAAATTTGGACCGGTGTACTATACAGTTGAAATGGCACACATACATAAATCTGTTCCCATTCATCTAATATTTGTGATAAAGGAACCAGTGTAGATGCACAACCTCCTTTGCATTGAGCTGCATCATTTTTACATTCAATTTTCCCCATTCATAGCATAAACACCCCCAAAAAAAGAAAAATGTTTCCAATTAGATCAAGGTCCCAATGCAAGTAGTATATGAAGTATGAGCGTTGCCACAGACAAAGTCTATTCACCTGATTAACTGGGAGAAACCTAGGATTTCATGCTTCAACACCATCCCTATAGGGCTGTCTTGTTACACCATTCCACCTTTATTGGGTTTATTTTCCAATGAATAAGGGGCATATTCTACTGCTAATAAGTCTATTATGACCCTTATTCAGTGAATATATTATGTCTACCTGGACACATGAAAAAGGACCTAAAAATGACTATTTAATAAAGTCAGCCGAGGCCATAGTGTGATGATATATAAGGGAATGAATGCAAATTTATCCAGGAAAAATTAGAATGATTAACCCCTGCGGGGCTAGCTTCTTTCTATGGGAAAAGGGGCCTCAAAATGACTATTTTATGAAGTTAGCCGGGGCCAAAGTGCGATGATATAGAATGGAATGAATGCAAATTTATTCAGGACAAATTAGAATGATTAATCCTTGTGGGGCTAGCTTCTTTCAATGGGAAAAAAGGGCCTGATAATGACTATTTGAATGATTAGCCCCTGCGGGGCTAGCCTTTTTCTATGGAAAAAAAGGGGTTCAAAATGGCTATTTTATGAAGTCAGCTGGGGCCAAAGTGTAATAATATATAAGGGAATGAACAGAGATTTGTCAAGGAAAAATTAGAATGATTGATTCGTACAGGGCTAGCTTCTTTCTATGGTTAAAAAACGGCCTCACAATGACTATTTTATGAAGTCAGCCAGGGCCAAAGTGGGAGTTACTATAAGGAAAATCTTGTTTCTATAGCCAGTGATCAATACTACTAGTGATTCCACCTTTTAGCGACTTGAAGTGGGAGTTACTATAAGGGAAACCTTGTTTTCTAACCAGTGATCACTTCTACTAGGGACTCCACTTGTTAGCAACTTAAAGTGGGAGTTACTATAAGGGAAACCTTTTTTTTTAACCAGTGATCACTTCTACTAGGGACTCCACTTGTTAGCAACTTAAAGTGGGAGTTACTATAAGGGAAACCTTGTTTTCTAACCAGTGATCACTTCTACTAGGGACTCCACTTGTTAGCGACTTAAAGTGGGAGTTACTATAAGGGAAACTTTGTTTTCTAACCAGTGATCACTTCTACTAGGGACTCCACTTGTTAGCGACTTGAAGTGGGATTTACTATAAGGGAAACCTTGTTTTCTAACCAGTGATCACTACTACTAGGGACTGCACCTGTTAGCGACTTAAAGTGGGAGTTACTATATATAGTTACTCCCACTTTAAGTCGCTATATATAGGGACTATTTAAATAGAATCTAAAAACATCCATGGGGAATATAACCCTGGGGGAAAGGGTTTCCCTTAAACCCGCAGGTCTTACTGCACGTGCAGTAACAGTCAGAGTGCAGTCGGGACAGGTACTCAGCTCTATTTATAGGGGCGCTGGGCCTTTAAGGGTGCTATTAGAAAAACATGGGGCATGGCTTTTTTGGGGGAAAGAAGGTATGTGATGCAGGATTATTTATATTTATAAGTAATACTATAGACAATATTTTATTACACAAGGTTAGAATGAATAGGTCGCTAGTAGGTGAAAAGGTTTAGGTCGCTAGTTGGGTTTTTTAAACAGAATAAGCCTCATCTTTGTCTCGGCAAATAATCAGAGGGAAGGGTATCTTTAACTGAATAAGGCTCATCTTTGTCTTGGCAAATAGTCCGAGGGAGGGGTATCTTTAACAGGATAAGCCTCATTTTTGTCTTGGCAAATATTCATATTTGATAACAGAATAAGGGTAATATTATAGAAAGGGAATAAAGGGAATATGACGCTTATTCAGTTAAAAATACCCCTCACTCTGATATATATCTGACTTTATAGAGTACATGAATAGGATAAATCAGCATTCATTCCCTACTGACTAAAGGGCTTATTGCACCTTTTTCAGTAGGGTAGAATAAATGGGAAGTTAGCATTCATTATCTACTGAATAAAGGACATAACATGCTTTATTCAGTACAGTAATGGCATACAAGAAGATAGCATCTATTCCCTCCTGAATAATGGGCAAATTGTGCTTTATTCAGTACCATAGACATGTGGGAGCATTCATTACTTGCTCACCATTGATTTTCTCATGGTGAGTCTCTCAGTTAATCAGATAAATAGCACATTTAATGCATTGCCTACTACAAACCACCTTTCCATATACTACTACCACCAGGAAAATCCCAAAATTCTTATATATCTCAGTTAAAACATAGCTATCACATCCACATCTAGAACAGGTTGTGCATTCTGAACTATGAATTGAAGTATTCTATACTTAGTCCTGTACTTTAGTGCTGGTTCATGCAGCTGTTCCAGATGCTCAGAACACAGTCCATATTTTACCTACCCCAGATGGGACACCCAAAGTATGATTATGCCGGCAAATAAAGGGTACTATTTGGCTGCTCTCCTATCCACATAACAGACTGCCAGTATATCTCCCTAGGACAATCCATGAATTCTACCACAAAAAACATATGTGATGTGTTTTCACCTAACCAGTCGTATCTCACACATCCTAGACCAGAGATAATAAGGTCAAAAGGCTAAAAATTCTGATTTTCATAAATTCTAGATTTTTGGACATTTTAATTGATTAATATTTCTCCTGTAATACTGTAATGGGGAAAATTGAATGAAATGGTTAATTAAACTGCAGATGGTTTTTATTGAAGCACAGATATTTTGAGTGAAATAGAGAGATAGAGAGACAGAGAGATGATGATGATGATGTGTAACTACATGCCCTTATAAATTTGCAGCCCGTTCCTGTTGAGAAGGAAACATATACTGCAGGTTTACACAGGGAGTGGTAGTCCACAATATCTAATATGATGTACAACCCCACTTTTAAAAACGAATTTTTTTATTGAATAAAAGGCCAGGTTCTGTTCATTTATCTCAATTTGTAACAATACTGTTTATATATGCAGCACATCCGTTCAATGTTTCATCATCAGCCTCGAACAATCAAGCCTCCAATGACAATAACATCCCCCTTGACAGATATGTCACAGGGCCATTTACAATCTGGAAGAGTAATTAGGCATATGTACCTACAATGGACCACATACCCTGCTATACTGTATATTCCCACTAGTATCAGCATCAACTATGAGAGTGTAGTGCTTTGGACGCTGAAACCTATATTTGAAAGGGACCTTTAGCAAACCCAACGTAGCTCATTTAACACAGCCTCAAACACTGCGCCAGATTGGGGTTCGATCCCACACTCTCATGGTTGCTTATACTAGTGGCCATATACAGTATGTTCCTCATGTCATGTTCCTCATGTCATGTTCCTCATGTCATGTTCCGCATGTCATATTCTTTTGTTCCTCATGTCATGTTCCTCATGTCATGTTCCTCATGTCATGTTCCTCATGTCATGTTCCTCATGTCATGTTCCTCATGTCATGTTCCTTATGTCATGTTCCCCATGTTGTGTTCCTTTGTTCCTCATGTCAAGTCTCTCATGTCATGTTCCTCATGTCATATTCCTTATGTCATGTTCCTTATGTCATGTTCCTCATGTCATGTTCCTCATGTCATGTTCCTCATGTCATGTTCCTCATGTCTTGTGCCTCATGTCATGTTGCTCATTCCCTTTTCATGTCACGTTCCTCATGTAATGTTCCTCATGTCATGTTCCTTTTGTCATGTTCCTTTTGTCATGTTCTTCAATCTGTATTCTGCCAAAGTACACATGCCAAAAGTATGCTACATTTAACACTACCACAATTAAAGAGAGTTTGTATAAGGTAATGGTCTGAGATACATAACAAGTTAGACTTGAGACTGCTCGAAAAGTAAAGTTTTTCCAAAACTAATCTTTTTTAGCCAAGTGATCGGACCCAGCAATATTTATATGGAATTGACTATAACAGCCAAGGATATATATGGGGGCAAACTTAAAAGGTAGTAGAGGCTTAGACTGTATTTGTCAAAAACTTGAACTAGTTTGTTTATTCCTTATTAGCTTTTTTTGGAGATAAGCTTAGATTGGGCCAACTTGTAGATTTATGTGATTATGTGAATATTAATAGATTTTTGCATATCATTTCATGTTCAATTTCATTCTCAAGCTACTTTAAACCCAGATATTAGAAAGATCAACAACTGTGCCTTGTTCATCAAAGGCATGAGTCTATAGATGAGTCTATTTAAGGAAATGTATATTGAACTCTTGTGCAGCCTCCTTCATAGCATCAGGAAAGCATTACTACATCATAGAAAGGGATGAAGCGCAGACTACCATAAAACAAGCCTCCACCCTGTGTGCCACCCTGGGCTACATGCTGGTCTACTTCTCTGATGAAGACGAGTGGAACCAGTTCAATACTGCCTCAGAGCCACATCAATCAAAGTAAGGCAACAAGTGTGACAATGTTTCTTATGGACCAACCATGTTTTAACAAATGGTCGGTTAATTGCATGCAAAGATTTTTTTTGATTTTGCAGTGTGCATTTAATTCATAAATCATTTTCAAAATACAACAATCAAAAATACATGTATACTAACTTCATGGCATAAAAGATAGCCAATTGTAGTCACAATACTAGGGTCTAATGCCCATCCACAGATTGAGATTGTATATATGCCACACAGTATATTGGATCCAAAAAATAAGAACAGGAATTACTGCATGATCAAGGTATGATATATGAGGTGCAGTATGTATGCAGTATGTTTCAGTTTCCCCATGCCCACTTTTTATGTTCCCCTTAAGAGCAGGAAACCACCTGGTTTGGTCTCTCTCGCTGTGGACACTTTGTAACATGTGGACATAACATGACTCCACACACCCAGCCCCTAATTCCTGATTCCTGACTATTAGATCAAATTTATGAAAATCAACTGTCCACTATAAAGTCTACAGAAAAAAAGTGGCTTTAAATTTGTGACATTTTCTGAACGATCTCTCTGGACTTAACTTAGACCACCACTGTTTCAAAAAGTTTAAATGGGCTTTTATGGTAAAATACTAAATAGATCATTTTCTCGCAGAACCATAAAGGTATCCTTAGTGGCCTCACATTACATGAATGTTTGCATTTCAGCAAAATTAAGATACCTCAAAGGAACAATGTAAGAGGTCATAATGACAGTTATAGAATATCAGATTTTTCTTCAAATTCTAAATCTTACTTCATTATTTCCAAACACTGTAAAATTATGATATTTAGATAATACAGGTCAATTAAATCTTGTCAATATGTGTTAATACACATTACAAAGAGTTCTTTGGGCTTTTCTAGTATATTTACAATTGGGGTGTTAACTCTTGTATGCCAACATACCATATATTGGGCAATAAAATCTGATCAGAGCAAAATCGGAGGGAATTAGGGGGAAGGGAATCTATAGATAGGAGATCAACATATTATTTGACTCATTTTTACAAAAGAATAATTGTTGTCTTACACATTGGATGTACTAACTTCCAGAGTTTAAGTGGCATACATCAGAATCAAATGTGCTAAAAGTGCTCCTTTAACCATACTTATTTTACTTAAATGCAAACATTAATGCGGTAGTGGTTAGCCCTAGGCCAAACTTCATCTGTTATTTCTCCATTTAGGTATTAATCATCTTTATTTACGCACAAACTATCTTTTTCCAGTACCATCCTCTAAAAGTGGGTTATTTCAAGTAGGTAGTAGTAATCAGTAGTAATTATAGTATGTGATATCCTCTGTCGACAGGTTCCGAAACTATTGGACAAGAATAGCTTGGAAGAATTCCCTTTCTGCGTACACCGATATAGTAGAGAGTACCAGACGGGCCTGGACCCCCTCGGGTATGTCTGACACTAGTGGCTGGTGTGTGCTGGGGGTGGCAGGCAGTAGTCCAGCACTCCGGGCGGTAGACCGTGCGTCCCAGCAGTGGATGACCGGCCAGGTCTGTGAGAGAACACCAGGTGAGTGCACGGCCTTGTCTCTTATAGAACCGCAGTGTGAAGTGTTCCCAGTAAACAAAAAACGTTATACAACATTTTATAACGTTATATAACGTTAAATAACGTTTCTCTAAAGCTCCCTTATATGGCATAACGTTATATAAAGTTTTATAACGTTATTTTGACGTAAAATAACGTTTTTTTGTTAGCTGGGATTAACCCTTTAAGGATGGGATAGTACCTTAATGCATTGTGCCATCAGTCGTCATAATGCATGAATGCAGCCCTGGCAAGTTATACACCAGTACTGCATGCAAGCATGAAGCAAACCTTATGAGGTTGAGACGCTCCTGTAAGGTCGGCATGATGCACCAATGCAGCACTGGCGAGACCATTGGTAGTTGCAGGAAATCGATAATAGGCAAGGATTTGCTATAGCCAGTGATGCACGTCTTTGTGAAAAGCTAGTTCAACCCTAAGTTACATTTATACACAGGCATATAACAGTACTGGTGACAAAGTCCATTTAGAAGTGTAGGCTATGCTGACATTAGTTCTAACATTCAAATTTGCAATTCATAACTTTACAACTATAAATATCAACCAAATTACTGCCACTATGAAAGACCCACCTTTGCAACAGAGTAGCAGCTAGATAATTTAAAATGTGTAGGGGCTAGGTTTCGGGTTAATAATACTATGACAGGTTCTGTTGGGCACTGTGTTGCGAGCTTGGTCCGAACCCTTCAGCCCGACGGCAGGTGGCAGCACCTGCTCCGGGCTTGGGGTACGGATAGAGGTTGCTATAGGCTTCCGGTCTGCGTGTGCGCACGCAGGCTGGTCGCCTATACATAGCCAGCACCTGATGGAACTCATCAGTTCCGTCTGGATAGTTAAATCCAGTATACCTATTTATTTATATCGGCTAAAGGCCCACTGACCCGACTATTACAAATGTAAAGGTAGGGGTGTGTGATAAATCTACTTTTTTGGGGGACCGGCTCAAACTATGCATTTGGGTTCAAAAACACAGGAAATCAATATCATTTTGGTCCCTCGTGACCCCCTTGTACGTGGGGTCCGAAGATCAGCCAAATAGTAAGAAAACAAAGACTTTAAGATTCTTCTTAAATCTCATCATGTCTTTGAAAATGGTCAGAAACCTTTCATATGGGACCCAGAAACTGTATGACAAAATTAGCGATTAAACACACAACCTGGTATAGGGCACTTTGATGTCTGGGTGTCCTGTTTATGAAGTCAAGTCTCGATATATCGGTCTCCAAAAGGTCGGTTGATTCACTTATCAGCCATGTATCCAACTAAACAGATTTAATTATGCCCATTTATTTTTATAGTAATTCTGCTTAAGAGGATCGGCCGATTAAGTGACCAGCCAATTTTTGTCTGAAACAGAGGTGGCCGCTTTATAGAGACTTATTATGAAAGCAATGATTTCATTTTTGCTGCAGGTGTCCCTTGCATGCTGACACCACAGGTCACCTCAGGAACCCAGTACTGTGAAGTGTTTGGTGAATTCACACATGACCAGGCACAGACAGTTTGTAACCTGCTTGGGGATGGTTATGATTTAGCTGAATTCCCACAACAGCTTGACTGGACCGAATTCACAACTGACTTCTACGACAGAGCACTTGGCTACATAGATATGTCGTAAGTGCAATGTTAAAATAATATTATTACATATTGTAATAAACCTGAGCTGTGAGCTGTCATCATGATGCTTAAATATATTCCTGACATGTAACTTAAGGTGGGTCAATCCCTTGGTGTAAAAGTAGCTAGATTTTCATCAGGTTTTTGCCATAAGACCATAATAGCATACATTTTTGAACAAGGCTGAGAAAATAGGAGGGTCCCAAGCTGTGTTCTGAGGTATTCAAGTCTTAAGTCAGTGTTTCATATAATAGGAGTATATAGTGTTTTGTCACATATGTACATAAAATAGTATTTAAAAGTAGCTAAATATCTATATAACTATCTCAGGACATAGGTTTTAATGTCCTCTCTCTAGAGAAACCCTTTTAAACATATGGTCCCACATATATAAGTACCGCTTATGCTGCTATAAAACCAACTGGAACTGTGAGACACCTGGTGGTCTCTGTGTACACTATAGCAGGCAGGCCTGGAAAGTGGAGCCCCCTGCAGGTAGGGTGTAGAGTCACCCCTGGTAACCAGCCCAAACAGCACTGTGTGGTCACAACTTCCAAGACAGCGGTCACAGTAAGACCGGTCAGGTTGCAGTGTTTTTCTTCTTTTTTATCCTTAGCATTGCCATAGCGGGCCAATGTGTAAAGTAAAAAGGGCCCTCTGAAAGCCAAGATTTTGCGTTTGCATTGGAAACAATACGCTATGGTAGTGCGTCTCCAGAAAGTACCGGCAGTCCTAAGGATATATTGTTGTTACTGTTGTCCAGCCTGGATTACGTGAGAGAATAAACACGCCAAACCATAGTAAGATTTATGTCATCATTGTATTACTATTATTGGACACAAGAGGGCAGGGTTTATATGAATCAGGGTGACCAAGGCCATGGTGCTTTTACAGCTTTCAGGCATTAAGCATTGTAACTCTGTTTCTCCCCATTAAGTAATGTTTATTTCTGCTTCTGTAGTAGAATGCACTTTGGACTCATGAAGTACTCCTCCACCTGGAAGTGGAGATCCACCATGAGTGTGGTCAGCTACAGTGAGTGGGGACCAAAGAGTCCTCAGGATGGCCACACCTGTGGATTGCTACACGTCAGAGCCAAAGTCTGGTTTTCAAGGACGTGTGATTCAACCCTCTACAATGCACTGTGTGAGTATCATTTACCTTAATAGTCGTAATACTAGACAAGGAGGGTTCACATGCACCACTATGATGTATTTTTTTAACCTACGTTTTTGTAATCCTTAATATGTCTTTTTGTCTAATTTTTTAGTCCCTGTCAAGAAATATTGTTCCCTCACTCTCTTTGGCCGCGATCTTGGTGACCATCTTGGATTTTTTATTATTTTCTCAAAAAATATATATTTGTCCATATTTTCAAATTTGGATACGTGACAGATACCAAATAAAGGCTGCACGGTGCTCTATGCACTCTATAGTACAGTATGTAGCATTGCTGAGTATCATTCACCTGTTAACCTTAAAGGCTGCACGGTGCTCTATGCACTCTTTAGTACTTTATACATCATTGGTCTGGAACTTAATTCATTGAAGTAAGTAGCCCTTCAGAGTAATCGGTAACTTGTGCACTAAGCTGAAACAAGAATAATATGCATGCCAATTAAAGTTGTACATAGACATCTGGATGTTTGTTGATATAGATTTATAGCTTCTATATATATATATATATATATATATATATATATATATATAAATATATATACATAAATATAAATATATATGTAATGGCTACTATAAGAGCCTGTATCTATGACACTTGGCAGGATGCCAGGTCTCACTAGTACCTATGCCTATGTTACCTTGTGTGGTTGCTCCCTGGATACAACCACGTTAATAATACACACATTATAAAGAAGGGTAGGCATGCATGATACGCTGTAATACGTGTTGAAGAGCGTGTAAAAGAATTTGATCGCTCTGGCTACCCTGGTCGTAGATGTCAGCAGCTTATTGACGTGAGACTGAGCCATGTGCCGCTCATAGACTTTCACCTGCATCGATCTCATGAGACTGAGCCATGTGCCGCTCATAGACTTTTCACCTGCATCGATCTCATGAGACTGAGCCATGTGCCGCTCATAGACTTTTCACCTGCATCGACCTCGTGATGTCAGCAGCTTATTGACGTCAGCCGCTCATTGACTTTTCACCTGCATCGGTCTGGTGTTACTGAGCCATGTGCCGCTCATAGACTCTTCACCTGCATCGATCTCATGAGACTGAGCCATGTGCCGCTCATAGACTTTCACCTGCATCGATCTCATGAGACTGAGCCATGTGCCGCTCATAGACTTTTCACCTGCATCGATCTCATGAGACTGAGCCATGTGCCGCTCATAGACTTTCACTTGCATCAATCTGGTGAGACTGAGCCATGTGCCGCTCATAGACTTTCACCTGCATCGATCTCATGAGACTGAGCCATGTGCCGCTCATAGACTTTCACCTGCATCGATCTCGTGAGACTGAGCCATGTGCCGCTCATAGACTTTTCACCTGCATCAATCTCGCGACACTGAGCCATGTGCCGCTCATAGACTTTCACCTGCATCGATCTCATGAGACTGAGCCATTTGCCGCTCATAGACTTTTTACCTGCATCGATCTCGTGAGACTGAGCCATGTGCCGCTCATAGACTTTTCACCTGTATCGATCTCGTGAGACTGAGCCATGTGCCGCTCATAGACTTTTTCTGTGTGTTATGGTACGGCATACTTACATAGATACATAGACAAAGGTGCACGAGTAGAGTTCCTCACTGAGGGTTATTTCACGAGGTGAAGCTGAGTGAAATAAACCTCAATGAGGAACTCTACGAGTGCTCCTTTGTGTTTATTTCATGTCCTTATCAACAATATTTGTCAAAATTCCCCTTAATTGTTCTGAAAAAGCCACTTTTTAGTGGTTAAATCAACAATTTTGATGATTTGACAGGCCGTTAAATACAGGCAAGGGTTAAATGTGCGACAGCGTGGCCTCAAATTGCTACTTCGGGGACGGAAATATGCCTACAACGAGCTAAACAACCTTCCTGAGGGACTTAGATTAAATGATGCCAAGACCATTAAAGTCAAAGATGGATGGGCCTTCCAAGGCCCCCACTCGGTGCTTTCTAACTTTCACCCGGTGAACATTTTCTACAAAGGCGTTATGTATGCGAATGCCGAGGCAGCTTTTCAATCACAAAAAGCATTGATAAGCGACCAACCCGACGAGGCACAGGAGATCAGTGTACTATCTGACCCATACGAAACTAAATTCCGGGGCGACGCAGTTGATCCATCGCCAGATTGGATTGCAAATGATGAAGAAATCATGGAAGAAATTGTCTCAGAGAAATTTGAGGATAAAAGATGCCGTAGAGTGCTGAAAAATCTGGACGGTTTTTATTACGAAGCTACCAAACACGCGCGCTGGGGGTGCGGGCTAACTCTGCATGGCAAGACGGCCATTTCACAGGAGACGATCACCGGTGAGAACCTTCTCGGCAAAATCCTACAAAGAGTGCGAACAAAGATACTCGCAGATGAAAACTACGCATATAGTGACAGTGATAGTGACAGTGAAAGTGGGAGTACACCTGCTGACTTGAACGCAGACGATATCATTCCAGAATTGATCGCCAACAACGACGAACCAGTGGGCGATAATATAAGAGCTGCCGCCGACGCGCAACAGGCAGACGGTTAGTTTTCACTTCACAGACTGACAACTGCATTTAAAGCAACGCCACGTTGTACGACGTATACTCCAACTAATGTAGTAAATTCTTAATAATGAGCTACAGGGGAGTAAAAGTGGCAATTTTCTCTGACAGTCGAGGAAGATTTCTAAAACCGTGGATCGACAAAGCAAATGATACTGGCTTAAGATGTGTCATTTCTGCAGAAAGAGGCGCAAAATTGTCCCAAATTTGTAACTCGGCTAGATTGTACCTCGACAATAGGCCCAATGATGTGATTTATATTATGGGGGGTGTGAATGACATCACAGTACCGCAATATTATCCGGGTATGCCTAGGACCTTAAACACTACTGGTTGTCTGACTAGAGGTGGTTCTTGAGGTTATTGGAGCCCACCTTCACATCCTACGATTATAAAGAATCTTCTAGGTTGTGAAGGTGGGTTCCTAGGCAGATCTACACAAGGACCTTTGTCATAGTCTATAATAACAACTTTACTGCAGAGATATTTTGAGTGCTCGACACTTGGTTCTTTTGTGGACCAGACAGTTCAATCTCTACTTGATCTTGGAGCTCGTGCTTTCTTATCATAAAGTTCATATGACAACAGATATTAGATGCTGGGATCTGGGACTTAAACAATGTGATATATCACTTGAATAGATCCCTGGACACAACATGTCCCAGGATATCTAGACTTGTGCACACATACACTCGACGTGACGGGAGGCAAGACAAGTGTAACCTACTTGAAGACGGTCTACACCCTGGAGAGACGCTGCTCAAGGGCTGGGCCAAAATACTGACAAATCATATGAACTTTATGATAAGAAAGCACGAGCTCCAAGATCAAGTAGAGATTGAACTGTCTGGTCCACAAAAGAACCAAGTGTCGAGCACTCAAAATATCTCTGCAGTAAAGTTGTTATTATAGACTATGACAAAGGTCCTTGTGTAGATCTGCCTAGGAACCCACCTTCACAACCTAGAAGATTCTTTATAATCGTAGGATGTGAAGGTGGGCTCCAATAACCTCAAGAACCACCTCTAGTCAGACAACCAGTAGTGTTTAAGTGTTATTGTTAATGTTGTTCTGATTGTCTGACCACAAAATTGTCCAAACACGACAGTGCCTTCTCAGCAAGAGTCCCAGCCTATCGATATGTGAGTAACTGAAACATTCATATTTAATGTTACAGTTGGAGTTTATCACAAGTTAAGAATTGCCTTTTGCAATTTTAGTTGGTTATATACCCATGAATTGTACCGGTAAAAAGCATAATTTATTTTTATTTTTATTTTTTATTATTTTATATTTTATTTTCCTGATACAAATGAATAACAGTAATTGTTGAAATCTGCAACCAGGTCATTGATAGGAGGAGATGCTATATGTAACAGCTCTCCAAAACATGGTAGAGCCCAAGCTGATGCTCTTAGAATTTAAGTTTATACTAATATGTTTTTATACACACATATATAAAATAGCAGGGGTGGCCGAAGATGCCTTTACCCCTGTATACAAAGGATGGAGGAGGGATAGTTCCTTTTGGGAAATTCTACTGATGAGGGGATGGATTGGACTGTTTGATAAATCCAATGGATGACACGGGGGTTTCTACGGGCAACGAGAGATGGGGGGATATTATGCATTTAAACTGCAGAAGTATTAAAAATAGATTCGATAACTATAATGTACTGTTAACATCTTTGAATGTCGATATCATTACCTTGTCTGAAACATGGCTGGACAATAGAGATGATAATTGTAACTTTACCATGAGTTACTACAATGTTTATAGGAATGATAGATTGTGGGGATCCAGAGCCGATGATGCAACACTACCTAAAATAGGTGGAGGTCTAGCGGTATATGTAAAAAAATTTATACAGGTGTCTGAATTTGAGTATTCCCATTTAAACAAATCAACAGCTGATTTAGAGATTCAAGTATTGCAAATTGATGTACCACATAAAAGGAAGGTTATTTTAATTAATGTGTACAGACCACCCGAAGGCGATTTTCAGAAGTTCTGGGATGGCTTGAAGTTTGTTATCGGTAACATTAGACATAGACATAGACGTAATTTGTATGTAACCGGTGATGTAAATGTCAATATGCTAGATAAACAGAATGCTGATACCCAGACATTAGAAGCGGGTTTAAATGGTTATGGACTGAAAAATTTAATTACCACTGCCACTCGTGCTAGTGATAACCCTGCTTTATTGGATGTAATTTACACAAATGAAGACTGTGACTTTACATGTATGAACCAGCCAGTGAGCTTGAGTGATCATAACATCATTAAGGCAACACGTACAGATAAAGTGACTCACAAAGGGAGAAAGACAATTGTAGCTCGTTCTCTGAAGAATTACAATGTAGATAGGTTAAAAGGAAAAATAAGTCAAATAGACTGGTCAAATTTTGATGAACAATACAATGTTGATGATTTTTGGAATTACATTCATGGTAAAGTGTCTGACATTATGAATGAAATGTGTCCATACAGGGAGTATCGAGTCAAAGAGGTAGAAGAGCCTTGGATCACTAAAGCATTAATAGCTGAGATCAAAAACAAAGATAGAATCTGTTTAAGGCTAAGACATAGGAAACGGGATAATTGGAAACATTTGGCCAATGTGGAGAGTAATAAGATAACCAAATTATGCAGAACAGCCAAGAAAAACTACATTCAGGAGAAACTGGAGGAGGCAGATGGCGACTCTAAGAAATTCTGGCATGAAATTAACAAATTACTACCTGGTAAAAGCAAAAGTGAAAATTTGGTGGAATTAAAGGATGGTAATGGCAATTTAGTAGAAGATGTGCCAAACTTCATGAATAGTTATTTTGCTGAAATTGGTAGCAAACTAGCCCAAAACTTCGATTCAAATTGGTCATTCTGGGGTAATGAACACGTGACAAGTCTCCTTGATGAGATAGTTACTGATACTGAAGAGGTGAAAAACATCCTGGATAATGTCAAATTGAGTAAATCGAGCGCGATTGATGGTTTAAGCACTAAATGTCTAGTTGACTCCTTCAGATGTATGCTACCTCAAATTGTGAAGCTGTTTAACAAATCCTTAAGTGATGGAGTAGTCCCTTCAAGGTGGAAATGTGCAACAGTCATCCCAATCCCCAAACAGGGAAACTTACAAGAGGTATCAAATTACAGGCCAATTTCTTTATTGCCCCTGCCAGGGAAAATGTTAGAGCGTATTGTTCACACTAGAGTCACTGAGTTCTACGAGGCTAATGACATATTATGTGGTAAACAGGGAGGCTATAGAAAAGGGTTTTCGACAGTCAAAATAATAGGAGATCTAACAGATGATATATTGAGGGAAAGGAATCAAGGGAATAGCACAATAGCAGTCTTTATCGATTTTAAAAAAGCGTTTGACACGGTAGATCACAATATCCTTTTGGCAAAATTATCAAAATATGGGATTAAAAACAATCTTCTAAATTGGATTAAAAATTACTTATCAAATAGAACTCAGAGATTATTGGTTAATAACATTCACTCAAGAGAGGCTGACGTGCTTTATGGTGTCCCACAAGGATCTATTTTAGGACCACTGCTTTTCTTGACCTTTATAAATGATGTTGAAATGTGCTGCACCGAGAGTAAAATTTCCTTGTACGCTGACGATACTGCCTTATATGCATCGGGTAGACATTGTAACGAAGTAGCAGCTGTTCTTCAGCATGATTTGGATAGGTTCTCAACCTGGTGTGGCCAAAACAAGCTAACTGTGAATGTACAAAAAACTAAATACATGATTTTCAAGCATAAACAAACTGCTGTCGATATAAAACTGAATGGTATAAGATTACACAAGGTTCCTACCTACACTTATTTGGGTGTGATCCTCGACCCCCACCTGTCTTATGAAAAGTTTATGAATAGCCAGATACGTAATGTGAACTATAGAGCCTATGTTTTGTGCAAAATTTCACGATATTTAGATAGTACATGCATGATAATGATATATAAGACATACATACTCCCAGTGGCTGAATATGGAGACATCTTATATGCTTGTATGGGCACTACTACTCTCAAGAAATTGCAACGTTGTCAAAACAGATGCATCAAGATAGCCTTAAAACTGCCTTATATGACTAGCACAGCAGCAATCCACAAAAAAGCTAATATTAACCTACTACAGGATAGACGTCGTTCACATCTTGAAATGGCAGCATACCTACGTTCAAGGGATGACAAGTATATCGATCAGAGGTTACTGAGAACGAGGCTATGGGATGGTCCAATGCTCAAAGTAAATTTCCCACACCTGACACTATATCAAAAAAGTTTAGAATACAATTTGGCAACAATTTGGAATGAATTAGATGTTGAAATTAGAATGACGGCTAGTAAGAACCTTTTTAAAGCAGATCAGAAAACAAAATTATGGAACAAAATCCCAGTACCACCCAGGCATGAAATTATTTTGTAAATTACCTCTTTCTTTGAAATATTCTCTTCTCTCAGGCCCAAAGTAAAACCCCCAAATCAAACTAGTAACAACAACTATAGTTAGGAATAAAATCCATCCCATATACTCATCATACGCTGAATGTTAAGGCTGTATATCTCCGTCGCGATTCTTAATAATTGCCACCGGGATAACAGCCAATAATTATATTCTGGTCTTTTTCTCCTTCATGTGAAGAATATGATAAATTGTCATGTGCACCTGGAAATCGTCAGCAAAACACTGTATGATCTAATATACCACTGTCTAGTATTAAGATTTTGTACTAACACGTTAAAGCAGCATTGAAAAGAAGTATTGAAATAGTGTAAAGGTTGCTGCCACAAACGGGATGTATAATCCTAAAAGCAGCCTGCCTGACTTTCATTATCATTGAACATCCAAGAAAATGTAACTATATTAAAAATGAAATGTATGAAATAAAGGCTATTCAAACCCAACTCAAACTCAAACTCATTTCACAGGGGGTGTTAAATATGGCCTTCCTTGGTTAAGTCGATGGGAGTGCCATATTCAGCATGCAATACATACATGTTTCAGGTATGTTGAGTCCTGGGACAACTACACCCAGCTTCATGGTTCCTGCCCCTCCTGATGTTCCTGCCTCTACCCCCCTGCCTGCTACAGCTACTCCCCTGCCAGGTAACATTCCTCTATATAACTCAAAAATGACACACATTGGTATCTTCAGAACCAAAGAGATATCTGCCACAGTGGTAAAATGAGATTGTACCAAATTTGTGATATACAACCAATTCTGTCCAAGATCTATGAGAACATATGTAATATATCAGTCTGCACTTACTGAGTCTTCAATGAATCAAGGATATATATATACAGTTATCAGGCATCAAGGATTTGCCAGGATCTATTCATTTTGTCATTGGTATAAAAATGGTTACAATATGCCTCCATAATCCAGTTGAGTGTAAAATCTGAAATTGGCTATGTCCAAACAACACTTTTAGATTTTCAAATGGCTGTCAAATTCAAACCGCTGGACCGATTTGTATAAAATTTAAACTGTATTCCTCTTTTAACATGGTCTACCCATCTAACCACTTTCCATCTGTGAGATAATAATATCTGAAAATGACCTGGGATACCTAATATAACTCCAGAATGACACAAGTTGGTATCTGGTGTATTCTTCAGGTACAAGCTGCATACACTAGATAGATGTGGCAGATTGTTAAAAATAGTGAACATTTCTAGTGACGTGTTCAATGGTGATGTGTATTTCCTCAGTTTACTAATGCAAATAACATGAGGTTCCCAAGTAATTTTCTTGTATTCCTCTTGAGAAATTCCCTGGGATTTGACACAAAAAATGTCTCTGAACTTCTAAGGAAAAACTGGCAATAATTCCTTGTTCCAAAAACATTTTCTATTCTTGTTCTGATCACAAAATCATGATGCAAGGATCACTTGTTAACCTTGACATGCATTAGTGTCAGATTATTTTGTTACAACTCAATTTTTTCAATCAAAGGTATAATTCAAACAGCTGAGATTGACTCGTAAGTAAGGTTTTGCAGTAGTTGTATTCACCATGTTCACTACCAACGAGATGCCAAATTCCACCTAAACTATGATATATCCACCACCATACTTGTCTAATCTACATAAATAATTTCATCAAACCCATTTATGAATGTGGAATTTTTGGCCTCGTCCTGTGGGCTTTATATTTCAGCCTACATTACTAAAACATTGAAATAAAAAACGCCCTCGTCATAGTCCTGTCGGCCGAAGAGAAACAACTTATTTTTTGAGTGTCCTTAGCTTTAGATATAAAGTTCTTTGTGCTGGTTTACTTTACTTGACAGTGAGTGCCCAGTGCCTGAGTCCACCTGTGCTGAGTGGGAGGGCTGTTATCATGCAGACCCCCACAGCCTATGTCTACAAATGCACTGCAGGATTCCAGTTTGAGGATGGTGTCAACACGATGATGAGAACAAGTCTTTGTGACTTGGAAGGAACCTGGAACCCAAATATAACTAACTGCACCAGTACCAGTAAGTAATCAGTCAAAACACATATGTTGATGTTTTCTTCCCATCTCTGAAATACAGTCACTTTGTCAATGTATAGACATTGCTGATGCTTCAGCACGTTAGTGTGCAACCCTGTCTATATGCCTGGTAGTTTCAGCCCAGTTATCAGATACTTTATAAAAAAGGCCAGGTACATTATTTTATGAGATTAACAATATCAGGTGTGTATGGAAATAAACCAAAATATGATTGTACATTTGTATATATTTCCTCTGACAGATTTTCAAGCTTCATGACCTGTGATTCCTAGTCTTGCATATAGGAATTATGAGTCAGGTTGCTACCTTGAACTGGACATCTGAATAAGTAGCTTTTCAAACATGCTAAATATTCTATTTGTGCATGAGGTGTCGTTTATGGTTACCGACCGTAAGGAAGGTAAACAAGGCATATCTAGGTCCACGGCTCGACCAAGTGAGGTTTATGAGCCATTCTTACCAAGGCCTAAAAAACTGTGTTTCAGGTTACATAATCTGAAAATCTAGGTAGGGTAAGTTGGATTTTTCAAAAATTCTTTTCTTTTTAAATATGCCCAGAAAAGAATTGACTCGCAAACTTCAGGGCCTACTTACCCTAAACAACGTTCACTCATGGACTATCAAATTCACTCGAAAATAGCCCAAAATTTAATTGAAACATAACTTGTTTTTTGGGGTAACAATTTCTGGGGTAGGGTCAACAATTTACTCACAAACTCCAGCTCCGACTCACAGACAAGAGCATTGACTCCCAGTCTATCAAAATCGTCTCTGAAATAGAATTTTTTGAAAATTGGATAAAGATTTTTAGGGTCAACGCTGGGTCGGGTAACCTGAAACACACATTCTTTTTTTTTGGCCCAACCAGCATAACTATGTTTATATTTCATGTGGAGAAAAAAACTTACTATGCTTAAGTACTAGAACGGCCATTCTCCACTGCCCCTTGGGGAAACTGATGCTTATTCTCCGTGGGGTGTTTCTCCATGATGATGTCATTAAAATAGCTATGAATCAATCTTTGAATGTTGTCTTTAAATAACATTTATCAATAACTACAAATATAAACACAGAGATTCCTTCTAATCAGTCTGATTTCCTGGTTTCTCCACCTTTTTGTGATATGATCCAAGGTACCACTCCTGGAGAAACCTGTCAATTAAACAGATCATCATGGACATCTGTATATGTAACTACTACAAATGAAAGAATGTCTGTGCCGTCCAAGAGGACCGGCAGGCGGGAAGAGGTGTGGTCAACCCTGTTGTGGAAAGCCCTTCAACTCTATAGAGAGGGCTAGATGCATAGCCCCCCTGGTACCTGGTACCACCAGGGGGGGGGGGGTTAGACATTAGGCTTGGGAGTTTGAGAAATTTTTACCAAGAAATGATACCAAGTACAAATGAAAGTGTCCAAAATATTAGGAGGTGTGAGATCCATTGATGGTGAATATAATATGTCCTTGTGGATACGTCTCTCCAACAGCAGCAGAGACTACTTCTACTGCTTCTTCACCCATACCAACTGATGTTGTCACGACCACACCTGATGTTGTCACCACACCTGATGTTGTTACCACTGAAACTGGTGTTGTAACCACCAAAAATGATGTCACCACCAAACCTAAATCTGAGGCTGTCACCACTAAAGTTTATGCCATCACTACCAAACCAGATGTTGTCACAACCAAACCTGATGTTGTCATCACTAAAGAAGAGGCTGTCAGTACCACACCTGTTGTTGTCACCACCAAACCTGATGTTGCCACCACTAAAGCTGAGGCTGTCACCACTAAAGCTTATGCCATCACTACCAAACCAGATGTTGTCACCACCACACCTGATGTTGTCACCACCAAACCTGACACCACCAAACCTGGGGCTGTTACCACCCAACCTGATGTTGTCAAGACAGACACTGACGCCACTAGCACTGAGGCTGTCACTATTACAGCTACTGGCATGGTGACTTCTGTCAGCACCACACCACTATCTGCAGCTACTGCCCTACCTCCTCCTACTGCTGTCACTACCACGGCCAGCACCCGTGCTGCTACTGAGACCCCTGCCACTACACAGGCCACTACACAGGCCACTACACAGGCCACTACACAGGCAGCTACAACACCTCCACCTCCCACAGGTCAAACACAACCTACAGCACGAAAAGGTGACTCCTTTATCTCTCACAAATCTAATAAAAAAGATATATTTATCACCTTCAATGGGAAAATTATACAGAAAATGCTTTCTTAAAGTGTAGAGACAACTCCTTCTCCTACTTGTATTGTTAAGATTTATACTCCTGTTTCACAGACTGCCCCCAGAGCCCTGTGGTGAGGGACGTCCTGGTTCAGATGGTATCACAGAGCAGCTACATCTACACCTGTAAGCAAGGTTTCACGTTTGGTGATGGAACAACAACTAAATCAATTCTCTGTTCACCCAAAGGAACTTGGACACCAGAGATAACCAACTGTAATAGTGAGTATTTTCATATCTAGTTTCATTACTGATTAGTTTCTAGTGTAGAATATTCAACTTGCCCAAAGGAGGGCTAGATTTAGTGCATTCTATTTGAATATATTTTTTCACCGAATCTTAACCCGGTAGTTTGTTTTCAAGTATGTTCAAAGATATGTTAATTTCACATCACCAGGAGCACTCATGGTCTTGATGCAAAAGGCTTATTGATTACATGTATCATAACAAAGCTCATAACTATTATTTCCTTCAGTTATCAAGTGCCCTGCTATAGATACAAACAGCAACTGGAGTCTGAGTACTGAGGACAGGTATATTGGTGTCACTGTCACACTAACCTGCCACATGGGTCACATGTTCAAAGATGGCAGCCGTGTCCGCAGTGTTCTCTGTTTAGGTACAGGGGAATGGTCAAGTCAATTGGACTCTTGTTTGCGTGAGTAATTTCCCTTTTAACCAATGGTATTTTCTTCTTCTGTAGCTCGAATGATTTTTATTGCCAGATGTATATGATGTGAATACAGATTTGTTGAGGCCTCACGGCAAGAACTAATCTGTATTATAGAACCTAAAACTAAATACAAATAAAGACAAAGAACTGCAAAATCCATGTATGTGTCACAAACTGTAAATTAAATTGCAACTCAATTCATCAGATGTTCTTGGTAGTAGAACCTGTAAAGCTATGTTGCTCTTTAGTTGAAAAAAATATTAGTATAAAAATATTCAGCAAATACCCACACATCTCTTCTAGCTATTGGTTGTTTTGATGACCTGCTGTATGGTGACAGGAAGGAGACAAGATGTGACAAGGACCAGAGACAGAAGACTGGTCTCACACACTCTGTGTCTGTGTGCACATCCACAGGATCTCTGAGTCCTCCTATCAGTCCCTGCTCAGGTCGGTGTATCTCTTACCAATATTCTAGTGGTATTTAATTTTTAGTTAATGCAGCCACTTTCCATTCATTCATTACTGTAGTGATAAATTCATAGAGAGGTCAACAATACAGGATATCAGTTGTATAATTTAAGATAATGAGAAAGATAATTTAGATTTATGTTTCTGCATCTCGTCCCTTAGTCACACCTGTACAAAGAAAATCAAGCAAATGAGACTCTGGAGCAGTATGGTACTATATTCAAAATTGCTGTGTCATTTGTTAATGAAATCACATGATGTAACTTGCAGCTGGAGGCTGCAGTCCAGTGCCTTACTACGACCACACCACCATCAGCAGCAGCAGTACACACTCTGGGAGCTCAGTCAGTGTGACCTGTGAGGTGGGCTACAGGTACCCAGATGGCACCAAGATGAAGGTCCTAACTTGTACTGGTACAGGAGACTGGAACACTACAGACATGCCGGCCTGCCTGGGTGAGCTAGCTCTAAAACTCCCCAATTATATATATGATCATGTTATGAACCAAAAGCCAATAGCTTAAAATTCTTCTGACCATTCCTGGTGTATATACTAAATTCTAATGTATATCATTTATATACTTTGCCAGTTGATTTATATATGAGAAATGTCTCTGTTTAAATGATAGTCAAGGCAGCAGTGAAGTGTATTTTAAAAACAAAATATCTTTATTTCACTTAAATATGTAATTGTTTACAGAGAACGCTTGTGTGAATTAGTTGTAAAGGCTTTTTTTTCTTGTCCTTGGTGACCTTCCCAACTACAGAGGGTTAATTAGGCTGAAGCTAACACTATTAAAGCGGTGTATGGTTTCACGATGATGTTCACGTGTGTGTTTTATTGTTTAATACCTTACAGAGGTGACCTGCCCCCCTGTACAGAAGGTGTACAAGGCTGCAGCTAACACTACCATGGCCGTGTATGGTACCAGGGTACTGTTTACGTGTCTGTCAGGATACTGGTTCTCCACACAGAGAACCCCAACACAGCTGGTGTCCTGTCTAGACACTGGGAAATGGTCAGATAAGCTCCCCGACTGTGAAGGTAGATTTTTGTGTTTTTAAATAATTGACCAAAACTAAATCAAGCTACCTCATTTGCTAAGTCTTATCATGTATAATAAGTAAGAATATCTGTGTTTAGATACATTTTTTGAAATTATGTATCAAATTAAGCCTTTTTCTAACATCATGTTTAGGGAAATCCAGAATGGTATACAAGGGAGAATGACAAACAAAAAAGAAATACGCTTTACCAGGCATTTATCTCCTTCAATATGAAAATGCAGGTGATTTATAAAATTGATGATTTATAACATATTGGTCAGAACATAAGGACTGCCTCTAAAGTATTCCCCACATTGCAAACAACAACGATTTATATAATATAGCATATTTTTACCAATTCAAATCCAGTGATAACATGTGACTGGCCGCCAATCGGAAACTTGGTGAAGACTAATACAACTGTCATGCAGCCGACTGTGAACACTGTGGTGAACTTCAAGTGTGCGCAGGGGTTTAAAATCCACATAGGTACCACTGATGCTGTTCTCACGTGTAAGGAGGATGGGACATGGTACATGCCTGAGTGGTACGCTGGAGCTACTCCTGAATGGAGAGCCATGTTTGATGTGTCATACCTCAGTGCTGGATGTCTGGGTGAGTTCATGTTACATCTATTTAGAAGAAGGGATCAAAAGTGAAGGCTTCAACACTACTTTATGGTTGGATACGAGTCCCTTCTCTCCACTATTGGAGAGGTTGTTTGGGCGCCAAGTTCATGTTACCCGGTAAGGGGCGCCCCCTAGGTTCGCTGTAGCTAGGCTACAGCGCGCTGCGTGTGTACATTGGTTACCGCCTTTGTTTTTGCCGGAGCACCGCCCAGAGAGTTTGGCCAGCTCACTGCTCGCTTGATTATTATTATATTTTGTGGAAATTTCTTGAATAGCATAAATGTTGATCATGTATTGAAATTAGACAGGTTTGACATACTATTACCTCATATTTCCGACCAACCTTTTTCCTCGTCTGACTTACAGCAGAGACCTGTCCAGTTGTAAGGACACAGCGTAACTCAAATGTGGGTTCTATAAATGCCACTGTGGGCAGTGTTGTCATCCAAACCTGTCATCATGGATTCATAACAGCAAACAATGACACCTCAATGACTGTTAAATGTGGAGAGGACCTTACCTGGAACGACACACTATCTAACTGTCAACGTAAGTGGCATAATTGAATTACCGATTCAACTTCATAAGTACTTGCCATGTGTTCCAAAAACTTTGACAGACAATACAAACTTGACTTTAAGTTGAATGACATAAATTCCTTATTTTTTGAAAAATGGTGAAAAAAAGCTTTTACCAGTATGGACAGAAAATGTTGACTTATGAATAGCATGATCTTTCAGTGGCTTGTTGTTGATTTTACTTCATGTATTGACAGCTATCAGATGCCCAGAGATCCCTGATGTCCCAAACACCCTCAGAGAAGGAGATACGGCTGTGTTTGGAAGCACAGTGAACTACACCTGTAACCAGGGTCATCAGTTCCCGAATACAGCCAGGAGGATGTCAGTTAACTGTACAGCTGATGGGACATGGGCAGGACGCTACCTACAGGAGGGATGTACAGGTGTGTATAATTATATAACCAGACCTGATTTTTTTTGTTTTTTTATACTTCCTACACTTGTGAACAGCAATGGAAATGTACTTGAAGGCCCTGCCAAACACCCAGTTATATGCCTCACATTATGAACAACATCAATCATTATTATCATAATTATCATTATTTTTTTTCATTCCAAGAGACCCATATAGAATCCCTCTATTAGTTTTATTAATGCCTTGATATTTCAGTACTTATAATCTGCTGTATTCATGTTTTATTCTGCTATGTTTCATAGCTGTGCACTGCCCCCCGGTTCCTGTTGTCATGTACAGCCGTACCTGCAGCCTGAGCACCACATATGGCAGTGTGGTCACCTACAGCTGTCTGCATGGTTACATGATGGGGCACGTTACAGTCAGGGACACCACCATCACATGCACCCACACAGGGCAGTGGAGCCGACTACCACAGGACTGTCAAGGTAGCATTCATGTTAGATATAAAGAATAGCTCAACAGACACATAGGTCTTTTGTCCTTTTAAAAAAAGAATTACCATTATAAAGTCTTCTTATTTTCAACTCATTGGTAGATACTCAAATGTTCCCTTCCCAATAAAGTAATTGACCAACAATGAACAATTTGGCGATACTGCAAAAATACTTTTTTTAAATTTTGGCAAAAAATGGTGGCAATCAAAATTGAATTTACTCAACAGTGTTTTTCGGTCTGATTGTAAGAAAATTTCTTACTTCGCCTAAATTTTCTTCTTTTAGACATTAGCTGTGCTGTCATACCCGTGTGGGAGAATCTGGTAGTTGACACCCAGAAGCACATCTATAACACAGTGGTGAATGTGTCATGTGCTGAGGGTGTCTTCACCTCCACCAATGAGACGTCCTACCTCACAACCTGCAGCATCAGCGGCCAATGGGACCCACCAATAGCAACATGTACAGGTACAGTCATTAGTTCAATGTTCCGATTATTTAAGATATTTCTACACACAATAATCCTTGATAACAAAATTAAATTATCAAACAATGGCTGAACTTACAAATATGTAACACTGTTTGTCTTTGATTGTTTGAGTAATACCGTACACATTTTTTGCTAATATTATGTGTGTCACTACATAAGGCATACTCTTCTGCCTGAAACATTAAATTCAAATAATTTGAATGATTCTAGAAATTACATTCTGAAAGCTTATGAGACTCATCCAAATTCAGATGCACCAGAACCAGAGGAGACTCCCCCAACTGAGGCACAGAATGCTGAGTCAATAGGAGTCCTCAGCATCATCCTCATGACTGTCACGTTCAGTCTCTTAGTTCTACTTGACATCCTCCACCACATGCCTGCCTGCATCCAGGGTATAAGCCAACTCACAGCAAAGTAACAATGCCATTCTATGCATGAGACTACGATGGACATCAATATTAATTTCTGACTCATAGACTTATATCCTGTGTTACCTTCACCTTCTGGATATGGAGCTCCGGGAAACATGCATTAGGTCCTTGGGGCATTAGAAGGGATACCACTGATGCCTTTTGACACACATCTAATACCCACAACATTAGTGATGCAGTAGTCTACTCTAGAGTAAGACATCCTAGACATTATCAATGCTACTTGTTTCTCAACAGACATTAATTTGAATTGAACATACTTTTAGTATGCTGGTGAATGCTTCTGGTTGCCCATGTTGTGATGGTGGGGCCTCTGGGGCTGGCCAGTATGACATTCACCAATCCACTGCAGTATGCAGTAACAAAGGAATAATATGGTCAGTATTAGATTCTCAACTCTGACATGAGCTATTCAACTCTGAATCCAGGTACTCTTTAAGTGTTCTCTACAATGTAATTCAGGCCAACAGTATTTCAGGCTGTATATATGGCTCTAGCTGAATGTCTTTGATGATAATCTGTCTGAGTAGTCTGGGATCCACATGGAGGCTTCTGAACAGTCAAACTTTAAGGTCATTGAGTTTAAGATTAAGGTTGTGTGTTACTAGGAAGACGAGGCACAGACTTCTCGTATTATATACTTGCCTGATTGTTATGATTTGCACATCCTTCTTCATGAGTGTACTTTACAACTGTTGTGTGAAGGTTGAGACCAGCTTCTGTGTTAAGATGTTATATCTCAGTTATCTTATATAACTTATGGCTATCCCAGTGGGCACACCTCACAAAAGCAGCACTCAATAACCACTTATCAAGCTCTACAAAGAATATGCAGAGCTAAAAAAGCGCTTAATAAGTGGTCTGTGCCCACTGGGATGTTTGTGGTTTCTGTCATAAGGTAGGTCGATACCATTGAAAGCGGGACCACTGCGCATGTTTCCGCACATCTACCTTAAATACGTCAGGATGACGCCATATTTAATAGGTGTATGGTCATTTATACCATCATCACCCATGTCATTTTTTGGACAATTCTGACCAAAACTGAGCATTTTATCAGACATTGTATTTTGTAGAAGAAATTAAAGGTGTTTTTTTTTTTTGCATTTCAGACATTTTGTTATCAACCACATTTATCAACTAATAAATGAAATAATTTGGACTTTAGGGTGAATAGATTGCTAAAATATATCCTGGGCTACATAGTGAGACCATTTCATTATATGATTATTAGCATTTTACCCACAATGTAATACTTCAAATATCTTATTTAGCACACTTTTGTAGTACTTTTTTACTTCAAAGGCCCAAAAGGGACCCTATGTTAAATTCAGTCTTACTAGTTTGCAAATGACCTTAAAATTCTTTTCATGAAGTTTAAGAAAAATGATAACTTTTTTACTATTCATTTTAAAAGATTTTGTGTTTAAATAATGACAAATTAATACATATTTTTAACCAAACATAATTTTTTTACCCAGAATGCCAAGTCACAGAACCATAAAAGTATTTTTGGAATAAAGAGAAATATCTAGGTGCTCATTGTGTGATATTTCATATTTTTATGGTTGCAGGTTATGGCAAAATAAATCACGGAACTTGTGATATTTTTTTCTATTCTTTAGAGAAAAATCTAAATATTTTTATTTTTCAAAATTCTGTATTTAAAAAAGTAGCTGGGGACCCCCCTATTTTCTCTTCAGGTATTTGTTCTAAATGATCTGTGGTACCTCTGGGAGAAAATTGGTGGAATTCTAAACTCTTTGAGTCAATGCTATCGACCTACCTTAAGATGTTATATCTCATTTATCTTATCTGATTAGAGTCCGGCTATGTTTGTTGTATCTGTGTTAAAGATGGGTTAGGAGCTAATTTGGGGTCGATTTTTATTTTTCAGTTTTTCAATGTATTTATGTTCATAATATTCATATGAATATGTGTGTAGCTTTTTAAATCACTCTGATACTTGTAAATGCATAAAATAAAGAGAAAACCAGGTCAGGGGACCTCTTTCTCTAATAGAGTCGGGTCCCCTGACGTATTCTGACCATGAATCGCTCTATTTCTTATGGATTTATATATATTAGAATGATTTAAAAAGCTACACACATATCTATATGGACATTATGAACACAAATACATTGAAAAAATGAAAAATAAAAATCGACCCCAAATTAGCTCCTAACCCATCTTTAAGATGTTATATCTCAGTTATCTCATCTGATTATTATAACCTGTGTTTAGATGTTATATCTCAGTTATCTTATCTGATTAGAGTCTGGCTATGTTCGTTGTACCTGTATTAAGATGTTATCTCTATAATTTATCTGATTAGTTTGGCTATGTTGGTTGAATCACATCATGATTATACATAGAGTGCCTCTGAATTCTGTTAAACACCAACAGTCATGTTGTTCGTCAATAACGAAATATAAACATGCTTGATTACTACAATGTTCACACAAGAATGCTTGTAGGATTCTTACAATTTGGCAGGCACTTTTGGATTTTGTTGGGTTCTTTATTCCGATGGAAAGCATAAGAGTTGTACGGGCATTCTTGAGAGCCGAGACGCGATATTTTGGCAAATAATTCCTGCAATTTCACCTTTATGCTATTTTATTCCTAGTTTTGCCTTAACTGATATGACTGCTGACTGACCAGTGTACCGAGGTCACCAACTATGTTTCTCATAAATACATGTATACGTTATTGCGAGAACATTATACAACGGGTAAACTGTTGTGTTCCTTACGTGACAACAGCTGGCTGATGTTAGGGACACAAACTTATTTGTAAATGTATAATTATAACTTAGTCACGTGATCAGATATATCATTTTATTGTCAAGGGTACAAAGAGCGTTATACGGTACGAATTAAAAAACTATAAAGTCAAATGTACGCTCATATAATACACTCAACATTAGACACAAACCTAATATTGTAAAACCTATATGATCAATAAACTTTTCATTTTAATTGTTTTCTAAAATATGCTGACCAAAAGTGCTGCTTTCTCCCACCAGATGGGGTAGGCATTCGAGTCCTTCTCTTTTTGCAATACTATAGTCAATTGTATAAGCATTGATTTTTTTATATTTTATATTGATGTATAATATGTACAGGTTTAACACATTTCCTTGGAAGTATACCCCTCAAACTATTTTAGTGCAATTTGGGTGCTGAGAGTCCTTAATCAACAATATTTTGCCATATTAGATTAAAAGTAGTACTAGATAATCAGTTGCCCATTTAATCTCCTGACATATTATTTCACTTCTCTGATTAAACATTTCAGTTGTGCAAAAGAGTGCGATGGAATTTAGGTTTACAATGTACATTTCTACTTCAACAATCTTTTATGATCACTAAAAGCCAAACTGTGATCTATCCCCAAATTCAGGGAGGGGCAATTTATTTCAATGGCGAAAATTGCCTATATATGTCACAAATCATGATTACTTAATTGATTGTATATCACATCTTAGTACCGTATTTTTTACTTATACTACGCTGTTGGTTACATAAAATGCTCGACATGACACGCTACTACCTTTTTGCATCAAGACCATACAAAAGAAAGGGGTCTTGATGGAAGAACGGCAATGCGCCGAATCAATGTAATTATGTCTAATTATTTACCCAATAAACACTTTAAAAAAAAATCAATGCTTATACAATTGACTATAGTATTGCAAAAAGAGAAGGACTCGAATGCCTATCTCATCCAGTCGACTCACATATTTTTCATCCAAGAGACGGTTGCTATGCAAAGCCCTTTGTACACTTCAAAAAATATGTAATGTATAATCACTTTAAACTTATAAGTTCATTGAATCTACATATATAATCACGTTCACTTAAGTTGGGATAATCACTTTCTAAGAGATAGCAAGTAATAGTATAGGCCACAAATTGTCCAGGATCCCTGCAGACAAATAGATAAATATAAGGTTAACACTTTTGAGAAAATCACAGAGTGCTTAAAATCACCCAAAATTGATAATTTTCTTGTAAAAATAAGGAAGAGTTCTAGGCAGCATGAAGCATTGATGCATTTTACCCCTGTGTTGTTGTAATGCATGAATGCAGCCCTGGTAACTAATCCAGCATCAAGTTGACCGGGATGGGTTGATGCACACCTCGTTGGCGGTATGATGATTGAATACGTGACAAAGGGCAAAATCAGGGTTTAAGTAGGATTGATTGCAGGATTCTACATTGACTAAAGCTAATAACAGAGACGGGCAGCTCTGAGTGTGGCATGAGGCGGCTGAAGGCTGCAGGGATTACTTCAGTGTGCTAACCAGCGTATATCGGGGATTGTAAGTGTGTTAGTGTACTGTCAGTAATTGTTGTAGGCTTGGATCAACATGAGTTAAGGCTGAGGGTGTAGACCACTGACTGGCTGCATGCTTCTCTCCATGTCTGTAGGATTGCTTTGGTTTTGCTGTGAAGACATAAAATAATTGGTGATTGATCAACGATATGAGGCTTTGTCCTGTAGAGGGAACTACAACTTGTAATAGGGCAAAACAAGTAAAAGTGTATGTTTCTCTTAGATGTTGCAAAAGTTGTGAGGTAGTTGTTTGAGATGAGACGTATCTGGTAAATGTGGTAATTGCAAAACAGAATTGATCTTGCTTAGCATTACTTAAACACATACTCTACTCAATATGTACATTTCATATCAGCCTGTTAGTGAAGTCAGGACACCAAAAACATAAAATTTTCTTGCCATGGGAATCAAGTAACTAATCAAACCATGGCAACCCAGGTCATGTGCAAGGAAGTACCTGGCACGGTCAGAGCACATTCTATTGTATAACGCAGGAGAGGGGACGCTTAACCTGTGGAGCATAGAAGACTGGATTTATTTAACAGACATCCAAAACGACAGTGAATAGACAGTTCAGGTGTACTACTGGTAAACATGCTGTTGTTTAGTTAGTGAGATGCTGCATCCAACTTCTTCAATATGGGGAGACTATGTTCGACTACACTGGTGGTTTTATGGCTAGCAGGATGCCCACTATCAACAGGTAAATCATATCTTATTAACCCCTATTAAGGTTAACACAATGCATTAATACATCATGCTCTTGGTGGGCATGATGAATGCAGCCCTGGTCAGTAACTCACCAGGGTTGCATTAAAACATTCAGACGTTAAGGAGTTGAGAACTCCCATTGGGTCGGCATGATGCACAATAAGTATTAGTAGCCCGGCAAAAAAGGGCAATCCATTACAAGCATTGGGCATGCCCAAACTATTAGATAGGCTTTGGTATGCCCCAGGCCAGTACACACTCACACAACTTTACTTGGAGGCAATTTGGGACAAGGTACTGTGCCCTGCCCCTATCAGTTACAGTCCATGTTTGCACTTATTTCCCTGTTTTATGAGGTTTATCAGAATGTGTCCTCCCTTGCTAAAGAGATATACTGACCCTCTGTTAGGACTGCTGGGGGTTATGATATTATTTTGATCTGGATCTGTTTTATAAGAACACATAGTTTACACATTTGTTTTATTAAAATGCTCAGTGATGTGTGCTGCGTCAATAAACATAAATTGTGACATCTAATGCAGCTACCCAAGCTGGCAGTGGGACTCGCCCATACTAAAAGTTTCTGTGTGGCATTCAGTTTGGGACCTGTGTTGTGGCATTCAGTGTGGGACCTGTGTATGGCATTCAGTGTGGGACCTGGCTATGCTATCTATGTTGTGGTATCCAGTGTGGGACCTGTGTGTGGCATTCAGTGTGGGGCCTGTGTGTGGCATTAAGTGTGGGACCTGTGTGTGGCATTCAGTGTGGGACCTGTGTGTGGCATTCAGTGTGGGACCTGTGTGTGGCATTCAGTGTGGGACCTGTGTTGTTGCATTCAGTGTGGGACCTGGCTATACTACCTGTGTTGTGGCATTCAGTGTGGGACCTGTGTTGTGGCGTTCAGTCCCAGTGGGCACAGAACATTGAATCAACATTGAAAACTGGTTGACTATGTTGATTCAATATTGATGCAATGTTGATTCAACATTGAACTGAGTTTTGTGCCCACTGGGGTGTGGGACCTGGCTATACTACCTGTGTGTGGCATTCACTGTGGGACCTGTGTTGTGGCATTCAGTGTGGGACCTGTGTTGTGGCATTCAGTGTGGGACCTGTGTTGTGGCATTCAGTGTGGGACCTGTGTTGTGGCATTCAGTGTGGGACCTGTGTATGGCATTCAGTGTGGGACCTGTGTTGTGGCATTCAGTGTGGAACCTGTGTTGTGGCATTCAGTGTGGGACCTGTGTTGTGGCATTCAGTGTGGGACCTGTGTGTGGCATTCAGTGTGGGACCTGGCTATACTACCTGTGTGTGGCATTCAGTGTGGGACCAGTGTGTGGCATTCAGTGTGGGACCTGTGTGTGGCATTCAGTGTGGGACCAGTGTGTGGCATTCAGTGTAGGACCTGTGTATGGCATTCAGTGTGGGACCTGCGTGTGGCATTCAGTGTGGGACCTGTGTTGTTGCATTCAGTGTGGGACCTGTGTTGTGGCATTCAGTGTGGGACATGTGTTGTTGCATTCAGTGTGGGACCTGGCTATACTACCTGTGTTGTGGCATTCAGTGTGGGACCTGTGTTGTGGCATTCAGTGTGGGACCTGTGTTGTTGCATTCAGTATGGGACCAGTGTGTGGCATTCAGTGTGGGACCTGTGTGTGGCATTCATTCTGGGACCTGCGTGTGGCATTCAGTGTTGGACCTGTGTTGTGGCATTCAGTGTGGGACCAGTGTGTGGCATTCAGTGTAGGACCTGTGTATGGCATTCAGCGTGGAACCTGCGTGTGGCATTCAGTCTTGGACCTGTGTTGTGGCATTCAGTGTGGGGCCTGTGTGTGGCATTCAGTCATGGACCTGTGTTGTGGCATTCAGTGTGGGACATGTGTGTGGCATTCATTGTGGGGCCTTTGCGTGGCATTCAGTGTGGGACCTGTGTGTGGCATTCAGTGTGGGACCTGTGTGTGGCATTCAGTGTGGGACCTGTGTTGTGGCATTCAGTGTGGGACCTGTGTTGTGGCATTCAGTGTGGGACCTGTGTTGTGGCATTCAGTGTGGGACCTGTGTGTGGCATTCAGTGTGGGACCTGGCTATGCTATCTATGTTGTGGTATCCAGTGTAGGGCCTGTGTTATGGCATTCAGTGTGGGACCTGTGTGTGGCAATCAGTCATGGACCTGTGTTGTGGCATTCAGTGTGGGGCCTGTGTGTGGCATTCAGTGTGGGACCTGGCTATGCTATCTATGTTGTGGTATCCAGTGTAGGGCCTGTGTTATGGCATTCAGTGTGGGACCTGCGTGTGGCATTCAGTCATGGACCTGTGTTGTGGCATTCAGTTTGGGACCTGTGTGTGGCATTCAGTGTGGGACCTGTGTGTGGCATTCAGTGTGGGACCTGTGTGTGGCATTCAGTGTGGGACCTGTGTTGTGGCATTCAGTGTGGGACCTGTGTTGTGGCATTCAGTTTGGGACCTGTGTTGTGGCATTCAGTGTGGGACCTGTGTGTGGCATTCAGTGTGGGACCTGGCTATGCTATCTATGTTGTGGTATCCAGTGTAGGGCCTGTGTTATGGCATTCAGTGTGGGACCTGTGTGTGGCATTCAGTAATGGACCTGTGTTGTGGCATTCAGTGTGGGGCCTGTGTGTGGCATTCAGTGTGGGACCTGGCTATGCTATCTATGTTGTGGTATCCAGTGTAGGGCCTGTGTTATGGCATTCAGTGTGGGACCTGCGTGTGGCATTCAGTCTTGGACCTGTGTTGTGGCATTCAGTGTGGGACCTGTGTTGTGGCATTCAGAATGGGACCTGTGTGTGGCATTCAGTGTGGGACCTGTGTGTGGCATTCAGTGTGGGACCTGTGTATGGCATTCAGTGTGGGACCTATGTTGTGGCATTCAGTGTGGGACCTGTGTGTGGCATTCAGTGTGGGACCTGTGTGTGGCATTCAGTGTGGGACCTGTGTGTGGCATTCAGTGTGGGACCTGTGTTGTGGCATTCAGTGTGGGACCTGTGTTGTGGCATTCAGTGTGGGGCCTGTGTGTGGCACGCAGTCTTGGACCTGTGTTGTGGCATTCAGTGTGGGGCCTGTGTGTGGCATTCAGTCTTGGACCTGTGTTGTGGCATTCAGTGTGGGACCTGTGTGTGGCATTCAGGTTGGGACCTGTGTTGTGGCATTCAGTGTGGGACCTGTGCGTGGCATTCAGTGTGGGACCAGTGTGTGGCATTCAGTGTGGGACCTGTGTGTGGCATTCAGTATGGGACCTGTGTTATGGCATTCAGTGTCGGACCTGTGTTGTTGCATTCAGTGTGGGACCTGTGTGTGGCATTCAGGTTGGGACCTGTGTTGTGGCATTCAGTGTGGGACCTGTGCGTGGCATTCAGTGTGGGACCAGTGTGTGGCATTCAGTGTGGGACCTGTGTGTGGCGTTCAGTGTGGGACCTGTGTTGTTGCATTCAGTGTGGGACCTGGCTATACTACCTGTGTTGTGGCATTCAGTGTGGGACCTGTGTTGTGGCGTTCAGTCCCAGTGGGCACAGAACATTGAATCAACATTGAAAACTGGTTGACTATGTTGATTCAATATTGATGCAACGTTGATTCAACATTGAACTGAGTTTTGTGCCCACTGGGGTGTGGGACCTGGCTATACTACCTGTGTGTGGCATTCAGTTTGGGACCTGTGTTGTGGCATTCAGTATGGGACCTGTGTGTGGCATTCAGTGTGGGACCTGTGTGTGGCATTCAGTGTTGGGCCTGTGTTGTGGCATTCAGTGTGGGACCTGTGTTGTGGCATTCAGTGTGGGACCTGTGTTGTGGCATTCAGTGTGGGACCTGTGTGTGGCATTCAGTGTGGGACCTGGCTATACTACCTGTGTGTGGCATTCAGTGTGGGACCAGTGTGTGGCATTCAGTGTAGGACCTGTGTATGGCATTCAGTGTGGGACCTGTGTGTGGCATTCAGTGTGGGACCTGTGTGTGGCATTCAGTGTGAAGCCTGTGTGTGGCATTCAGTGTGGGACCTGTGTGTGGTATTCAGTGTGGGACCTGTGTGTGGCATTCAGTGTGGGACCTGTGTGTAGCATTCAGTGTGGGACCTGTGTGTGGCATTCAGTGTGGGACCTGTGTGTGGCATTCAGTGTGGGACCTGTGTTGTGGCATTCAGTTTGGGGCCTGTGTGTGGCATTCAGTGTGGGGCCTTTGCGTGGCATTCAGTGTGGGACCTGTGTGTGGCATTCAGTGTGGGACCTGGCTATACTACCTGTGTTGTGGCATTCAGTGTGGGACCTGGCTATACTACCTGTGTTGTGGCATTCAGTGTGGGACCTGTGTGTGGCATTCAGTGTGGGACCTGGCTATACTACCTGTGTTGTGGCATTCAGTGTGGGACCTGTGTGTGGCATTCAGTGTGGGACCTGTGTTGTGGCATTCAGTGTGGGACCTGTGTTGTGGCATTCAGTGTGGGACCTGTGTATGGCATTCAGTGTGGGACCTGTGTTGTGGCATTCAGTGTGGGACCTGTGTGTGGCATTCAGTGTCGGACCTGTGTTGTAGCATTCAGTGTGGGACCTGTGTCTGGCATTCTGTGTGGAAACTGTGTGTGGCATTTAGTGTGGGACCTGTGTTGTGGCATTCAGTGTGGGACCTTTGTGTGGCATTCAGTGTGGGACCTGTGTGTGGCATTCAGTGTGGGACCTGTGTGTGGCATTCAGTGTGGGACCTGCGTGTGGCATTCAGTGTTGGACCTGTGTGTGGCATTCAGTGTGGGACCTTTGTGTGGCATTCAGTGTGGGACCTGTGTGTGGCATTCAGTGTGGGACCTGTGTTGTGGCATTCAGTGTGGGACCTGTGTTGTTGCATTCAGTGTGGGACCTGTGTGTGGCATTCAGGGGGGGGGCTGTGTTGTGGCATTCAGTGTTGGACCTGTGTGTGGCATTCAGTGTGGGACCTGTGTATGGCATTCAGTGTGGGACCTGTGTTGTGGCATTCAGTGTGGGACCTGTGTTGTGGCATTCAGTGTGGGACCTGTGTATGGCATTCAGTGTGGGACCTGTGTGTGGCATTCAGTGTGGGACCTGTGTGTGGCATTCAGTGTGGGACCTGTGTGTGGCATTCAGTGTGGGACCTGTGTATGGCATTCAGTGTGGGACCTGTGTTGTGGCATTCAGTGTGGGACCTGTGTATGGCATTCAGTGTGGGACCTGTGTGTGGCATTCAGTGTGGGACCTGTGTTGTGGCATTCAGTGTGGGACCTGTGTGTGGCATTCAGTGTGGGACCTGTGTGTGGCATTCAGTGTGGGACCTGTGTTGTGGCATTCAGTGTGGGACCTGTGTGTGGCATTCAGTGTGGGACCTGTGTTGTGGCATTCAGTGTGGGACCTGTGTATGGCATTCAGTGTGGGACCTGTGTATGGCATTCAGTGTGGGGCCTGTGTGTGGCATTCAGTGTGGGACGTGTGTTGTGGCATTCAGTTTGGGGCCTGTGTGTGGCATTCAGTGTGGGGCCTTTGCATGGCATTCAGTGTGGGACCTGTGTGTGGCATTCAGTTAGGGACCTGGCTATACTACCTGTGTTGTGGCATTCAGTGTGGGACCTGTGTTGTAGCATTCAGTGTGGGACCTGTGTCTGGCATTCTGTGTGGAAACTGTGTGTGGCATTCAGTGTGGGACCTGTGTTGTGGCATTCAGTGTGGGACCTTTGTGTGGCATTCAGTGTGGGACCTGTGTGTGGCATTCAGTGTGGGACCTGTGTTGTGGCATTCAGTGTGGGACCTGTGTATGGCATTCAGTGTGGGACCTGTGTGTGGCATTTAGTGTGGGACCTGTGTGTGGCATTCAGTGTTGGACCTGTGTGTGGCATTCAGTGTTGGACCTGTGTGTGGCATTCAGTGTTGGACCTGTGTGTGGCATTCAGTGTGGGACCTGTGTGTGGCATTCAGTGTGGGACCTGTGTGTGGCATTCAGTGTAGGACCTGTGTGTGGCATTCAGTGTGGGACCTGTGTGTGGCATTCAGTGTGGGACCTGTGTATGGCATTCAGTGTGGGACCTGTGTTGTGGCATTCAGTGTGGGACCTGTGTTGTGGCATTCAGTGTGGGACCTGTGTTGTGGCATTCAGTGTGGGACCTGTGTATGGCATTCAGTGTGGGACCTGTGTGTGGCATTCAGTGTGGGACCTGTGTGTGGCATTCAGTGTTGGACCTGTGTGTGGCATTCAGTGTGGGACCTGTGTGTGGCATTCAGTGTGGGACCTGTGTGTGGCATTCAGTGTGGGACCTGTGTATGGCATTCAGTGTGGGACCTGTGTTGTGGCATTCAGTGTGGGACCTGTGTATGGCATTTGGTGTGGGACCTGTGTGTGGCATTCAGTGTGGGACCTGTGTTGTGGCATTCAGTGTGGGACCTGTGTGTGGCATTCAGTGTGGGACCTGTGTGTGGCATTCAGTGTGGGACCTGTGTTGTGGCATTCAGTGTGGGACCTTTGTGTGGCATTCAGTGTGGGACCTTTGTGTGGCATTCAGTGTGGGACCTGTGTGTGGCATTCAGTGTGGGACCTTTGTGTGGCATTCAGTGTGGGACCTGTGTGTGGCATTCAGTATTGGACCTTTACCCAAATGCCCCCCGGTGGATGAATATGGAACTATGCTGCATCCTGGTGGTGCATATACCCAGCAATGTACGCATATAACGGATGGAGGCTCTCACATAGACAATTTAATTTTTGAAGTTTAAAAGGTGCATGTACTGTAAAGCCAAAGCTCTTATGGAACTATTGCCCTTTTATTAGAGGTTGACTAAGTAATTTTTACTCTGACGTTTGCAACAGTCTATCAATGGGTGCATTACATTTTAGGTACGATGTGCTTAAAGGAGGCCTTTGAGCACATTCGATTTGAGTATAGGCCAGTTAAAGCCACTTACATGATGTTATGAGCTTTCTGTGACATAGACATGGTATTATTAAAATCAAAACTGCTTAAAGTGCTCCTTTCACCCATGCTAACATGGTATGATACAGTGGGCTTTAATTGTATAACACTGGAAGGCTTTCTTTTGTTATCATTGTTTCTCTTATACTATCCCCTCATCGCATAACACCATCATACAATCACTCTGCCTCCATGCTGTATTACCACCTGTGTTTATAGCCTGTAGTCCATGTGTCTTCGGATACTATCCGTGATGGATATAAAGATATAAACGCTATGTGTGTGGAAGCATAAACCATATACAAGTATAAGTATAAGGACTGTACATTCTTATTTTATATGCATTACCATTTTTTTGAGTCTGTTGTTTTAGAATATCATTTATTGATAAATACATCTTGAAGTCCATTGTTTTAGAATTTTATTTATTAATAAATACATCTTACAAACCCCAAAACAACACTCAGTGTAGTGTTCGTAGTGTGTGCTCCAATTCTATTGGCTCATAAAAGCAATGTAATTATATAATCTTCACGCTTAACATCTCAGACAGTAGTTGTTTTTTTATTTCTATATTCCTCCCCTTCCTTCTTCAAGCCAATTTGTAATTAGCCTATTATGTTTTCCATCACCAGAAGCCGTAAGTTGCACTGGCGCTAACATGGATGTGTACGATGGACAGTGTTATGAGAGGGTGATGACATCGGCAAACTATGCTACAGCAAGCTCTGCCTGCACGCTGCCCTCCATACAGTCTGCTGCACAGTTAGAGTGGCTGTGTGACTTTATGATGTAAGCAGATCTATGTCGAAATTAGATTAGCATTGAAGCTACCGCTGAATTTCCCCTGCCTTAAGCAGAATTCTTTGGGCCCTTTCTTTTCCATACCCAGATTTTCTTCCCCGTTAAAACATCAGATAAGTCATGAAATTATTTGAGGATCATAGTGTTTGAACCATGACAAAGCATAATTTTCTAATGACAATACATTGAGATCTAGCTATTTTCGTCAATCAGTGTTTTTTGTTATCAATAACCATAGTTTAAAATGCTTTATTTTTTAAAACTTAGGTATAATTTGCCGTTTTGGATTGGCATGACAAGGACATCTACAAGTTCCTCCTGGCAGAATGAAGATGGAAGCTCCACCACGTACGCCCTGACTGCCTGGTCTAATAAACACCCATATAGCAAACTGTGTGCCTATGGACAAAAGAACAAGCTCTGGGGTTTATCTTGCAACTACTCAAGAAGAAGAATATGTAATATTTTAACTATATGTATAAATGATTCCTTGTTAAGTTTTAAACGCATCCCTGCATGAACATTTTGATATAGTGATAAGCGGGATGTCTAATCGATGCCACCAGCAGCTAAACTCCTCTAAGAATTGTGAATTTGAATCTGCTAATTAAGTGTATGTTGTTCATGTTTCTGAACAGAATTACATTAAAAGTGAACAATTTGCCCTCTTTTGATGAGTTTAAAATGCGTCTCCATCCCCTAACTATAACCAGCTGTTAGCCCTGGTTGTTGACTACCACCTGACACTCTGATATATAGCCTAGTGAGTTAGAACTAAACAGGTCAGTGCCTGTTACATGTCTAGTGTACTCTGCCAGCAGAAGCTGCCTTCATATGCAGAACCAATTTAGAACCCCAAATACGTCATATGTTGGGGGTATATCAAATGAACTTCTAACTACTAGAAACATTTTAAGGGTAACCTGTCAGGCACACTGGGTGCTTATCACCGTGAAGACAGTACTGCAACAGTCAACCAAATTGAGCCATGGACACCATCAGTTTTCATTCTTTAATCCAAACCATTTTGTAAGTGCACTGTGTGCACTGTGAGCACTGTGTGCCAGTATAAATAAAATGATTTTATAAAAAATAAAAAAAATTGTATAAAGAGTGCATATGTGTTATAAAGTGTATATATGTGAATGCATGCATGGTTCCTGTGAGTAAATAGAGCTATATCTGCTGATTCAGGTGACCGGGGGGAGTTATCTGCAGCACCAGCCACTCCTGCAGGTAAGTACCCTCTGTGTGTTAGCACAAACATTGCTTGGTGTACTTTTACAGTGTATTTCTAATGGATGACTTAGACAGCCTAAAAGCCGTCAAAGGCTTAAAATTTGTATGTTTTAACGCTAGGTCTTTATATAGAAAAAGAACCAACGCTTTCAAAATAATAACAAGCGCTGATATTATAGGAGTAGTGGAAACATGGTTAAATCAAACACATAATGACATTGATTTGTATGTACCGGGGTATCAATATATAAGGCTAGACAGAACACCCTACAGGGACAAAGGTGCTGGAGGAGTGATGGTGTACTTACGTGATCATTTTACAGCTACTGTTGACCTTGCCTCATCATGTATAGACAAAGAATATGAAATTTTATGTATTGATATTATAGTAGGGGTAATTAAGTACAAAGTATATGGTACAAGAAATAGCCAATGTATTTCTGGTGTATAATCTGTAAGCTTGGCGGGAACCACCGGGTAACATATATTGACGCGCATGCGCGGGTATCATTTCCGTCCTCTCCGAATTATAATGCGGCCATTGTTGTTCAGCCGTCTCGAGGAGCACAAGCCAGCGTGTGATATGGGAATATAGCATTAATTTTGCAGTGTCAGGACTTCTGGAAGCAGCTGGGCTTGATGTGGATTGGATGTGAGTTGTGTGTCCGTGTATTGAGAAAAGGAAGCAACCGTGGCATCATTATTACTCGAGTTATTCGGATTTTGGTGTTGATTTGAACGCAATAACAAAGTGACAGTGCCGCCATCTTGTGTTAGGAAGCGTGACAGTGCATTCCGTGCTGTCAAGTACATAGACTTATGCCTAAAAAAGTGTGTGCCGCGTGTAAGGAATCATATGATGGCCGTTCAAACCCTAACCGCGACGTTTGTAGGCGTTGTGATGGGGAAGGAGATGACGACAAAGATAAGTGTCAAGGGGGAACGTCCCAGACCGGACATGGTGGAGATGAACATTCAGGTAGCGTGCTCAATAGTGACAGCCGAGGAGGAGTTGTTGTCGAGGGTTCGCTGTCTATGGGTACCAAAGAGCCCCCTGATGGAAATGGCTATGTCCCCAGAGGTGCTACAGGTTCAGGAGGAGATGGTGGCCATACTGACATTCTGGTTGGAAAGACAACAGAGGATATTCTTTCAAGCTCATCAGACGGGGCCTTAGAAGCTGCGTCAGATCTGGCAGTGTTGAATAGTCTCAGGTCAGAGCTGAGACATGAGACCAAGAGATTGGAAGTGTACAGGCAAGGTGAAGAGATTGCTAAATTACGAGCAGAAGTGGCTGATGCCAGGAGGCAGGCTCTGAAATTGGAGCTCCGGAAAATCAAGTATGACGAGCACGCGGATAAGTGTGTGTTCAGGGCGATTCAACATGAGAAAGAAAGGGAGAATCTGATTGAAAAAGGCTATTAGGCAAGACAAAACTCGTCAGGATAGTCTAGTAGTTTCTCATAAGACGGGTGAAGTCGGAAAGAAAAAGCAAGATGTGAATGTTGCAGGGGGTGGTAAGCCAAAGAACACTAAACCACCAGAAGTGACTTCAGGTTTGAAGGCTGGCCAAGTAGAAGGGGCTGGAGCTGCGGCAGATACAGAGGATTCTAGTGAGGATAGTTCTAGTGATACTGACATTGGGTTGGTTTCAAGTGATGAAGCGAGTAGTGTTGAAGAAGTCAAGAACACGAAGAAGGTGAAGAAGAAGAAGGGGAAGTCAGGTGCTAAGTCGAAAAAGGAGACGAGAGAGAGCAAGAAAAAGAGTCGTCGATCCAAGAAGAAGAAGAAAAAGTCGGGGGTGTCTAGTGACTCTGAGTCAGTCTCATCATCGGATAGTGAGTGTGATTTTGACTTGACCAAATTGGTCCCTAAACGTGATAGGAAAAAGGCTTTGGGGTACAAAGAAACCTTATATTACTCATTGTTGGATATTGAAAAGCTACTTGAGAAGGGGGAGTCAGTTGCTCCCTATGTAGGACACCTGCGGTTTATGGCAGGCAAAGACTTGAAGCGTTACTCGTATGAGAATATAGTTCAATACGATGCAGTCGTCAGAGAAAAAGCATCAGATAAAGGGGTAGAAGCCTTTGGCAAGAGGAGCTCAGATGTGGTTTTGGAAAATTTGGGGAGTGATGCGTTGATGGGGGGGGGGGGGGAGAGGCAGGGGTAGGGGGGGATGGAGAGGTAGAAGTAGGGGGGTGACCATGGGAAGAGGCTATGATGTGAGTCACCAAACTTGTTACCTTCATAATGATGGGAAGTGCATGTGGGGGGAACGTTGCTTTCGTCGCCATGTGTGTGCAGATTGTGGGGAGAAGGACCATATAGCGGGGAAATGTGGGGTGGGCAGGGGAAGGGGGGTTGGCCCCAGGTAGGGGGGGCAGCTGGCTTTTGCGTTAAAGGAGTTGCTCGTGTGTGTGTATGTATGTGCGTTGTGGTGGAGAAGTTTGTATTTTTGTATGAGAATTTTGAAGGTGATTTGTTGGACTGAATGTTGTTGGGAATTATTAAAATGTTTTTGTAAAGCGGAATTTATTACTGATATGTCATTGCTGTGGTATGTGGTAAATCAGTGTTTGAATTGTTTAATTCCAAATGTATATACCCAGGTAGAAAAATATCATGATAAATATCATAATTTATCATGTTGAACCACGATCTATCATGATTTATCATGACAAATCATAATTAAGCATGTTATCATCTACCATGATTAATTGTGGTAAATCATACTTTATTATGATATTACCTCTTGCGAGGGGAAATCATAATTAATCACGTTTTCTCCTACCATGATTGAATATGATTAATCATACTATATTATGGTCTTACCTCCTGAGCGGCGAAATCATGATAAATCATGTTTTCTTCTATCATGATTTATCATGATTAATCATACTATATTATGATCTTACCTCCTGAGAAGCGAAATCATGATAAATTATATTTTGATTTTTCATGATATGTCATAATAAACCATACTTTATTATGATCCAACATTTTGAGAGGGGAAACATGATATGTCATGATTTTACCTAATTATATTTAATCATAATTTTTCATGATTCATCATGATTTGACACATTGAGTAAGAAAAACATGATTTATCATGATTTTATTTGACCATGACTAATCATGATATATCATGATTTACTATGATCTTTCTTATTGATGGGAATAACATGATTTATCACGATTTGACCTGATCATGATTTACCATAATCATTTTATCACGATTTTACCTTAACATAATCAATCATAATATATTGTAATCAATCATGATTTTATACATAGAGAGGGAAAACATGATTTATCATGATTTACCATAATCATTTTATCATGATTTTACCTTAACATAATCAATCATAATATATTGTAATCAATCATGATTTTATACATAGAGAGAGAAAACATGATTTATCATGATTTTATTTGACCATAATTAATCATAATATATCATGATTTGTTTTGATCCTTCCCATTGATAGGAAAAACATAATTTATCACGATTTTACCTGACTATGATTAATCATGGTGTATCATTATTTATCACCATCTCTCCCAATGAGAGGAAAACATGATTTATCATGATTTTACCTTACCATAATTTATCCTTATATTATCATGATTTATCATAATTTTATGCATCAAGAGGAAATATAATTTATCATGATTTTATTTGACCATGATTAATCATAACTTATCATGATTTATTATGATATCTCCCATTGATAGGAAAACATGCATATTTCTTACCATGATTAACCATGATGTTTCATAACATGTCATGGATACAACCCATGATACTAACCAGGGGAATTAGGTTACCCGTTATTATACAATGTTTCAAGGCTTCCGGATGGGTACAACCTGTGATACTAACCAGGGGAGCTAGGGAACCTTGATCCCGTTATCATACATTATTTTAAGGGCTTCTGTAGGGGCAGAACCCGTGATACTAACCAGGGGAGCTAGGGGACCTTGATTCCGTTATCATACGTTATTTTAAAGGCTTCTAGAGGGTCACAACCCGTAATACTAACCGGGGGAGTTAGGGGACCTTGATCCCATTGTTAGACATGATTTTAAAGGCTTCTGGAGTGGCACAACCCGTGATACTAACCAGGGGAGCTAGTGGACCTTGATCCTGTTATAATACATTATGTTAAGGCCTCTGGGGGGGCACAACCCGTAATACTAACCAGGGGAGCTAGTGGACCTTGATCCTGTTATTATACATTATTTTAAAGGATTCTGGAGGGGTACAAGGTGTGATACTAACCAGGGGAGCTAGGGGACCTTGATCCTGTTATCATACATTATTTCAAGGCTTCTGGAGGGGCACAAGCTGTACTATAACATATGGTAAAATTGCTTCTATTGTCACAGAGAAAAAATTAAGATATGTCCATAATGCTAACACTATATTGTATCAGGCCTACCCCGCCCCTAGGAAGCTGTGGGAGGTGGTGTGTGACCGTTGCAGGTGTAGGGCTTCTGTTCCCGGCCTACCCCGTCCCTATGAAGCTGTGGGAGGTGGTGGGCGACTGTAAGGGGTATAGCCCAGCTAACAAATATGACGTTATACAATGTATAACGTTATAAAATGGTGTATAACGTTATTTGTTTACTGGGAGGGCTTCTCCACCCGGCCTACCCCCTCCCTAGGAAGCTGTGTGAGGTGGTGGGCGACTGTGGCAGGTTTAGGGCTTTTCTAACCGACCTAACCTGTCCCTAGGAAGCTGTTGGAGGTGGTGGGCGACTGTGGCAGGTGTAGGGCTTTTCTACCCGACCTAACCCGTCCCTAGCAAGCTGTGGGAGGTGGTGGGCGACTGTGGCATATGTAGGGCTTCTGTTCCCGGTCTACCCCATCCCTAGGAAGCTGTGGAAGGTGATGAGCGACTGTGGAATGTGTAGGGCTTCTGTACCACGCCTACTCCGTCCCTAGGAAGCTGTGGGAGGAGGTATAGCAGCTTTAATGAGGAGCAGGCCCGGCTCTGGGAGGTGTTGTGGGATGTGTATTCGCCCCACCCTGTGCCACAGGCCTATCCCGTTATTATACTTTATTTAAAAGACATCTAAAGGGGTACAAAAGGTGATACATGTACTAACAAGGGAGGCTAAATTAGTGTTTCCTCATCGAATTGATTCTTATAATCACAGAAAGAAACTAAACATAGGTCCATAATTCTGATATTATATAGAACCAGATAATAACATTCTTGACAACTAATTATTAATAATAGTAATAATGGAAATATTTTTTTAGTTGGTTATCAACTCCCCCCCCCCACCCCACCCCCCATCCCAACTCATGGTGACAGGCTTGTCTGGTGGTAGCTGTAAAAACGCCACCATGACATCTATTGTGAAAGGGGCAGAGGTGCGACCATACAAATAATACACCCCTAAGACAATAGCCCTCCCCCACGTAGCTAGCCTCACTGTAAAGTGTGAGATATGGGTTATTTTTATACAGGGTGACCAGTCCACCACAAGGCAGCAGAGAGTACACATGTACATGTACCTGTATGTTGTAGCAGGTAGGCACAATGTTATTTAATGATTAGTATATTTAGCTATGACTTTGTGAGAACATTCTAATAAGTATATTCATTTAATTTATCTCATTTACCATATGCCGCAATTACGTATAATGAGAATAACCATGTACTTTCATATTTTCCAGAGAAAGAACTTTCAGCAGGAGCTAGTCCTGCATTCCAGGAGCGGTGATACTAGTCAAGGGGACCCTAATCCCGTTATGATACATTATTTTAAGGCTTCTAGAGAGGTACAACCAGTAATACTAACCAGGGGAGTTAGGGGATCCTTATCCCGTTATCATACATTATTTTAAGGCTTCTAGATAGGTAGAACCCGTGATACTAGCCAGGGGAGTTAGGGGGTCCTTATCCCGTTATCATACATTATTTTAAGGCTTCTAGATAGGTACAACCCGTGATACTAACCAGGGGAGTTAGGGGAATTTGATATTGTGATCATACATTATTCTAAGGCTTCTTGGGGGGTACAACCTTAGCCTACCTTCAGTATTATATATATTATACCTTGCTAAAATTACATCTTATTATCACACAGAAAAAATGAAAATAGGACCATAATGCGAACAAAGTATAGAAGTAGATAATAATATCCTTGACAATTAATTTATAATAAGAAGAAAATGTATAATTTTTGTTGATAATCACTCCCCCCCCCCCCCCCTCCCATGACCTCTTGTGGTGACAGGCCTGTCTGCAGGTAGCTGTGAACAAACCACTATGGCACCCATTGTGATAGGGGCAGAGGTGCGACCATGCAACAATGCACCCCTAAGACAATAGCCCTCCCCCCATGCACCCAGCTCAGTGTGAGGTGTAAGGAATGGGTTATTGTTAAACAGGATGATCAGTACACAACAAGGCAGCGGACAGGCCACATGTCCATGCACATGTATAATACATGTATGCATGTTGTTCCAGGTAGGTACACAACCATCTGATAATTTATATCTATAGAATATGATATTATATTTAAACATTATTTCATTTTGTAAGCACATTCCGATACTATCCAATTAAAAAAACATTTAATCATTCAATAGCGTATCATTCCATTTCCCAATGTGTATAATGCAAATATGCTATTATGATGATCCATGTATTATATTTTCCAGCCCATCCTGCCTGCCAGAAAGCAACCATGCCCTGGCCGTCAGAGGGCGGGGGGGGGGGGGCGGTCCCCCAACCCCCCTTGGGGCCGCCAGGCCGCCAAGGGGCGGGTTGAGCTCCCCCCAGTCCCCCTTGAGGCACCCCCAGCCATCAAGGGGTGGGAGGCCGCTTCCCCCCCCCCAAAAAAAAAAAATTGATGAATGGATGGCTGCTATTGATTCCCCCCTCCACCCACAATAAAAGTATTACCTACCTACATTAAAAAAGATCAAGATCATGATATATATCATGATAAAGCATAATGAATATCATGATGAAGCATGTTAAAACATAATAAAATAATGCTTAATTAATCAATTTTTTCACGGAAATCATGATTTTTGAAACATGATATATCACAATCAAAATCATGATATATATCACAAACAAGTGTAAAGAATATTATGATGAAGCACGTTAAATCATAATAATATCATGTTGAATGAATCATATTTTTTTCACAGAAATCATGATTTTTAGAGCATAGTATATCATGATAATTATCATGATTGTAAGATGACAAACTATGATAATATCATATATATATCATGATAACGCATAATAAATCATGATATGTCTTGTCATATTTACTGTGGCAAATCAGCTTCTATCATGGTTTATCATGATATAGCATGCTAATTATCATGATAAATCGTGTTTATAAAATCATGTTTTCCGCAAAAAAAAGTATGTTTATTTTAGTATGATAAATCATGATATTTATCATGATTTTTTTCTACCTGGGTATTTATAAAGATGAGGAATGGATTTTCTGTGAGATTTTGCGTTTAAAGTATGTGGTAAACGATTATGTGAAAAGTAGTGTGAATAATAGTGTTATTCAAATTGATAAATCAGCTAATATCAATAGGAGTGTTATTAGATTGCAAGGAGGTACCGTGTGTTCATGGTTAAAAGGTACAGAACTCCAAACAGATATTGCCCTGGATGAATTTGTGGAAGAGTGGGGTAATTTTGAATTATGTGTGGATCAGTGTGTACATTACATAAATGGTACGAAGATTCTCTTGAAGCCGTGTGCTATGTTTTTGGAAATGATTGCTACCGGTATTTGTGATCCTAATATAGGTTTCATATTTAAGAGCACCTTATTGGGGTGTAGGATTGCTAATGAAGATGTTGATACGGTATATGACATGTATAATTATAGATCTATATTGAAAGATGAGGCTTGTCGCTGCATGAACGATATTGTGTATGAAGAGTTAAGAGAAGGAATTATTAGTATTGTGGTTGACAAGCCTAAGTGTATTCATGCTTTGGGAGCAGTAGACAAGGATGGAGGCTCAGCGATAAGATGTATTACTGATGCTAGTAGACCACGAGATGTGAGCATTAATAATTTTATGGATGATGTGGTGGAAGAATTTAGTTATGTGTCTGTGAAGAATATTGCTAAAGAAATGATACCTGATTGTTTTATGACCGTTTTGGATATTAAAGGGGCTTATCGTAGTATTCCTGTATGTGGGGAACAACATACGTTGCAAGGTTTCAGATGGAATGTTTACGGTATTGATGAATTCTTAGTAAATAATAGTTTGGCTTTTGGCCTGAAATCAGCTCCTTTCTTATTTACACAATTTACAGATTTTGTGGTGAGATGTATGCGGTCACGTGGGTTTTTGAGAGTTTACGGTTATCTAGATGATTTCTTAATCATGGAAAGTGATTGTGTCAGCTGTTGGCAGGCTTTGTATGTGTTGATTAATTTGCTAAGACAATTTGGGTTTTATATTAATTATAAAAAGATTATTAGCCCGACTCAGAGGATACGTTATTTAGGTATCGAATTGAGTTCAGTAGACATGAAATTATATTTGCCTAAAGATAAGTTGTTTAATTTGGCGAATTTGATTGACGAATTTCTGTTGTTGAAAAGCTGTACAAAGAAGAAATTACAAAGTTTGGTGGGCATTCTGTCCCATTGTAGTACAATAATTCGAGGTGTACTGTCAGCTAGGGACAAACCTAGTACCTCAACATCTATAGGGTACTGTCAGCTAGGGACAAACACTGGTACTTCAACGTCTATAGGGTCCTATCAGCTGGGGACAAACACTGGTACCTCAACATCTATAGGGTACTGTCAGCTAGGGACAAACACTGGTACCTCAACATCTGTAGGGTACTGTCAGCTAGGGACAAACACTGGTTCCTCAACATCTATAGGGTACTGTCAGCTAGGGACAAACACTGGTACCTCAACATCTATAGGGTACTGTCAGCTAGGGACAAACACTAGTACCTCAACATCTATAGGGTACTGTCAGCTAGGGACAAACACTAGTACCTCAACATCTATAAGGTACTGTCAGCTAGGGACAAACACTAGTACCTCAACATCTATAAGGTACTGTCAGCTAGGGACAAACACTGGTACTGTCAGCTAGGGACAAACACTGGTACCTCAACATCTATAGAGTGTACTCACTAGGGTGGAATTCAAACACTGGTACCTCAATATCCATATAGGGTTATGCTATAATAGGATATGTACTAAACAGGGGTAGACACTAACTTTCTCAGTGATGGGCCACCTGGTCATGTAGCTTCAAAAATCGATATGTCTAGACTTTCAGCTGTGGGCCAAGAGAGAATTTTTTTTTTTCATAGAAAAATGTATTTCCATGGTAAAATAAAACCAAATTTCCCCATTTCCTCACATTTTCATCTTCCCAACGAAATGTTATATGCTTATACTTACCAGGTACAGTCGCCTCATATATTATGCAAAGTTTCCTGTGGGCCACCCAGCCCCATTGGAAGGGAACTCAGTATGAAATTATTGGCCTTTGGCTAACAGGCCAGTGTCAGTGTCTACCCCTGCTAAAGACAGTCTCATCGGATGATTCGATCCTCTCCAGCTGGCTTCATGATGTGTTTCACAATGATTTTTTTTAAGAGGAGGATTATTTACATACAGACCTTTAGTGACTTTCATTTAAACTTCCATAATAAAGGTGAACAGTATGCATGTAGTTTCCTCACATAGGATCTGCTCTTGAAGTTACCATGGTTTGTACTCATTTCTCAACTTTGTCCTTTTGATAACAGGCATGATAAACTATCCACTCTCTCTTTACAGTGCAGCCTGTGACGTTTGATGATGTAGAATGTGCAGCATCCTTCACGGCATCAGGTAAAGAGTACTGCATCACCTCAGGGGAGAGAACTAACACTACACTAAAACAAGCCTCCACCCTGTGTGCCGCCCTGGGCTACATGCTGGTACACTTCTCTAATACAGACGAGTGGGACGAGTTCAACACTGCCTTACAGGATGAGGAACCCAGGTAAGTAGTGGTTTAGTAAACCTTTAAGGATGGCATGGTGCATTAATGCATCATGCCCCTGGTCATCATGATGCATGAATTCCACCCTGGTGAGTAACTCACCCACGCTGCATTCAAGCATCATGCCAACAGGGTTTAGACACTCCTGAAGGGTCGACATGATGCACCAATACAGCACTGCCGGGCTGCATTGGTGCATCCTGACAACAAATGCCATCTTTTAGCGACATTTATCCTTAAAGGGTTAACCTCAGCCACCCATGCACCTAGATTTGCGAACTACCTGAAATGCTTCCTCACCTGAATCCAAGTTCACTTTGTAAATTGAGGATATTTTGAAAGGTTTTTATTTCTAGGCCAAAACTTGCATTTGTCTAAGTCTAGGACTGCAGGTGAATGAATTAAGAGCTGAACTCAGAACTCTAAATCTGCAGCTTCATGCTTCAAATGTCCTCCTTGGCTTTGTAGACTTTAAAAAGGAGAAACACATAGGAATGAAAAAACATGGCGGCATCCGGCTAGCAGCGGGGAAACGGCTCCCTGGCGAATTTCGACACAAGACGGGGTTTAATTGTTAACGCTTGACTCTGTGAATGGCCCAAACATTCTTCAAGGTGTAAGGAACAACTAGACCTACATAATATCCATTTTGAACGTCAACCATGTCCAAGAAAGCGAAAAAGGACCTGCTCGCACACGGGGCGAGTACTTTTGACATTGTGGTAGCCGTCAACCTACTGGGAGAGCGCATGGTGAAACAAGAACGTCTGTCAACTGACTTCTTGGAGACGCTAGACGGGATAAACAAGACATTAACCACCATTCAGGAAAATGCTGAGACTACCAAGACCAGTCTGGACACCATTACAACAAGATTAACAACCGTAGAAGGTGGGTTGAGTGGATTGACAACCACCCTGGGTAACCTAAATAATTCATTAAAGTCAATCAGCGAGGTGTCAATCGCTCAGACCAGAGTGTTGACAGACCACACGCTACGCTTTGACAAGGCCGACACCGCATACAAAAAAAAGGTGGTGGTGATTGAAGGATATCCAGACAAACAGGGCGAAAATCTGAATGAGGTAGTAGGAAACCTCCTGAAGGAGACTGGAATGAATGTTGGCATAGAAACGGTCGAAAATGTGATGCGGGTTGGCCCCCTACCAGCCCCACCCAGAAACCAAGATGGCGGAAACAACAACAAAAGGAGACGATCGCGACCGATCAGGTTTGAGTTTGTACGTGACAATATTAAGGCTACTATGATGAAGAATCTCAGAAATCTGAAGGGAAAGAACCAGTGGTTGAATGTGTCCATTGGGGATGAGTTGGACGAGGAAGAGAGGAGGCAGTTCATGGACCTGAGATCGATTTATTTCTTGGCGAAAAAACAAAATGTCTCAGCGCAGCTGCGTCAACGCTCTGTTATACTAAACAACAAGACATATAAACATCATCAACTGTCACAACTGCCTATAGCAGGACTTGATTTAGAGCAGGCCACAACCAACGAAACACCAGACGGGATCCTCTTTTGATCACAGCATAATAGATTATCCAATCTATTTCCGTGCAAGGTTGACTTCAATGGGACCACCTTTACCAGCGTAGAGCAGGCCTACCAAGTGACTCGTGCTATGGAATGTCACAACCCTCCAGCAGCAAAGCGAATGATGGACATGTCGTGCCCCTTTAAAATCATGTCTGAAGCGAAAGGAGTAAGGCAAACTGTCGAGTGGGCTCAAAAGGCTGAAGGTATCATGGAAAAACTGAATAAAATCAAATTTTCAGAGCCCTCCATGAAGGACTACCTACTGCGAACAGGGGATAAACATCTCTATGAGGCAAGCTATCACCCCATCTGGGGCTCAGGGTACCATTTGGGCGAGTTCAAAAACTGCAAACAAGACACTCTGAAAGCTGAAAATCTTCACGGTATAGTGTTAGAAAGGATTAGAGCAGCGTTCAAGCCACAGCCAGAGCAAGACCAACCAGACCAGCCCGATCCAAACGAACCTGCGACGCACACGCCCCCTGACGACACTCCTGAGCAGCCCGAGCAGCTAGCAGCTGAAACCTGAATGACATCTATTGTAAAACTACATGTTAAATCCTTTGACTTTTTCTAAATTAAATTACTATAAACTTCAAGGTTAATAATTAATACGCTTCTAATGCGAAAAAACCTTTTATTTTTTATTTTTCTAAATTTTCTATAGAAATATTTAGGCTCCAACTTAATTTCATACATTCATTGTTTTAATTTTAAAAAATTACTGTCAAGTCTTCTATAGGCTTTCTGGTCTTGTGGTGTATTGTATAGTGCCTTAAACTTACCGGTAGTGAGCTCATACAGGCTTTTGGGACCCTAAACAAACCATAGCAAGATAAGACTTTGAGTCTGTCTATATAATTATAATGTTTTATTTTCCTTTTATTGTTAAATGAGTTTAACTTAAATCTTAGTCCTTGAATTTGTCAAAGGTGTATAGTTTAAAAGAGGGATAAAACATGACTGTGGCTGTCTAATAACATATGTATGTAAAGGTGACACTGTTTCAGTGCTTTGAAAGGCGTGCACGGTATTGGTCTGATCTCTCATGTTTATGTGACCATATAAGTTTCATGTTATAATTTTTTCTTTTTATTGTTAAACTTGATTAACTTAAATCTTAGTCCTTGAATTTGTCAAAGGTGCATAGTTTTAAAGAAGGATAAAACATGACTGTCGCTGTTTAATAATATATGTATGTAAAGGTGACGCTACTTTAGGTATGGTATTGGTCTGATCTCTCGTGTATATGTGACCATATAAGTTCAAGTTTGGGAGATTTGTCATTTAAACAATTGTTCATGTTATAATTTTTTTCATGTTATGTCGAGTCGTCTTTTGATTCCTAAGCCTCAGAGCTAACCAATGTAGTTTACATGAGTAGCCAAAAGAGCAGTAGACTCATGTTGGGGGGGAGTATTTTTTTCTTTTTTGATATGTTTTATGATTGAAATGATAGGAAAATATTTGTCCTTGTATATTTTGAAAAACTTTAACGAGTGTATTGAGGACCCCCAAAAAAGCTTCTATGCCTGACTTTAAAAAGGGTACCTCGCTTGTGCATCTAAATGCTAGGAGTATCAGAAACAAAACTACCGGTATGAAAACTGAATTAATGAATTGTGATATAGATATAGTGTTATTTTCCGAGACATGGTTAAAAGATGAAGATGATGATACACTGTACTCTTTCCCTAAATATAATTTATTTAGATATGATAGGGTAAGCATCTATAGAGGAGGTGGTCTCTGTGCATATATAGATAAAAATGTATCATGCTCAACCGACAAATTCAGTACGCTAAAAAGATGCAATCCTGACATAGAATGTCAATGGCTACTTTCAATTAAAGGCATATCAAAGCGCTCCTTGGTGTGTAATGTATATCGTCCACCCAGTGGCTCTGTGTTGAATTTCTGTAATACTAGGAAGGCTTTGTTGCTACAGGTAGAGAATTTGAATGGATATGATGTATTTGTGATCGGTGACTTTAATGTGAATTTTTTACAAAATAATAATGACAAAAGGATATTGGTTGAATGTTTAGATCAATTTAATTTAATTCAAATTATAAAGGAGATAACTACAACTTCAGGCAGCAATACTTGCATAGATTTAATTTTTACAAATTGTGAGAATATAATTTCTTCTGGTCCTTTAAACGTTCATTTAAGCGACCACTTACCGGTACACATTATTAAACGCCATGAACATGTAAAACATGGCTACAGGTTATTTAAAGGCAGATTTCAATATGGAAAACTACCTTGAAAGCATTGAAAACTGCAGCTGGGAATATTTTGATAATTGTACAAATGCAGAGGAGTGTTGGGAAACATATGTCAATATACTTAAGCGTATGTTAGACGTGGTTTGTCCTGTCAAGGAGTTTAGAGTTTTGGATAAACCGGATCCCTGGTTCACTAATTATCATATTGAACGGATTACTGATAAAAATAATTTATTGAAGGATGCCAGACAGTCAACTTGCATTTTAGCTTGGAGACGAGCCAGACTGCTAAAAAATATTGTAAATGCAGAAATTGACGAAGCGAGAAATAATTATTATAAGGATTTGAGTACAGCTAATTATAAGGATTCTAAGTCTTTTTGGGCTGTGGTTAAAGACATTCTACCGGGTAAAGGCAAATCCAAAGCAATAAATTTGGTTAATGATACAGGGGAACAGGTTCCACTTGAAGACACATCTTCCTTTATAAATTCTTTTTTCGCAGAGATAGGCCCAAAATTGGCTGAAGCACATGACGCAGAGTATGAGTTCAATGGTGTTCGCTGTGATGTTCCAATGCCTGACTTTAATTTTTCTGACGAAGATATTATCGAGTGTGTGGAAAATATAGATGTATCTAAGTCGTCTGCAATAGAGTACTTACCAACCAATATATTTAAGCAAGCTGTTCTACATATGCCAAATAGATTTATAAAAATTATTAAATTGGTAATTGAAAATTCTGAAATTCCAAATTCCTGGAAAATTGCCACAGTCACCCCCTTACCCAAGGGGGGGACCTTACTAATGTCTCAAATTTTAGACCGATAAGCGTTTTACCTGTCCCAGGCAAGGTACTAGAAAGACTAATGCACACAAAAATTTCGGAACATTTGGATTTAAATTCTGTACTGAGTAAAATTCAAGGCGGATATCAGAAAAATAAATCAACTCTTGATTCTATTTCCCTTTTGATAAATGATATCTTACACAATAGAAATAAAGGAAATATAAGCCTTGCAGCCTTTATAGACATTAAAAAGGCATTTGATTCTGTAAATTATATTATTTTATAAAAAAAATTGGAAGAATATGGCATACGTGATAGAAATTTGACTTTGATTGAAAATTACCTATCCAGACGACAACAGTGCTCGGTTGCAAATGCTATTAAGTCTTCCATGCTTCCCCTAACCTGTGGAGTCCCGCAAGGGTCGATACTAGGCCCACTATTTTTCTTATTATATATAAACGACTGCATTTCTGAGGGTGATGACCATTCTACAATATTATACGCTGACGACTCAGTACTCTATGTATCTGGAAAAAGTTTTAATGTATTGTCTGATAGACTCTCCTTGGCTTTAAATAGGTTTTCCTCTTGGTCTTCTAGAAATAAATTAACCATAAATGAGAACAAAACTAAAATTATGGTCTTTAGCTCTAAGAAAAAAAAGAAAAATCTCCAGAAACCTAATATTTTATTAAATGGCAAGCCGTTAAGGTGGTGCCATCTTACAAGTACCTTGGGGTAATGCTTGATGAGGAGTTGAGCCTGGAAAGCCATGTGAGAGTTTTAATTAGAAATACTAGATTTAAATCACTGCTATTGTATGAGCTGAAAGATTGTATAGGAAATAGTGGACTTCTACGTATATATATTTCCCATGTATTATCAGCAATTGATTACTGTGATATTCTTTATAATGGTGCAACGGTGAACTCTTTAGGGGAACTTCAGAGACTCCAAAATAAGTGTTTAAAAACATGCATGTCTAAGCACATTTTAACGCCTACAGAACTGATACATGCATTAGCTACTTTACCTACTCTTGAACATAGACGAGTGTATCATGCCAGAATTCAAGCATTTAAAAGAGCCCAATTTGAGTGTCTTAAGGAAAAAAAAGTAAGAGTTACTCGTCTATCACAAGCACCGACCTTGGCCTATTCCAAAATTAATAATGCTGCATATGAAAATTGTACTGAGGTACTGTGTGCACAGCAATGGAATGCCCTAGATTAAAGCACGAGAAATATTGTAGATTTTGAGGTTTTCAAAGGTAAAATGAAGGAGTTAATGATGAAAACTGTACCAAAAAAAACGGAGGGACTGTAAGGTACTGTCTTTCAATCTAAGTATTGCTTTTTTAAATTTATAGGGTACTTCGATTTTTTTAAGAGTTTTTTTCTTTAAAGGGAGAGGGCATTACAAGATTTTATGTGTAAGAAATACCGCCTTGTTTCTATAAGAACTTGTTTATTCTGTAAGATGGTTGTATGACTGGTAATTTATGTGTTGCTACCGTAACAACAGCTTGCTGATGGTACGACACTAACTTATATTTGCAGTACCTTGAACATATAAGTGTCCTTTAATATCTGTATCATGTGTTTATAAAATGTCAAGGATCTCAATATTCAAATTGTGTATATTTTCATGATAAATGATGATAAATCATAAGAAATGTAACTCGTCCCTGACGGGCATCGATGGACACCGATATTTATATGTACTTGAATCACTTCACAAATACGCAAATATAGTGTAAATTTGTTCAAAAAAAACATCTAATCAAATCACCTTTATTGCTTTTTTTTCAGTGTCACAAGTTATTGGATGAGAATAAGATGGAAGGAGTCGCTGTCTAATTTCACAGATCTGCTTCTGACCAGCAAACTGGCCTGGACACCTGATGTATCCAAGACCTCGTATTGTATGATTGGTGTGGCCGGCCATAATCCCACATTCAAGTCAGAACCATGTGAACATGGACTGAACACTACGGGCAACGTGTGTGAGAGAACACCAGGTGAGGTACTTGGATGCCTGCACTGTGTGAATGTTCACATTTAAGTTAATTTAAGAATACACAAAGGAGCACTTTAAGTTCAGTAATATGTCATGTAAATGTCACAGATGGCTATAAAGTGGCTTTAAGCTGCATTTAGGGGAGTTAGATGTGCTTAATGTGCTTCTTGAAAAAATATTGGATGTGATTGAATGTGAACCTTCATGCAATGCTGGTTACTGCTTGACATCCTGATTAAACACTTAAGCATCACAAACTGCTTTAATGCTCTCTTTTTTTCATGCCACGGACCAGCATAATTATGCTCATCCTAAAACCCCAGCTTTAAGACAGATTTTATTTGGGATTTATTTTTCCTACAAGACATTCTTTTAAGATCAGGGACGGTTCGTCTTTAAGGTGTTTTTTTTAAATATAATATTATTGCATTATAGTTAAACCCATTTTAAAGTTTATTGTACTAGATGGTCGTCTCAAAGAAATCTGTTATAAGCCAGTGTTTTAGAGGTGCGGGGTCATATTACCGTAAATTACCACATTTATCCCACAGGTTATACACACACCAAACCTCCAGTGTATGTTATATAATGTTCTCAAACTCTAGGTGCGGGTAATACAAGGGTTTTGCAAGTAAAGTACAATACACGTGCGGGTTCAGCGCCCACATGTGGGTTATGTGTGTGGTGCTTGTTATACACAGGAATTTACAGTATCATGCAAATCTGTAATCTGTAAGCATTCATGTTGCTCCAGGTGTCCCTTGCCTGCTGTCATCACCTGTCCCATCAGGACACCAGTACTGTGAAGTGTTTGGTGAATTCACACATGACCAGGCACACACACTTTGTAACCTGCTGGGAGATGGTTATGAATTGGCTGCATTCCCACAACAGCTTGACTGGACTGAGCTCAAAGCCATCTTACTGGAGAATGGGATTGCCTATTTGGATATGCAGTAAGTACAACAGTTTTGATTTTGACAGTTTTCTATTTAACTAGCAAAGCTTGGAGGACGAAATTTGAGCAAATGCTGATATTAATTAGTGTATGTCCAGGTTTGGCACCTTATTTGCCTCTAAGATATTGTTACGATTAGTTTGTGCATAGTGGGAGGCAACAGGAACCGGGTTCAGTGTGTGGGCAGTCAATATTAGGTTACCACTTCAGACACTCGTTATGATACTCCCGTATCCATTATGGCTGACGTCCTTTAGGTCTGAGCAGGAGACTTTATTGACGACAACTAAGGCTGCTGTCATGAAGTCCACTCACACTGAGGGGCTTCATGGCAGTGATCTTGCCTACCGTAACTACTTCTTGTTTTATTCAGCTGCATGCCTGGGCAGTTGTAAGAATGGCATGCATCATTAGCAATCTCTTCTGAATTAGAAAATAAATAACTTCATGATTTTTCCCTCTCATGTAGTATGATGCACATGGGACTCAGGAAATCCCCCTTCTGGTCCTGGTCAGGGACTGGGTGTCCACTCACATACAACACTACATGGGGAACATCCTACCCGAGGTCAGATCATGCCTGTGGAGTCATCAACTCCAACACCCAACGCTGGCAGTCAAGGTGGTGTGGTCAAGCCCTCAACGCCATGTGTGAGTATCATTAGTGCTGTGCTGTAGATCTGTTAGGAACATAGGATACATGTCATATTCAAATGTCCATTTTAGGGAGTCATTTATTAACAAGAGGGGGTGGTGGATTTGGGAGGGGGGGCCAAAAAAACTTGGGCCCCTTGAAGGGGGGGGGGAGACCAAACAAATACATCCCTTTTTAGTGAAAAAGTGTGCTTGTTACTAAAGCTCACAGTTGCCAGGTGCGCTCAATTTCAACCTGCCTAAGGGGGACTGAAAAGTCTTTGATCCGCTGGCCACAAATCCCCTGCACCCTACCGGAAGCAAGGCGGCAGTGGCAGTCAAGTCACAGCATCACTAACGGGAAGATCTCCCCTCCTCCTCCTGGGGGTTAATAACCGCACTTACCCACTAGTCTTGCCTATTTGACTAATACCTGGTGATTGGTTTGAGATGGGTTTGTGTGTGTTATTTAGACAGTAAGTTTCTTTTGTTTACCCAGCCGACTGTGAAATAATCATGCATATGGTACTATTTTATATCCTACATGGCAATGGGACCTGGGATTATTGCAGCATTCCAATTTGGCCTTACCATCATCAACCTTAGCTGTGCTTCCCACCTTTCTCTACAATAGTATACCCAGAAACAATTTAGTTTTGACTGGAAATCTACAATTGAAGAAAAGTGTGGTGCGTCTAAACACATTTTACAGCCACATTTAACATACATTTTTTGTAACACATTTGCATCATTTCCAGAAGTGTTGATCTCAAAAGTGTGTTGATAAAAAGCGTCATAATTTCTCAATGCAGGATGTCAGACCCGGTTGGGACTTTCTACAATGCGCTAGGACCACACTCTACCGTATGACGGACAAGCCAGAGCCACCTGCCTTATATAGGGCTCCAGGTCAGCTGGCTCTTGTCCCACACCTAGCACTGCCCTCACACACATACACACCTGTAAGGAGGGTGTATATGGGGGGCCTGATTCACCCTCCCCTTAGTAGCACTGCTCCCACCTGGTGGGTGGGGTGACTGGGGGTTGGGCAAGATCTAGGTTGTTGCACACTAGACTTGCCACTCTCCCTAGGCCTATACTGGATAGACAGGGATATTTATTTTTTACATTTGTATGAAAAAAATAGGTCCAGTTGATATTCCATCAACCGACGGCGGGTGAACCGGGTATACGGTTTCGACACTAGTCTCATCAGGAGTTTTGTGGTGGTAGGGAGGCTGTCCCTGTTTCAGAGTTTTCTAGACTCTAAAGGGCAGGGTGTACCTGTATAGGACTAGTTTTTTAGTAGACTTGTCCCCCAACCCTATACCAAGGGGTTGGTAGAGCTGACTTCTTTTATTTAGATAAAAGATGCCATGCTGTGTGTGCTAGTTTTCATTATGAAAAAACCCATGTAGGCTGGGTGGTGTGTGTCGGTTGCCTGGCAACCGGGGAGCTGGAAACTTGTCCCGGTAGTATGGGATCAGCATCAGTGTTAACTGATTTATTAAAAACTTGTATAATCCAGAATGGACACTGAAGACAATATTTGTTAGGTATCACTTCAGGTCTCAACTGTCACTAAGTCGAGGGTCGCACAGATTTTATTTATTAGATAAAAAATGTTCCGGTACAAAATTTTTTAATTTCTCAATGCATGTTCCCGTTAAACCCACATTTTATAGTGTATTTGATGAATGAATACACAATGTATTTCATCCTCTAAACTAATTACAGAATGTGATGTTTGCAGGCATGTTGTCTGACCAGATGTTCAGCAGTCCACCACAGCAGGAGCTGTCTGCAGCTGGTTGTGGCATCAGTGTTAGCTCTACCTCTACTCAGCTGCCCACCACAACAGCTCACATACAAGGTGCGTTTACTCCTGTCCATAGATCCTTCTGGAGGACAGCTCTGGTAACAAGTATTATGACCTTAAACCTGGATTTTGCTGGATTAGGGAAACTACTGCTTGTGGTTTGGGACTACTCCCAAGGTGTGTACCTTTTAGTGGGAACTAGTAACATTCTCAAGTCAGCCCTTTTGACAAATTATTGTCAGGAAAATGTGATAACTATTCTTGGTGAGTAAGACAAAAGTCAAGTTTTAGAAACAATTCACAAATTTCAGTATTATCTAAAACTTGAATTAAAACTTGTTATCATCCTGGCTTATAATTCTCTTCCCCAACAACCATGGAAAGCCATCTTACTGCTTCTGAATCCTTCTCAATAGATGCTGTCCCCAGCAAAACTGATGCTGTCACAACCAAGACTGATGCTGGCACCAAAACTGATGCTGTCAAGCCCGACACTTATACTGTCAACACTGACACTGATGCTGTCAACACTGACACTGATGTTGTCAGCACTGATGCTGTCACAACCAAGACTGATGCTGTCAACACTGACACTGATGCTGTCAACACTGATGCTGTCACAACCAAGACTGATGCTGTCAACACTGACACTGATGTTGTCAACACTGACACTGATCTCGTCACCTCCAGAAGTGATGCTCTCACTACCAACATTGGATCTGATGCTGTCACAACCAGAATTGATGCTGTCACCACCAAGACTTCTGCTTCTTCTGTGTCACCACTACCATACCTAACTAAACCTACAGCTGCAAATGGTGATTATCATCATCATGAATCTGAAATGGATATATCTTTTTAGATACAGTCAGTTTTTAACTATCAATTCATGCAATGCAGGGTAAAATACCTGTAATATTGTGTACTTATAGACCACTGAATAACTATTAGATTAATCATCATTACTAGATATACTGATCATTAGATATGTTTTATCTATTTCCTTTAGCTACAGAGTGCCCCCAGAGCCCTGTGGTGAGGGACGTCCTGGTTCAGATGGTATCACAGAGCAGCTACATCTACACCTGTAAGCAGGGTTTCACGTTTGATGATGGAACAACAAGTAAAAAGATTCTTTGTTCCCCTGAAGGAACTTGGATGCCAGAGATAAGTAACTGTAATAGTGAGTATTTTCATATCTTATTTTGCTGAATATTTTCTAATATAGGACTTATAACATGCCCCAAAGGAGAGCTAGATGGGGTGTTTTCTATTAGAATATAATAAAACTATGTCACCAAATTCAAGCAGATTCAGATGTAGGCTTATTTAGTATGCCAACGGATATGTGAATTTTACACTATCAGCAACTGATGCTGTCACAACCGCTATCGCCAAATCGTTTTGATTTTCACCAAAAAAATATAGGTTTACACTTTAATACAAAATAGTTTTATTGATTATGTATTAACAATATCACAACAAACCTCATAATTATCCTTCCCTTCAGTTATCAAGTGTCCTGCCATAGACACAAGTAACCCATGGAGGCTGAGCACTGAGGACAGGTATATTGGTGTCACTGTCACACTAACCTGCCACGTGGGTCACAAGTTCAAGGATGGCAGCCGTGTCCGCAGTGTTCTCTGTCTACGTACAGGGGACTGGTCAGGTCAACCTGAGCCTTGTTCTCGTAAGTGTCTTGTATTCAAATCAACTCAGCGTTACAAATATGAAACAGTTTGCAGCACTGGATGACTGCTACATAACATGTATTACTTCCTGTAATATTTTGCTACACATTTGTACACAGTTCCGTATACAGTTCAGCAAATAAAGTAATGGCCCGATTCAGGGCCCCAGCACTTATAAACTTCAAGGCCCTGTTACCCCTTGCGCTTATACAGGAACCTGCATCCTATAATTATGACTCCTTTTAAAGGTAGAAGCCAGGGTTCGGTCAATTTTTTGATCTACCAACAATTTCTCTTAATCACTTGGGACTATATTAGTTTGATACATGATGATGGCTCTGTCTCACAACCTTGAGCTAATGTTTTTGTCTCTGACCGGGTACCGTCTCTGACCAGGTGCCGTCCCTGACCGGGTGCGGTCTCTGACCTGGTGTCAGAAAAAAGTGCTTTTTTTAAAGTTTAACCTATACTCATATGTATAAGGATTTGTAAAAACTTTATGGCAGCTGTTACGTAATTCTTATTAGCCTACTGTTGTTGGTAGAACATAACTAAACTCCCAAAGTTACATCCGGTCAGAGACGGCGCCCGGTCAGAGACGGCACCTGGTCAGAGACGGCACCCGGTCAGAGACAAAAACATTGGCTCAAGGTCTTGAGACACAGCCTTATATAATAAAAGCAAAAAAATCAATACTTCATAGTGCTAGATTTTGATATATTAGCAATTGAAGATAGGAAACCCTTAACAATAGCCAGCTATGGGAAAATCCCTATTTTTTCATTTTTTTTCAACTTTTTGAAAATTTAGATTAAAATCAGTTAATACCTGTGTCTTTCTCATAGGTATTGGCTGTGCTGAGGGTATCCTCTATGGTGACAGAAAGGAGACAAGATGTGACAAGGACCAGAGACAGAAGACTGGTGTCACACACTCTGTGTCTGTGTGTACATCCACAGGATCTCTGAGTCCTCCTATCAGTCCCTGCTCAGGTTAGTTCTTATCTAGTTGATGCTGTATAAGTATTTGGTGTCCGAGAGAACAACTTTAACTGCTTCCTAAAGATCGTCCATTACTACAATAAAGACTTTAAGGCATTCCTGTAGGGAGTGAAATTCTATGATTTACGAGGTCGGACAGCCAAACCCATCAGAATCTAAGATGGTTATAATCCTTCTTACTTTCATAATATGCTTTATGATATGGTAAATAATTAGCCTATTTACACTCATGACACGCCCCCACCTTTAACTTTTATCTTCCATTTAGAGAAGGGAGCTCTAATTTGAAACAGCACTTATTCAAAAGACCTGGCCCTAAAATTGCCATCTTGGTAATTCAACCATTTGTTGGAATTTCCAGCTGGAGGCTGCAGTCCAGTGCCTTACTATGACCACACCACCATCAGCAGCAGCAGTACACACTCTGGGAGCTCAGTCAGTGTGACCTGTGAGGTGGGCTACAGGTACCCAGATGGCACCAAGACTAAGGTCCTAACTTGTACTGGTACAGGAGACTGGGACCCAGATCACCTACCAGCCTGCCTGAGTGAGCAATTATATAATAGTTACTAGAGTACTTTAAGCCTAAGAAAAAAACTTATACAAGAAAGAAGTGAATGCAGAAATTTTCATTGACACTGCTCAGCCCAACACTGGGATTCATATACAATTATTGACCATCAGAGACATAATCTAAAAGTAGGCAGTTCTGGTCAGTGACGGGTCCCATGAAGAGGAGTGAGGGAGACATGGTATTTTAACTCAAACCAATTTAAATTTAAAATAAAATCCAACATGAGTGAGATCCGTCAGTAGTCCCCACATGAGGCCTTTTGGTAGTATTTTGTTGTTAAGGGGGGGGGGGGGCACTTTTTCCAGATCCTGTGTACAGAAGTAGACATACAGAATGGCACTACACTGTGTGCCATAGCAGTTTGGTACATCAGGATTCATTTTACAAAAGAGGGAAGACGCTGTTGCCATGCAAAGTAAATCCTAATCTAACTAGGTTATAAGAGATGGGTATGGCATTTTTTGTTTCATTAATAATGATGGGCCAAGTTTTTTTCTCAAATTTGGGTGTCTGTTTATGGTAGGCCAAGATAAGGTGATGGCAAATTAATACCTTAATACCTTACCAAAATACCTTTCATAAATGTGTCTAATATTGTTTAATACCTTACAGAGGTGACCTGCCCCCCTGTACAGAAGGTGTACAAGGCTGCAGCTAACACTACCATGGCCGTGTATGGTACCAGGGTGCTGTTTACATGTGTGTCAGGATACTGGTTCTCCAAACAGAGAATCCCAACACAGTTGGTGTCATGTCTAGACACTGGGAAATGGTCAGATAAGCTTCCTAACTGTAAAGGTAGAATACATGTTGTAGACATATTAACCCAACTGATGATTTTTTCTTGATAATAAGTCTGATAATGTTATGAAAATGATTTGTTTTAGTCAATTGAATCACAAAATAATAACTATAAACAAGCATACCCTGAATAACCAGTAAAAAGAGAATGACTGTTCTGATGATATTATGGAGATATAACTATATGTTAACAACAAATAAGAATAGGGTATGTATACATTAATTCAACCTTTCTCACAATTTTATTCAGTGATCACATGTAAAATGCCAATCTCGGGAAACTTCATTGAGACAAATTCAACAGTTGATGAGCCCACTCTCAACACTGTGGTGAATTTCTACTGTCTAAGAGGCTACAAGCTTCACACTGGAACCCCCCAGGCACTTCTCAGTTGTGAACAGGATGGGAAATGGTACATGCCTGCCTGGAGTAAGGACAGCAGCCATAAGTGGAGATCTATTTTTGATGTGGAGTACATCAATGATGGATGTCTGGGTGAGTTCATGTAATACACAGTTCCAAGGTTGATGACTCTCACACAATTTACAATTTGAAAGCTCAATGCTACTTATGTAAAATTACATCCTAGCCTCAATAGGGTGCTGGACCAGCTGGTGTCTATAGATTGTCAGAGGACCTAGAACTGTTATTGCTGTTTCTGTTCCTTTACAGCAAAGACTTGTCCTGTGGTAGAAATAAAGCTGAACTCCGATGTATGTTCTATAAATGCCACTGTGGGCAGTGTTGTCACCCAGACATGTCACCATGGCTACCTAACAACAACAAATGACACCTCTATGACTGTTGGATGTGGAAAAGACCTAACCTGGAATGGAACACTGCCTGACTGTGAACGTAAATATTGCTGAACTCCTAGGAGATATACCTTACTCTCAAAATGTAGTGCAATAGAACTATTCTAGATCTGAAAGAAATTAATGCATATTATGCCCCTGAGTAGGTCTGCTGAATTGTGAGCGTAAATACTGCTGAACCCCTGGGAGATATATATACCTTAACAAAATTAAAGCGCAATAACACTGTTATAAATCGATGCATGTTATTTCCTTGAGTAGGCACCTTTTGGAAAGATGATTTTGTTCTTCTGCATCTAATTTGTTCCACTCTTTATGAAAAGAGGGTGTTGTTATTGATGACAGCATGTCCTGTAAAAATACCTTTCAGCTGTCAGATGCCCAGAGATCCCTGATGTCCCAAACACCCTCAGAGAAGGAGATACGGCTGTGTTTGGAAGCACAGTGAACTACACCTGTGACCAGGGTCATCAGTTCCCGAATACAGCCAGGAGGATGTCAGTTAACTGTACAGCTGATGGGACATGGACAGGACGCTACCTACAGGAGGGATGTACAGGTGTGTATAATAATACAGTCACAACCAAGTAGGCACAGAATATTGAATCAACATTGAGAACTGGTTGACAATGGTGATTCAATGTTGATTCAACATTGATGTGAATTGTGTGCCTATTGGGAAGGGTGTTAAAGCCATTACTCCTACACAACTCCTGACAAAAAATATACTGTGAAAATTAGATATCAGGTTTGCCCAGTAATGGTTTCAGTGATGTTTACTCCTATTGAATATGCTAATTACCTTCTTGCCTAATGCCAATGCATGGAGTAAAACCTTTTTTTTTGATTCATGCTTTGCCATTTTTATTTCTTCACATCTGACATGTCCCTATTTTATCTCTGGTTACAGCTGTACACTGCCCCCCAGTTCCTATTGTCATGAACAGCCGTACCAGCAGCCTGAGCACCACGTATGGCAGTGTGGTCACCTACAGCTGTCTGCATGGTTACATGATGGGGCATGTTACAGTCAGGAACACCACCATCACATGCACCCACACAGGGCAGTGGAGCCGACTACTACAGGACTGTCAAGGTAAAAGAATTCAGATTTTCCTTTCGTCAAGACATTTGTATATCATTAAGGTATAGGGCAAAGGTAAAGCAGAAAAGTGAAAGACCTACTGTTTATTTGAGGTCCTGTTTTAGCACTTAAGAAAATACCACTCTAACCAAGGGACTTAGAACCTGGTGTTTTAAAGTGATGGTGCATCATTTTGATTTGGCCTTGGTAAGAATGATCACGATGATTTATGCATTACCTTCTCCCTCATTGAATTTTCAGACATCCGCTGTGCTGTCATACCCGTGTGGGAGAACCTGGTAGTTGACACCCAGAAGCACATCTATAACACAGTGGTGAACGTGTCATGTTCTGAAGGTGTCTTCACCTCCACTAATGAGACGTCCTACCTCACAACCTGCAGCATTGATGGCCAATGGAACCCACCCATAGCAAACTGTGATGGTAAAGGGATTTGTTTACATTAATCAATACAGACTCTTTGAAAATCTCTTCATAGAAAACACTCACGATCCACCCATTCAGGGTTCACAGAGATTTATTCTGCTTTGTGCTAGGCCCCTTGTGTAACAGTGGAAAAACTGGTATTATTTACATAGACAATGGTTAATCATTCCTTTTCTTAGTAAATATCATGAAGACCAATAAGATTCCTATTTCCTCCTTATCCAGATGCACCAGAACCAGAGAAGACTCCCCCAACTGAGGCCCAGAATGCTGAGTCTATCGGCGTCTTCAGTGTCACCCTGGTGACAGTGGTATTCAGTCTCATAGCTCTGCTGGACATCCTCCACCACATAGCAAAGTAAAAAAAAACAATCTACATCAAAATGCATTATTGAAATGTGAAGTTGGATTTATGGCTTGCAGAAGGTATATTAGGCTTCATATTATCTCCATTCTACCAAATTACTCTTCAGGAAGAAAAGGCACCCACTGAGTTCAGCTGGCTGAACAACTTCATAAAAAGGATTACCCAACAATTTCTTGATAGGGTAACTTTACTAGTTCCAATTGTTCTTGTCTCTGCTCTTTAATGAGCTAAATTCAAGGTCTGATTGCTCCTAGAGGATTTTGTCCATAGCCTACAGAAATGTACCAACCTATTGGCATTGCTGCGGCACTATTGAATACTATAATGCCATATATCAGTTATAGTATTGTAGATCCATGATCTATAAGAACATTAAGAACAGGCTGTTTTCATCCTAAGTGCACCTTGAGTTTTTTTTAAAGGGTTCAACATTGAATTGACTGACATGAATGCGCGTATAATATATAGATATGTTGCAACTAACAAAAGAGAAGAAAAGGATTTATTAGTTGTGGAATAATCAAGGAAAACTCAGTACTGTACCTCAGGTTAAACAACTGCATCGCTAACTTCCAGTACCAATAAATATTACCAGGGAGGAATATATGTATATTGAAGATGCAGATGCAGTAAAAAGGAGTAGTAAAACGTTCTGTTGAATGTATGAGGGGCTCTGCCCTGCTTTCATGTTTTCCCTTAAATTGAATTTATTGAGGAAATTCGATAATATTCAGACAATGTTGCTGAGGTGGGTATTACCAACGTTAATGGCTCAAGACATGAAATTCTAGAAAATCAAAACAAGAATTTATGCTTAGAAGAAAGTAGTTAAATTTGGTAATTCAATGTGTTAGTTTGATGTACTTGACACAGTCTTTATTTTGAGACTAAGCTAACTGATGGAGATTCTCCTTACGTGGACTTTCTTAATATCATTCACTCTGAGAAGCGCCTGGCTCTTTTGTGTGTTTTCATTTTCGATTTTTTATAGAGTGTGTCTTATATATATGCAGTATATGAATAAGCACTGGCTTTTCAAGCACGTTTAGAGTTCTATCGTCCTTTATGAACAATGGGTATTGTATAGATAACAAAAATTTCATACCTCTGTAGACTGTGCTTTGAGTTGTAGGTTCACGCCTTTGGCTCTTATCGGATATCCACATGGTTCAGGTACTGTATGTATAAATAGTAATATGGTCAAAGTTAGCTGTGATGTGACCTGGCATACTAATAAAGAGAAGTTCCTAAAATTTGAAGTGGTTGTTGAGCCTCACGTTAATATGTACCGTATTTGTTATCTCATTGACTATGCTGCCCTATTCATGAACTGTTTTTTCTGTGTGTTGAACAGTGACGTTTCAACACTTGTTGTATTCTAAACACTGTATTTACACGAAGAAATCCTTATTGGCTTTGTTTGAAAGACTTAACTTGTTAAGAAATGTGGTCAATAAAATCTTACCAAACTCAAAACATCAAACCTTCCTTGCATCTTTAGTATGAGTCTTTTGTCATTACATATCAAAGAAAATTCAAAGAAAATCAAATCAAAGCTAAATACATCATCATCTCATATGCAAATCATGTGACCACTTTTCTAGGAACCTGGCTTCAAGAAGGATTATTACAAAAAGTTCAAAATACAAACATCTTAAGATGAAAATCTGAATTGTATATAAATGAGTCTTTATTTCAGTATATCATTAAAAAAGTCTTAGTAGTTTGCGATTAGTTTAACGGCTACAGAGTCAAACATGAGTTCATTCATACACACGTTCACAAGACCCATCATAATAATTACATGGATTCGCTGAAGCATAATTTTCCACATAAAGCAATTAACTTAACTACCAAGGATACCTAAGTAACTGTCACTTCTTTTTCTACGTTACATATAGTTTTTCTGCTGTATTGTAGACAGTTTAAACTCTTATAGAGCCAGCTGTAAATGGTTCAGTACATGTGTTTAATAGAATCTGCTTTGTGAATACATGAATACTGTAACCTATTAACGTTGGATCAATTCATCTATATACAGTACGATATAGTACCTATATAGCATGGCTTCCTTCTTCATATCTACATTTGACAGATACTGCTTATTGTTATAGAATATCAATTGTATAAGTTTAAGTAACATTCACTCCTACAAAAGAAAGCAAACAACTTGAAAATACTCAATAAAAAATTTCAAGTATTTGACATGCACAGCAATGAGAAATACAAATGCCTTTCTTACATACAATTAATGTATAAATCTACAAGGACCAATATAGACATTGAGCACTGTAAACAGCAGACAGCTGGAATGTAGGACTTACTTTGATACATTAATCAAATAATAATCAAATAATAAGCCCCTTCCCTACCATAGGTTTATCATTGACAAACCATATTCACCACAAAATAAACCACAGAGGGCTGTGACTGGGGCATATAAAGTGTCAATTTGTTAATTGAGTACAACAGAAGTGCACGTCTAGAATTCAGTATTTATCCAGAGGCTCCTGTTTCATAAGAGGCACTCTCTATATATAATCATGATGTGATATAATGAACAAAGTGGAATTCTAATCAAATGAGATAGCTGAAAAAAGGTTTGGCTTTAAGTTACATTGAAACCTGCGTTTTCGTGCAGTGATTATAATCCACCTCAGGACCACAGAAATGTTTGTTGCTAGGCAAGTAAACAATTAGAATAGCTGTTGCTAGGCAACTAGCTGTATAAGCAAAAAAACAATAGAACCATTGGATTACTAAGGCTGGATTTAGGGGATAGATATGATTATATTCAACCTTGGGAGCAGGGAAACATGTGTTGCTTGGCAGATAAACAATTAAAATAGCTGTTGTAGCAATAAACCAATAGAACCAGTGAATCTAGGGGGGGGGGTATGATACCTCAACAGCACAGATGTGTGTTTCTAGGCAGATAAACAATCAGAATAGCTGTTGCTAGGCAGCCAGCTGTATTAGCAACAAACCAATAGATTCCTTGGGCCCTATTTAGGTAGGGATAGGCAGTGTTAAAACTACATGCATGTAGCCAATCAAAGGTTGATAAATTCTACTGTTATCATATATATGCATAACTTTGTGATGTTACTCCTCAAAAACGAAATGGTGGCACCCATACTGACTTCTGGCCAAAGTGCAAACATCCTATGCCTCAAGCTTGTGGTGCCTAGCAGCACCACAAGGTAGGTATGCCACCCTTTCGGCATAAAAGGATTGTAAAACCTGATTCCAATGATGTGTGCGGTGATGAGAAACCATTTGATTGGCCTTATATATTGATGTCAGTCCTGAACAAGTGAAAACACAAGAGAAAGTGCATGGCCGTTTAACTCTCCAGGAGGGTGTTTTTCCCCATTGGTCCTATACAGACCCTTTATGGAGCTAACATACGGACCATATACGGGATCCGTGTTGGGAAGCACAAAAAACTTTTTTTTTCAACCTCTGTATCATGTCCGTATGTGCATAATGGATTTGCATAAATTCTGCTGCATACTGCATACCAATACGGCACTCACCTGCCCTAATTGTAAAAATGTACAAAATCCAGTCTACATTCCAGGGAACCCCTAGGGAATTCTCTCTGTGACGTCATAATATGTAGCAACATATGGAGGTAGGCTGGGGAGGGTATAAATAGGGTCTGTATGTTGGGGAACAGACAGGGGAGGTCAGGGAAGGGACAAGAGAGGTCCGGGAAGAGACAGGAGAGGTCTGGGAAGAGAAAGGAGAGGTTGGGGAATAGACAGGAGAGGTCGGGGAAGAGATAGGAAAGGTCGGGAAAGGCACTGGATTTGGAGTGTTTTCTGCACCTCTGGCGTCCAGCAAGTTCTGTGCTATTGTCTACCACCATTTATACATGAGGAGTCTATAGGCAGAGTTTCAGCTTTGTAGGGCCATTATTTACCGAGTTACAGAAGAAAAGAAATTTTTGGTATAATTTCTTTGAAACTCAATTTTTACTTTTTACATTTTTTTTATTATAAAGGTAGAAGTTGGACTTTTTCTTATCTATTCATTAAAATAATTCTAGAGCCATTTTTTTTACATATATATGTGCACTTTAAAAAGGGAGGAGGGAGGTCGGGGACTGTACTACCTTACAGAATAATGGTTTAGGTCCACATGACCTCCCACCTTCCCTGAATGTTCCCAATTTGCTTGCGATCTCCATTCCCTTATAAATATGAGAGGAGTTGAGGCCAGCATGACTTAGCCTCTAGGTGGCAGCACCAACACAGCCCAGAATTTGCAAGGTAGTAACACTTCTACGATGGCCTGTTGAGTCGATACCTTTTGCCTGTCTAGATACATGGACTGTGGGAATGTGAAGGACTACACCATTCTCCTGCTTATCGACCTAACCAGCCATCTTGCATACTTACCATGTAGTTTTTCTCCACTGTGCAGCCCTTGAAGGAGAAATTTATGCCGTATGCTGCATATGGAGCACTTTTTTTGAATTTATGCTGCTCTAATACCTCAGGAATTGAGAGGTTATATACGGACCATATACAGAAAATATTTCCCATATCCAATAAGGAAAACCACTTTTTTTCCGTATGTGCATATGGAATTCCGTATGTGCATATGAAAATCTGTATTGGTGACATAATTCCCACATAGGATGAGGAAAAGCACTTTTACCCCATATGTAGCATATGGACCCCCGTATGCAGCATACGGGGCCAAATACCAATGAGGAAAAACGCCCTCCTGAGGATAAATTAGATTGATGATAAAAGTACATTGATATCAAAATGACATGCAAAGATTGATATATTCCTATATCAGATGTACACAAGACGACCCACATATCACATTAACTGGACATGATTTACTAGGGGAATCACTTCATATTATTGGACAATTCTTATTCTAAGGTAACAGGGTCTTCTTACACAAGTTGAGACAAATTTTCCTCTCAAGTTGGTAAGAATTCTACAAAGTATATATATATATATATATATATATATATATATATATATATATATATATATATATATATATGTATATATATATATTCATTTATTCAAATTTTTTTCCACATTTAATTTTCACCTGTTGTTCCAACAGCGGCTGGCAGCAAATGGGACCCAGTACCGTGAAAGTGAGAGTTTTCCCTGAAAGGGGTGGCTGTCAAAGAGTACAGAAACCATAAACCAAACAGTTTTTTCAAAAGTTCACATAGTGCTCAATATCCACAAAAATAGTTCAATTTTATTGTAGTAATGGGGAAGGGTTCTAGGCAGTATGAAGCAATGATGCATTATACCCTTGTGTGGCTGTAATGCATGAGTGCAGCCCTGGTAACTAATCCAGCATCAAGCTGACCGGGATGGGTTGATGCACACCTGGGAGCTCATTAGGTAGAGCTAACAACAGAAGCCACCCCACTTAGAGCTGTGTGTGTGACATGAGGCTGATGAAGGCTGCAGGAATTACTCCAGTGTGTGCTAGCCAACATAGACCAGGGGTTGTTAGTGTACTGTAGGTAACTGTTCTAAGCTTGTGGATCAACACAAGTTAAGGTTGAGGGTGTAGATCAATGGTTGGCTGCATGCTAATCTTGGTGCAGGATTGCTTTATTTTAGCTGGGAAACATACAATAATTGGGTGTGGATCAATGAAGTGAGGGCTCCATCCTGTGATGGGAACTGCCATGTGGAGTAGGGCCAAACAAGCTGTAGTGTATGTTTCTGTTAGATATTGAGAATGATGTGAGGTCATCTTGATATGAGATGTATCTGGTAAATGGCACTACAGAATCAGTCTTACTTTGCATTAAATAAACACACGCTCTACTCAGTGTAGCTTGATTTCCAACTTATATCAGCATGTTAATGAAGTCAGGAGACCAAAAACATAAAATTTCTCTTGCCTTGGGAATCAAGTACCTAATCAAACCATGGCAACCGAGGTCATGTTCAGTGAAGTATCACAGTCAGGGGACATTCTATGGATTAACTCAGGAGAGCAGAAGCTTAAACTGCAGAGAGTAGAAGGCTGTAGATTTCTTTAAAAGACAGCTGAAATCAAAGTGACCAACTTCTTCAATATGGGGAGACAACACTGTACTACCCTGATGGTTCTATGGCTAGCAGGATGCCCTCTATCAACAGGTAAAGCATATCTTATTAACCCTTATCAAGGGGGCATATTGCATTAATGCATTGTGCCCTTGGTCGGCATAATGCATTTTATTTGTTTCAATCATTACAATCTAATGCCTTTGTCATGTTAAACTGGAAACTATAGATAAGGTCTAAATGCACTGTATCCCATAATAAAGACTATAATAGATTGAAAAATTAGATTTATTGATTGATTGAATTTTTAAAATTTAGACTGGAAGTGTATAAGAAAATATGCCTGTATTTGAGTTTGTAAGTGTTTATTCATAAAATGATTTTCAAAAACACTGTACATATTCAACGAGATGGTATATGCATGGTATATTACAGAATACTTATCATATACGTCACAGGTGGAATTGTGTCATCTCAATAATTATATATGTTCATGATAATTGTATTAATGGCGTCGTTCTTATGACAATAAAGTTTGCTATATGAATGTTATATGAGGTCGTTTTTCTTAGCGGTATGTAATCAGGTGGAGGACTGGACCAAGGATACAGCCTGGCCCGTATTTCCAGGCAGCCTGTTAATGCAGGCTGCCCAGCCTGGTTTAGCAGGCCGGCCAGGCAGGGTGTTATGTCAGGTTGGCAGACTCTCCCAGCATATCAGCCTGGTATAACAGGCTGGGTTTCAGGCTTTCACACCTTCTCACAGCAGATGCACCTGCTATACCACTCTGTCTGTGCCAAACCAGACAAAATATAAATTTAATCTTGCAATTATTCATAAATGCAACGGACCATGCACTATTTGCATCCATAAGTTGAAAAGTAATATATTGATCTAAACACTCAAGGGGGCTTTAATTTTCGCAAATATCACATAAAAATCGCAAACATGATTATAGAAAAGCTATACTATGAAGAGAGTGCTGGAACAGAATGACCCTGTATACCAGGCTGAGTGACCTGTGAAAACGGGCTGGGTGCGTTATAAAGGCTGTACTGTAAGTCCAGGCAGTCTTCCACCTGGTAATAGCCAATAATTAGCGCGACTTAAACAGGTTCGCGGCATATCATTAAATACATTATGCTAATGTTATCGTTACATCTTTACATGGCGCTATACGGAGGTGTATCTCAGCCTTAGTTACAATAAAAACAGGTTTATATAGATTCACTCCTACATGCCTCAATATATTAATTCCTATTTCAAGGTACTAACCGTGCGCTTACATATATTAACAATCATGTTTCAAATTTGGCGCGGGCTTTGCAGCACAGCTTAAATATTCGGCGGTATGGCCTTAGTAATGTGGGCTTTTCAGCCTCACCAAGCATATAGTTATCACGATGGGGCATTTCAGCCCATAATCGGGTAGCATCAAGTTTCACATCCAGAATTTGTTTCACATCCAGAAATTGTTTCACATCCAGAAAGAAAAAACCTTAAAAAGGTGTTAATGTTTAGTGTAGGTTTAGTTCTAGGAGGAATTTTGGAGGTCTGTTATTCCAAAGAAATAAGAAGCAACATGTTTCATTTAGGAGAATGGAATGGTTACCATGGCAATCACAAAGTGGCATATATATGTTCCAATTTCCCATAGAAAACTTTCTATTTGAATTTCAAATATGAAGCATTTCAGGGTCTATTTTTCACTATTCTGTCTTTCTAATGCCCCCTGGTGGCCAAAACCAAAACTAAAGATCCTCCCTGTAGGCTGGTTTTCCCAAATCTGATACTTTTAGGTTGAATGCCCAGCGACCTGCGCAGTGGTCTGTATTCAATGAGTAGCGATCAACTTTAAAGCAGTCATCCATTCAGTGATTTTAGTACATATTAAGGAACTAGTTTTTAACTAATGGTATTCAAGGCCCATCACAGACTGACTGCTTGCTTTATTGCCATCTGTATTTATAGCCTTAGTTCATCAGCATGTAAATGTAGTGTCAGTTTGTGTTTGAATTATATGGACTCCTTTAAGCAGCGCACTAATACTCTTCATTCCTTTGCACCTTAATGCCATTAGTGACTAACTTAGTAGGTTATTTTCTTGTTCCCTATATAGGCCTGAAATCAGATCCTTTATTTCCTCTCTTTTTTCTTCTAGCCAGGGAGTGCAGTGGCGCTTACATGGATGTGTATGAAGGGCGGTGTTATGAGAGAGTGGACACAAAGACAGACTATGCTACAGCAAGCGCTGCCTGCACGCTGCCCTCCATACAGTCTGCTGCACAGTTAGAGTGGCTGTGTGACTTTATGATGTAAGTGGCTCTAGTAAAACTGACAATAATTCTTAACTAATGTCTTTTTCAGCTCAAGAAAAGATGGGTTGCAGTGGCGCTAACATGGATGTGTACGATGGACGGTGTTATGAGAGGGTGATGACATCGGCAAACTATGCTACAGCAAGCGCTGCCTGCACGCTGCCCTCCATACAGTCTGCTGCACAGTTAGAGTGGCTGTGTGACTTTATGTCGTAAGCAAATTTATATCAAATTTAACATTATAATAATACAGCAACTCTAAATGAAGTAACATTGAACTACCATTGATTTACCGTAAAATCCCTGCTGTAAGTGTGATTCTTTGGGACATTTTCCCCCCTTCATACCCAAGAGATATCTTTCAGTTGCAAGATCAGATTGATCAGGAGTATGTGAGTAACTTTAATCGGCTTAAACGCTTGGATAGAGGGGGATAATAAAATCATAATTCCTTGAGCTATCTTTGTATTAAGTAATTTTATTTTGTTTTTCAAACTTCAAGGAACAGGCCATTTTGGATTAGCATGACGAGGACATCTACAAGTGCCCCCTGGCAGAATGAAGACGGAAGCTCCACCACATACGCCCTGACAGCCTGGTATACTGGACAGCCGTATGGAAACCTGTGTGCCTATGCACTGAGCAACAGCCTCTTTGGTTCATCTTGCACCTCTTCAAGGATGAGAATATGTAATTATTCAACTATATGTATTAATGATTGATAGTTAAGTCTCAAACCTTGATACATATAGTCACAAGTGTGATGTCTAATCTATGTTATATATGACTCAGTATCATGAGATTGATGCATTTCCCGTTCCTGTCCGACTTGTCAAAAATATTCTCAAATCTTATATGTAATTCTCATGTATACACTGCTCATCATACTCCATTACATGGCACTTTTAGTTTTATCAATTTTATCAATTTTATCATTTTTTTGGGGCTTTTCACAATTCCTATGTGGCCTGGGATACCTCCCTGACACTGTATTTAATTTTCTATGAATTTATATATACTTTTGTATATACCAAATTGTACCATGAATATTCTCCTTCTAACCATGGATATTGCTTTTTCATATGTTTCGACCATTATTGTCATATTCATGTTTTACTGCTGTGAATCTTGTTCCTGTCCATGGCACTTTATCCAGTATTCTTCTCAAACCAAAGGTATTTAAATATTCACAATAAATCCCAAATATTATATGGCATACTACCTTTTCCTACATAGCATATAAAGCACCTCACGACTTGTCTTTGTCTACAGAAGTAAAAAAAACTGTTCCTATATGACCATATCCCGTTCCTGTCCAGCCATATCCCGTTCCTGTCCAGCCCTTTGACCAGGAATAACTGATAAACCATGTAAGAACATGATTATTTTTCTTTGTAAATCGGTTAGATATGACTCTTGGCAATACATGTGGGTGCTTATGATTTGTTTCCCATGAACACAGTACACAAAACACCTACAGAAATCGAATATCCCGTTCCTGTCCAGCCATATCCTGTTCCTGTCCACCTCTTTGACCAGGAATAAATGATAAACCATGTAAGAACATGATTATTTTTCTTTGAAAATCAGTTAGATATGACTCTTGGCAATACATGTGGGTGCTTATGATTTGTTTTTCCTATGAACACAGTACATGAAATACCTAAAGAAATCAAATATCCCGTTCCTGTCCAGCCATATCCCGTTCCTGTCCACCCCTTTGACCAGGAATAACTGATAAACCATGTAAAACATGATTATTTTTCTTTGTTAATCGGTTAGATATGACTCTTGGCAATACATGTGGGTGCTTATGATTTGTTTCCCATGAACACAATACACAAAATACCTACAGAAATCGAATATCCCGTTCCTGTCCAGCCATATCCCGTTCCTGTCCACCCCTTTGACCAGGAATAAATGATAAACCATGTAAGAACATGATTATTTTTCTTTGAAAATCAGTTAGATATGACTCTTGGCAATACATGTGGGTGCTTATGATTTGTTTTTCCCATGAACACAGTACATGAAATACCTAAAGAAATCAAACATCCCGTTCCTGTCCAGCCTTATCCCGTTCGTGTCCAGCCCTTTGACCAGGAATAAATGATGAACAATATAAGAATATTATGATTTTTATCTATAATTCCATCACATATGTCTCTTGACAATTCACTTGAGTGCTTATTGCCTGTTTCTAAATAAAAGTATGCCCAGTAAAAAACTCCAAGGTAAGTTATTGATGAAATGTTTAAGAAAGTCATATTCTGACTAGAGATAGGGAGATAAACTGATGTTTTCAACCTTTAGTTAAAATATATTAACAATATAATATGCTGGCCAATTATTACTGTGGTGTATAAAAAATACATATTGTCTGAGGGCAATTGTTTCTGGTCGGACAGGAACGGGAAATGGGCATTTTAGTTAGACAAAATGGGAGAAAAATCATTAAATAAGAAAAAAGAAAAATATAGTGCAATGCATCATAAGCACTCATATAATCATGTTAAATATTTAGTTGATTTGAGCATATTAATGCAGGTCGGACAGGAACGGGAAATGCACTGATCTCATGATACATAGTCATATATGTCACTCACAAAAGGGGAAGTTCCGGAACTGGCCATAGATAAGCTGTGCAGTTTCAGAATTTCTGCATGGTGCAACAATTCTGGAATTGCGCAGGGCTCCAACTCCCTTTGCCAATCTCTCCATCCCTAGTGTCCTCCCCCTGTGTTGCCCCCCACCCTCCTAGTGTATCCTTCCCTGTGACAATCCCTCTCCTCCTGATGGGTCTGTGTGGATCCCCCCCCCCCTAGACAGAGGAATGTACATGTGTTACAGGTGAGGGTAGGGAGAAGCATGGCTAGGCAGATCGAGTGAATACATGACACCAATACATGACGGTCACAGGCATTCTCCCCCTGACCCCCCCCCCCCCTCCCCTGGGGTTCTCTCATCCCAGAATTATCACTCTTGAAATTCTTCCCCAGTGACCAACCCCCACCTTTTGATGTATACAGGATATAAGGGAATAAAGGGTCAGTTGTGTAAAGTGAGCAAAGTCAGAAAATATAGCGATCTAGCGAGAGCACATGCCACGTCTTACACACAGTAAAGTCAGAAAATCTGCCTGGATAATGATAATCTTAAATTAGCATCTTCTCAAATCGTCCTTTAATCTTTAATGAATAGAAAATAAAGGGTGTTTAATGGCAGGGGGGAAATTCCCAGGGGAAAGAGTTCCTAGGGGAGAAAATTCAGGGCGATAGGATTCCATGTGGAGCATGCCTAGAACCTTACATGAACGGAGTACATGACCAGTACATGATGCATGGTGATAGAATTTTAAAAGTCGACATGCGATATTGGGGCCTCCCCATCAAAGCCCTACTACAGGCATAGTCCTAGGTACTGCTATGACTGGCCACATATTCCTGAGCACTAGGAGTAGTCCTGGGGACTTGGACTCTCAACTGTTAGTTCTCAAGGCTATACTCTTATAGTCCCTTGGAAAACAAAAACCCGCTGATGGACCTCATGGAAAAGTTCTTACATTGCGCACCTTCTGATATTGGCTTAACATATATACTACCAGTGGCAAAACTCATCTATGAATTGTGAATTTAAATCACGTTATCTAGTGTATGTTGTCCATATTTCTGAATAGTATTATTTAACTGTCCTGAGTATGTAATACTCTCGTTCCCAAGTACTTTCAGAGGAAGGCTCTGGTAACAGCCACATGAACTTGAACTTGTTTTTTTGCTGGGTTTGGGCAATCCCTGCTAGTAGCTTGGAACCAGCGGACAGGAACCAGAATGTATGATGGTAGTTTTACCATCACACATTCTGCTTCCAATTCTGGTGTCTTTTCGCTGGTTCCAAACTAACCGCAGGGACTTAGACCCAGCAAAGAAAAAAAGTTCAAGGTCATGTGGCTGTTACCAGAGCCATCCTTTGGAAGAATTTGGAAACGAGAGTAAGTATGCAAGTGCTGAAGGGGACTTTTTTGATCTAGCTGTAAGCTTTCCTTCTGAACAAAATCACATTCATTATAGAGTGGAAAATAAATCGAAACAGGAATTATATCAAAGTGAACAACTCACTCTCTATTGATGAGTTTTAAATGTCTCCGCATCAAAAACCAGCTGTAAGCTCTGGTTGTTGACTACCACCTAACACTCTAAGGGCCACTGGGACCCGGCTGCTACAACTCCCCTGGCGGGTTAGAACTAACCAGCTCAGTTCCTGTTACATGTCCAATGTACTCTGATAACAGGAACATCATTCATATCCAGGACCGTTTTAAACTACGAAAACCCCAAAACAAGTCATACTTTGGGCCAAAATACTAGAAATGTGTTAAAAAACAACTAATCTAACAAATTGAATGCTAATTATTATGAATACAGTACTGAAACAGTCAAATAATGCTCTTGACAGAAATACAATTTTCTTATTTAGATTTTAAGTGCACTGTGTGCTTGTTACAAGTACAGTATATAAATATCTGTGTGTATATGTATTTATAAATACTTGTACCATTCCTGTAAGTAAATAGAGCTATATCTGCTGATTCAGGTGACAGGGGGACGTTATCTGCAGCAGCAACCACTCCTGCAGGTAAGTACCCTCTGTGTGTCAGCACAAACATCAATACTAGCATCCAAAGTCTGTGTCAGCTACGGACAAACACTAGTACCTCAACATGTAGAGGGTACTGTCAGCTAGGGACAAACACTGGTACCTCAACATCTATAGGGTCCTGTCAGCTAGGGACAAACACTGGTACTGTCAGCTAGGGACAAACACTGGTACCTCAACATCTATAGGGTACTGTCAGCTAGGGACAAACACTGGTACTGTCAGCTAGAGACAAACACTGGTACCTCAACATCTATAGGGTACTGTCAGCTAGGGACAAACACTGGTACCTCAACATCTTTAGGGTACTGTCAGCTAGGGACAAACATCAATACCAGCATCCAAAGTCTGTGTCAGCTAGCTTTCTTCTGGAACATGATCTCATTCAGAAGCGAGGAAAACATGTTTTTTTAGTTCATAGTTTTAACTTATATTTTAAGTGCAATGAGTGCTTATTACAAGTACAGTTTATAAATATCTGTGTATATATGTATTTGTAAATACATGCATGGTGCCTGTGAGTAAATGGAGTAATTCTTGCTGATTCAGGTGACCAGAGCGCAGTATTTGTCATGAAGGTCTCTAATCTGACTGCACCATTTGACGTGTTTGTGAGGAGACCCGGCGGCCTGTTCACCGTCTCATCTGTAGCGGGGTATGAAGACACACCGCTTACAAACGCGGTACAAACGCCCATAACTCTGTGCTCCCTGCAATGTGTGAAGGTCGGAGATACTTGTATTGGCTTTGTTATTGAGGCTACTGTAGGCAACTGTCGGCTGATGGTTGAGGAAACTAATTGAAGATGAACAAGGCATGGACAAGAAAGAAATTGGCCTTAATTTTGTTGTGAATTCTCAGAAAACTAGGTCACATTGGGACTAATCAAGTATGCCATGTTTTGTCCTTTGCTGCAGAATTAAAATCACAGAAGAGATATTTCTAATGATAAGCTGTTTGTTCAAAAAATGGATGAGAATGGTCAGAATTGATTCATAGAAATGACACAATTGTGAGGGTCGTGAAAGTAAGTTGCTTCCATGTGAGGGTGGTGTGCCTTTCCCGCGTACAAAACAGGATCCTAATACTGTCTATAGATCCCGGTCTACACAATAAAGGTAAACAGACTACAGATGGCCTGATGTATTAAAGTAAATAAAGTATAAAGTATCGTTAGCTTTTATAAACCAATAGTCATTAACATAAGTGATTATTTTTTCAAAATTACATCTGAAGAAGTAGTGGTGTCTGTGGTCCTCTCTGTGTGACCCTGATTCATGAGAATAGACAGCTTGTATCAACTGATACAATTGACTATCAGCTTTGCTGGCAGTTTTTGAAGAGCATGAGGGAGTTGGGGGCTGTTGTAATTGTTTTTTTTTTCATAACTCTGATGTATGAATAGATAATTAAGGAAAAAACTGCAATCCTCCTAAAATTGGAAAATGTTAACGCATGCAGCCCTTTTTAGGCCATATATAAGTTATATGACAGTTATGGATACCGTCTTGTTTTGTGTATACAACTTGAGAAACAAACTCTATTCACACACACCCTCCTCACTAAAGGCATCTACACTTTGGCCTACGCATTTTTTACCATTAATATGCAAGGGTTTATTTCATAAAATGAGGCAAATTTCATTTTACGCCCTCCCCCTGAAGATGAGTCAGACTTTCATATGCATTTAAGTTTGTGATGCATTTTGAAGTCATTCCTCAGCAATGGCCAACAATTTGGCCCAATGTTCATCAGAGGTTTTAGCGCTTAGGGTACCTGTAATTACCAGGAAAGGTGTACATTGCATTGTTCAGTCAATGCATTTACACAATCCTTAAAAACATGAGTATTGTCAGGCCTATGTACACGTTGTATAATAATGATGGGACATATTTAAGTTGGCCAATCGATAATGAGACATTTAACATAGTAGAAAGCTATGACTGATACATATTGGGTTAATGCCTCATGGCAGAGTGGTTCCTGTGTGGTAGGGTAGATTCACCATGAGTCGGACACATACCCATATACAGACAGCAGAGAATTTTGAGGTTTATCTATGTACATGCCTACTTGTGGTGTTTATTTTTTGCCAAGAAAAACACTTGACCTTTCCTATGTTCACAAATAATGCTTAAAATGCTTGAGCAACCATGAAATCAAGTGTCCATCTCGAGGTATGTCTGGCTCAGGGTGAATCCACCCTATGCAGGTAGGGTAAAAAGTTGGCCAAATGGTTCAGCATTCAAAATTTCATTTTCAGTAGACCCCTATAAGAGTCTGAATATAGGCTGGGAGATCCGTGGGATAGTTGTATATTTATAACCTATTGTGCCCTGGGTGTTACTTTGTTGAGTGTGAAATGTACTACTATATGTTCTCAGCTGATTAAGGATAAGGGTCTCTCCGTTTTCTCTGCGTGTAAGTTTCTAAAACCCAACTGCGCGTCTCGCTAGGCGCCCAGAAGAGAAGAGGATTAGAGCCTCCTGGGTGTAAGGCTAACACCAACATACTAATACTACAACGCTCCCCCCTGTGAGTAGCAGCGGCACCACCAGCGGAGATATGACTTAGCCAATATATACATGTTAATGCATGCCTTAACAATGTGTGTCTTATATAGAATGCTTGAATAAACACTGTGTTCACAAAAACACTCTTGAGTTCTGTTATCCTTTATAAACAAAGGATATTGAAGCGGAAAAAAAAGGAGCTTTAAAATACATCAGTAGCATTGACTTAACGAGGAGGTTCTTGTGAGCTGAATATAATTTTATTAGAAGTCACAATGAATGTTAGCTTGGAAAGAAAATTGCGGCTTCATAGTGCATGAATGTGTGTTCCCATTGGCATCATGATGCACAACTATAGTCCTGGCTAGTCTGCAGCACTGGTGAGAACCTCCAGAGAACTGCAGCCATGCACCATGGTGAATTTGAAACAGGACATGGAGGCATTTTTTCATATTTCTTTATTGCAAATCAAAAAAAGAGCAGAAATAAATTTTCAGAGCGTATTATGTCACCGCCTCATTTGACCATGTGTCATGTGATCCTTATGTTCCAACCCCTTTTGAATAGGCCGCCAATCAAAGACATACCCACTCATGATTGGCTTGAAGAGTGGGTCATGATGATCCCAAGACCTAGTTACTACGAAAAATGAAAATGATTTTATGCCAATACATACCATACTTCTAAGTATACACAAATATCAAAAGATAGAAAGCCTAATCTTTTTTATAAATGAGTCTTTATTTCAGTATCATTAACAGAGTCTATAACAATTGATAATAATTTGTGATTAGTTTAACGGCTACAGAGACAAACACAAACATGAATTCATTCATACACACTTTCCAAGACCCATCATAATAATGCTGATTCGCTGAAGCATAGGTTTCCACATGAAGCAAATAACTTAACTACCAAGGATACCTAAGTAACTATCACTTGTTTTTCTGTTTTATTTCAATAATTCATTCTGTAAAAATGCTAGACATTATATGACATTGTTATTTATTGTTAGCGATTTCATGCATGCAAAAATAGAATGGAAGCAGACAAGTTCCTCAGTGATAAATATGTGATATCTTTCTATGAAAGCTCCTTGATTCAACTACTTGTCCAAGATCCATGTGAGACATTAGGGCTTTGAACACATCAGGACAGCAGTGCAGGCGGTATATGGAAGTATTCAGTACAACGGTAATGTCTGTATAAGTAACTCTTTCAAGCCAGCTAGTGCATTATTGCACTGCCTAGTGCATTAATGCACTGCCTTGGCAAATACGGCAAGTGCAACAAGGCACTATGAAGAGAACATTTTTAGTACCAAACGGCAGATCAGATTAATCTGTAGTTCAGAATATGTATTGTATGTATTTACATACTACATACTATATCTAATGTACATTAATAACATTTTATAAAAGTATCAAATTCTTTATCCTGAGCACCACCAATAGGTATTTGCAAATCAATCAGTTATATTAATGCTGTATCAGTGAGTTTATTAATATACAGTGCAATATAGTACCTATTCAGCATGGCTTCCCTCTTCATATCTATATTTTACATATACTGCTTTTTGTTATAATATATCAATTGTATAAGTTAAAGTGAGATTCGCTCCTACAAAAGAAAGTGAAAAACTTGGAAACACTCAATAAAAAGCTTCAAGTATTTGACATACAGTGATGAGGAGTACGAATGCCTTTCTTACTTACAATTTATAAATCTACATGGACCAATATAAACATAGAGCACTGTAAACAGCAGACAGTTGGAATGTATGAGTTACTTTTATACGTTGATCCATTCTTGGAGACAAATAAGAAGCCCTTTCTGACACCGACGTGTCATGATGTCTGGACTGGGTATGAAAGCACCTTTGATGAACGCTCAATCCGGGGTTAATACACGTTTTGACCCATACCTGTAAAGATGTGCCACTTACAATTAAAGGTGAGAAGTGGTTTTGCAAATAATTAGACAGTAGTCATATATAGAGGTGTATATATGCTTTAACTCTGTTACAATACTGGCTATTAGTGATGGTACTATGACACTTTGCATACAAACTGTGATACCAAACCTCTATGGGGGAGAACGATTTCTAATAAACACTTAATTATAATAGGTAAACGTGCACTTCTGAATTATGTACTACTATAAGTCTATAAAATAAACTTAATTATATCAGGTCCTTTACCTGACTGACCAGTGGTCCCATCGTACACGTAGACGACACCGCTGCCCGTGTGACTGCCGGCACCCTTTCTAGAACCGGTATCACCCGAGTGGTCAAACGCCTGGTTGTTGTAGAGTGTAGAATAGAAGTCGTGGTCTGAAAATATAGAATATAGGATTTCAACCTATGTTTCTAAATATCAGCTGACTATTGAATTGGTGCCTAGCCAGTGATGATGAAATGCAATGTCAAAGTAAACAAATCTAGACCCATTAATTCAGCATCAAGGGCAGACCATTTAGCAATATGATAATTATCATCATTTTCAGATGCTGTCATTCATAAAGGAATGTTAAAAATGTCAATATAATATAACATAATTGCATAGAACAACAGTACATCTTCTAATCTCTTGCAACAGATGAGCATAAATAGCATTTGCCTTTATGCTGATATTATACTGAAATTATACTGATACTATACTGACATTGATGTTGAACTGATGTCATACAGATGTTGTACTATAGTTGTATCGATGCCATCCTGATGTCATACTGATGTCATACTGATGTCATACTGATGTCATACGGATGTCATACTGATGTCATAATGATGTCATACTGATGTCATACTGATGTCATACTGATGTCATACTGATGTCATACTGATGTCATACTGATGTCATACTGATGTCATACTGATGTGACACTGATGTCATACTGATGTAATACTGATGTCAAAATGATGTCATACTGATGTCAAAATGATGTCATACTGATGTTGTTTTGATGTTGTACTCACATTTGGTTTTATTGCTGATGGCAATCTGTGTCTAGCGCTTGTCGTAAACCTCCTTCTTATACCTGTACTCACATACTGATGTCCTACTGATGATCTACTGATATTGTACTGATATCATACTGATATTACACTTATGTTATTCTCACCTTTGGTGTCATCGTTGATGGCAAACTGTGACTTGCGCTCGTCGTCAGCCTCCTTCTGGTACTTGTTGAGGAGGTAGATCTTGCGTACAAAGATGGCGAGCAGGATGATGGTGGCGTTAATGAGTAGCGCGATGGCGATGGCCGGCTCCCGGTACTTGATCTCAGTCAGTGTAGACACCACCGTCCACACTATCAGAATACCTGTAAGGAGAATTTAGGGGGTCATATTATATTATATGAAAATCATATAGGAGTATTTCTGAAAAAAAGGAGATAAATGGGTATCCTCTTGAAGATATTGGGTAACATTTTGAGATTTCTCAGGATAAATATATAGGAGCATTACATTAGTAATATATCTATTACTTTGTGTATTGTTGTGCTGTTTTGATCCTGACATTTTCTTTACGATAGTACCAATGATAAATAATTATTGAGAATCTTTAGATGTGCCTTTTGCCATGTGAGGAAATTGATTTTAGGGAGATGATGTCCTGAAATAATCTTTTATGATTTTATGTAGTATTAGTATTGCTTTATTATGCTAACCGTGCTGATAGATGAAAATATACAAAAATGTAAACAAAGTATTCCTGATACACAAACTATTTTTGGACCACATACCGATGCTGAAGCAGGTTGTGATGAGCATCCAGCGGGACTCGCGATGGTTCTCCTCACTGTCCCACGTCACGGCCGAGAAGACCAGCGTGAGCAGCATGAGCGCCATGACGTAGATACACGACAGCACCAGCTCCTCATTGTGGAAGTCTGCAGGAGCACAGCGGGGGATGGCTCTGTGATAAGACAACATGTACAGTTACATATAGACAACATGTACAGTTACATATAGACAACATGTACAGTTACATATAGACAATATGTACAGTTACATATAGACAACATGTACAGTTACATATAGACAACATGTACAGTTACATATAGACAACATGTACAGTTACATATAGACAACATGTACAGTTACATATAGACAACATGTACAGTTACATATAGACAACATGTACAGTTACATATAGACAACATGTACAGTTACATATAGACAACATGTACAGTTACATATAGACAACATGTATAGCTACATATTGACAACATGTACAGTTACATATTGACAACATGTACAGTTACATATAGACAACATGTACAGTTACATATAGACAACATGTACAGTTACATATAGACAACATGTACAGTTACATATAGACAACATGTACAGTTACCTATAGACAACATGTACAGTTACATATAGACAACATGTACAGTTACATGTAGACAACATGTACAGTTACATATAGACAACATGTACAGTTACATATAGACAATATGTACAGTTACATATAGACAACAAGTACAGTTACATATAGACAACAAGTACAGTTACATATAGACAATATGTACAGTTACATATAGACAACATGTACAGTTACATATAGACAACATGTACAGTTACATATAGACAACATGTACAGTTACATGTAGACAACATGTACAGTTACATATAGACAACATGTACAGTTATATATAGACAACATGTACAGTTACATATAGACAACATGTACAGTTACATATAGGTGTTATTATGGTACATGATGTACAAAACAAGGTGCTCATTGTGGAAGTCTGCTGGAGTACAGCGTGGGATGGCTCTGTGAGAGGACAATATGTAGTAGTATAGGTATATAGAGGGGTCATTATGAAACAGGACCAGCATGGTAAGCCACTGGCTGGTGTGCATTGCCGGATGGCACTGTCATGAAATATAAAAGTAGTCAGTATTTGGACTAGGTGAAAATGATTTCCCTCTCTCAACTACAATGGTATGGAGTCAAAAATATAAACAACTCTGCCTAATTAGTCTCCCTTAGTCCTAGGCATGAGATGCAACCATGTTTGCTCAAATTCAGGAATATCCAGAAAAAAAAGTCTCAATAAGACTAGGGAATTTATAAAATGAAACCAAATTTCAAATTGAAGCTATAACATTGGACTCCCAGAGCACAGCTCGACTCTATATCGCTTGTGTATTTGTGTCTACCATGAGGTTGAATCCCAGCGGAGATTTCAGTATAACTAGGTCACTTACGTGTTGGTGTCTACCAGGAAGTTCTCCACCAGCGGAGGTTTCAGGATGAGCCACTCGACCCCGATAATGACCTGCACCATCGTGAGGCTGAACACGATGAACACCAGGCTGCAGGGGTGGGCCAGGCGCTGGTAGGACGGCAGGTAGTCCGTGAAGTAAGCACCCAGACGCCATGTGTTAAGCACCTGTAAGAGAACAAGGGTACATCATACAGTGAAGTAAGCACCCAGACGCCATGTGTTAAGCACCTGTAAGAGAACAAGGGTACATCATACAGTCAAGTAAGCACCCAGACGCCATGTGTTAAGCACCTGTAAGAGAACAAGGGTACATCATACAGTAAAGTAAGCGCCAAGACGCCATGTGTTAAGCACCTGTAAGAGAACAAGGGTACATCATGTAGTCAAGTAAGCACCCAGACGCCATGTGTTAAGTACCTGTAAGAGAACAAGGGTACATCATACAGTAAAGTAAGCGTCAAGACGCCATGTGTTAAGCACCTATAGGAGAACAAAGTTACACCATGTGGTGAGTTAAGCATCTAGACTCCATGTTAAGCACCTATAGGGCCAATAAGAATATGCTTTATCTAGGAAAATATGTAGTAGTTGGCCCTGTACTAAGTATATTGGCGACAGTCAAGGCTGATAAGGAGTTGCAGGTGAGTGTAGTCAGCCACGACTAAGCCAATATCCTGAGGAAAGGGCTTTGGATGTTGTTTAACTAACGTATGCCACACCAGTGGTGAGCGTTTTCTGTCACCTTTTATACATGTTATACAGGCAGGCAGTTTCTTTTGTCTTTTCACCCAAGTGTGGTATAAATGTCTTTACATGTGAGATGAGTCAAAAAGGCCTTATTACTGAATCTAGCTAGGGTGCATTTTTTATTCTCCCGACATTCTCCACTGACAATTTCACTGGAAATTCATTCAAAATAATTAAAACATGCGAAATAAGACCTAACATTGGTTTAACAAGCATTTCTAGAGAACTTGCAGAGTACAGAGAGCAGACCGATATGTACATGACATGTCCTGAGCATGTGTCTTGAATATTACATGCTTTGTATTAAGAAGCTAATATAAATATGTGTGTGTAATCAACACTAACCTTGACAAGCATACAGCTGAAGGCGAGGGCATACACGAGGCCGAGACAGAAGCGGCGGATGGCGCACGTCTCCGGCACGGCATTCAGCACAAAGGCAAACACTAGCACGTACCTGACATGGACAAGGAGAGGCATCAATACATGGCGACTCATCAAGGATAGTTTATACTTTTATATTCTCTATAAAGTACTAAATAGGGCAATGCATATCAACAACAGATAGCAACACAAAATTCCCTTGGTAAAGTAAGCTGTTGCATGAATGAAGCAAGATAGGTCTGTGATATTATGAATGCTTAACTGCTATCAATCAACCTGTACTTTACAAGAATATCATATACCATTGCATTGTCGCTGCCAATAAGTCGAGGACAATGCATATCCACACCTGCTACCTGGTACCTACACCTGCCACCAGTGGCGCTGCACCACTGTATTTGTATATAAGGGGCGCGCACTACTAGCTACTCAGAGAGAGCTCGGTAGGGTACTAGGTGAATAACATTGCATACCTATTGTACAATAAACACCCAAACTACACACCTAACCGCTGATTGTAGTGTTATTTATTTTCGTGCATATCAAATCTCAGATATTAGTGCAATGCTAATTGACAATAGCCCGATTTGACAGGTCCTAGATATGAACTCTCTGTGGCCTTATGCACAAAATGCATGATATAATTGAGGTATTCGCAGATTGACAGGAAATGGCTAAACTAAATGTAGGCCTACTATTCTCCAAATCACATTACTCTTCTCCAAATCACATCAACAATAGTACTTGAGAAAGCAAATATTGCTCACAGCACAATTGCTTCAATATCTATCTTCGGTTTGCAATTAGGCCCTATATATATTAGAACACTTTTCTCTTTTCTCTAGTTAGAACATTGCATAAGTTAAGAATACTCACATGGCAAGTACAGCAAAGAGCAGGATGAAGCCGAGCACGGAGGTGCCTCCCTTAATGGGGTAGAAGATGAGGAGGTACACCAAGGCACACAGCGTGACCAGGATGCCTAGCGCTGTCAGGGCCATCACCACGATGGCCCAGGTGTCGCTCAGCTTGCCGTCCACGTCCCCCTCCCTGCGCCCCACTACGGGGGAGAAGGTGGGGGGGTGGATGCTGCCCCCGCCGCCCACCCCGATGGTGGAGCCATTGTAGGCTGTACAGGAGCAGGTGGTGGCCAGGGGGCAGGAGGAGCGCGGCGTCTGGCTGCTGTCTGACGCACGGCGACGCGTGTAGTCATTCCTGTTGATGCTCAGGCCATTGTCAGTCCATGTGCCAATCTGCAAGTAATGACATCATGAATGGTAACTCCATAGGTGCAAGGTGCTTTCTTAATTAATACATTTGATAGATGACAGGGATGGTTTGCACATGAAGTAACTATATATTAATAGGAAATACAACAAAAACATTTGAAAAGGACTATGCTGTTATGATAAGCAAATGTTGATAAAAACTGTTTCCTGCCTGTGTGAAGCTCGAAGTTACAATCTTTTTAAGAAAGTTTATTTTCAAATTAAGTTAGTCCTTGATTTTATGAGGAACCAGATAACATTGAACAATAGTTTCTAACAGAAATTATCCACCATGTAAGATTATGTTAACCATGTATACGAGGAATTTAACCAACCTTAATATAATTTCAATAGACCACCAACACCCTACTTTCTTTGTGTAATTTTGAAGAAAATTTCATATTTTTACACTTTTGGGGTCAGTTTTAGGATTTCCACGGAGAATGGCTAGTACTTTCGAGTTTAAAAAAATTAAATGAAATAAAATAAATAACCGAGCGACCCTAGCCTTTCCTCCCATGTTACCTGAAACATACCTTTTTTTTTTGGCCTTATATATATATATCTCGTAACCCTGGACTATACATTTCATTTTGATATCATTTCAACTGTAAATAACTACAAGTACACAATCTTTTATATTTTGTCACAAATTGAAAAATACACCTACCTGTTTATACTCGAACTCCTCGGTGCCGGGTTTCTTCTGGTGCACGTAGACCCCGAGTCCTGTGTTCCCGTACCCGGCCGCATTGAAGCCAAACGTGTAGTCACTCTGCACCTCGTCCTGCCAGGAACTGCCGCGGATACCATCGTAGATGAGCTGTCTACGCTCCTCTCCCTTCTCACGCAGACATCCGGCCACACCTACAGTGTAGAATAGATGTTACAAAACTACCGCCACCCAGTCACGCCTACAGTGTAATATGCATGTTACATGACACACTGCCACACCTATAGTATCAGATACATACTATACAACTACTGAAGAGGATATTACATGTCTCCTTCAGGTAGTCAATCACCATATATCTATGGTACAGCTTTATAAGAAATGAATTAGAAAATCTCATTTTTTCTGTGTTCCAAATGTTCCATTCTCACCCAAAAGTCTAAATGTCATTTGTGTATCCCTGTGTCCCTCCCTCCTATCAATTAACTGAAATTCATGTTGGGTATTATCTAACACCACTATAGAGTCTCTGTATAGACATTATTGCCAGTGGAAGTCCAATCAGCTAGGTGTAGGTCAATGACCAATTACCGCCAATAAAACAGTCAAAGAACACAACTCACCCAGTGAGCTGGTCCTGCAGTCGTCGGCGTTGACGAGTCCCTCAGCCGCCACGTAGGTAGCTATGATGGTCTGTAGGACGTAGTCGTCCTGCACGATGGTGGCCGGGGTGAGGCGGTCTCCCGGGTAACACACCCGCGCATGCTGGTCCTGGGCACGCGTACTGTTCTCCAACTTACACTAGAGAATAGAGAAGAGAGGTCAGTGGCTAGATGGATTATGGATGTGGTTAAAGATAAGACACTCAGGTCCCTGGAAACAGGTAGGAAAATATTACTTCAGGGAGGAAAATGCTCTCTCTGAACTTCCTTTCCCCCTCCACATATTTCTTTTCTTTCATTATTCACTTTTGCACTAAGCTTGAAGAACTAAGCTATTTCTCTGACATCTTCAGAAAATCACCCAGGAACTATTAGTCATATACCAGAAAGTTACCAACCTGCAGTGCCATCTGCCAGAACTCAGCGAACCAGTCATCAGGGATGTCTCCATGCCGTGCCACCGTCAGACTCATCACGTAGTCCAGGAAGTCCTGCACCAGGGCAGTACGAACCTACAGGGGGCAGAGGCAAAAACCAGTGTAATCAAGCTTTTTTACTACGGTATTGAAGGGGCCATCACTGACTGCATGAAAACTGTGGTGAATTATATGACCAAATGTCCTGCATTTACTTTGTATAAATTTATTTCAAGATGAATATTTAATTCATAATCAATGATATGGAAGACCCTGTAAAGTAGTGTTGGAGTATACAGGCTAAAATCCTGGAAAATGCAATGTTTGAAGCAAGCGTTTTACCACTGAGTTACTCCCTTGTACAACCTATGTTTGTGGCTTCACATAACAATGGAGCATAGCCCCTTCACCTTAACACAGGGAGACCATTCCCCAACACCAGTATTAGCAGCTTTGAATGTCTACAGCTGCTCCCAGACTGACCTTGAGAGTGATGGCCCCGTTGGCTGCAGCCTCCAGGCCGGCAGGTACCCGTGCGTCAGCCCCCGAGCCCTCTGCACCCAGGAAGATGAAGCGGTCCTCCAGCCCCTCCTCCTGTACAGCCTGGAGCAACAGCCGGGTGTGGGCGGGACTCGTGAACAGAGCCACCGCGCTAGCACCTGCAGTATAGCATATAACATACAACTGTACAAGGTCCAATAAGGTTATAAAGTTGACTAGACTCGTGAACAGGGCCTCCGCGCTAGTACGTTAAAAAGGTACAATAAGGTAATAAGGTTACCTAGTGTTCACACCTGCAACATACAATAAGGCAGTAAGGTTAACTACAAAGTCTGTAACAGCAGCTGTATGAAGGCAGGGCTAGTGAACAGAACCACCACTTTAGATACTGTAATAATCATACCACTCCCTTTTAACCTGCAGTTAAAGCTAATAAAGTTAACTAGGTTAAAATCTGCAGGTACAATTAAGTAACAAGGTTAACGAGGCTCCAGCCCCTGTTCCTGTGATATAGGCACATCCCACATTGTACCCCAGTGTAGCACTGACCGGCCTTCCTGTTATAACACCCTATAGTGTAGCACTGACCGGCCTTCCTGTTATAACACCCTATAGTGTAGCACTGACCGGCCTTCCTGTTATAACACCCTATAGTGTAGCACTGACCGGCCTTCCTGGTATAACACCCTATAGTGTAGCACTGACCTGTTATAACACCCTATAGTGTAGCACTGACCGGCCTTCCTGTTATAACACCCTATAGTGTAGCACTGACCTGTTATAACACCCTATAGTGTAGAACTGACCAGCCTCCCTGTTATAACACCCTATAGTGTAGCACTGAACTGTTATAACCCCCTATAGTGTAGCACTGACCTGTTATAACCCCCTATAGTGTAGCACTGACCTGTTATAACACCCTATAGTGTAGCACTGACCGGCCTTCCTGTTATAACACCCTATAGTGTAGCACTGACCGGCCTTCCTGTTATACTACCCTATAGTGTAGCACTGACCTCCTGTTATAACACCCTATAGTGTAGAACTGACCGGCCTTCCTGTTATAACACCCTATAGTGTAGCACTGACCTCCTGTTATAACACCCTATAGTGTAGAACTGACCAGCCTCCCTGTTATACTACCCTATAGTGTAGCACTGACCGGCCTTCCTGTTATAACACCCTATAGTGTAGCACTGACCGGCCTTCCTGTTATAACACCCTATAGTTTAGCACTGACCGGCCTTCCTGTTATAACACCCTATAGTGTAGCACTGACCGGCCTTCCTGTTATAACACCCTATAGTGTAGCACTGACCGGCCTCCCCGTTATAACACCCTATAGTGTAGCACTGACCGGCCTCCCTGTTATAACACCCTATAGTGTAGAACTGACCTGTTATAACACCCTATAGTGTAGCACTGACCGGCCTTCCTGTTATAACACCCTATAGTGTAGCACTGACCTTCCTGTTATAACACCCTATAGTGTAGCACTGACCGGCCTTCCTGTTATAACACCCTATAGTGTAGCACTGACCTTCCTGTTATAACACCCTATAGTGTAGCACTGACCAACCTTCCTGTTATAACACCCTATAGTGTAGCACTGACCGGCCTTCCTGTTATAACACCCTATAGTGTAGAACTGACCGGCCTCCCTGTTATAACACCCTATAGTGTAGCACTGACCTTCCTGTTATAACACCCTATAGTGTAGCACTGACCGGCCTCCCTGTTATAACACCCTATAGTGTAGCACTGACTGACCGGCCTTCCTGTTATAACACCCTATAGTGTAGCACTGACTGACCGGCCTTCCTGTTATAACACCCTATAGTGTAGCACTGACCGGCCTTCCTGTTATAACACCCTATAGTGTAGCACTGACCGGCCTCCCTGCTATAACACCCTATAGTGTAGCACTGACCAGCCTTCCTGTTATAACACCCTATAGTGTAGCACTGACCCGCCTTCCTTTAATAATACCCTATAGTGTAGCACTGACCCGCCTTCCTTTAATAACACCCTATAGTGTAGCACTGACCGGCCTTCCTGTTATAACACCCTATAGTGTAGCACTGACCGGTTTCCCTGTTATAACACCCTATAGTGTAGCACTGACCGGCCTTCCTTTAATAATACCCTATAGTGTAGCACTGACCCGCCTTCCTTTAATAACACCCTATAGTGTAGCACTGACCGGCCTTCCTGTTATAACACCCTATAGTGTAGCACTGACCGGCCTTCCTGTTATAACACCCTATAGTGTAGCACTGACCGGCCTTCCTGTTATAACACCCTCTAGTGTAGCACTGACCGGCCTTCCTGCTATAACACCCTATAGTAGAGCACTGACCGGCCTTCCTGTTATAACACCCTATAGTGTAGCACTGACTGGCCTCCCTGTTATAACACCCTATAGTATAGCACTGACTGGCCTTCCTGTTATAACACCCTCTAGTGTAGCACTGACCGGCCTTCCTGCTATAACACCCTATAGTATAGCACTGACCGGCCTTCCTGTTATAACACCCTATAGTGTAGCACTGACCGGCCTTCCTGCTATAACACCCTATAGTGTAGCACTGACCGGCCTGTTATAACACCCTATAGTGTAGCACTGACAGGCCTTCCTGTTATAACACCCTATAGTGTAGCACTGACCTTCCTGCTATAACACCCTATAGTGTAGCACTGACCGGCCTTCCTGCTATAACACCCTATAGTATAGCACTGACCGGCCTTCCTGTTATAACACCCTATAGTGTAGCACTGACCAGCCTTCCTGTTATAACACCCTATAGTGTAGCACTGACCTGTTATAACACCCTATAGTGTAGCACTGACCCCCTGTTATAACACCCTATAGTGTAGCACTGACCTTCCTGTTATAACACCCTATAGTGTAGAACTGACCTTCCTGTTATAACACCCTATAGTGTAGCACTGACTGACCTTCCTGTTATAACACCCTATAGTGTAGCACTGACCGGCCTTCCTGTTATAACACCCTATAGTGTAGCACTGACCGGCCTTCCTGTTATAACACCCTATAGTGTAGAACTGACCTGTTATAACACCCTATAGTGTAGCACTGACTGACCTCCCTGTTATAACACCCTATAGTGTAGCACTGACCGGCCTCCCTGTTATAACACCCTATAGTGTAGCACTGACCGGCCTTCCTGTTATAACACCCTATAGTGTAGCACTGACCGGCCTCCCTGTTATAACACCCTATAGTGTAGCACTGACCGGCCTTCCTGTTATAACACCCTATAGTGTAGCACTGACCAACCTTCCTGTTATAACACCCTATAGTGTAGCACTGACTGACCTCCCTGTTATAACACCCTATAGTGTAGCACTGACCGGCCTTCCTGTTATAACACCCTATAGTGTAGCACTGACCGGCCTCCCTGTTATAACACCCTATAGTGTAGCACTGACCTGTTATAACACCCTATAGTGTAGCACTGACCGGCCTGTTATAACACCCTATAGTGTAGCACTGACCCCCTGTTATAACACCCTATAGTGTAGCACTGACTGACCTCCCTGTTATAACACCCTATAGTGTAGCACTGGCCTTCCTGTTATAACACCCTATAGTGTAGCACTGACCGGCCTTCCTGTTATAACACCCTATAGTGTAGCACTGACCGGCCTTCCTGTTATAACACCCTATAGTGTAGCACTGACCGGCCTTCCTGTTATAACACCCTATAGTGTAGCACTGACCGGCCTTCCTGTTATAACACCCTATAGTGTAGCACTGACCGGCCTTCCTGTTATAACACCCTATAGTGTAGCACTGACCTTCCTGTTATAACACCCTATAGTGTAGCACTGACCGGTTTCCCTGTTATAACACCCTATAGTGTAGCACTGACCGGCCTTCCTGTTATAACACCCTATAGTGTAGCACTGACTGGCCTTCCTGTTATAACACCCTATAGTGTAGCACTGACCGGCCTCCCTGTTATAACACCCTATAGTGTAGCACTGACCTTCCTGTTATAACACCCTATAGTGTAGCACTGACCGGTTTCCCTGTTATAACACCCTATAGTGTAGCACTGACCGGCCTTCCTGTTATAACACCCTATAGTGTAGCACTGACCTTCCTGTTATAACACCCTATAGTGTAGCACTGACCGGCCTGTTATAACACCCTATAGTGTAGCACTGACCGGCCTTCCTGTTATAACACCCTATAGTGTAGCACTGGCCTTCCTGTTATAACACCCTATAGTGTAGCACTGACCGGCCTTCCTGTTATAACACCCTATAGTGTAGCACTGATCACCCTGTTATAACACCCTAAAGTGTAGCACTGACCTTCCTGTTATAACACCCTATAGTGTAGCACTGACTGACCGGCCTGTTATAACACCCTATAGTGTAGCACTGACTGACCTGTTATAACACCCTATAGTGTAGCACTGACTGACCGGCCTGTTATAACACCCTATAGTGTAGCACTGACTGACCTGTTATAACACCCTATAGTGTAGCACTGACCTTCCTGTTATAACACCCTATAGTGTAGCACTGACCAGCCTTCCTGTTATAACACCCTATAGTGTAGCACTGACCGGCCTTCCTGTTATAACACCCCAGTGTAGCACTGACCTTCCTGTTATAACACCCTATAGTGTAGCACTGACCGACCTTCCTGTTATAACACCCTATAGTGTAGAACTGACCTCCCTGTTATAACACCCAATAGTGTAGCACTGACCGGCCTTCCTGTTATAACACCCTATAGTGTAGCACTGACCGGCCTTCCTGTTATAACACCCTATAGTGTAGCACTGACCTCCCTGTTATAACACCCTATAGTATAGCACTGACTGACCTCCCTGTTATAACACCCAATAGTGTAGCACTGACCGGCCTTCCTGTTATAACACCCTATAGTGTAGAACTGACCTCCCTGTTATAACACCCTATAGTGAAGAACTGACCGACCTTCCTGTTATAACACCCTATAGTGTAGCACTGACCACCCTGTTATAACACCCTATAGTGTAGCACTGACCTCCCTGTTATAACACCCTATAGTGTAGCACTGACCGGCCTTCCTGTTATAACACCCTATAGTGTAGCACTGACCGGCCTCCCTGTTATAACACCCTATAGTGTAGCACTGACCGGCCTCCCTGTTATAACACCCTATAGTGTAGAACTGACCGACCTTCCTGTTATAACACCCTATAGTGTAGCACTGACCTTCCTGTTATAACCCCCTATAGTGTAGCACTGACCGGCCTTCCTGTTATAACACCCTATAGTGTAGCACTGACCGGCCTCCCTGTTATAACACCCTATAGTGTAGCACTGGCCTTCCTGTTATAACACCCTATAGTGTAGCACTGACCGGCCTTCCTGTTATAACACCCTATAGTGTAGCACTGACCTTCCTGTTATAACACCCTATAGTGTAGCACTGGCCTTCCTGTTATAACACCCTATAGTGTAGCACTGACCGGCCTTCCTGTTATAACACCCTATAGTGTAGCACTGACCGGCCTTCCTGTTATAACACCCTATAGTGTAGAACTGACCAGCCTTCCTGTTATAACACCCTATAGTGTAGCACTGACCGGCCTTCCTGTTATAACACCCTATAGTGTAGAACTGACCTTCCTGTTATAACACCCTATAGTGTAGCACTGACCGGCCTTCCTGTTATAACACCCTATAGTGTAGCACTGACCTTCCTGTTATAACACCCTATAGTGTAGAACTGACCGGCCTTCCTGTTATAACACCCTATAGTGTAGCACTGACCGGCCTCCCTGTTATAACACCCTATAGTGTAGCACTGACCGGCCTTCCTGTTATAACACCCTATAGTGTAGCACTGACCGGCCTCCCTGTTATAACACCCTATAGTGTAGCACTGACCTCCCTGTTATAACACCCTATAGTGTAGCACTGACCGGCCTTCCTGGTATAACACCCTATAGTATAGCACTGACCGGCCTCCCTGTTATAACACCCCAGTGTAGCACTGACTGGCCTCCCTGTTATAACACCCTATAGTATAGAACTGACCGTCCTGTTATAACACCCTATAGTGTAGCACTGACCAGCCTTCCTGTTATAACACCCTATAGTATAGAACTGACCGTCCTGTTATAACACCCTATAGTGTAGCACTGACCGGCCTTCCCGTTATAACACCCTATAGTGTAGCACTGACCGGCCTTCCTGTTATAACACCCTATAGTGTAGCACTGACCGGCCTTCCCGTTATAACACCCTATAGTGTAGCACTGACCGGCCTTCCTGTTATGACACCCTATAGTATAGCACTGACCGGCCTTCCTGTTATAACACCCTATAGTGTAGCACTGACCTTCCTGTTATAACACCCTATAGTGTAGCACTGACCTGTTATAACACCCTATAGTGTAGCACTGACCTGTTATAACACCCTATAGTGTAGCACTGACCGGCCTTCCTGTTATAACACCCTATAGTGTAGCACTGACCTTCCTGTTATAACACCCTATAGTGTAGCACTGACCGGCCTTCCTGTTATAACACCCTATAGTGTAGCCCTGACCGGCCTTCCTGTTATAACACCCTATAGTGTAGCACTGACCAGCCTTCCTGTTATAACACCCTATAGTATAGCACTGACCTTCCTGTTATAACACCCTATAGTGTAGCACTGACAGGCCTTCCTATTATAACACCCTATAGTGTAGCACTGACCGGCCTGTTATAACACCCTATAGTGTAGCACTGACCTTCCTGTTATAACACCCTATAGTGTAGCACTGACTGGCCTTCCTGTTATAACACCCTATAGTGTAGCACTGACTGACCTGTTATAACACCCTATAGTGTAGCACTGACCTTCCTGTTATAACACCCTATAGTGTAGCACTGACAGACCTCCCTGCTATAACACCCTATAGTGTAGAACTGACCGGCCTGTTATAACACCCTATAGTGTAGCACTGACCTTCCTGTTATAACACCCTATAGTGTAGCACTGACCGGCCTCCCTGTTATACTACCCTATAGTGTAGAACTGACCTTCCTGTTATAACACCCTATAGTGTAGCACTGACCGGCCTTCCTGTTATAACATCCTATAGTGTAGCACTGACCTTCCTGGTATAACACCCTATAGTGTAGCACTGACTGGCCTTCCTGTTATACTACCCTATAGTGTAGCACTGACTGACCTTCCTGTTATAACACCCTATAGTGTAGCACTGACCGGCCTTCCTGTTATAACATCCCAGTGTAGAACAGACCTTCCTGTTATAACACCCTATAGTGTAGAACTGACCGGCCTTCCTGTTATAACACCCTATAGTGTAGAACTGACCGGCCTTCCTGTTATAACACCCTATAGTGTAGCACTGACCGGCCTTCCTGTTATAACACCCTATAGTGTAGCACTGACCTTCCTGTTATAACACCCTATAGTATAGAACTGACCTTCCTGTTATAACACCCTATAGTGTAGCACTGACCTTCCTGTTATAACACCCTATAGTGTAGCACTGACCGGCCTTCCTGTTATAACACCCTATAGTGTAGCACTGACCTGTTATAACACCCTATAGTGTAGCACTGACCGACCTTCCTGTTATAACACCCTATAGTATAGCACTGACCAACCTTCCTGTTATAACACCCTATAGTGTAGCACTGACCTCCTGTTATAACACCCTATAGTGTAGCACTGACCGGCCTTCCTGTTATAACACCCTATAGTGTAGCACTGACCCCCTGTTATAACACCCTATAGTGTAGCACTGACCGGCCTCCCTGTTATAACACCCTATAGTGTAGCACTGACCGGCCTTCCTGTTATAACACCCTATAGTGTAGCACTGACCTTCCTGTTATAACACCCTATAGTGTAGCACTGACCTTCCTGTTATAACACCCTATAGTGTAGCACTGACCTTCCTGTTATAACACCCCAGTGTAGAACTGGCCTCCCTGCTATAACACCCCAGTGTAGAACTGACCTTCCTGTTATAACACCCTATAGTATAGCACTGACTGGCCTTCCTGTTATAACACCCTATAGTGTAGCACTGACCGGCCTCCCTGTTATAACACCCTATAGTGTAGCACTGACCTGTTATAACACCCTATAGTGTAGCACTGACCTTCCTGTTATAACACCCCAGTGTAGAACTGGCCTCCCTGCTATAACACCCCAGTGTAGAACTGACCTTCCTGTTATAACACCCTATAGTGTAGCACTGACCAGCCTTCCTGTTATAACACCCTATAGTGTAGCACTGACCAGCCTTCCCGTTATAACACCCTATAGTGTAGCACTGACCGGCCTTCCTGTTATAACACCCTATAGTGTAGCACTGACCTTCCTGTTATAACACCCTATAGTGTAGCACTGACCGGCCTTCCTGTTATAACACCCTATAGTGTAGCACTGACCGGCCTTCCTGTTATAACACCCCAGTGTAGCACTGACCGGCCTTCCTGTTATAACACCCTATAGTGTAGCACTGACCGGCCTTCCTGTTATAACACCCTATAGTGTAGCACTGACCGGCCTTCCTGTTATAACACCCCAGTGTAGAACTGACCTCCCTGCTATAACACCCTATAGTGTAGAACTGACTGGCCTTCCTGTTATAGCACCCTATAGTGTAGCACTGACCGGCCTGTTATAACACCCTATAGTGTAGCACTGACCGGCCTTCCTGTTATAACACCCTATAGTGTAGCACTGACCGGCCTTCCTGTTATAACACCCTATAGTGTAGAACTGGCCTTCCTGTTATAACACCCTATAGTGTAGCACTGACCGGCCTCTCTGTTATAACACCCTATAGTGTAGCACTGACTCCCTGTTATAACACCCTATAGTGTAGCACTGACCTGCCTTCCTGTTATAACCCCCTATAGTGTAGCACTGACCTCCTGTTATAACACCCTATAGTGTAGCACTGACCGGCCTTCCTGTTATAACACCCTATAGTGTAGCACTGACCGGCCTTCCTGTTATAACCCCCTATAGTGTAGCACTGACCTCCTGTTATAACACCCTATAGTGTAGAACTGACCTTCCTGTTATAACACCCTATAGTGTAGCACTGACTCCCTGTTATAACACCCTATAGTGTAGCACTGACCTGCCTTCCTGTTATAACCCCCTATAGTGTAGCACTGACCTCCTGTTATAACACCCTATAGTGTAGCACTGACCGGCCTCCCTGTTATAACACCCTATAGTGTAGCACTGACCAGCCTTCCTGTTATAACACCCTATAGTGTAGCACTGACCGGCCTTCCTGTTATAACACCCTATAGTGTAGCACTGACCGGCCTCCCTCTTATAACACCCTATAGTATAGAACTGACCTTCCTGTTATAACACCCTATAGTGTAGCACTGACCGGCCTTCCTGTTATAACACCCTATAGTGTAGCACTGACCCCCTGTTATAACACCCTATAGTGTAGCACTGACCGGCCTTCCTGTTATAACACCCTATAGTGTAGCACTGACCTGTTATAACACCCTATAGTGTAGCACTGACCGGCCTTCCTGTTATAACACCCTATAGTGTAGCACTGACCGGCCTTCCTGTTATAACACCCTATAGTGTAGCACTGACTGACCTTCCTGTTATAACACCCTATAGTGTAGCACTGACAGACCTTCCTGTTATAACACCCTATAGTGTAGCACTGACTGGCCTTCCTGTTATAACACCCTATAGTGTAGCACTGACAGACCTTCCTGTTATAACACCCTATAGTATAGCACTGACCTTCCTGTTATAACACCCTATAGTGTAGCACTGACCGGCCTTCCTGTTATAACACCCTATAGTGTAGCACTGACCTTCCTGTTATAACACCCTATAGTGTAGCACTGACCTTCCTGTTATAACACCCTATAGTGTAGCACTGACCTTCCTGTTATAACACCCTATAGTGTAGCACTGACTGACCTTCCTGTTATAACACCCTATAGTGTAGCACTGACTGACCTCCCTGTTATAACACCCTATAGTATAGCACTGACCTTCCTGTTATAACACCCTATAGTATAGCACTGACCTCCCTGTTATAACTCCCTATAGTGTAGCACTGACCAGCCTTCCTGTTATAACACCCTATAGTGTAGCACTGACCTTCCTGTTATAACACCCTATAGTGTAGCACTGACCTCCCTTCCTGTCATAACACCCTATAGTGTAGCACTGACCGGCCTTCCTGTTATAACACCCTATAGTGTAGCACTGACCTTCCTGTTATAACACCCTATAGTGTAGCACTGACCTTCCTGTTATAACATCCTATAGTGTAGCACTGACCTTCCTGTTATAACACCCTATAGTGTAGCACTGACCACCCTGTTATAACACCCTATAATGTAGCACTGGCCTTCCTGTTATAACATCCTATAGTGTAGCACTGACCGGCCTTCCTGTTATAACACCCTATAGTATAGCACTGACCTTCCTGTTATAACACCCTATAGTATAGCACTGACCTTCCTGTTATAACACCCTATAGTGTAGCACTGACCTCCCTTCCTGTCATAACACCCTATAGTGTAGCACTGACCGGCCTTCCTGTTATAACACCCTATAGTGTAGCACTGACCTTCCTGTTATAACATCCTATAGTGTAGCACTGACCTTCCTGTTATAACACCCTATAGTGTAGCACTGACCTTCCTGTTATAACACCCTATAGTGTAGCACTGACCTTCCTGTTATAACACCCTATAGTGTAGCACTGACCACCCTGTTATAACACCCTATAATGTAGCACTGGCCTTCCTGTTATAACATCCTATAGTGTAGCACTGACCGGCCTTCCTGTTATAACACCCTATAGTATAGCACTGACCTTCCTGTTATAACACCCTATAGTATAGCACTAACCTTCCTGTTATAACACCCTATAGTGTAGCACTGACCACCCTGTTATAACACCCTATAATGTAGCACTGGCCTTCCTGTTATAACACCCTATAGTGTAGCACTGACCTTCCTGTTATAACACCCTATAGTGTAGCACTGGCCTGCCTTCCTGTTATAACACCCTATAGTGTAGAACTGACCTTCCTGTTATAACACCCTATAGTGTAGCACTGACCCCCTGTTATAACATCCTATAGTGTAGCACTGACCGGCCTTCCTGTTATAACACCCTATAGTGTAGCACTGACCGGCCTTCCTGTTATAACACCCTATAGTGTAGCACTGACCGGCCTTCCTGTTATAACACCCTATAGTGTAGAACTGACCTTCCTGTTATAACACCCTATAGTGTAGCACTGACCACCCTGTTATAACACCCTATAATGTAGCACTGGCCTTCCTGTTATAACACCCTATAATGTAGCACTGGCCTTCCTGTTATAACACCCTATAGTGTAGCACTGACCGACCTCCCTGGTATAATAGTGTAGCACTGACTGACCTCCCTGTTATAACACCCTATAGTATAGCACTGACCGGCCTTCCTGTTGAGTTGGTTGATGAGGGTGCGTGCGTCAGTGAGGGTGGCCCCCTCCTGTAGGGAGTAGCGGCCGGCCATACAGATGACCTGCCCGTCGCTGCCCGAGTTAGCCGAGTTGAAGAAGGACTTCATGCCGCTGTTCCCGTACTCGGAGTCTGAGTTAATGGCCGTCATGTACTTCCACCCCATGGCACGCGCCACCGCCGACAGCGCCTCTGCCTGAAACATTGGGGAATTTACAGTTAGTTAACATGATAGGGTTCAAAAGGTAATCTCCTTTGAAATGAACTGGTATTGGCCCATTACTTTGTACTTAGTTTACTTACTGCCATTCCCTAGAATTAAGCTCCTCTGTTAAATCACTGTAGAATTTAAGCCAAATCTTCTGGTACTTATTATCATTAGTTAGTTAGTTGATTATTCTATCATGAGTATGTGATATTTAGGTTTCAAACATGAAATTGCTTAATACCATCTTCTACCTAGTTCTTTTATTTTTTGTTATCACTGTGGAATTTTAGCTCAACTTCATTCAGCCTATTGACAAATAACCTATTTGTTTATGAACATAAGGGCTTTGGTACTTATCAATTTGAACTAGGTGTTCTCTTGTCGGATGTACAATGTTACTAAAATGTTCCTGTAGATGAGAATCTGACATTGTCAATGAGAAATTCCAATTTAACTTTACATTGGAAATCATTACACAACTCACCCTCTTGTTGTTGGGTGGCACGGTGGACAGGAAGTAGGGGGAACCAATCAGGTTGTCGTCTCCAGACGTGGGGCTCACCATGGTTACACCACGGGATGCCAAGATGGACGCCACGCTCTGTGAGGTGCCCTTACCATGGGGGATGACTCCAACGATGGACGAGGGGTCCAACTGTGGGGAATGGTGGAGACATAGAACCCAGTTAAGTATGCACTCCACAGTGCCTGACTGAATACAATTTGTTAACCCTTTCAGGAGGTGAAATCACTGAATTCTATAGGGAGACATACCCACACTTATATACTTATATTCTGTACCATGATAATACACATGTTGTATTAATTATATACATAGTTTATCATACTCATATTACTCTAGAGTAGTTGAATCTAAAAATTCAGTTTTCAGATTGTAAATGCCAATCTAAAAGACAAGAGCTTGATGCTTTAATGTTGTTTCAGCTTTGTTAAATGAAACTAACTTGCTCCCTGATCTGTTTCTATGTGAATTTTTAAATACTCAGTAGGAACTCTAAGAGGTCACTTACCTTAGCTGCGATACCATCGGACTCACAGAGTCCCTGCCCCATAAGTAGACTGAACAGGTCGCGAGTTACTCGCACATCGTTGGAGCAGGTGTCAATGGCCAGGCCTCCCAGGGACACGCCCACCTTGTTGTTACGGTTAAACCGGTCTATGGCATAGAAGAAGGCCAACATGTTCTGTGGTAAAGAAACATCATATATTGATACTGTATAATGTATCAATATGGATACTGTTAAACCAGTCTATGGCATAGAAGAAGGCCAGCATGTTCTGTGGTAAAGAAACATCATATATTAATACTGTATAATGTGTCAATATGGATACTGTAAAACAAGTCTATGGCATAGAAGAAGGCCAACATGTCCTGTGGTAGGGACAAGATGATATCATATATTTACACATAATGGATCCTTTAACACATAGGGTAGATTCACCTGGAGTCGGATACAAACCTTGAACACTTGATTTTGTGGTTATTCTTGCATTTTAAGCCCTTTATTTGTAAATAACAGTAAACTGTTTTTCTTTCCAAAACACATACACAGAAGATTTTAGATAAATTATTTTTGATAAATAACCTCAAATTTCACTGTCCGCCTCAGGGTATGTGTCTGACTCATGGGGAATCTACCATATAATGCCACTTTATTGCTTAGATGTCAGCATGTACATCAACAAGAAATACATGAGCAAAGAGCTGTTGTAGAAGCAGTCAGTTGGACCTATGTGAGTTCCAATAAATAGCCTTAATACATGAATATAGAGAGATGTGTAATATGCATCTTTACCACAGAAAAAAGGCCCTACACTACAGCCATCAAAGAGATTCAAGAATTTATCATTGTAAATCAAGAAGGGTACTGACAATATATACATGAAAAAAACAGTAAGAGGAGGTCCAATTTCAATTGGAACAAAATGCAAGTAGGCTCTGTAAAAGCTATGTGAGATTTACTACTCCTATATATATATATGACGGACAAAAAGCCGAACTTGTATGGGCTAGAGTTAAAGATGCTGTAACAACCTTACCTGGAAGCCGTAGTCCATGTTGAGCATGCCACACTTGAGGGACTCCATGGGGTCAGCGTAGTGGACATCAAAGAAGCCAACCAGGTTCAGGTTGGGCCGTGTACGCTCCATGCCACGGGTCGGGCGATGTCCTGTAACATACAGAAGGTAGGGAAGGATAACTAAAATGTCAAAATACTCTGAAAATAATTGTGATGACAGATAGAAGTATAAATTTAAAAAAAAAGGAAGGCATTCATTTTAGCAGGAGCATCATTGAGAGTCAATGATTTGAACCAGTATCAACTATAATTTCTGTCACCTACCACTCTTCTGAGCTCTGAATGGCAACCAGCAAAGAAAACCAAACGGTGATTGTTTCAACAGGTAGCTGCATTGCGGTGGTACCTTGGCAAGGTTAGATGATATATATGGAGTATTACAGACTAAAGCTGACTCACCCAGCATGGTACACTCCTCACAGGCCCCCGGTGCTGTGCAGTCTGAGGTCCAGGATAGCGCAAACTCCTGCTGGGGACGGATCTTCAACAGGTCCGTGTCGTTGTAGCTACCGACCTGAATGAAGATATTAAAAACCCATACAAAATCAGTTTTTTGAGAGATAATTTTACATTGGGAAAAGGGGCTGGATTATTTTTAATACAAAGGAATATTCATCATAAGCGGATTTCATATTCACTCAAACTCATATTTGGCTTATGAACAAGGTCAGCTTATTACCAAGGTTCTATGGTAATCAGACAGAAATTGGTTGAGTATACGCCAAAACTCAAACTTTGTGGCCAGAAAAGTATGGTCACGAAGATTATTTGTGTATTTTTTTTGTATTGAAATAACGAAATCTGATATTTATCTAAACCACATAAAATTTGAATGTCAGGATTGTTAATTGTCTTTTTAGTATTTTTTGACTATGGCAAAACATAGATTTGCTTCTCTAAAGGGAGGTTCTTGTTTTTGTAAACAAGAAACTGATTGAACTGAGGTGAAATATAGATAGATATACAACTGCTTACATTTTCGTAGTAGTAGTTGTTGCTGCCGGGTGTCTGTCGGGCCGTGTAGATGTGGTAACCACGGTTACTCTCTCCGTCTGAGGTGAAGTCAAAGCGCTGGTTGGTGGCGTCCTGGAAGGTGGCGCGCCTGATACCTTGTAGGATCAGCTGGCGGCGGTTAGGGGCGTTACGGAAGTCATCACACACACCAAAGTAGTTCTGGCCACACGTTTGCTGTAAGAACAAAGTCAGGTCAATCACCACACACTGTTCAATATAGTTATTTGTTGTTAGTTTTTAGAGAGGCATGGCATAACATGTCTTTTCAAGACTTAGCAAACATCTTTTACAATACACAACCTTTGGCCTTTTCAGTTCCTGTGATACTTTTTCTGACATTAGAATATGATACATCAGGATTAATTTTGAAGGGGAACCAAAAGAATTTCACTCCTTTTTAGCGAAAAAGACTTTACTCGAGCTAAAAGGGATCGGCTGCAGTAAATTTAAAACCGTTTTGGACCCATTTTGCGGGAATTCCTGTGCAAGCACTCAGAATTCCACCAGACCCCCATTGTTGTTAAAAAATTACCGCTCCCTATTAGAATACAGATGCCATAATACCTTGAGTGCGTAGTCGAGTCCGAGTGCGGCCGAGTAGACAGCGTTAACGGTGTACAGCACGTACTGGTCCTGGGTGTACCCGGGGGCCAGCACCACGTCACGGTCTGTGGGGCACTCACGCGGGTTCTTACCCGACCCAGGCGTCAACGAGCAGTCAAAGATAGACTCATAGTACTGGAATAAACAAGGAGATGAAAACATGTTGTCAAATATTTGGTACTAAGGGCATATTACTGGATACCACAGTATGTGGATTAAGGTAAACAACAATGGGGAGTGGCGTTAAGCGTGTGTCATGAAATGACCCGGCCTATTTATTAGAATATATCAACAACAACAAAAAGTTACTGTCGCTCTGCCTGCCTTGCTTGCTGCTTGCTAATAGTAGAGTTCCTCCCCTCCCGCGGTGGAGAGTTCCCCGAGCCTCTGAGGTAGAGCACGAGGGGGCACTGTCTATACCACTAATATGAGGATAACTATAACTACTTATGCCTGGACCACAATGAATCAGAAAAGAAGATATTTCTTTTAAATCTTCTTTTTTTTATAAAGTTGGAATTGCATTGTCTATTGTTTGTCTTTTCTAACTAATATGACCTTAACAATATATAATATACAAAACAATGTATAATTGTTTCAATGAATGCTGCCTGAAGGAAATAGTTAACACAAGCATAATGCTAATTAATGTTAAGAAACCCATCAAATACAATTCTAAATTCACAGGTCTTACCTCATCAAACCATGGGTTGCCCATGTAGTTGCCTCTAGTCTTGGACCTCAGGTACTTGTCAAACGTGCTGAGGTCAGCGGTTTCCACCCCCAGGGTGAGGGCGTCCTTAGCCACCTGCCCCACGTCCTTCAGCAGCTCCACGCGACTCGACCAGGTCTCTGACCCCACAAAGTGGAACCGAGACGCCTGCACGGAGAGTATGAATGTTAATCAGGTGTTTTTACAAGGTTATTACCATAAATATGGCACAATTAGTGCAACTTCATTAAAGTTGCCAAAGTCAATATGAAATTAAGATAATAGACATGAGCATATTAAGAGCAATTCACAGAGCGTATCTTGGGAAACATGCCAAAAGAATTCCCATGAGAACAATTATAGAGCGGCTTAGTAAACTATTGTTTTACACTATAGTGTAAAGTGGGGAAATTGTGTCATACCCGTACTAACAGGAACTTACAGTTAAGATACCAATCCATCTCTTCATTTAATTCTGTTACAGACAAAAGTATTTACTTTAACTACAGTAACACCTACCTCTGGCACCCTGTCGACTGCCCTCAGGAAGACGTTGATGTCGCCCGTTGCTATGAAGGTAACTATGACGACAGCCTGAGGCTTGTTGAGCAGCTCGCGGGTGGCCTGCTCAGCAAGCCCGTCAGTCAGGCGGCCATTGGTCGCAGACAGACGCACGACCTGCGCCACACAGATGTTGTTCTCTGCTGCCAGCTTGGTGAACTCTGCTGCCGCATCGTCACCGTAGGTACCGGGGGAGTTAACCACCTGTAAACATAGAACTAAGTTAGAGTAGGTACCGGGCGAGTTAACCACCTGGGGGGAAACATAGAACTAAGTTAGAGTAGGTACCCGGCGAGTTAACCACCTGGGGGGTAAACATAGAACTAAGTTAGAGTAGGTACACAGCGAGTTAACCACCTGGGGGGTAAACATGGAACTAAGTTAGAGTAGGTACACAGCGAGTTTACCACCTGGGGGGTAAACATGGAACTAAGTTAGAGTAGGTACCCAGCGAGTTTACCACCTGGGGGGTAAACATAGAACTAAGTTAGAGTAGGTACCCGGCGAGTTTACCACCTGGGGGGGAAACATAGAACTAAGTTAGAGTAGGTACCCGGCGAGTTTACCACCTGGGGGGGAAACATAGAACTAAGTTAGAGTAGGTACCCAGCGAGTTTACCACCTGGGGGGTAAACATAGAACTAAGTTAGAGTAGGTACCGGGGGAGTTTACCACCTGGGGGGAAACATGGAACTAAGTTAGAGTAGGTACCCGGCGAGTTAACCACCTGGGGGGGAAACATAGAACTAAGTTAGAGTAGGTACACAGCGAGTTAACCGCCTGAAAACATATAATTAAGCTACAGTACACCAAAGGTACCCAGCGAGTTTCTGGGGGAAACATTGAACTAAGTTATAGCACATAGGTACCCCACCTATAAACATAGAACTAAGTTACAGTAGACCGTAGGTACCCCACTAGTTAACCACCTGAGGGGGACAATTAATTTACAGTAGGTACCTTGGAAGTTAACCATCTAGGGGGTAAACATAGAACTAAGTTACAGTGCACTTATTCAGTTCACAGCATTAGATATTCACTGACCTGTACATATTCTATCTTGTAGTTCTTGAGCAGGGCGACCACAGCTCGTGCCAGTTTGTCGTCAGCAGGGACGGTCCTCAGGAAGTTGGGGTACTTGGTGGTGTCCTTGAAGGCTGTAGAGGTGGCGCCGTAGGACAGCTGGGGGATCCCCACCAGGTTCAGGAAGTCTGCCACCGCCGCCGACGTGTCGCTGTCATACGCACCGATGTACACGTCTATACGCTCAGGGTTAATACGTGTCTTGTCCATCTGAAACAGGGCAGTATGGTTAATACACACCAATGTACACGTCTATACGCTCAGGGTTAATACGCGTCTTGTCCATCTGAAACAGGACAGTATGGTCACTTGCTCTTTTAGTACATACTATTACAAGTAATACTCACTTAGGAACTGGTCATTCTTCTCAGTGTTGGCATTATTATTCTGAACAACATCAGCTACTGATTAATGCAACGTATATCTGTAACCTTGACTAGGATAACAGGTGATATTTATGCTGATAATAAGGCCAAATTGTTCCTGGTCAAGGTAATTTGAGTAATATACTTGTTACTCACTATAACAGGTAATAAAGCACATTGTGTATTGGCTAGAGGCCCTGTCAGTGCTAAGGCTACACTATGTGTGACAAACTATACTTGTATACCAGGTTGGAAGTACTCACCATAAGAGGCAGGAGTCCACTCTGTATGTGGCTACCAGGTTGGAGGTCCTGTTAGAACTGCTACATAATGTGTATTACATGTATAACTCACCATGAGAGGCAGGAGTCCACTCTGTATGTGGCTACCAGGTTGCTACATAATATATATACATGTATAACTCACCATGAGAGGGAGGAGTCCACTCTGTATGTGGCTACCAGGTTGGAGGTCCTGTTAGAACTGCTACATAATGTATATACATGTATAACTCACCATGAGTGGCAGGAGTCCACTCTGTATGTGGCTACCAGGTTGGAGGCCCTGTTAGAACTGCTACACAATGTATACTACATGTATAACTCACCATGAGTGGCAGGAGTCCACTCTGTATGTGGCTACCAGGTTGGAGGTCCTGTTAGAACTGCTACACAATGTATACTACATGTATAACTCACCATGAGTGGCAGGAGTCCACTCTGTATGTGGCTACCAGGTTGGAGGTCCTGTTAGAACTGCTACATATTGTATATACATGTATAACTCACCATGAGTGGCAGGAGTCCACTCTGTATGTTGGCTACCAGGTTGGAGGTCCTGTTAGAACTGCTACATAATGTGTATTACATGTATAACTCACCATGAGAGGCAGGAGTCCACTCTGTATGTGGCTACCAGGTTGCTACATAATATATATACATGTATAACTCACCATGAGAGGGAGGAGTCCACTCTGTATGTGGCTACCAGGTTGGAGGCCCTGTTAGAACTGCTTCATAATGTATATACATGTATAACCCACCATGAGTGGCAGGAGTCCACTCTGTATGTTGGCTACCAGGTTGGAGGCCCTGTTAGAACTGCTACATAATGTGTCCTACATGTATAACTCACCATGAGTGGCAGGAGTCCACTCTGTATGTTGGCTACCAGGTTGGAGGCCCTGTGAGGAGAGCTGCAAGTGTCCAGTCCCACCCCGCCTATCTTCACCCCAGACAGCAGGTTGTTAAACATCCCCGTCTTGTTGTTGACGCGACCGATGGCAAAGTTAAACGCCTCCACGAGCTGCCAGCCCTGCTCGATGTTAATGTCTCCACATGAGAAGGGAGACTTGCCCGCTGCATGCACATCAAACAGACCTAGGGGAAAAGGACAGGGTGTTATACTTTATCAGGATGTTCTACCAACATTTTTAATTTGACATCTACTTGAACTGTTTCAGCTGGTTTAAAGTAACTTTAGAGATCTACAGAAAAAGTCATGATAAAAGCAAACGTAAAGTCAACAATCACTGAGGATCAAAATAATTGTCACTGGAGCCCTGCTTACATTTTTTTATAAACTAGGAACAAGAAATTGTCAAATGAATGTCATGGAAAGGTCATAATGCAGTGACTATTACTTCGGATCAAAATACTAGTCATTAGAGCTTTGGTTTTATATTTAACCAAGAACTAGGAACTCTTACAAGTTTTTACAACACAAGTTTAGGGTACCTGCGAAGAAGACATCGCCCTGCATGGCGGTGAACTGCTGGTCCTGCTGCTGCTGGTACTGACACTGCAGGCAGGCCCCGGGGCAGGAGGAGGTCACCGCGGTGTAGGCGTCCTGTAGGGACGAGTCTGTCACCCGCAGCACCCCCGCCTTGTACTCCCCGATACGGATAGAGTCCCCGCCCGACCCGTACTTGTACACCGCGTACCCCCGGTCATGCTGCCCGTCCACAAACTGCACGTCCTCACCCGACGAGTCACGGAACGAGACCTGGGTGGGGGACATTAGAATGGTGGTAATTTGCTCAGATTGGATGTAAAAAAGTTTGAGAAACTGCACATAAATAATAGATTCGATTGCAACAATAGACATTTGGAACAGGCATATATCCTTTGACAGAGATAATCTGTAAAGGCTTTATGTGTTATGACTTTTGTGGCTATGATGCGTGAAAGTAGCCTTGACAAGGAACTCAAAAAGCTGTATTTATGCCCCATAGCAACCAAGTACATGATACTTAATGACCCTTAAAGCTTTAACATAAATGGCACAAGTTACAATGGACTATACATACTATAATTGTAGATATTTTAGAGCGTATTAATTTTCACATATCTGGTAAAAAATACCATTTCAGAGATTTTGAAATATGGTAATTGTATAATTATATTGGATAATTATTTGCAGTATACATGTTATTTTACATTTCATAATCTTTGAAATTCGCAAAGACATTTACAGCACAAAAAAAATCTCCTGTTAATTATAACCTGCATGGTGTCATGCACACTACACAGATACAATCACCTATATAGACTTATCTATGGAGGCCGAAATATGGTCACCAAATATAGAATAAAAAGTGTTAAAACTGTCTTTTGTCATTTTAGGAAAATTAGACAAAATAGTTTTTTTTCAGTTCTTTTTCAATTTTGGTGACCCTCCTCAGCTTTTTTACTTACCTCCTCTAACTTGTTAACTATAAGCTGCATGTATTATACATAGACCTACCTCATCTAGCGTATTGACTATAAGCTGCATAGTGTATAAACTCGTTGCAGACAGTCATCAATGGTATTTTTCAAATTATTCTTTCATATTCAGTGACTCTCCTCGACTTCTCTACTTACCTCCTCCATCTTGTTAACTATGAGCCTCATGGTGTCTCCGGCCGCCATAAACTCCTTACACACAGTAGTATAGCCGGCCCCGCAGCGCTCCACCAGGGCCTTGTCTATGGCCTGTATTGTCATGTATTACATAGATACCTCTTATAGTTTATATACATAGACTTACCTCCTCCATCTTGTTAACTATAAGCTGCATGGTGTCTTCGGCTGCCATAAACTCCTTACACACGGTAGTATAGCCGGCCCCACAGCGCTCTACCAGGGCCTTGTCTATGGCCTGTACCAGGGCGTACACAGCGTTGATGGTGGTCAGCACGCGGACGTCCTGCTGGTAGCCGGGGGAGCTGGTCAGCGGCCGGTTGGACACGTCCATGCAGGGCACCGGGTACTGGGAGCTGCCGGGCAGGTTACACTTGTACACCGTCTGTAGGGGACAGGAAAGGTATATAATGTGAGTTATTGCGAGGACATAACATTCTAATAATCTTTTTTTTTCACTATGTACCCAGCAGGCACAAGTTACAGTTCAAAATTTAATCAACATTGAATCAACATTGACAACCAGTTATAGCTGGACATATCAAGGTGAAACTACCAACCTCCAATTCAGTCTAGATCATATAACAGAAACAGACCTACAGGCAGCCTGTAAAAGGATTGACAGAACAAAAGCATCAGCCATGACTCACATTTCTGCTGGAGTAATACTAGATGTATGTACCATCATCCCTAAACAAATTCTCCATATCTTTAACACAGGCATTGACACAGGCACGTTCCCAAATGACTGGAAAAAATCAAAGGTTAAACCCCTAAAGAAGGTCCCAAGTGCGAATACTACCCCACAGTTAAGACCAATCTCACTCATCCCCCTACTAGGCAAAATTTATGAAATTGTAGTTTACAATCAATGCTCAGAATTTCTTGAATCAAACAACCTCATAACACAATTCCAAAACGGCTTTAGGAGAGGAGCCTCAACAATCTCAACTGTAGCCTCACTCCTAGATGATGTATATCACAATATCGAAAATAAACAAACAACACTAGTAGCATTCGTCGACTTTTCCAAAGCCTTTGACTGTATAAACCATCCTATTCTCCTAGAAAAATTATCCCATATAGGTTTCCAAGAAAATACTCGAAACTGGTTCTCTAGCTACCTTAATGAAAGAAGCCAAACTGTAACGGCAAATGACATCAGCTCTGGTACACTAGACATCAGGCAAGGAGTCCCACAAGGCAGTATCCTCGGCCCTATGTTGTTTACCATTTTCGTGAACGACATACCAAATATGATAGCAAACACAAAGTCGCTGTTATATGCAGATGATACAATTGTGTTCACATCAAGTAGAAACAAAGCCACAATAGAAGGCAATCTACAACAAGACCTCAATAGCTTACAGTCCTGGTGTGAGATGAATAAGATGGCCATGAATGCTGACAAAACCAAGATCATGAATATAGGCACCACACCACAGAGGAGAAGGATAAGAAAATGTAGGATAACTCTTAGGGGCAAGGCCCTTGAGCAGGTCAATTCGTATAAATACTTAGGCCTAACATTAGATGAAGGTCTTACTTTCAAAAAACACACCAACATAGTACACAGAAACTCAAAATATAAGATCAAAATGCTTAATAAGATCATGAAATTCATTGACGATGATACAGCCCTTGAGATTTATACCACCAAGATATTACCAGCAATGGAATATGGCAATGTCCTATATGCAGGTGCAACAAGAAACACCCTGAAAAAACTGCAAACACTACAAAACTTCATTATAAAACGATGTCTCGGCCTTCCCCACCTTGCCCACACACCCCTGATCCATACCCTGTCAGAAGTAAACACCCTTGAAGATAGAGCCAATTCAGACCTACTCAAACTCATGTATAAAAGAGCAAAAAATCCAAAATATCAGGACATTAGAGACATTCCAACGAGATCTCATTCTGGACCAAGACTCAAAATCCCTAATTATAAAAGATCCATTTCCCAAAGAGCCTTTGTCTATCGAGGCCCTAACCATTGGAATGGGCTACACCATGATATAAGAAGTATTAAATCATATGACGCCTTTAAAAATTTCCAAAGCAAAGGTCTTAAAACTCTTCTCGGAATATAAGTACTAATAACTGCCTAGTGTATAAGTTTTCATCCTCGCCTCAATGTGTTTTCATCCAGCTCCACCGTATATTTTACTCAAAAACCAGCTATAAATACTGCTGTGCGGTTCTGAGACAGGCCGTGAGGTTCATGTTCCACACAGGTTAATAAACATATATCTTATCTTATCTTATCTTAATGGTGATTCAATGTTCTGTGCCAACTGGGTATATCTATACCCTGAAGCCATTGTCAAAATCATACCTATAATGTTTTAATCAAGTGAATTTGCGTCAGCAATTGACTCTTAGTTTAAAGTGCACTACTACTATGATGCAAGATGGGTGTCTTACTCTGTCACAAAACAAAAAGCACATGTCATCAAAGCTGCTGCATTTATAGGTTGGAATTAAAACAAATCAAATTATTTTATTTAGCCTCAAACCTCTAAAATCCCACGCCAAATAGTGTCTAATAGTAAGGCATGTTATATATTTAACTATTACTGCATATGCCCACCTGGTAGACATCATTGAACCATGGGTTGGTCATCTCAGTACCGGGTACCAGGCTGGCGAGGTAGGTGTTGAACTCCTGCACGGTGGGCGTGTCTACACCAAACGCTATCGTGTTAACAGCAGACGCCATGTCCTGGACACGCTCACTCGTTATGAAGACCAGCTTATCTGCCACCCGGCCCGCCCGCAGCTTGGCATCTAGCAGCTGGTTGGTCATGTTCTGTCCTCCAAACAGAACCACCACCGAGGTAGACGAGGCCAGCAACTTAGCAACAATCTCATCAGCAGTACCTAGAAGAGAGGAAATGCTGTTACTCATGTTAGTTGGGGAATAGTGTCTAAGAGACATTCATCGTATTATAAGCAGCAACACTTCTGGTATCACGTAGAGTCTCATTTAGAGTTAAATTCCCTTTAAATTCCCATAATTCAAAATTTGCTCCAAGCTAAAAAGGCTCCCCTTTTGAGCATTGACTTGCAAAGGTATGTTCCTTAGGGAAGCTAACCTATGATGGAATACTCAATGTAAACTCTGTTAGTAATCTTTTCTCTTTATAAAACCCAATATTCTCAATAAAACTTCATTCTAATTAACTCACCATCAGTGATCCACTCGTAGTTGCCGATGGAGCACTTGGCGTTCCTCTTAAGTGTCTCCCTGAGTGCCTGGACGCCGGTCCTGCCATAGGTGCTGGGCTCGTTGACGGTCTGCACGTAGCTCCACTTGAGGTAGTCCACCAGGGCGGCCATGCTGCGCGTCTGTTTGTCGTCACTCGGCACGGTCCTGTAGAAGGTGGGGTAGGCGCCCCGGTCACTGAGATCCACACTACTGGCACTGGGACTCATGGCCGCCACACCCAGACGCCCCAGGATGGAGGCCACCCGCTTAGTGCTGTCACTGCCCGGCATCAACCAGCCTGTAGGGGGAATAATAGCATAAGTAAAAAGGTCTGAATTGGCAACCTTCTCATGCATTTTATGGTATTGAATAAGGATTGTATCAGAAACACAACTTGGATATGCCACGGTGAGACATGTATGTTATACATTGTAAACCCACAGGGTCATTACTTATGGACAATAATGCATTAAAAACCTTTTTAATGGAATAGTTACATTATCCACAAGCAATGTTTGGTTTATCCTTAGGACTGCCGGTACTTTCTGGATGGACCCTGCCATAGCGTATTGTTTCCAATGCAAAGGCAAAATCCTGGCTTTTGGAGGGCCTTTTTTACTTCCCGCATTGGTACTCTATGGCAGAGCTAATAATATACTGCTTTCATCCGGTAAGAATTGTATAGTTCCTTTAATCTGGTAAGAACTGTATATGTGTCCAACCTGTAGGCTGGTGTGATGGTTGAATGCAGTACTGGCAAGTAGACATGCATCATTACATCAAGGTGAAATATCTTTTGTTCCGTGAAATCAGAATTCTCTCATTTTCCCCTGAATTAAATGTCTGTAGCCAGTAATAGATTGACCTAAACCACTTCTTTCATGATCCATATAGAACAAACACCAACCCTTAATCTTGCTGACATCCACAGGGTTGCCTTGTTCATCAAGTGGCATGAAGGCTCCAGCGTAGACAGACGAGGCGAGGTTTGCCGCCCGGAGGTCGTCAGAACACGTGTCCAGCACCAGACCCCCCAGCTTCACGTCACGCAGGTTGACGGGCGCCGTGCGGGCATTCACCTTGTTAATGGCATACCTGCAATATAGCACATACACACATGTAGTTACCTATGGATGATTTTGAGGATGGGGCTTATTACAACATGTTCATAGAGTTTGAGGTGGGGCTTATTACAACATGTTATAGAGTTTGAGGTGGGGCTTACTACTCTGTTTAAATATGCAGCTGTGTTAAAGCCCCGGCGCACCTATATATAGGGCTGTAAACCTTTCCCGGCTCCACTTCCACTGCCGCTGGAGGGGTACCAAGATTTCCACCTTTCAATGTTATAAACACAATCTGTTTCTATGTCATTCTTCATGTTCATTTATTAGTTTACAGGATGCTGGCTAAAATCCAATGACCCCCCCCCCCCCCCGCCAGGTGTGTGCCTACCTGCGACTTCTTAAGTACCGGTAGCATTAATTTATAGGCCTATAATACCTATAATGGAAATATATAAGCCATATCGGTAACCTACATGGAGTCAGGCATGGGCCTACATAAGTGATTATAACAAGAGACCTGAAGTTTGAATGAAATACGTTTTTGCATATTAATTATTATAACCGGTAGGCCTATTCATTACTATGTAAAATACAAATCACATCAGGAACTTATGTTGCCACGTGGCTTTGACCAAGGGAAGGGTCGCCAGCAACCCCGACCGTGGTCAAAGCCACATTTTTCTTGTTTATAATCAATTTCCTTTATTCTACCTACCTCTCCCCACAGGAATAGGGCTCATAACAGCATTCAAGGGACATTTGCTTAAAGTGTACCTTTAAGTATACTTGATTTACTGACTGTGCAGTGTACCTTCCTGGAAGCCTTGGGTGCAGTACTCCCCACATGAGTATTTCCCTCAGTCAGGGCTCCAGGCTAGAAGTCAGTAATAAAGCAGTAACACTAACCTTGCATTGACCACTAAAGGGACACTCTCCTTTACTAGAACTAAGTCTATTATAAGGGCTTCACACACTACCCACCTGAAGGCCTCGGCGTACTGGAAGCCGTCCTGGGTGCGGTAGTCCCCACAGGAGTAGGGCTGGGGCCCGGTGTGGTGCACGTCCACCAGGCTGGCCAGCAGGACATCCCCGGGCAGGAAGAGGGAGGACTGCTGGCCGTACATGTACAGGCAGTCCTTGCAGAACGAGCCGCACGACGAGCTCAGCGATCCAATAGACTCTGGGGCTCCCGTGTTCAGGGTCAGTTTGGCATTACGCCCTGCGGAAGTCTTCTCATACTGTACATCTCCAATCTAGAGAAAAAGGTGTGCACACTGTTATGATCATGGTCAATTAGCGAAGAGCATTTAAAGAATTTAAGAACATGATCTGTATGGTACATCACTGTCCAACATCAGATATGAATTGCCTTTCCTTAAATATTAAATATAGGTGTTTTAAGTTTCATATTTGACTCAGATTAAAACTCAATATCATCATAAAAGACTACATAATATTTCAAAAAGCATAAGACTATGAAGAATATGCCATTGTGGAGGATAAGGGTCATTTAGATTTGAAATTGTACAAAGATATTTGATAATGGGTATAAAAATATTTATTTATTTTCAATTAAACTTTATTAGCCTTTTCCTAAATGACATAGTTGCCTTAACCCATTGATATAACTGGTCCAAGTGGTGTGAAACCCAGCAGGGTTAAGTCTTTAATGTGCTATGTGCCAGTAGCTTACCATAGTGAAGGCTGCAGCCCCCGGCCTCATGTAGACCACATCGTACCCGTTGACCACAGCACCGTTCAGGTATGGATCCTCCATCAGGAACTTGGTGACAGTCTGGGCGCGGTCGGCGGCGTTGACGTACCCGGAGCACACGGTAGTGTAGGAGGCCCCACAGTACTGCTGTAGGGTCCTGTCTATGGAGCGTGCGAGGGCGCCCACAGCCAGCACCACGTAGGGGGCGTAGGGGCTGGGGCTGTAGCCGGGGGCGGCGGTGAGGGGCATGTTGGCCGTGTTACGACAGCGGTCGGGGTAGCCCTGCTGGTGGCTGACGTCCAGGTAGCAGTTGTACACCGCCTGGTACCACTCCTTCAGCCACGGGTTCTGAGACTCCCGGTCAGGGGTCAGCGAGCGCAGGTACTGCTGCCACCCATCTATAACCGGCGTCTTCACCATCCACGTCAGCGTCCGGAAGCCGTACTTCTTGTTGCTGAAGGTGGCCTCAGCATTCAGTGAGGGGGAGGGGATGACTAGGTACTCAGGAGCATCCGAGGAGCGATTAAGAGCAGCCAGGAACTGCTCAAAGTGGCTGAAGTCTCCGTTCAGGTAGAGAACCTTAGCGTTAGGTTTGGAGAAGACGTCATTGAGGGCACCTTGGTAGTTGTTTGGGTCGGAGAAGCCGATTCCTCCCACACAGACGTTATCGGGCATACCGATGGTCTGGAAGCCTTGCAGCACCTCAGCCGACCCCTCTGTCCCATCATGCACCACCCTCATGTGGGACACGCCCAGCCGGTTTAGGATCTGGGTCACGGCCCCCAGGCTGTCCGACTTACCGGGAAGCAGCTCAGCAAAGTTAGGGAACATGGACTTGTCTGACAGGATGCCCGGGGCTGGTTTGTAGCCCATGTGTGGCAGGGGGATGGGGGACAGGAGGGAGGCCACCGCCAATGTTATAGCATCATCGTTACCCGCCGTGTACCCATAGACCCGCTTTGCGTCTGCGTTCGTGCCGAAATCCTCCCCGTTGAGGAAGTTAATGAGGGTGTTGGAGGCGAGCTGGGGGCTGCTGCAGTCGTCAAAGGCGATGCCTCCCAGGCTGACCTTCCCCGGCCACAGGTTGAGGCTGCGCGCGTTCTGCAGGCCGTAGAAGAAAGCCTCCAGGAGCTCAGCCCCGTCCTGCGTGTTGACCCCCCCACAGGTAAGGGGGGTGGCCCCCGTGTGGTGCACCGAGAAGAGCCCCCCCAGGAGGACGTCCCCCGGGAGGTGCACCGGGCGCTGCACGGTGGCTCCCCCTGTCAGGCAGGAGCTGCACCCAGAGGCAGGACAGCGGGACTCGGGGATGTTGGTGAGGGAGCGGCGCCGCGCCTCGTCATACATACGCAGCTGGTTCTTGTTCAGAGTGAGGCTGCCTCCCGTGAAGTCTCCTACCTGGGAGAGGAACAGAGAAACAGACAGGTTAGATATGGGGTAATATTTACACAAACAAGTACCTAGTGATTGCTATATGAATTCGAGTGGGGAGGGGCAAAAACAGTTTTTTTCCTTTCCAAAGAGAATCCTCCAAATTTTGCAGAGGTGTGCCTGGAAGGTGCGACATTCTTTACACCCCTCCAATGTATACAATACAGTGTGTGTTCATATCACTTTGTCACATAGTTAACACAAAAAAATTACTGAAAAAAACCCTGAAATTAGTTTCCCCTCTACAACTGTCAAGAGGGGTTTAGAATTTGTACCCCCCACACTAGTACCCATTGATTATCCATCCATGGTATGGGTCACCTTTTCTCAGCCTGGGGCTTGCATTGGTCATGTCATGGTAGAAGCAGGCAGCCTGCTGGGTAGGTAATCCCTCAGTACAACAACAGGTACAGGTGGAGTCTTACAGTATTGTGGTATCTACAATAACTGTACTTGGTGTAATACGCCTGGTGTGGGACTGAGGGTGGGGTGGGGGTATGGAAGTAAACTAGTACTCCTCTGGTCTTGGACATCACCAGCAGGCTAGGCTTCCCATTGTAGAGAGAGACATAGAGAGATAGAGAGAGAGAGAGAGAGAGAGAGAGAGAGAGAGACTGACACAGAGAGACAGCGAGGGAGAGAGGGAGATGGAGTGGGAGAGAGGGAGTGGGAGAGAGAGAGTGACAGACAGACAGAGAGAGACAAACAGAGAGAGAGGAATAGAGACCACTGCGCATGGTCATAAAACAAGTCCGCATTTAGCCCCCGGCCAGTGACCTGCTGGGTTTGTTTTGCCTCGTAAGCCACTTTTGACTCTTAGGGCTGCTAAACGTTTTAGTATACAATTTTATTTTTTTCAATACGATGCAGTCATGCAGCCTTGACCAGCAACTCCCTAGTGCTGCAATTATGCTGACTCTATGGGGTTAATACACATATATATATATATATATATATACATATATATATATACATATATATATGTATATACCGTATTCGACGTAATAAGCGCACACCCCCTAATAAGCGCACACCCCCTGAATTTGGGCGATTTTTAAACTAGAAATAACCAAAATTATATCAATTTTTTACCCCAATTAAACTCTTAACTACTAAAAGGTGTCCAGAATAATTTTTTAAGCACACAGTGCGCTTATTACCTTGAATACGGTATATGTATATAAATGCACATAATGGCACCCTGTTGTACTTAAAGGGTTAAAGCATGGTTTTACTCTATAATCTAACAGCAGGGTCCTACACACAAACACTAATCCTATACACAGATTATATAGGACCGTCCTTCTTACTGACCACCTGCCGCAGACGTACAGGACTATAATCATCTCATGCTGTAGCCGGCCCTATACAGGCTAACTAGACATTTACTGTGTGCGAGAATCCCATACATGGCATTGAGCATCTAAGTAGAATATCAGCGGAAAGGTTCATCATTTGGATGCAGGTAGGTTTGTGTTACTTAACTATGGCAGGCCGGTCTGGTCCTAAGGGGGCCACCATATGGGACACATCATGTTAATATCCTTGGCTGCCAAGATTTGAAGTGCCCACATCGAACCCACTTTGATGTAATATCATGCAGATTGTATTTTAAAAGGTGCAAAGTGATTTCTCCTCTATTTCCATTTACTTTAGAAATAATGATTTCTAGATTCAGGATTAACTTCATATTTGAGATGCTCTTGCACCATTTGAACCAGCTCTGGTCAAGACTCAGCAGAATAAGAGGTGACTTTCTGGGAGCCATAGGTGTAGTCTTAGCTCTCAACATGTGGTTGTGCAGGGGCACTCAGAGGGGTATCGGACGGTGTATGGGAATATGGTTAACTGCTAACTGAGTTATTTAGCTTAAACCTTCATTATCTGAACATATACAATCCTCTGTCCATTAGAATTTAATCATTCACAACAGTTATGATTAATAAACCACACCTCAGTTTGCCCTCTATAAGCCTGTTAAATTCTGTACTATTTCATCTTATTCTAGGTAGAATGGCTTCTTGACTCAGCCCCAACCCCAAGTGTGAGATGCTCTTCCATTGTCTGTACCAGCTCTGTCTGAGAGTCACAAGAAGCAGCAGGAGAGTTACCATCCTGCTAGTTCTGAGTGTGTCCCTAGTGCTCACCATCCTCAGTAGCTGGGACAACAACCTGCCCCACTACACACAGGGGGATGTGAGTGGCAGCATGAGTCAGTGTTACCTGGGGAGGTACTGTATCAAGCACCTCCTGTCACCAACACCCTGCGGTGCGGATAACTCCCCCAGACTATTGACCTTCATCCTCAGCACCATGACCAACTTCGGCCACCGTCAGCTGGTAAGGAACACCTGGGGTAACACTAAGATATTCAGACACACAGACCTCAGGGTAGTCTTTGTTCTGGGGAAGATGCCGATGTATGAGAAGTATCATGAGAAGTTACAAGAAGAGGCGCATACATACAGCGATATATTGTTGGTGGATTTAATTGAACATTATGATAACCTGACACTTAAAACCATCAGTGGTTTGCACTGGGCAGCTTTATTCTGTCCTAAAGCTGAGTATGTCCTCAAAACAGACGATGACATCATTATAAACACATTCTCCTTAATTTCACGACTACATCAGATGAAACGACAAGATAAAACTACAAAAATCCTTACAGGGTTTCTCCACGAAAAAACAGAAGTTGCCCGGGAAGGGAAATACCGAGTGCCAGTCATTGAATACATTGGGAACACATACCCTGACTATGTAGACGGCCATTTCTACCTCATGTCTGCGGATGTAGCTAGGAGGCTACACACTGCGGCATTCCAGGACACCCGCCCCACCTTCCTACGTATGGAGGATGTGTTGGTGACGGGACTGTACGGACTGAAGGCAGGGGTAGAGCCGGTGCAGATGAGTAAGGCGAGGTTTTATAAAGAGGGCAGGAGACCAACCCTCACCAGATTAAACCACAAGGAGTACTATTACTGGCATGGCATGGATTTCAATATGGTACAAAAACTAGACACTTGGAGAAAGATTTGTGAGTTCTCGCACACATCGACTCCGTTTGATGTTCTAGACCCTGACCCGTATAACTACCTACAGTACTGCACTGACAAATACAGCAAGAGGATCTGCTGGTGAAGGGTCCGCTTTGTAGGAGAGCAGGGTGTGGACTAATGGTGAGTTCCATCTACAGGAAAACATATCATAAAGTTCAGAGGGTTGAGTGAATGGAGTTTTCCCAGCAACCAGGCAGTGATATATGGTAATAAAACATTATTACAACAGGCTATTTTCTTTTTCATCAAAACATGTTAAATCACAGCTATTTGTTATAATTTTGACTCTGCCCAGGTGGCAGCAGGGATAGCCAAACCTGTGAAAAATATGCTACTTTGCACCCTTTCAACCAAATATAACCTTGTTAAGAAAGTGTGCATACTAACGTACTCGGTGGGCTCTAGACATTTCACTTCGACACTTTATATGAGAAGTATTAAGGATCCCACTAACCTTGTTGAACTGGTAGACGCCTGTCCTGTCGTTAAAGTTGTAGACGGCGTAGGATGGATCCATGATCTCCCCGGCTGCATTAAACCGCACTCGTCTGGCGGCCCTGTACGGCTCCACCAGAGCCGAGGCCAGGGATGGGATCCGCTCCTCACGGCCAAAGGTGAAGTCTAGCGGCATGAGGTAGTTGTTGTAGAAGTCCTGGGAGGTCATCCTGAGGAAGGCTGCACACACACCGCGACTGGAGCCCGGGCACAGTGCACTACGGGCAGCCTGTAGTAGGGGAACAAGGGGAACAGTTAGTGCTAAACACACCGCGACTAGAGCCCACAGGGTACTGCGGGCTGCCTGCAGGGGGGGACCAAGGGGAACAGTTACTGCTAAACACACCGCGACTGGAGCCCACAGCGCCCTGCAAGCTGCCTGCAGGGGGGGGGGGGACAATGTAAACAGTTAGTCCTAAAATGTGTTGCTGCATACCACTTGGTAGCTTGAACAATTATGATGTCAGAAGATACAGTGTCTTTGCTGTACTATGAGGAATGGCAGTTTTGAAAGAATTCATGAATAAAAAGACTATGTAGTGTTATGTGGTTTTAAGCTGCAAAAAATGTTGCGCATTACACAGACTGGATCTATTTAGTTTCATTTAAAATCAAAGCAAAACCAACTAGAATATTTTCTTTCAAATTATGCCACTTGCACTATGGTACAAGTAACAAATTAAAGCTGATTTTAATTTGCATACAGCGGGTATGAGGGTAACACACAGAAGTACATTTTTTAAATGCTGGTCAGAATGCCTGTGGCACCCCCTGTGTTGTGGTGCCTACCTTGATGGCCCTGGCGTACGTGTAGAGGGACAGGATGGCAGGTTCCACGTAAGGTGACTGGACGTAGCTCGCACGGCGCTGAGACTCACTGCTAGACGGGCACTGGTTGTACGTGTTGTATGGCACATAGTTTACTCCTGCAATATGATGATTTATTTTGTATAAACTTATTTGATCAACTAGTACTACCAACAAAAACACAGTAGTGTGCACATAAAATGAAATAATATAATTGAATTAAAATACAGGAGATTTTAAGTACATATATACTCTATATGACCTGATAGAATAACAAAGTCTCTTTGTATTTCAGAAAAGTTGATAATTGCATATACCTATTGGATCAAGTTTATAAGTAAGTGTGGGCAATATCTAACCACATTATAAGCTTGTCTAAAGCAGTTAGAAGTCAAGTACCACTTGCCGGACAAGGGATTGTTACCAGGAGTAGGGGGGAGTGAGGTGGTCGTAAGGGGTGGAGGGAGTGACTTACCAGATCTAGGCCTACATTTATTAACGGTCATGTACCAGTTCCTGTACCAGGGGTTGTTGTGTGTGTTGGGGGAGGGGGGCTGTGTGTAGGGTATGGGGGGGGTGAGGCTGTGTGTAGGGTATGGGGGGAGGGGGGGTGAGGCTGTGTGTAGAGTTGTATGGGGGGTACTTACCGGCCAGCCTACATCTGTTAACGGTCATGTACCAGTTCCTGTACCAGGGGTTGTTACTGGGGGGGAGGGGGGGTGAGGCTGTCTGTATGGTATGGGGGCGGGGGGTGAGGCTGTGTGTAGAGTTGTAGGGGGAGGGTACTTACCGGCCAGCCTGCACCTGTTAACGGTCATGTACCAGTTCCTGTACCAGGGGTTGTTACTCGGGGGGCTGGTGTCGCTGAGCCGCACCCAGTGGTCCTCAAACTCAGCGATGTTCCTGCTGGCCGGGGCGACTGTCAGGATGCCGCGCGCGTAGGTCCTGTAGATATAGACCGCTTTTTTTACTGTAAATTCTCATTTTGAAGTTGCTTTTACCACGGTCAAACTCAGCTTTAATCTGATACCAAACATGATTATATACAGGGTGCATGTCATACAAGAGTATGAGAACTGGTGATACCATTAGGGTGCCACATGTGTAGGTCCTAAACATGAACATTGATATTGTTATTAGTATAGCGATCACAGATACTGCCAGGATTATAATGATGAATACATGTAACATATATATGCATCTACTGTGCATTAAATACATGATAACTGACATGCAAAAAAGTAGCATTGCCATGGACAATCAAAAAAAAGCCACATCTATGGGACACTTATGATTAAGACATGATACTATGTGGTGAGAAGATACTTGTTATTGGCCATCATACCACCTCCATATACAAGAAAAACACATCGGAATTAGTTGTGAATATGAGTCAAAAGATCTGAGTATGATGTATTTTCAAACTTATTCATTGTAATAAATGGACAAATTCAAAAAACATTTTCTAATGTTGATTTCCAGTACCATTACCAGTAGTCATTTTGTTATACTATAATAGCTAAGCGAATGTGTGTTATACTAAAGCATTGCTGGTGTCGGATGTTATCGAGCTGAAAAAGTTCTTTCTGTACACCAGGATAAAATAAACGGGATTGGTGTATTTACATCATCACATACTCAAAAAAAAGGCAGGCATTTTAACAAGGGTCAGGCAGTGGTCCTTGTAGAAGCTAACAGTACTGACACCTCAACAAGGAATCTCCCAGAATTAGGCTTCACTATATCCCACTCACCTGGATCCTGCAAAGCTGGGGTCGGTGCCCACAGAGTCCGGCAGCAGCCACTGCAGGCGGCCGGAGTTGGCCACGTTGACGGCCGCGTCCATGAGGCCCGCGGCTGTCTGTGCGTCCCCCAGGTAGACCACGGCCCCCGCGGGGCCCGACACCAGGCGCCGCACGGCGTCCCGGTACACCGAACCTGCCACACGGGGAAGGGGGAGGATGAACTCATTATCTCCGTTTCAACAAATGACATGAAATAATTGTGCACATTATCTTGCTTGCCATACCCATAATTGTTTGTTTGCAGCATAGAAAAACGTAATTTACTGTTAGAGGGGGAAGATGGTTGACAATGATGATTGAAAGAATGAGAGAAACCTGGTCACTGCCCCCCTCCTACTCCCTGTTAATACTTCTTGTCCCCCAAGTTTGTGGATATTCTCATTTTTTTGAGGCAGCTTTTTCTTGGCCCATTGAATATGGCAACGTTGTATTCAATGGGGGGTATCGAATACGGCACTTGAGTGTCAGCGGTACAGGGTGGCTGGGTTACTCTTTGAATGGACACACATGTACACCAATTTTATAAAGTACAAAAGAGATGGACCTCGATTTTTTTATCCAAATATCAATGTGTGTTCTTGTATTAAAGGAGAAAGGAGAAAACTAAATTGGAATTGATGTGAAGTGGTGGAGCTGGAACTGGTGCCCTGGCGGGCAGAAGAGTGAGAAGAGTGTAAAGAAGAAATTTTGATCGTTGAATGAATTATCATGCTCATACACTTATCTTGTACTGCCTGAAGCGTGTGAAAAGCAAATGTCATAGGACCTTCAGGCTAATCATTCTGTGTATTCTTCACAGCAGGTATATGTATCGCTGACACCATGTGACGAGTGAATACAAGTAGCCGCAGTGCGTATGGTGCTTGCATTCACATACTGTGCATCGGCATTCAAGACTTACCAATTTCTTCAGTTGTTTCATTCGCTAGATTGAACAATGAATCAAGGAAACCTCAATATTTAATTTTTCTTTCATTTTGAGCGTTGCTGGTACCTACATTGACACTGTCTTCATTACATATCTAACACATGAATGTTTGACCACATCTTTACCCTGTGTCTTTGGGAATAAAACCTAGAACAATGATTGGTATATTCAGAATTCCTGTACAGGGTCACTTCATTCACAGGTGGTTTTTGGTTTCATATTAAAGATGCTAAATCTGATGATTTGCGCTTAAAGATCAAGCTGCGTAAAGATAACCACATTTTTGTAAGATATTTTTGTAAGACATTTTTGTAAGATACTCCATTATCTTGAACATAGATTATAGTTCATCTGATTGTCATATTTAATCCAAATATGCGAACTTTGAGTGCGTGAGTAACAGTCTTGTCTTTTGACATCAATTCACCTTTATCTGAACAGTTAAATGTCCCTCATTCCTGATATGTCATATTTTAACAGTGTTAAGACCAAGTCGGATTCATAACAATTGAACCAAATACACTGTGAATGCCACACGCCTACCTGTGAGACTGGTGCCCTCAGGCAGCCTGATGGCCTGATACCTGTACTACTACAACACCTACCTGTGAGACTGGTGCCCTCAGGCAGCCTGATACCTGTACTACTACAACACCTACCTGTGAGACTGGTGCCCTCAGGCAGCCTGATACCTGTACTACTACAACACCTACCTGTGAGACTGGTGCCCTCAGGCAGCCTGATACCTGTACTACTACAACACCTACCTGTGAGACTGGTGCCCTCAGGCAGCCTGATACCTGTACTACTACAACACCTACCTGTGAGACTGGTGCCCTCAGGAAGCCTGATACCTGTACTACTACAACACCTACCTGTGAGACTGGTGCCCTCAGGCAGCCTGATACCTGTACTACTACAACACCTACCTGTGAGACTGGTGCCCTCAGGCAGCCTGATACCTGTACTACTACAACACCTACCTGTGAGACTGGTGCCCTCAGGCAGCCTGATACCTGTACTACTACAACACCTACCTGTGAGACTGGTGCCCTCAGACAGCCTGATACCTGTACTACTACAACACCTACCTGTGAGACTGGTGCCCTCAGGCAGCCTGATGGCCTGATACCTGTACTACTACAACACCTACCTGTGAGACTGGTGCCCTCAGACAGCCTGATGGCCTGATACCTGTACTACTACAACACCTACCTGTGAGACTGGTGCCCTCAGGAAGCCTGATACGTGTACTGCTACAACACCTACCTGTGAGACTGGTGCCCTCAGGCAGCCTGATGGCCTGATACCTGTACTACTACAACACCTACCTGTGAGACTGGTGCCCTCAGGCAGCCCGATACCCGTACTACTACAACACCTACCTGTGAGACTGGTGCCCTCAGGCAGCCTGATGGCCTGATACCTGTACTACTACAACACCTACCTGTGAGACTGGTGCCCTCAGACAGCCTGATGGCCTGATACCTGTACTACTACAACATCTACCTGTGAGACTGGTGCCCTCAGGCAGCCTGATACCTGTACTACTACAACACCTACCTGTGAGACTGGTGCCCTCAGACAGCCTGATACCTGTACTACTACAACACCTACCTGTGAGACTGGTGCCCTCAGGCAGCCTGATACCTGTACTACTACAACACCTACCTGTGAGACTGGTGCCCTCAGGCAGCCTGATGGTCTGATACCTGTACTACTACAACACCTACCTGTGAGACTGGTGCCCTCAGGCAGCCTGATACCTGTACTACTACAACACCTACCTGTGAGACTGGTGCCCTCAGGCAACCTGATACCTGTACTACTACAACACCTACCTGTGAGACTGGTGCCCTCAGGCAGTCTGATACCTGTACTACTACAACACCTACCTGTGAGACTGGTGCCCTCAGGCAGCCTGATACCTGTACTACTACAACACCTACCTGTGAGACTGGTGCCCTCAGGCAGCCTGATGGCCTGATACCTGTACTACTACAACACCTACCTGTGAGACTGGTGCCCTCAGGCAGCCTGATACCTGTACTACTACAACACCTACCTGTGAGACTGGTGCCCTCAGGCAGCCTGATGTCCTGATACCTGTACTACTACAACACCTACCTGTGAGACTGGTGCCCTCAGACAGCCTGATACCTGTACTACTACAACACCTACCTGTGAGACTGGTGCCCTCAGGCAGCCTGATACCTGTACTACTACAACACCTACCTGTGAGACTGGTGCCCCCAGGCAGCCTGATGGCCTGATACCTGTACTACTACAACACCTACCTGTGAGACTGGTGCCCTCAGGCAGCCTGATGGCCTGATACCTGTACTACTACAACACCTACCTGTGAGACTGGTGCCCTCAGGCAGTCTGATACCTGTACTACTACAACACCTACCTGTGAGACTGGTGCCCTCAGGCAGCCTGATACGTGTACTGCTACAACACCTACCTGTGAGACTGGTGCCCTCAGGCAGCCTGATACCTGTACTACTACAACACCTACCTGTGAGACTGGTGCCCTCAGGCAGCCTGATACCTGTACTACTACAACACCTACCTGTGAGACTGGTGCCCTCAGGCAGCCTGATACCTGTACTGCTACAACACCTACCTGTGAGACTGGTGCCCTCAGGCAGCCTGATACCTGTACTACTACAACACCTACCTGTGAGACTGGTGCCCTCAGGCAGCCTGATGGCCTGATACCTGTACTACTACAACACCTACCTGTGAGACTGGTGCCCTCAGGCAGCCTGATACCTGTACTACTACAACACCTACCTGTGAGACTGGTGCCCTCAGGCAGCCTGATGGCCTGATACCTGTACTACTACCACACCTACCTGTGAGACTGGTGCCCTCAGGCAGCCTGATACCTGTACTACTACACCACCTACCTGTGAGACTGGTGCCCTCAGGCAGCCTGATACCTGTACTACTACAACACCTACCTGTGAGACTGGTGCCCTCAGGCAGCCTGATGGCCTGACTGATGCAGACTCCTGCGTTAGCTGCCCCCTGGGTGAGACCCTGGAAGCTGGACTGGCTGTCTGCAGACCCCGAGTACACCACCGCTACGTTGTTCCACCCCAGCTGGGCCAGCGTTGACAACATCACCTACAGTACAAACTAGGTATTAACACCCGAGTACACCGCCACCACCCTGTTCCATCCCAACTGTTAATCTTCCAGTCAGCATAGGCCTGCATCCTTTGCGCCTCCTAATTTGTTACTGCTGCAAAACAGCAAAACCAAAAGATAGGAAATGGCCAGGATACCATCCAAGCCCCTGATTGGCTTGAATTAGAATCTTCTACTTACTAATGGCTTATTTAACATTATACATGAATAGTTTTGCTTAACCAACCCTTTATGAATTGGGCCACATGGTATCTCGAGGTACTGAGTTCTCTTGTTCTGATGCTTGAATGCATTGTCAGGGTTGCTATCAAGCATTAGGCTAGGCATGGTACGCTCCCGACAGGATGGCAGGATGGATGAATACAAAGGATATAGCATAAGATATCCTGGTACCTCAGGTAGTCGGGGGCTAAACCCTATCTCCTTATCAGGTTAATCCCCTCCTTTCACACCTTGAACAAAGGTGCTGATAAGAAATTCTCCCATGATGCACTGCTCTGGAGTCGGGGGCCTAACCACAATGCATTGCTCTCAGGCAAGATGGCGGCCCCCATAGCCTAATGCGCTAGTGCCCTATACAATGATATGGATATAAGATATGCAACCATATGGATATAAGATATAAAATTAAATTGATATAAGACATATAATTAAATGGATATAAGATATAGAATCAAATAGAGATAAGATATATAATTAAATGGATATAAAAGGTTTAACATGCTGCGGTTACCTGAGAGCGGACATCGTCAGAGGGCACTGTCCTCATGAGGTAGGGGTACTTGTCCTTGTTAGACAAGGAGGCAGCTGTAGCTCTGTAGGACACGCTCGGTACCCGGTACGCAGCCAGCACCTCCGACACGGTCCCCGTCACGTCATTACTCAGCTGGCTGATGGCTCCTGCAGCACACAGTAAGGTGTGTTAGTGTTATAGTATATATATATATATATATATATATAATATAGCACACAGTAAGGTGTGTTAGTGCTATAGTATATGTATATAATATAGCACACAGTAAGGTGTGTTAGTGCTATAGTATATATATATATATAATATAGCACACAGTAAGGTGTGTTAGTGCTATAGTATAAATATATAATATAGCACACAGTAAGGTGTGTTAGTGCTATAGTATATGTATATATATAATATAGCACACAGTAAGGTGTGTTAGTGCTATACTTTATATATATATATATAATATAGCACACAGTAAGGTGTATTAGTGCTATACTATATGTATATATATATATATATATATATATATGTATATATATAGCACACAGTAAGGTGTATTAGTGTTATAGTATATATATATGTATATATATATATGACTCACTCTCACCAAATCAGTGCAACTGAAAAAGTGGCCGTACATGATCGGTGGCCGTACATGATCGGTGGCCGTACATGATCGGCGGCCGTACATGATCGGAAAACAACATTATCTCCCTAAGGCCTCATTTAATCCACTATTTAACCCGTCTAACCATACCTACTGGCTGTAGGGTAGTTTCGGGGAGTTTATTAGGAAAAGAAAAATTCCAAAATATTTATAGGGGCCAAAGGGGGGAGGGCTCAATGTACAACCGATCATGTACGTCACATGACGTACATGATCGGCTTGTATTGTCCTGTAAGATTTTCTTATTACCCACTGCTTTATATGTCTAAGATTATACATGTTAAGACTTACATCATATGTGCACCTTGCTATGATTAATTTATGTTTTAAATGTGGTCCGAAAGGGTAATTAAGGCCTTCAATAGATAATGGGCTGATCATGTACGTCACATGACGTACATGATCTGTATTGAAATGTCATGTAAAGTGATATAAATAGCCGCATCTATACATTTCTAACATATAACATTTCAAGACATGTATCATACGTACACCTTGGTAAGGTTTATTTATGTTTTATCATGCTCAGAAAGGGTAAGGCACTCAATAGATCACCGATCATGTACGTCACCGATCATGTACGGCCGCCGATCATGTACGGCCGCCGATCATGTACGGCCGCCGATCATGTACGGCCGCCGATCATGTACGGCCGCCGATCATGTACGGCCGCCGATCATGTACGGCCAAATAAAAGTTGCATCGATCTGGTGAGAGTGAGCCATATATATATATCTATATATATATATATATATATATATGTATCAGTATGACACTAAACAAAATGCCCACTTCCTCTCATATTGATCACTCATTGGTCAGCGACCCTGTGAGCTACCTGGAATGATCCATTATGAGGGGTGTAGGGTAGTGTATATTTTAGTCATATTATAAAGGTTGGGGTAATGCTCTTGGAAGCTTGGTTTCGAACAGTTGTTCTCATCAGGTGAATAGTAGTGGGTATGTTTTCAGTCAGAGTTTAAGACTAGCCTACTTGGTATATGCTTTTTGCCAAGGCACTTTTTTCAGTTAGTACTAGCTTGCGAAAATCAGAGTGACAAGACATGTCATGTTTTTATAGTATATAGTGTGTCGATGAATACGTCACTCAGTACTTTATATGCACCAAGTACCACACTAGCTGGTGAATCTTTTCTAAATCAGATAACGAATGGCTATCAACAGGAAATGTAATGATAATGAAACTGTACAGGTTGACTATGGTGTGCTGACATTTCTATTGGAGCTGTGCAGGTAGAGCAGCTTATGCTGACATTGTTTGTACATTGCAGGGTGTACAGTACTCTCGTTCCCAAATCCTTCCGAAGGAAGGCTCTGGGAACAGCCAGTATGACCTTGAACTTGGATTTTGCTGGGTTTAGGCAGTCCCTGTGGTTAGCTTGGAACCAGCGAACAGGAACCAGATATGGAACCAGAAAGTATGATAGGAAATACTGGTAAAACTACCATCATACATTCTGGTTCCTGTCCACTGGTTCCAAGCTACCAGCAGGGATTGCCCAAACCCAGTAAAATTGCAAGTTCAAGGTCATACTGGCTGTCACCAGAGCCTTCCTTCGGAAGGATTTGGGGACGAGAGTAGGTGTACAGAGGTTTGTAGTGGAACACTGCATGCCGATCATGCTAGTATATCTGACAGAACTGTACAGGTAGAGCACAGACAGTTAAAGTTCTAATATAGCAGTGTAGGTGGAGCACAGTGCTAAAAAGTCATAGTGCAACATTTCAGTGCAGATCTATCATGGTGAGCTAGAATGCCTAATAGAACTATGCAGCTAGGTTGAGCACAGAATGCCCACATCTATTGTCATTACCTGTGTCACCACTGCTCAGCCCACTGATTACACCTGTACCATGAAGGGAATTAGAGTTATAGAGTTATAGTATATGATATATGTATATGATATTAAATCAACGGGAGCAGAACTGACTTGGTATTTTTACATAATAGTACATGGGATGCTCTAGTTGATGCCGGAAAGTCTAGGGCCTGATTTAACCTTTCAGATCCCCCAAACTCCCCCAACTTAAATGACATTTAGATATAATGATTTGCTGAGTACTCACCTAGGAATGCCTGTGAGGTGTTTGCGGCACACAGGGTGTCACTGGCCCCTGTCTCCGGTATGAAGTCTGTCACCGCCTCAAACGCCAACGAGTGCCGCTGACACGTGTCTCTTACCAGGATACCTGTGCACAAAGTGGCAATATTAATTACAATCAATTTCAAATTACAGCATTTATTATTATGAAAAACAGTCTACAAACAAATGCAGCTATCCAGAGTCTGCTCAGAGGACAAAATGATATATTATTTTATTATCACAATATTTAATTCTTTGATTATATCACTTACTGAAGGGATGATGGGTGAGATCATCTAAACTTTAAAACTCCACAAACACATAGATCTGTATGCGAATCACAACTCTTTTTTTTTTAATCAAAGATATTTGTTACTTAGCCTATTCCTCACAGAGAAAGAAGCTCAATCCTCAAATGACTTCTGTCATCTCTTTATTTCTGTTGGTTTAACTCACCTAGTCTGACCCCCGGTATGTAGGAGTCGGAAACGCTCTGCCCGTTGATGGTTCCGCGGTCCTGGTTTATCCGTGACAGCGCCCAGCGGATAGCCTCAAACTCCTGCATGCCCTCTGTAACACGGGGAAACAGTCGTGAATTAATTATGATATAGAGAATAAGTTTGGGTATTCAAACATGACTATCTAAACTGCTTCATGGACAACTTAACCCAGTAAACAAATAACGTTATACACCATTTTATAACGTTATATAACGTTATATGTCAACGTTTTTCTAAGGCTCTATAGTATGACATAACGTTATGTAGAATTTAAAACGTTATTTTGACGTAAAATAACGTTTTTTTTTGTTAGCTGGGAAGTCATCACGCCATACCGTGTTTCATCAGGCTAATTACTCTATTAACTCTCATGTACTTGGATTTAAAACATATCCTGGGACTATTAATATGCAATTTCATAAAGACCATAAAACAAATACTTTAACATAGATAGGGGTCCTGGTGGCAGAAAGTCAAAACACCTTAGCCTAGGCTTGGTTGCGAGACCATTAGATCAAATAAAAACTTTTTTTAAACTATTTTTAAAGTACAGTTCTAAAAATGACCCCTGCAATCTACGAGACTGTATAGTTTATTGTATATAAAAGCTGGATGCTATTCTGTGTCAATTACGACCATACCACCACATGACACGATGGAGTGATATGCAGATTTCCCAGATGTATTTCAGACAAGTATAGAAATGAAAGCAGACACGATATAATTATATTATCAGCAGACTCCATAGCCTTTCCACTCCACTAAGTCAAACGACTGCACAGCTGCAAAGGAATCTGGAATGTCCACTACATATTTGACATGATATCTACGAATTAATCATAAAAAAAGTAGCACTATAAAAATGACACTTTTATGGGAATGGCATGGTGTATCAGACCTGCATGCCCCAGCTGGTTAAATAGAAAAAGGATAACAACATAACGTTTCCTAATGATTTAACATGTGTTTTTGCCCCATAACACCTTCAGCCTAACCCCTGACACCTTGTGTGTCACATGTGGTTTTTGTTCAGGATAAATGCATTTTGTGATCTATTTCTGTCTTTCACCTTTATCGTTTGAAATAGAACTAGTCAATAATAACCTACAACATATACAGAAATACTATTCAAAGTGGATTTGTTTACTCTTTTGGCACCGACATTCACATAATGGGACGATTCTTCAAACAAGTTCTTTTGAACCTGAATCAACCAATAGCAGAGCTGTATTTAAGGGTGTCCATACCCCATGAACCTTGCGCTATTTAGCCTTTCATGTAGGGTAATTAAAATATGTTTAAAAAGCAATTAAATACCAGTTCCTAAGTCGGATACTACGTCATTTTAAAGAAATAGATTTAGCCTTCTACAATTGCTGTGTATATCATATACGGGACTAGCGCATTAGGCGATGGGGGCCGCCATCTTGGCTCAGAGCAATGCATTGTGGTTAGGCCCCCGGCTCCAGGGCAGTGCATTATGGGAGAAGTTCTTATCAGCACCTTTGTTCTAGGTGTGAGGGGAGGGGATTAGCCTGATAAGGAGATGGAATTTAGCCCCCGACTACCTGAAGTACCAGGATGTGCTAGTCTCGTATAGACCAGTCGTACAGGGGTGAGGGTTCTACCCTTGACGTGCCACCTGTCAGGTGTTGTGGGAACTATGCTGTGGTATGCTAACCTGTATGGGTCCCTCACACAGCGTTACGGCTTTTTGCTGACCTAAGCATTCAGGAAAACAAAGTCTCCACTTTCCAATCTAAGACATTTGGGCCCTATTGGGTTAAATTGGAAGAGGTATTAGAAATGTCCGTATCAGTACCGGAATAGGGTAAATACCAATTGAACAGATGTTTATGGCTTAAAATTGGCATTTTGATAAAAGAGGGCAAAGTGGTTGACTCAAGGCGCATGAACGACTGAAGAAATGTTGCCCTAATAATTATAAAACAGAGACAAGCAGCAGACGTGCCAGTTACAGGCAGCGGTTGACGGTACATGGACGACTCAAAGAATCTTACCCTAATGATAAGGCCCAAAAAAGGTTTGTCTAAGGTAACATGGCAAGATAATATAGGGTCGGTAGGTCGTTTTTTCCTTTTTTTTAAACTTTATTTTTAACATGAAAGAACTAGCCATCCTCTCCAAAGACCCTAAAATTTACCAAAAATACGAAGATTTCTTCAAAATTGCAAACAAAAAGCGTAGGGTCGGCCATGTTTTGATAGGGTCGGTCGGGTGACCTTAAACAAACCTTTTTTTCTTGACCTTATAACAAACAGAAGACTTACCAGCAGCAGGCAGCCCACAGCCGTAGGTGTCGCCCCCTGCCGTAGAGAAGTCCAACATGGCCCCCAGGAACACCTGACCGTTCTCCTGAAGGACGGCTGAAGGTCGCGCCGAGCAGCTCTCCCTGACCACCACCTCCCCCAAGGTCACGCAGCCCAAGGTCACCACCACCAAGGTCACCCATGTCACCCGCTGTGACGTCATCGTGCTGCAACAGAAGGATAGGGATATAGTATTGGCTTAATAGTGTGGCATGTTACTTACAATTGATAAATATTATTTCAATAAGATATTTGTCTTTTCAAATTTAGTATGAGGTTAACAATAATTCATGTAGTAACACCCAATTCATATCCAAACTTGAAGAAAATAAAATAACATATCATATCTTTACAGTATCTCTCCATTCGTCTACATAAATCCATATGAAGCTGTAGGTGTCGCTGTAGAGAAGTCCAGCAGAAGGATATGGATATAGTATTGGCTTAACAGTGTGGCATGTGACTTACAATTGATTAACGTTATTTCAATAAGTTATTTGTCTTTTCAACATTAATATAAGGTTAACAATATTTCATGTAGTAACACCCAAATGATATCCTAACATGCAGGAAACCAACTCAGGTTGCTACCAACGAAATACTATGCCCCATTTGTCTACCCAAATATAAAGTAATTCATATATGAAGATATTCACAGCCATTCAGGTCTACAGGAGGGGGTGAGACATTTTCATAGTTCAAATGTCTGCAACCTTGTTAGATGATAAACCACTCACTCCTTTACTATGTCTTACTCTAATCTTGATCTAATACAGAGGTCCTCGGTAACCTGGTTTGATATAGAGAACCAGTCACATATATCACACTAAATAGGGTGTTGTGTTGATATGAAAGGTGACTTGGTGAGGCAGTCAGGGGGAAATGTCAGCATGTACACAATAGTACCTGGTATTGTATACAACAGTGTGGGTATAAAACATAACCATGACCGCAAACTGTTTGGTGATTTTAGAACACTGTCAATAAACGTAGTTCATGCGTGTATGGTTGGAACTCTCAGAGGCTTAGGGGGCCTTCCATAAAGTATGTACGCATTCTTTTCCCAGAAAATAGACCCCCCGCCCCCCATGTTTCATTCTGTATGCATTAGGGTGACCCCCCCCCCACTTTAAGTACATACGCATTAAAGGAATTGAACCCCCTTCCCTTTTTTCCCTGAAGATCATTGGTGTACCCCTCTCCTGCAGGTGTGTTTTTTTTGCGCTGAGCCTGTAGGATGACCTTCCTGAAATAGCCCCAAATGGCCTTAACAACAATTTAACGAATGGGCTCACACATTCTAGGTAAGGCTCTGTTTTGCAAGGTAAGGCCCGGTACACATTTCACAAGTGTATGTGATTGACTGTTCTATTCTCAATCATCAAATATGCTGAAAATATGCTCAGAAATTTATCAACCAGATGAAAATCCTCTTTTTCAAAAGAAACCTTCAGGTGTGAATTATTGACGTTCCTTGGTAACTCACTGAGTATATAACATGGAATGTCACTGGGGGTCAGGGTGGAGATCCGTTATCCACCAAGGACTGAAAAATCCCCACAAAATATGTTCTCCTCATCTCCCTGAATAGCCCCAAATGGCCTAAATAGCCATTTAACGAAACGGATAGCACATTCTAGGTAAGTTTCTGTTTTACTAGGTAAGGCCCAGTAATCTTTTTTGACGTATAGACAATTTACAAGTGCATGTGATTGACTAGTTTATTCCCAATCATCAAATATTCTTAAAATTATAATATATGCTGTGAAATGATACAACCAAATGAAAATACTCTTGTCCCAAAGAAACCTCACACAGAAAAGTAAAAGTGTCAACTATGTCTCCTACGTGGCTCTGGTAAAATAGAGAGTCAAGTTCAAGTTTCAAGTTTTATACATTTATTCACATAATCACACATATTGTCATTACATTACAAGTTATGTAATAGCATTCACTAGTAAAACTAATGAATTATACCTATAAGCCATCCATCAAATATAATTTATATACATAAAATATATTCATATATTTGAAATAACCCTTGACACGTCATTTTTTCCAATAAGACAATAAAATGTGGTGAATGGGCTGCTGCTTGGCATTTTGCACCAGTTTACGTTAGCCACCCTAAATTGACACATTAAGTATTATATTTCTACAAGTGATAAATAGTTATGTATTGATAATTCTGTAGTGTTTATACTATGTATTTTACATGCACATTCTTGAATGATACACATTGTTTGTTATCTTAAAATTACACAGGACTTTACATGTTCTAGAAAATTGACCTTGGCTTCTGAAGACCAGCACAAACAGCTAATGACTCTGCTTATATGAAGGGTCAACTTGAGTTGACTCTCTACCATCAGTGTCAACTTGAGTTGACTCTCTACTATCAGTGTCAACCCAGTGTTGACCCTTCTTATAAGCAGACACTCCATTTTACCAGAGCCACCTGGGAGACACAGTTGACTACTTTACTTTTCTGTGTGCTCTGTAAGCTGGAGGTGTGAGTTATGGAGTTCAGACGTCCCCCCTAACTCACTGACTATACAATGTGGAATGTCACCGGGTGAAATAACCCCTCAGTGTCAACGCATAGATCCGCAATCCTGTCAGCGGCTCAACAGCGGAATAAATATACACCCCCATACAGGGCCAAACAACGCTCTGTTTCAGTTACCCGACCGTACCGGATATTTTTTTTAACCAACATAAGAAAAAATGGGTTGCCATACTGTGCAAACTGCCATGTTCATATCTAAAAATGCACAAACCACAGGCCCACAACTGAAGCCACGTGAAAAGGGGACCCTAGGACTCTCTCTATTAAATCGCCAGTGAAAAATAAAAGAGTTTATAAATTCCTACCACCCTATCCTAGGCCCTGAAACAGACTTTGTGGTCCCATCTCCAGCATACTGAGTCTAGTGTTGGGGTAAGGTATTATAGAGCTAGGTCAGTGACCCATGGTGTCCTCATGTATAGACCTCACAGACTAGTGTGGGGTTGTGTTCAAGTCGGCAAGAAATCATTAAAAATAAAGAAGATGTTGAAATTGGTAAACCGCAAAATCCTCTCTGCACACACCTCCCTCAGTCCTGGATCCTGCCTTGGTATGGAATACACCATTTAACTCTTTAAGGACCACATGCTGCCTTGCCCTTTATCTATCCATTCATTTTCTATCATCTAGTAAGTTATCAACAATGCCTTGGAGTAATGCGGGCCTAGCTGAAGTAATAGTACTGCTGTGGGCTTTTACACAACAGACAACAATATCGTTATCTTTTAGAAATGCTATGATGACGATCTCCTTTTATTGATCGTTGCAAGTGTATTTCTATCCTAAGGAAATATTTAATAGTGATTGCTTATAAAGATAGCATTTTGATCCTTTTTTAAGATACCATTAAGATGTTGTTGTTCGACAGCCCACAGGGACAGGTATCTAGCTGTATATATATATATATATATATATGTCTATATGTAGGTATTTTTGGAGCGGCAAAGAGCCAATGGGCTCCCAGTATAGTCTGATATTAATAATGCCTTGTAATGTTGAGACACCATCGTGTGTTCAACACATATATATTGAACCAATTGTATACTGACATAATCATAGACATCACTATTTGAATATGTGCTACATACTTTGAAATGTAAATTGTGTTTGAAAATCACTCTGTGCAAATAAACACATTTATAAACTCAAAAAAATATACATATATGGTCGATTCCCACGAAAATGGATCACATGCCTGAAATAGCCCGATATGTTATAACATTGTACACACTGCACAAAAGCTGTAGGTCTTTTTCTCTCCATATGAGTGTAGGGGCATAATATTACATATTAATCTCATACACGGTATTTCCGGGTAACGTCTGTTTACTCGGCTTCTCCACCTGGAGCTAGTGCACACAGTTCCCGGGAGAGGGCGCAGGTCCTCTTCAGGTAACCGTGTGCCGCTCTCAGGTGGGCGGCCGACCCACCCACCTGGCCACGTGACCTAAGAGCCGGTGTTATATAAGACCCATGTGTTTACCTGGAACGGCAGTCAGTGCAGGCCCGACTGACGAGAGACTTCACATGTCCAACCGTGCGGACAGAGTTGTATGCTAAGAGTTGTATACTGACCGTTTCCTCTATTTATAGAGAAACCTGATTTACCTGTGTGTATTCATTCCACACTGATCGTTCCCTAGTAAAGGAACTGGAGTTATTATTCTTGTGAATAAAGATAGATATATTCTCGCACCTGGAAACTGCCGTGATCGTTGTTCTTTAACCTAGAGTTAATTACGAACCACCACACTGGTGCCGTGACCAGTAGCAGTAAGGGTAGCAGAACAAGCTAGTTGTTCGAGAATATGTTCGGGTTATACTGAACAGGAAGTCCTTGATTGGACAGACAGTCCTTCAGTGGACGGACAATGGCTACCGGTGGTAGCCTGGGCGGCTCTGGCCCAGAGCTGAGTGAAGGGGAGTTGGAATCAACTCGCCTGGAGGTGCCAGGGATGGACCCTGGAGAGGGCTTGAAGCCAGGACAGAAGAAGAGGAAGTTGCAGGATCTTTCCTGGGTGGAACCCTATGTAGGGGATGAGAAATTCCAGAGGGAATATGACGAGCGTTTGGCTCGGGAAGAGGATGACCTCTACTGGGAAAATGTCCGATTGGACAAGCAGTCAATGGAGGATCAGTATGCTGCATTGACTGACGAATTGACTTCCCTGGTAAAAGAAAGGGACGAGATTCTCTCTGAGAATCAGAGGGTTAAAGGAACTCTGATAGAAGAGAGAGAACGGTTGATAGAGGACAACCGGTATATGAAAAAGAAGGTTGCTCAGGAATCGCATGAATACCAAAAGATTCAGGCAAAGATTGCTGAGAACCAGAAGGAGAATGAACATTCTGAATCTCTTAAGGAGAGGTATGAGAGGGAGTTGAAAAAATACTCTAGAGAATGGTATGCCTTGAAGAAGGGGACAGAGGAGCTCGAGAAGGGCAGAGACCAGTTGGTCAAGGATAATGAATCCACCAGGATACAAATCCTGGAAGAAACGGAAGAGTTAGAAAGGAAACGGAAAGCTGAGGTGGAAGCTGTCTGTTCCCTTGAAGCTAGGAAAACTCTCCTGCGGGGTGAATTGTTGAAGGCAATGGAACAGCAGGGGGAGGAACAACTTCCAGCTGGCAGGCCGGAAACTGTTCCTGATAGTACTCCTACTACTAGTAAGGAGGAAGCATTACCTCAATTCGATCCATTTATTAATGATAATGGATTGAGGAATGTGGAAGACTCTGTGTATAAGAACAGGGAGAAAGATTCAAGGAGAGTGAATGTTACCGGGCGCTCTCTTGGATGGGAACCAGTTAATCATGCCAGAATTGGTCCGGTTAACAGGGAAATGTCTCCAGAGGAGGAAGTGTCTCGACATTATAAAAATAAATTTCGAGATGAAGTGGTGAATCATAGTTATGGCTCATTGAACCCCTTCGCGGGAGATGACCCGGCTCTATATGGGAATCCGGGAGGTTATGATAGCAAGGGTAATTATAGGTATTGCCCAGATGCAACTTATTCGTACCCACCTCCGGCCACTGAAACACACTCGGGAGTCAATAAAGATCCTGAGATTAGGCCGAGGGATAGGATGAATAAGGGGACCCAACCGGGAACAAAGGGAAGGTCAAACCCGGTGCATAAAAACACTAAGGGATTGTCAGGCTATCAAGGCCCACGCTTTGAGGAGGGTTCAGAATCTGAATCAGATAAATCATCTGACGATGTACCCAAGAGAAAGGTTCCTTTGAACCGGCGAGTCACAATGACCCCGGCGGAGCACCGATTACATAATCGAGACCCCGCCATAGGTAATTTGGGACTAGATTGCTCTAGCCGAGGTCAAGACGGTACAGACCTACTGGCTTGGAGTAGACGCATGTCGGGTCAATTGGTGCATTCTAATTATGCCGCTAAAAGAACTGCACGTGTGACTAAGCCTTACAGGGGTGTACGACCCTGGAAGGAAGAATATCAATCACTTCTAGATGATTGTAAGTACAATTGCTGGAACAAGGAGGAATCCTTGGGAGCTTTTGTGATATGGTTGAGTGACGGCCCGGGTAAGATAGTGGTTGAAGAATGGAGGGACACTTACGGGCCAGAAGCTACATACGACCAGTTGGAAGTATTAGCTTGTTATACTTTTGGGAAAATGGTGACAGTAGATCACTGGACTCTGTTTCAGAGAAGAACGCAGAAACCGAAGGAATCTGCTAAAATTTTTGGGCTAGAATTGCAGCGATTATTGCGGCAGGCTAGGCCAGAATGGAGTAGGGATGCTGAATATTACATAGAATCCCTATTTGTAAGATTTATTAGTGGATTGAGTGATCCTGAACATGCTAAAGTATGTGGTAGAGCTTGGGAAGCTGGGTCTTCCTTAGCAGATTTGTTCATGGCGATTGATCAACATGACAAAAAGAAGATACTGTTGGCTGGTATGATACCCGCTAATAGGGGACAGCGCGTCTCTGGAATTGAACATTCCTTAGATGGTGACGATTCTTCCGCGGAAGAATCTGAAGGGGAGGAGAGAGTAGACGCCCTGAAATTCAAGGGTCGACAGAAATCTAGCTCTACCCCAGCTTCCGGGAAGCTTCCTAGTAACAAAGGTTATTCGGAAACTACCCGGAAACCCGATACTCGGGAACCTCAGACTGTACCCAGTCAGAAAACCCAGACCCCGGAGATGACCACTCCGGATAAAACAAATGCGTCAGGAAACTCATTAAATACCTTAATGGAGTCCATGATTAAACGCATGAACGAGGTGTTTGATAATCAAACCAGGCGCCGCCCTAGGGTCGATCGTAACACTGTCCAGTGTTACAGATGTCAAGTCAAAGGGCACTTTGCATCTGAATGCAAAGCCGAGAAACCTGTTTTAAGAAGTGAGGTTTCGGGAAATTAGAGGGGGTTACCGGGGATGGCAGGACGGTAACCCCTGAGGAAATATGTCAGATTATCACCGACGTTGGCGGTGAAGATTCATTAACAGTGAATGCGTCCAGCAAGAAGGGAGATGGGACCGTACATCCCGGAAACCATGAGGCTGGGGAGACTGGTACAACAGGCGCCCAGGGGTGCGCGTATGGGAAACCTAGTGCCAGTTTAGAGGAGTCAATAACCAAAGAGTTGGTTAAGGTTGGAGGAACCAGGCTTCCCCCGGGTCATCCTTGTCTGGAACACCTGAAAGGATGTGGATTCGACCTGGGCACTGATAGTGACCTTCACCGGTTTACTAGGAATCCCTCAGTAACTGATGGGAAGAGGTGGTACGTTTCCTGTTCTGTACAAGGAAAGACTGGGGAATTTCTTATGGATACTGGAGCTAGCCACTCCATGGTCTCTAAGAGATTCATCAGCTTATTGCCGAATATGTGTGAGAACCTCACAATGAGGGTAAACGCATGTACGGCCGATGGTACCAGAATGAGGACATTTGGACGGACTTTTCTGATAATCTCTGTGGCCGGGAAAGAATTTGTTTGGGCCCCGACCATAGCTGAGATTGAAGATGATGGTATTCTTGGTTTGGATTTTGCGGCGCTTTTCGGTGCGACTTTGAATCCGAAAAGTGGGAAGTTGAAAATTGAATACCCGTATGATATGACCATACTCTGTAAGTTGAGAGTGATAAGTAGTGTCGCTAGTGTGGCACAGACTGTGAAGATTCCCCCGGGAATGACCTGTGACGTGTTAGTCAGTTCAGGGAGGCTAATCCAGAAAGGATTAGCGGTAATCGAGCCGGATATGGCTGTATTATCCCGGAAGGGATTGGAATCTGCGGATACCCTAGTAGGGAATTCCAGATGGACAGTGACACCCATTTCCAACCCCGGAAACTCCACAGTATATCTTGAGAAAGGCACTGAAGTTGGGAAAGTGATACTTGCGGAGGCAGTCACCAGTAGCCACCAAGACCTGAGGTTAGAAGAAGGAGGGGAAGAGGAATTGCATGAAGAGTTAACTAAGTTGTTAACAGGATCGTCCATAACGGATGAGAATGATCAGGAAGCCCTAAAGGCTATGCTGAAGAGATGCAGGCAAGCTTTTGCGGCCCCAGGGGAACCCCTGGGGAGAACCAATAAGGTATTGCATGAAATTAAAACCGGGGATAACCCCGCTTTTAAGATTCCTTATAGGAGATTACCCCTCAAGAAGAAGATTGTAGCTGAGGAAGAGATAGCGAAAATGCTGAAGGATAATGTTATTGTTCCCAGCATGAGCCCTTGGTCCTCCCCTGTGTGTATGGTAACCAAGAAGGACGGTAGCATACGGTTCTGTATTGATTACCGGAAACTGAATGGGTTGACCAAGAAGAACTCCTATCCTCTTCCTAGGATAGATGAGACGATTGATTCCCTGGGAGGGAATGAATGGTTTTGTACCCTGGATTTACAATCCGGGTATTGGCAAGTAGGCATGAAGCCTGAAGATATGGAGAAAACCGCGTTTTCTAGCCATATTGGGTTGTTTGAATATAAGGTAATGCCGTTCGGGTTATGTAACGCGCCGGCCACCTTTGAAGCCATGATGGAGACGCTGTTAAGTGATTTATTATGGCGGAAATGTCTAGTTTACCTGGATGACGTAATTGTGTTTGGAAAGACCTTTGCGGATTGTTTAAGTAATTTAGAGGAAGTCTTAAACCGAATCATGTCTAACGGTCTCAAATTGAAACCAAAGAAATGCAATCTGTTTAAGAAGGATATTAACTACCTAGGGCGGATTATTTCCACCGAGGGGGTTAAGGCGGATCCGGAAAAGATCAGGAGTGTAACTGAATGGGAAGTCCCCAGGGGTCCTAAAGATGTGCGATCCTTTCTAGGATTCTGCTCATACTATAGGGATTTCCTGCCGGGGTATTCCCGGGTAGCCTATCCAATCCAGTGTTTGTCACACTGGACACCCGGAAGTAGGAAGGAAGAGTTCCCATGGGGGAGGGAACAGGACACAGCTTTCTTAGCAATAAAAAAGTTGTTTGTAGAGACCCCGGTGTTAAAGTATCCTACCCCGGATGGTCATTTTGTATTGGATACAGATGCTAGCAATGAGAGTATTGGGGCCGCCCTCAGTCAAGTCCAAGGCGGAGTGGAGGTTCCCATTGCCTTTGCTAGTAATACTATGAGTAAGACCCAGCGTAATTATTGTACCACTAAAAGGGAATTGTTGGCTGTGATAGTTTATACTAAAAAGTTCAAACATTTCCTTTGGGGGTCCGATTTTACGCTAAGAACAGATCATTCCTCTTTGAGATGGTTATTGAATTTCAAAGATGCGGAAGGAATGATTGGACGTTGGCTAGCACACCTTTCCGAGTTCGGTTTGGAGCAAAGTCAGATCCAGCATAGAGCTGGGGTAAAGCATGTAAATGCTGATGCACTTTCCCGACGTCCTATCAGGAAGTGCGAAAACACCAACTGTGATGACTGTGGTCAGCATGAAGCTGTCATAGCCGGAGCAAGGATTCCCTTTGAGATCAAGGGAACTGGGGTTCTGGAGTGGTCCATGGGAACCATCCGGAAATTCCAGGAAAAGGATCCTAACCTTAGTCGGTTGTTGGTATTGTTACCTAGGAAGATACGGCCCCCGCGGCCTGAGATTTCCCTGGAGAATCGGGAAATGAGACGACTAATAGCTCAATGGGCAGAGCTAGAGGTCCAGAGCGGAATCATCTACCGGTGGAAGATTAATTCATCCGGTAGGAGAATCCGGCAAGTGGTAATACCTTCCGGTATGAGGAGGGATGTTATGTATTATTGCCATGGACACCTGACCAGTGGACATTTCGGAAAAAAGCGTTCCCTGGAACGTCTGAAACGGAGATATTACTGGCCAGGGATGAGTAGTGATCTATTAAGATGGGTTGCTACTTGCCCGGATTGTTGTAAAAACAAACCTGGACCTGGGATGGGTAAAATGCCTTTGTCCCAGGAGCTGTTTGGTGTAAGATTTGCGCGAGTCGCCATAGACATTATCAGTGGGTTTAAAACTACCCCTGATGGTAATACTTGTATGATGGTCGTCACTGACTATTATACTAAGTATACGAGAGTGTTTCCATTAGCGGATCACAAAGCAGCAACCTGTGCAAAAGCTTTTGTTACAGGTTGGGTATTGCATCTTGGGGTTCCCCTAATGATGCATAGTGACCAAGGTCGGGAATTTGAATCTGATCTTTGGCAGGAAATGTGTCACCGACTGGCGATTTGTAAGACGAGAACAAATCCCTATCGACCACAAAGTGATGGGATGGTTGAGAGATTCAATCGTACCTTGATTCAGGTTTTGAAATCCCTGGTGAATGATAGAATGGATGACTGGGATGAGCAGTGTGATTATGTATGCCATGCATATAATAGCACTGTCCATTCTAGTACTTCCTGTTCCCCGAATCTGTTAGTTTTCGGGGAAGATTTAATAATGCCCGCTGATCTGGTATTTGGGGTGGTCGGAATGAACCCGGAAACCCCCTGCCATGTGATGTTTGTGGAGTCATTAAGAGATCAATTCAAATATGCTTATGAATTGGTGAGAACTGAACTGCAGAAGAATGCTACCTGGCAGAAGACCGGCTATGATCTAGGCCTTAAGCCGCGACGATTCAAAGTTGGTGATCAGGTAGTAAGATTACATGAGCCGTTATCGACTCTGAAACTTGCTAGTAATTGGGACGGGCCCTTTGTGGTTACCCGCATAGTAAGTGACAGTACTGTAGTGATACGTTCATTACAAGGAAAGATGTATAAATCTAATGTAGCTCGACTAAGAGAGTGGAAGGGGAGAGATTTGTCCCTGGACTCGTATGAGTTGGAAGTTGATACTTTGATAGAGGAAAGTGAACAGCGGAAATTAGTGAAGGAACCTCCCCGGAAACGCGGAAGGCCGCGGAAGGAGGTCTCCCGGAAACTAATGGTGCAGAAGCCCGTCATCCCAAAAAAATCCGGGAAGAAGGCGGCTAATAAAGTCTCGCTGGCTGAAGGGAAAAGGACCCGGAAGAGTGTGGTTAAGGCTAAATCCACTCTGGAAAAGGCGTGTCCTAGAACCAGGTCTAATGTTATGCCTAAAAACATAAGACGCAGTCCCCGGTTCCTAGCTAGGGACGGTATAACCTAAGCCGGTACACAACGAGTGTGGTGTCCTGTAATCTTGTTAAATATTTTAATGTTGTAATCAGTTATGTGTGGAAGTAAGTACGGTCAGAATGATCGTGATAGTCCCCCTGTCAATGATCCCATGGGTGATGGACGGATAATCCGGTGAATGTGCTTTATTATGCCATTCATATATATTTCATTGATACTCTCGACGAGTTGACAGAGCGTAAGGATTAACACGTGGAATAAGGGTACCTGTTTACAATTAGAACGCGCGGTGACCTGGTTCCAAGGAACTGGGTCACGGGACGCGCGGGGTTGCGCATGCGCGGTGGCGCGCCTTATATAAGGCCCGCGGAGCGGCGGGAATCGCCAGTTGGGGTTGAGAGGCGGTCCAGAGCAGACGTGAGAGCTCGGACACGACCACTGTCGCTGTGGGGAGGTGGACCCCCTTAAATCCATCAATAACACTTTTCTTGAGTGTGACAAACATGTCTTCCGAGACAGACCACCAACAGGTGGACCCTCTTCAAGAGGGCGACTCCGCTAGCGGAGGAAATGTGGTTGTTAATCAACCTGACCTCGTGGACCAGGAATCTCTGGATTTCCTGGAACAAGGGGAGATAATGGACGTCGACGTTGACTCTCAGTCACCGCTTCGCCCCGCTAATGTCGCCGCCAATTACTTGGAAGGTCTAGACATTGAGGCCATCAGCCCTGCTGACGGTCGCGCTGATACCGGTGACGCTGAGTATCAGGATCAGGGACTATTGTACCATGGGAAACCGCCGGCGGACGTTGAAAAACCCCGCCCGGCCGTACCAACCCTGGGAGGCTTCATGTCCAATTACGACGGACGTGAAGTAGAACTGCACGAGGACGTGCTGAGGCTCACGGCGGAGGGAGCTCCCCGCCGGATTGACTCACTCACGAGTCAGGCCATATTGCTCTTCCTGTTAGTGGAGGAGCAGGAGGAGATGCCCCCGGACTGGTTTGTGTACTGGGAGGCACTCCAGAAAGGACTGCGCGTATGCTACTGCTTACGACGAGCTGTCTTCGATTTACACATCGCGGACATCGACAGGTTAATGCCCGCACTCCCAATTCTGTCTTTGGACCCGAATTGTGGAGTTGCCGGGATGTTGTTGACTGGTGTCAACAGATACCGGGCGCGAATCGGGAAACTCCGAGAGCCTAAAACCCGGAAGGAGTACGAGATTGCTGCCGCTAATACGCAGGGAATAGTCTCGTATGTCCTGGATGTAGCCACTATAGAGGACTACATGGATTCTCACCACGTCAAACGAGATATTGCCATATCTTGTTTGGTTGATGAGGCGGTTCGTACGGTACGAACCAGATCTTCCAGTGCGGAGGAGAAGGCGCGAGTAAAAGCGCTGAAAGCCACACCTAGGGGGCGCGGCAGTAAAGGTGAGAGGGGCGCCTCAAACCGGTCAAGCTCGGCTGACAGCAACCAGTCTGACGAGTTTGTCCAGGAGAGAGGACGTCAGGCTCGCCGGAACGAGAAGGCAAGATTAGCTAACTTGCCGGACTCTGTACTAGCAGAGGGATTACCGGAACAACCTTCCGGAGGACAGCCCGTTATTCCCAGGGCTGAGGAGGTAACGGATGAGGCGATGGATATAAACGAAGCCAATACTCCGGAACCCTCCAACACCACCACCACCACCACCCCGGCCCTTGTGGCAGACATGACCGCCGCCGCGGGAGCAGCGGCCGCCGTGGCGGCTGCGCTGGTATTCAATCCAGCACGTCTCAGCCCTCTCCGTAGTCCGGCTCAGTCGGACCCGGAAGAGGGAGAGGTTCCGGCTAACGCTGAGGAACCAGGAAATGCCCCAGAAGACCCCATCCCGCCTAATGACGTGATGAGGCGAGTCTGGCAGAACGCTAACAATAAGTTCCGCGTGTTTATTCCCAATTCATGGGAACAGTGTCCGATTGGTCCCACCAATTTCGGATGTCCACCTGAGACCAACTGTAAAGGTCAAAGTGATGATGAGGATTGGATCCGGAATACCCCCCGGGACCGTCCTCCGTCTGCTTTTTATCAGCAGTGGCTAGATCAACTCAGGATCCTGCCAGACACTTACTACAGTAAGGAGCAGAAGGAAAAACTTCTTTTTGCGGTTAACCGCTGGTACAGTCAGCGGGAAAGGAATTGGTGCCCATTCGCTACATGTGTAAACACGATTGGCACAGACAGAACCATCTTTGTAACAAAGCAACGGTTTCTGCGACACCTCTGTGAGAACCACATGCACCACTGTGTGGTGTATCACTGTGATATCACAGTAGGTAGGGAATCCCAGCTATGTAACGGGTGTTTAGAACCCCGTAGAGGTGAGCTTATGCGCCACATGAAGGATTGCCATAACATGGGAATCAGTGTAGCTCGCAATCGTGTGAATGCGCTACATGACGCCGTTTGTGAACAGTATAAGTCACTCACGGAGGAACAAAAGGCTAAGATCCGGCCGGCAACTCCCTTCTACTGCGAAGTCGCAGATGGGAAGTTCAAAGCCCGGATTGCCAGAGTGGACGGACGACATAAGTTCGCCATGAATGACGAGGAGTATACGGTGTTATGCACTACCCGTACTTCCCGCAGAGGTGGCGGTAGTTTCCGTCAGCCGGAAACCCGGGGTAGTTCCCGGGGGAAGAGCCGGTCCGCCCGCGACCGCTCTCGATCTCCTGCGGTCTCACCAGGACCAAAACGGAGACATGCCGGATCCAACTTAGAGGATCTCGATAATTCCTACTATGGGAATTATCATGCCCCGGAAGGTCGCGACTATTATCGCGAGTATCCAGACCCGCTGTTTACAGACCGGAAAGATCGGAAACGTGATTCCGGTGGTCAAGCAGCGGCGACTAACATGGATTACCGTTCCAGACGTCTGAGCAGTTCAGACAGTGCCACCAGTCAACCTGACCATGGCGGTGCCCGGCCTAAAGAACCGGCTACCAGAACAAAGGCTTCCCTGCCTTTGACGTACCATCTGGGGACCACTACAAAGCTAACCCCCAGGGACGTCCGGTCGCCCACTACCCCAACTCGGGACATGCAGGGCTTGACCGTGAAAACAGAACCGAAATCACTAATCTCAGTGGTGACGCCTCGGGGCATAACTGTCCCGAAGGCTGCAGCGGTTGCGAAAGCGCCGCAAGTGGATGTTAAACCCGTGATTCCTGTAACCCAGGATCCGGTTGTCATCCAGCCAGTCGCGGGCACCTCCCGCACTGAAACTACCGGTGGCGTAAAGTTAAAATACGTCCCGATAGTTAACTACTTCTCTAGGGAAGAGAAGGCGAGCTGCGAAGTGGGACAAAGGATCGTAACAGAATTCCAGGAGTCCCAACGCGAGCTGGCGGTGGAATATAACACCAAGATGTTAGGCCTGTTCACGCATGGCCTAAAGATTGCCCATCGGGAGGAAAAAGCATTGGTCGCTGTTGGCAATGCTGACTACTTGGCTAAAAAGTCAAGGGAAGCTGCTTCCGGCCAAAAGACCGCTGAAGCCGCCGCAGGGTTCGTTCAGCAAGAGAACGAGAAGTTAACCAAACGGTTACAAGACATGAACGTAAAGTTTTACGGGGTGTTCGGCGTGACTATCGATACCTGGGATGGCACAGCTGAGCACGCCCTTGCTTTAATGAGAGCAAGAGATGAACCTTTAGGTTAAAAAGACTAATGGAAGGTTCTGAGTCTATTTCTAATTTTTTTAGGAATAGAGGAGGGAACTATAATAGTTTCCGGATAGATTAATTGTTCTTTCATTTAATCTGACGTCATAAATTGTTTATGACGGGGTTTCCCTTTTGAGGGGAGGGGCATCTTTTTAGATGCATATGGATCAACGCGGGGGGAACCTTCCGTGGAAGCTCTGGACTTACCTAACTACTCAACTCTCAACTATAGCCTACCGATGGGGAATCAGGACTCCACCGGGAAGCTACCAACCTAACGTCCCTGAAACTAACTTTTGGGATACGTTACCATGATGTGTTCCTGATACTATTATGCTGAGTTATAAACTGTTCCCGTCCAAAGGATTACGTGTCAAACAGACAATGCTCGTGGTTCCAGTTCTACTTATCTATTTCATGAACATTCCTGGAGCTAGGATTACGTGTTAAACGGACAGTACTCGTGGTTTCCAGCCGGATTATAGTTATATATGTCATGAACTTTACTGGAGCGAGGACGGGATACTTATCGAGCTGTATACATATGAACTTACCTTCGGGTGATATTTATCCAAGAAACAGTATTAAGAAGAGGAGAGCACCTCACTCATTCGTCTATTAGAAGCGGAGAGCACCTTGACCACAACTAGATCACCAGTAAGCTATATTTAATTGTGAGGGTTTCCGGGTACACTGCCAGGTTACTCATTAAAACGTTTTTAATATATAAAATATATCATTATTATGTGATACATATCACCTCAGGTGTTCCAGTAAGGTATTCTCATATTTGCCTTATGAATCGGGTTTCATAATATGCTACATATGAAGATCGTAGGATCTGATAAGCTAGGAAACGTGGCTACCCGTAATGTTTATATGAAGTCGTTAAGGCTATGTGTATATACTATATATACCGCCAGGTATTGTCGTGTGTGTTGACTCTGTTGTATGTTGCGAGAGATATTAATACTCCGGTTATATAATCGGATTACCCGGCTTAAAACAAAGGCTGTGGTTACTGTTACCCATTGTGTGAATGTTTTCATTAAATCACAAATCAATGTAAGACGCTGGTGGTTGTGAGTCCTTATCAGGACTGGTTTTTAATAACTTTTCTGTTCAACTTAAATATATACACACCCCACGCGCATTTTTTTAATAACCGAGTAAGGAAACTTCATAAGGAAGTCATATCGAAATGTGTCAAGCCGTTCGATTGTATGTATGATATTATATTCACTTGTCATAAAACATACCTAAATCATCTATTATGGTTGCTATTACAGTGTAATGCCATATTTATATTGAGTTTTATGATCTCGCTTGTGTAGTGTGTCGTGTTAATATGTTACGCCCCTAGTTACTGTATAGACAATAACTATAAAGTCGTTGTTCTAAAAGGTTTTCTATATACTAGGAAGACCGTATATATATTCATTACCACCTAGTTTTGTCTAGGGGGGGTAGTGTAGGGGCATAATATTACATATTAATCTCATACACGGTATTTCCGGGTAACGTCTGTTTACTCGGCTTCTCCACCTGGAGCTAGTGCACACAGTTCCCGGGAGAGGGCGCAGGTCCTCTTCAGGTAACCGTGTGCCGCTCTCAGGTGGGCGGCCGACCCACCCACCTGGCCACGTGACCTAAGAGCCGGTGTTATATAAGACCCATGTGTTTACCTGGAACGGCAGTCAGTGCAGGCCCGACTGACGAGAGACTTCACATGTCCAACCGTGCGGACAGAGTTGTATGCTAAGAGTTGTATACTGACCGTTTCCTCTATTTATAGAGAAACCTGATTTACCTGTGTGTATTCATTCCACACTGATCGTTCCCTAGTAAAGGAACTGGAGTTATTATTCTTGTGAATAAAGATAGATATATTCTCGCACCTGGAAACTGCCGTGATCGTTGTTCTTTAACCTAGAGTTAATTACGAACCACCACATGAGTATTGAAAAAAGCTTCCCATGGGTACCTACTTTTACCCATCTACTCTAATTATTGAAGTTTTTAGAGCTAACTGTGTAACTTTTGACGTAGGTTTTAATTAAAGAAATAATAATAACAATATTCATAAAAAAATCTTTGAATTAAATGATTGTAAAAGGTAAAATCTATTTACACAGATGGAACGAATATGCTATGAAGGATACACTTGGGCACTTAAGATTTGGTCTGTCTAGTTTTTCTCTTAAATCTTTCAAAAAATGTAGTGGGTGAGTTTTTGCATCACCGTGCGTAGGTACACCATTAGATGGTCCTCATATAATAAAGGAAATGTTCCTCTAGATATAAGTGCTTTTGATAGGTAGTGTTCAACATAGAGGACAATATAAAAGTTGAATATTACACTTAACTAAAGCTTGTATCTTTTCATATCATGATAACCCATGTGGGGTAGGTTACCCCATCACCGTGCGTAGGTACACAGTAGGGGTAATAGCAGAACTACCCTTTAAGATTAAAGAAATATTTTTTTATATGATATACTCATATATACAAAAAAGATAATTAATAGTATTTCAGTGAGGTTTTCACACAGATTATCTCTCTTTTAGGGGCAAAAATGCATCAATAGTCACCGTGCGTAGGTCCATCACCGTGCATAGGTTCATAATGAAATAGCATTGAAAAAATTGTAAAAGAATGTGAATATTTCCAATATTTTTTAACACACATATTAACAAACTGGGAACGAATATGTGGGAACATCTAAAACAGTTAGAAATCTATCAAGAACAGAGAAACAACTGTTCATAAGCCCCGTCACCGTGCATAGGTCCCGTCACCGTGCATAGGTCCCGTCACCGTGCTTAGGTCCAGTAATAAAATATTTTTTCATGGTAAAGAACATGTTTGTGTTTGTAAATCCTATGGAAATCTATAGTTTCATAATGTATCTGTTGAATAACTGGAAAATATCCATTATTATAACCAGACCTTTAATATAATTGGTCTAATCTTCCCATCACCGTGCGTAGGGCCAATCACCGTGCGTAGGTCCAATTTCCAATGGCCCTAAATATGGTATTTATCACAATTAACGTTCCCAATTTCGTGGGGGTACCCCCTTGTATGGTATCAATTCGCTATCAAAAAAGTTAGGCAATATCTGTTATATAGAAATTAAGCCCTCTCTCGGCACTGTGATCCATTTTCGTGGGAATTGACCATATATATATATATATATATATATATATATATATACATATATATATATATATACATATATATATATATATATATATATATATATATGTATATATAGGGTGGGTGGGTGTTAAAGGGTTACAGATTCCATGTGTGAGAACAGACAGACCCTCTGTGTGCCCCCCTGACTGAATGACTAGGTGTGTGGTGTAGTAAATCTACCCTGTATGATAGCCCCTCTGTAATGTAAGGTGTATGCTGTACCATAGCCATCTTGTTAATCACATCCATGCCAAAATCACACATTGGGTCAACGCAGGAAGATGGCCAATAGCAGTTTAAAGAGCAACCAGCCTGCAAACCATAGACATCATTATATTGTATATCAAAGCATGTCATGGAAATCAAGTAAAGGATCCTAATCATCAGTACCGTAATCGACGTAATAAGCGCACACCCCCTAATAAGTGCACACCCCCCGTTTTTGGCCGATTTTTATACTACAAATAATCAAAAAAATCTCAAATTTTGACCCCAATTAAACTCTTAACTACTAAAATATGTCTATAATAATTTTTTAAGCGCACTGTGTGCTTATTACGTCGAATACGGCAATCATATTATATGCAATTGTACACCTGTCTATTTGTCATGTCTCAGATTATCATAATGTGTTCAATCATACCCAGAAGCTGAGTGGAATTATACCACCATGCTTACTTAACAAATTGACAAATATTGTATTTATGAACATCACACTGTGATATTAAATGCAAAATGAACTCGAAAAAAGAGAGGACACTCTATTACCAAGTAAAGTAAACCCAATAGCTCGTTCAAGCGTCAAGTATTTGAATAAGAGCCTGCATAACCACTGTGTGATGCTGCTAAAGAGTAGAAATGCATGGGCCCATCCCAGGACCTTTGTATAGTTTAACGATGTGGGGTAGGACCTTTAGATCTATGTATTGGCCGTTGCGTGGGTGTCGTCCCCCCATACAGAGGATGTCTGTGGTCGCCGTTACACTCCAGTTACGGGGGCTGACCGGAATAGTAATGTACTCAGACACTCACACATAAGGGGGGGGGGGGTGAATGACTGGGGGAAACTCAATAAAAGCCTTTCCTCAGGTAGGGCCTATCCACAGGTTTTAACACAGTCCCAGCTCGGTGAGTGAGTAGGCAATTGGGTACCACAGGAAGGTGTGCACATCTTTTCACCTCCCAATAGACTCTACAAAGAGGTAGTGTCCCAAACATACACTAGATGGCACTACCTCTTTGTAGAGTCTATTGGAGTATGCAGAGATGAGAGTGGATATCTGGTTGCACACCTTCCCATGGTACCCTATATCCTACTCACTCACCAAGCTGAGGTCTTGTTAAAACCTGTGGGCTTATTGCTCCTCCATATTCTGACTTGTAAGTTCTACCTCCAGTTCAAAGGATAAAAGTAGGATGGCCTCAAACATTACGAGTTCTAACCATCTCCTTAAAAATCCGAATATATAAAATACCTCTGTTTACCATTAGTTATATATGTAAATGTCTCTCAAAAGAGATGTTATATTGACAAGTTTGATGATATTTTAGAGATATACCTATTTGAGTGGAGCTGTGTGAGAGTACAGTAGGACAGTGTTGTTTACTGATACCTGTTTGTACACTGAGTGTGCGTCCCTGTAATGGCCGCACAGTGCGTTAACTCTTTAAGGAGGTACAACGCTAAAAAGATGACATGTGTTGTCATGCCCTGGTGAGTAGCTTGCCGGTGCTGCATTGGTGCATCATGCTCACCCTATGAGGTAGTCTCAACCTTGTGGGGTTGGCATGATGCGTGAATGCAGCACTTGTCAGCTACCTGTATCATGCATCACGACAACGAAGGACATGGTGTATGACAGCAGCGGTACTTAAAGGGATTTACATCCATACAGTATAGACTGGGGCACTGTGAGTGGGTTTAGAGATGACCTCAAGCGTCGTGCTATACAGCTTACACATCCCTGCTTTGGGAACAGGCAACTTTCTTAGAGTCCCAGAAGAACCATTTTAGAATTCCCTACAGCTAATACATTTTTGAGGTTTATTTTTCAATTTCAGCTCCTTTAATAATTTGTAGATGAACTGTGACACAACATGACAACCTTATATATGGGTAAGACACTACCCACATCTCATGTGTAGCAGCACTGCTGCCGCAGTCCATATATCCTGAGTGTCATATAGCAGTGGTTTGGGTAGATTCATGGTGTTTGGTCATTCATGGTGTTTGTCCAGTGACTATGGAGGGTCACCACCCAATCTTTATGTGTAGCGGCATTGTTGTCATGGTCTATAGATATCCTGAGCTTTATATATAGTAATGGTCCGGGTATAGTCATGGTTTTTATTCAAATCCTCTATTGAATTTGTTATGGGACTATACACTGATATTCCTAGGCTCCTTATACGCCCAACCTCTCAGTCACTAGTGCCTAACCTAGTTAGTCATTTTTTGGCTCCCTATACCACTAACCTAGGTCAGTTATTATTGTCAGGTTGGTCAGTACTGACCAACCCACCTTAGTCTTTTTTTTCCCAGGGGGAGCCACTGAGTGGTCATGACAGGTGGCCCCAACTAGTGGTATACAAATAGAACACACCAATGATGAACCTAGGTTAGCCACTACTGACTGACCCCTTGGTCATTTTTGAATATAACTTTGCCATTATGACTAACACTCATATGACCAACCTAGGATAGTCTGTACTGACTAACCCTTTCAATCTATGGATTTTCAGTGTATAAGAGGTCAGGACCCAGATGGGCTATTGGTATAGGTACAAGTGTATACAGCTAAAGTAGCACCATACCATTGTATGGAGAGATATACCTCTTTGTAGAGATTGTTAGCATAATATTGATAGATATGGATCCATATAACTGCATAATCAGTGAAAGTATGACTCACAGCTCCACTCTCACCACTAACATTTCACCAGATGTACAGTAAAGTAGAAGAGTATACTAGAAATGTGACCAGGAGACCCTCGGCGAGAATGCTTCTCAAATTAAGAGTGCATACTCATCAAACACCATGCTTCAGACTGCACTGATACATCACACTTGATGCTATATCCTGCAGAAGTCTAGGTACAGGTTACCCACCATCTCATGGCCCTCTGACCGCCAACCCTTATGTCTAGGACTATCTCTGACAGTAGCAGTTTAGGCTGTGTATATTATACACCTTGCCCTATTACGGTGCCCCTGATTCAGGCTCGGGTTAGGCCAACCTAATCCCTGTATAGGCTTTATTCAGGCCGTAAGTCGGCTTTATGTAAGCCTAGTGCCGTGTTGTAAACCTGCAGGGAACAAACACACTTAGTAGGCCCTGTGAGGACACAGGGGTCAAGTACAGAGGTCAGGGGTCAAATAGAACAAGGCCCCTGTAAGGTAGATAAGGCTTAACCCTCTATGGACTGCAAAATGCATTGATGCATTAATCCTCGGTCGTCATGATGCTCCGATGCAGCCCGGGCGAGTAACTTGCCAGAGCTGCATCCAAGCACTATACCGCCCCTATTAATGAACATACGTCCAAATGAGATTCTTGCCAGAGCTGCATTGGTATACCATGCCAACCCATGTGTTACCTTTTAGTGACATGCCGGCCTTAAAGGCTCAAGGAGAAAGGCAAAGTATAGCTCCAGGTAGCTTCAGGTATCATGAATAAAGTCTTTGTTTCCCACAAATAGACGTCCAGCCCTCCCTGAGGTACACTGTGTAGAGGCTTTAAGCTTCAGAGTGATATATTGCAGAATGCCAAAACTATAATGATGCTGCTGGGATCCTGAGGCTACATTTGTTTTACAAATCAGGATAAGCACCTTTCCATATCTGACACCTTATATGCATGTGTAGGCATATATACAAGCTGGCACCAATTTACCCCTAATACCTCCTTACTAAGGTTGACATCATAATAAACAGGCAGGGTCACTGCCTGACTCTCAGGTGAGGGTAGTTTTAGCGACAATGACTCTCAATTTTCTGAGGGTGTAAAGACTGGAGTCGTGGTTTAGATTCCTTCCTCACACACCCTACTAATATTCAGTGGCAGTGACCGTGACGACATATAACTCCTCAAAAACGTGTTAAACTAACTACAGAGAAAGTCAATAGGTCAGTGCTTGCTGATCTAAGATGGATATCAGAGAGGGAACATGAACTGCAAAACACTGATGACCCAGCTAACAAAAAAACGTTTTTTTACGTCAAAATAACGTTCTAAAACTGTAGATAACGTTATGCCATAGTGAGGAGCCTTAGAGAAACGTTATATAACGTTTAATAACGTTACAAAATGTTGTATAACGTGTTTTGTTTACTGGGGAAGGTAGATACTGGTACTGGTAACAGTATGGCAGACAGATCAGAACACTGTGAGGGATAGCCATGGACAGGTAGGACGATGGAAGACAGAAACACCATCAGAAAGAGAAAGATGCATGCATAAAGAATACACCACACTTTTAATATAGGAAGAGGAAGTTTACGTTTAGTGGGGACTAACGTTTTTTGCATGTCTGCCTGTTGAGCCTACTTCAAGGAAAATTGATATATGAACACCAACATTGCCGTTTGTGTGAACTACCGGCCACTGTAACATTATCAAACGTGACAAGCCTCCACATTTAACAGGGTTATGTGGTATACAATGGATCTAGAATTACGATACCCTTCACCTAAACTACCAAACAGCGCTACAGTAAACCCCTATACCGACCCGACCTGGGGAGGTAGGGAGGGCCAAAAGAAAACTGTTGGGTTTCCAGTCACCCGCCTGGGCAACAGCCTACCTTGTTTAAATCAAATTTAGATCAAAGGAAATATTGGACAATTTGCCATTATTTTCAACCATATAAGGGCCAGACAATGTCACACAAACTTATCACGTTAAAAGTAACGTTAGATTACAGGAAACTAACATTTATAGGTACAGTTGGTCCAGGTAACGTCCCCCTTCAGCTAAACACCCACTACAGTCAATGACGCCTCTCTATCAGGTCCCCTGGGGGATATATCGGGATTTAAGGGTATTACCTAGTTACCTTTTCTCCCAGGTCTTAGGGAGCGGTCATGTTTTTTCCGGGTCTACCCCTGAGGATGGGCCAGAATATTTTCCGCCCCTCCCCCACTATTTCGGTTTAGAATTGATGACGAGAGAGCTAGTAATGACTGTTTTCTGTTAACTAACATTCTCATTCCCACCTCAACAGGGGCCCAAATTCCTTAGGGCCTTCTTCTCAAGGGGTCCAGATCCTTCTGGTCTCCCGCTTACGAGGGGTTCAAATTCTGTCGGTCCCCTCTCGCAAGGGTTTAAATTCTTCTGGTCGCCCCCCTCAAATCGACCAACCCCTCCATGTTTCTAAGACATGACCACCCCCTCAGCCCACCCCTGTGGGTGTGGGTGTGGATACAGGTATGTGGTGACTGTGACCCAGCCCCTACCTGTCTTACACCTGCCCCACTCAGCCACCGCAGGTGTGTATAGAGAGGGGTATATGGTATACAGGGGATGTGGGGGGGGGGGCAGCCTCCTACTCCTAACCACATTAGTAATCTAAATACCATACACATGTGTAACACCCCCCCCCCGCCCCCTAGGGAGTTTCGCTGTATCACTTACGCTTTATAATTCATAAGGAGTCACAAATAAGGGTAAGAGTATAGAATTGAAAGAAATCTCAGGTTTGCTCGAATTCTAAATTACACTTAACTGCATTCCATATACTGTAGGAGTATGATATTTAGAGATTAGAGGGTCTATCAACTGTCCTGTGTGTTTTAGGTCAGAAAGGGATCAAATGGGGCTTAACTATTGGGAAGCCTTAGGGAAATTCTTTCGTCCCACACATCGGATGTACTAGCTTTAATGATGATTTCTTGATTTCTCTGTAAAACTACATTTCATCTGGAAGTCTATCACTGTCTATCTGTTCAAGACGTATCAACAGTAGAAAGAGGTGCAACCCTGCTCTTAGAGCTAGGGCCCATGACACCCCCATCCCACCCCAAACTCGTACCCTCGGGAGCAGGAGCCCCCTGAACCAGCACCCTTGGAGCAGGAGCCCCCTGAACCAGCACCCTTGGAGCAGGAGCCCCCTGAACCAGCACCCTTGGAGCAGGAGCCCCCTGAACCAGCACCCTTGGAGCAGGAGCCCCCTGAACCAGCACCCTTGGAACAGGAGCCCCCTGAACCAGCACCCTTGGAGCAGGAGCCCCCTGAACCAGCACCCTTGGAGCAGGAGCCCCCTGAACCAGCACCCTTGGAACAGGAGCCCCCTGAACCAGCACCCTTGGAGCAGGAGCCCCCTGAACCAGCACCCTTGGAGCAGGAGCCCCCTGAACCAGCACCCTTGGAACAGGGCCCCCTAAACCAGCACCCTTGGAGCAGGAGCCCCCTGAACCAGCACCCTTGGAGCAGGAGCCCCCTGAACCAGCACCCTTGGAACAGGGCCCCCTAAACCAATAACCTTAGCGCTGCCAACTTTCCCACACCACCTCGGTATGTGGACGTTACAGATTGTGCTGTCATCTGTTAACGTGTATGATGCAGTACAGCGGAAAGCAACAGCTGTTTTCACATGGGCGGCCCTGTTTGAAGACACCAAGTTTTCACCTATTCAGACCTACCGTAAGTTCCCCATATAACCCGCATCTCGAGTAAAACCTGCACCCCCTACTCAGGAAAATCCTATAGAACATTCTGGGTTCCAAATTTTGAGGATTTTGTACTGTAATAAATATATGAAAAAGCTCTTTAAACCCGCACATTAATATCAAACTAAAGCTTAGTTTGGTTTGCGTACAGCCCACAGGTAGTACCGTAAAACCTAGCTGCGGCTTATATGCAAGTCAAGTGCGGCTTATAGGATCGGCCCAATGTTGGGATACGGCTTATACACAAGTTCTTGCTCCTATAGTACAGTACAAAAGTCACCGTAACCAGATCGCTGGTGCAGCTTATAGTATCGGCCAAAAGTCGGGGTGCCGCTTAAACGTGAGCTAGGCTTATATACGAGGTTTTACAGGTAGGGGGGAATTTGGGGTGGTATTTGGAGATCTGCGGAGGTGTGTGGAGGCAACAGAGGTAGCTCTGGGAGTCGCCTCACCCAGCTGTCCCTACACTCACAGACTGTTGTATAATGTACACCTCATTACAGGTAACAGGAGGTACAGGCTGCTGACCAGGAGGTGGGAGAAATATAACCTGCGGGGAACAGCACGCGGGAATGAGGCCAATTAAGGAAACAGTTAAAGGCGTAGAACAGTCGGAGCGCAGGCATGCCATATACTTTACACACACACAGCAACCATGGGTTTAACCCTCGCTACCTTTCAGGACATGCCTTGATTCCATGCTTCATTCAAATAGTGAAACTATATTTACACAAGGCATCCCTTATCTTAGTGGAACTGCTCCAGACGTTGTCTTCATTCTTAGTGAGAACAGCCAGTCTAGGCCCCTACAGAGGAGGCTGGGGTTCAATAATGTTCTGAGAATGTGAGTCCCAGATTCCGAGTCAGTATTTGGGGGACTGTGGAGGACTGTTACCACAGAAGCTGCTCTAGGAGGACGCTCACCAAGCCGTCCCTACACACACAGCCGGAGGTATGAGGTACACTTAACGTCAGGTAACCGTATAGGTGTCTTAATCCAAGGGCTGTATAATGCTTAAGGCAGTATGCCATCTCTGAGCATGATACATGAATGCAGTCCTGGGGCAGAACTTGGGAGTATGGCATTTATACATCATGCCAGGCCCTGACGGTTGAATGCAGTCCTGACGACTAACTCGTCAGGACTGCATTCTGGCATTATCATGATAAATGGTATGTACAACAGCATAACGCATTTCCCCACCCTTGAAGGGTTACCGTGCAAGCTGCCGACTGTGAGGTGAGAAAAGCATAACCTCCAAGTAACAGGCCGTGGTGAGAGAAGGACACTGAGAAGAACGTGATGGTACCTCTCAAGACGTGAATGCCTTTACACACTCCGCATTATTCCCCACACTCCATTACCAAACAGCGCTACAGTAAACCTCTATACCAACCCGACCTTATCCATTTATGCTGTTCTAGTCTACTATGTGGTAAAGCGTGAGTGGTGATATTTCCCTTTAACATTGGATAAACCTTGCCCCTCTACCCCTAACCCAAACAAAAAGCATTTCCCATCCAACTGCCTGTGAGAGGGCTTGACTCTGGACAGCTGCAGCGGAGGTTTAATCAGGCCAATAGCTGTAAGTCCCAGGTTCATCACCACTGAAGTATGTAGTGACAGCTAAACCTTCACAAAGTTCAGGAGCAGATCCACCCTGTAGTAGCGCAGGGAAGGTATATAGACAACGGTGCACAAGTAGAGTTCCTCACTGAGGGTTATTTCACGCGGCAAAGCCGAATGAAATAACCCTCAGTGGGGAACTGTATGAGTGTTCCTTTGTGTTTATTTCATGTCATTTATTAATAAAAAAACGTTAAGATTCAACTTAATTACTCTGACAAAGCTAATTTATAATGGGTAAATCAACAATTTTGATGATTTGACAGCCGTGAAATACGGACCAGGGTTATTTCACAGGGGGTGTTAAGTCAATGGGAGTGCCGTATTCACCATGAAATATAATGCATGAATGAACTACAGGCGATCTACCTCTGTAATCTCTGTCTTATATAAGGGGTATGTTTGCCAAAGTACACACCACAACCAGGGCCTTTGTAATTTACCAGGGTAGTATATGCTATATGAATAGACTCTATTTTGAGGAGAGAACCAAGGGTCATACAAGGTATAAAAAGGCAGCAGCACAACTCACCTTAAGATGTGTATAAATGTCCTAAGGTATCACCATACAATACCCCTAATAACTTCACCTCTTGCTGCTTGTCAGTTCCATAGCTTTCCCTATGTCATACCCAAGAATCTATCCTCGACAATTCAAAATCCAATCCTCTCGGGAATAGTTTTCTCATGAATAATATTCCAGCGCTATGTCAAGCTCTCTGTAGGTATTCCATATATATTCCTCCACGTGTATTTTTCTCTATACCTCAGCTATTTGTGAGGTATCCCTATGTATATGTATTCTCCTCACGATGCGGTTCTCCCCGAGCTCTGAGACTATTGTTTAGAGACGGTTTAAAATGCAGCTCGCGTCTGAGAATATCACTACAGGAGGTTTTCTGCTGCTTTGCCTGCAGCTGTAGCAGGGGGAGGTGAGGAGGGACCCCCCCCCCCCCCCCCAGCCACTGTCCCCTCCCACCTCTCTGCTATAACCCTATACGTGCCGCACAGTGCCTTAATATGCCACACACTATGGCAACACGATGCATTAATACAGCCCCGGTGAGTAAACTAGCCAGGTCTGCATGCAGTATGCTGACCCTTTTGGGGTGTATTAACCAGTTGGGTCGGCACCATGCCCTGGCGAGTAACTCGCCATGCATGCATCATGACGCTAACTGTGTTAAGGCAGCATGCTGCCCTTACAGTGATAGTTTCCCTGTTCTTTACCTGTGACTCCCACCTTATAGATGAAGGCAGCAGCCTGTCAACCATCTACAGTACAGCACACAAATACACAACCATGTCATGTGGAGCTGTCTTCATATTCACAGAGAGAAAGGTGAGAGTCAGCCTGACCATGAACACCATCTCTAAGAAATTGACGGTTCAAGTATTGCTGGACTCTCCTATAGAATGATGGAATATGCTTTTAGAGTCTGGCATTCAGAATTTTCACACAGTCTAAGTGGGCACAGAACATTGCATCGAGATTGATAACTTGTTGTCATATTATGCCCACTGGGGTGTATTAATGCTAGGCTAATGCTAGTACTTTTTGAGTTTGTTAATGTTAGGCTTTTTTGAGTACCTAGTTCAAGAGTAGGATTATCAGACTTTCATACAAACTATTCATATTCTATTGTGCAATGTATAGGGTCACCTGTAGAGTCAGTAGCTATATTTGAAAATATGTAAAGTATTGTCCCAGTGCAATTTCCCTGTCCTACAGTAGGTGGGTACCTACGCTATGAGGTATAAGGTATTCCTTGTGTACACATCAAACACAAGTCACCTCCACGTCCTGTGACGTCACCCATGACGTCACCGGACGCAGGGCGAATCCTCAATGAGGAGGAGGCATGATGGGATGTGTGAGGGTGGTCTGTGGGGTATGGACACGTTTTTACCAACTCCCACTAGTCTGTTTGTGGTCTATGTGAGGGTGATATTTGTTATGCTCTTTTTTTTTAGTTAAAACAGCTTCAGTAGGGCTGTTATTTACTCCAATGTCAGCCAGGTGTTTATAAGGGGAATTCCTGATATAGTTATTCCAATTTTAGCTTTAGGAACCTATTATCATGTATCGATAGATTTCCACAGACCATGCATCCATTCTCTTGTTCCCTTGATGCAAAAAGACAACATACCCAGTATAACTAAGAACCAGAGTGTTTAGCACTGTCACATAAATCATGATGAGTGCAGCAGGAGAATGTGAGCATCAACCTGACACTGGCTTTGTCGCCAGAAGCACTCTATTCCAAAGTTGTATTGTAGTAAGGCTGAGCCTAGGCTGCACCTTCATATAGAGCCAGGACTTAAAATGACAATGCTGGCCCCTCCTCCAGGAGGCTAGCAATACCAGACTCTTTCATCCTCCAAGAGTCCATCTTAGTCAGACAAAGCCATTTTCTAGTAGATCTGCATACATCCAGGCAAAGTTGTTGGCCCTTTAGGAACAGCTAGATTACTGATTTAGTGTGATTTAGTGTGTCAGTCGGGTCCTTATCCAGAGCTCCTTGTGTGGGGTAGAGCTGGGCCCTAAAAGTGGGACATTTTCCGTGACTATATCTAAATTCTAACCCCCATCCCCCACCCCAACAAATTGGACCTTTTATGAACTCGGCCTGTGCTTTAACCCTGGCGAGACAACTAGAACAGGGCTGCATTCATGCACATAACATACCCATAACATATGCAGCTGCACATAAGCCTACTGTTGTTCATTGTATAAAACATGTCATCCCCATTGGTAGGAACTATACATTAGTGTAGAGTAAAGTACCTAGTCTTCTATCTGGTGCTCATAGAAAATCTCAGGACTGCATGTAAGTTACATGTATCTGGTGCTCACGAAATGATCAAAGAAATCTCATTATTAGTTGACATAAATACTCATATATAAGTCTTATACTGTCATTTTTAACGTTGAAAATACACCACCGTTATATTGTATGTATGTATCTCATATATCTCTTCGTAGTTTTTCGAGAATAAAATCATTATCATTGTCATTGTCATTGTCATTGCATCATGATCACTCTTCTGCAGTGTTTCAACAGGGTATATGAAAGCAGCGCTGGTAGTAGACTTCATACCTAGGGAATTGTCAGCCTGATCCTTGCATTAACAAGTTTCGTTGGAAAATGCTTAAAATCAGTTATTTCCGAAGCCATAGCTTTGTTCCTCAGCGTTGCCTGCTCAGGATTCAATATGTTCATTGGTTATTTTGGGATGCACTGCCAGTCGTGGTTCATCCATCACGGTCGGAGTGAACCAGTTCTATGTTTACACCACATAATGAGACGTTTAGCAGTTATAGCAGTGTATGGGTATGTTGACCTGTCACTATTCATGTCTATCCCAGTGTATATGATATATATATATATATATATATATATATATATATATATATATATATATATATATATATATATATATATACTGGAAGGCGTTTCACCGTATCATACGGAGGGGCCGTATGTGTCTTTTTTGCGTTTCAGTTCATTTTTGCGTTTCAGCTCAACATGTCCGCATCTTACGGAAAAAGATACGGCCGCCGTATGTACATACGGCCGGCCGTATGTACATACGGCGAAAATTGCGTTTCAGCTCAACATGCGGAGCACAAAAATTCCGCATCTTTGGCGTGAGGAGATGGTAGGGGTAGGGGCCGTGAGGAGATGGTAGGGGCCATGAGGAGATGGTAGGGGCCGTGAGAAAATGGTAGGGGCCATGAGGAAATGGTAGGAGCCACTACTACCATTTCGTCACCACTACAGCCAGCTCTGTACTCTGTTGTCTACCACCGTTTATACACAAGGAGTCTGTGGGCAAAGTTTCAGCTCTGTAGGGCCATTATTTACCGAGTTATGGAAGAAAAGACTCTTTTTCATGTATAGGCACAATAGGAATCAAATGTAGAATCTAATTCACACTCGTTTAACATTTCGTCAAACACCACCATTTGTGGAACTTCGCCAACATTTACGACAACTGGGTCACAGCTGATCGATTGGTGACCTTCACCTTGGTCGAGGTTCACACTGACATGTTTATCACAGCTTACTGAAGCAGCCGCGCTAACTTCAGCTACACTAGGATTAATTACATCATGGTAATCACAACTAACATTACTAACACCGTGGCTAACATTAGGAGTAACACCCCGGGGTTTGTCATGCAGTCAAACCCCTTCTTGGAGACCAGAATCATGTTGTTTACAGGCGAACATGCCATGACTGACAGCGTCACAATACGCACACTGATGTTTATGCGCGCAACCACTGCATGGGCGCCCACTACTGAACGCGAAACAGCATTGTTTCTCGGCAGCGAGCTTACGCCACCCAGTGAAGCCCTTTTTTCCCTTACTACCTGGGGAAACATAAGATTTTTTATGTCCCCCACTGGTAACACTGGAATTGTTCAAACCTCTGGCATTTTTGGTACCCCCATAACCTAAATGGAAGTTGGATAACTCTGTGTCCACCCCCACAAACGGAGGTTTATTTTCGGACGCCAGCTTTTCTGCTTTAGCGCGCACTTCTAAGTCATAACTAACCAGAGCTTTTATATCATAGATACCCTGCCTAGACATGGCCAACAAATACCTCATATGAATTCTCAAGCCCCTGGTATCTTCACATTTATCCTCCATCTCATCCATCAATTTTGTCAAAAGAAATAACAAAGTATCTGTGCAGTCAATGGGAGTAGTCTTTTTGCATTCTTGCTCAGTGAGAAAACGATGAATGTCAAACCTACTCTTTTTCCTCTCCACACGATGAAGGAATTCCTTGATCTGGATTCCGTCGTCATTGACGTCCCACAAGTCGGTGAAATCCGTGCCCGGGGGCGGTTGTGAGGGACACCGATGATGGCCGCCATCTTTCCCGCCACAACCGCAACTGCGACAGGCGCCATCTTTCTTCCTGGGGTCCGTGTACGCAGGATCGTCCCGAGGGTCCGGAATGGGTGATGCCCTTTTTCTGGCTTCCTCCCGATCCTCCCGTGCTTCTCTCAAGGTAAGGTTGAGCTCACCTACCATTGAGTGCATACTAGTAGCCATGGATTGCATAGACTTGGCCAAGTCCGCCATCACGGAAGCGTCCATTGTAGTGGGTTGTTGCGGCGGGGTATCTCCTTTTCCCAGTGCTGCGGTCTTAGAAATGATATTATTCACCTCAGTCACTACTGCCCTCTCAGCGCGTTTCTCCTCACAATGAGGGCAATATTTCCTCCGCCCGTCAAATTCTTGCCCACAAACTTCACAAGTTTTGGGATTGCCCATAGCGGAATTTTCACAACAGTAGTACACTGGACATATTGGATGAATGTGAGCGGTGGCCGGCGGGCTCTGGTATATATGCCCTGACCTGCCACCACCGGGGGGTAGTGGAACTACTATACTCCGTTCCTATTAATATATACTAATATCCCTGGGTGATATCAGGCACATAATCATATATATGCAAAAACCCTGTGTAAATGTAACGTAATCCTGTCACACTGCTACAATGTAAGTGTTGACTGGGTATCTGGAGTGGGCCACCCCTGTACCGTGGCGAGTTCATATCCATCCACACAGGTGCAAAACCTCTTGAGTGCTAACATTTCAACTACTACTACTTTTAAAGTGCTATATATATATGTAATAAAATGGCCCTAGAATTATTTTAATTATTTATCTCCGCATCTTGACCGCATCTTGCAGCCGTATGTGTAATAATAGATCAACATACGGTGAAACGCCTTCCAGATGTACATCCACATGGGGCCCCAGGCTGTACACATAAATAACACTGATGCTGTACACCCTGCAGCTGTAGGATGACAGGTTAGGGTGTAACCATGGCAACTGACTGCTATATTTGGTGTTAATTTTGATAGTAATTTACAGTTTAATCACCTCAGCAAGTATGGTTGCTGTTGCGGTGTAGCCTTTGATATAGGTTGACATCGTCATTTAATGTACACCAAGGTTACTCTAATTCATGTTTGCTATTTCCTCCTTTCCTGAGTGTCGGTTCAGAGTTGTACCACTACAGGAGTCCAAACGCCAGGTAAGGATGAGCGATGGTTACCAAACACCTGGTACACATTAAGACAGATTATTGCTATGCTATGTACTATATATCTTAAATGAGTACAGGACATGTTTTAGCACTGGAGCATGTGACCATGTAGGTTATCATATTCTAGGTCGTATATAAAACACCGCTCCTCCTAGGTCCGGCAACCAGTGCTACGGTCTCTCTGAAGAGTATCTTTTATTTCGCAGTTGGAAACTGTCATTCTGTCTATTTTCTGGGAATATATATAAGTACCACCACTGTATGTAAATGTAGACCAACCCTAAAGATTCCAAAAGCTAAAAGGAATGTCTAATAGCTATTCCTCACTAGCGGGATACCAGTGCTGCCACAATTGGGGACACTTAGAACTAACAGTGTGGGTCTCAGGGGGGCCAAACAGCAGGGGGGAGAGTGGAGCAATGATTACACTAGGCCTCTACATACATGTGTATTATGCATTGGTTGTACCTGGGCACACCTTTTATTACCTGTCCAATATAGGGTTGTGGTTAGGACAATGGACTCATGACGAGCAGTACCTAAGTTCAAATCCCCTCCAGGCTAGGTGTGGTGACCATTTTAACCCCATTGGTTGCAAAAGCTTGCACCAAAAGTTTTGGCAAAACCTTTTTGTAAAATAATTTATGAACCTTTGCAAAAGGTTTGGGTATAGTCTTTTGGTAACGTCTTTTGGTAACCATCTATGTTACACTAAAAGCCACACCAAGGACCGAACCCGGGACCCTTAGATTGGGAGTTCCAGGCTCTCCTGGTTGAGCTATGGAGGCTGCTGGTAGGTTCAGGTACAATAGGTAAACTTTGTTATTGATTATCCTCATTAATGATCAATGCTAAATAATCGGGACCTTGAGCAAACCCGACGTAGCTTATTTAACCCAGACGTATCCTATGCTTTCAGCACTGCCATGTCTGCGTTAAATGAGCTTTTACGTGGTTGCTAAAGGTCCCTAATGGTAGGCCTACACTGTAATAGGGACCTTGAACAACCTATGGGGTCGAACCCAAGGTAATAAACTCAAAGGCATGTTCCCGTACTACAGAAGCCCAGAAGGGTCAGAAAAGTTTTTTTCATTTTCAAACAAGAATATTTTTTTTTCCTTTTTTTTGTAAAGGTTTTTTTTTTTTCACTTTTGTAAAAGTTTTTTTTTCACTTTTGTGAATTTTTTTTTTTTCATTTTGGCAAAAGTTTTTTTTTTCACTTTTGCAAGTTTTTTTTTCAAATTTTGAAAAAAGTTGTTTATTTTCCTTTCCTTAGAATTTTTTTTTTTTTTTTTTTTTTAATTTTTTTTTTTATTTGTGGGAAAACTGGCCGATTTGGCGAGAAAATGGTCAAAAACGGGAAAATGTCCATCTTAGGGAAAATGGCCTCAGATTCAATTGGGTTTATACCAGTATAAGCTCTACTTATACTCACCGAAATTCACAGATTTGGCGAGAAAATGGGTCAAATTTGGAAAAATGTCGATTGTAGTGAAAATGGCAGATCTGGCGAAATAATGGGTCAAAATCGCAAAAATTGTTGATTGTAAAGAAAATGGCCGATTTGATGAGAAGATTGGTCAAAATCGGCCATTTTTCTGAAAATCACCATTTTTCCGATTTTGACCAATTTTCTCGCCAAATCAGCCATTTTCCTGAAAATCATCATTTTTCCGATTTGGACCATTTTTCTCGCCAAATCGGCCATTTTCCTGAAAATCCACATTTTTTCCGAATTTGACCCAGTTTCTCGCCAAATCGGCCATTTCCGTGAAAATCGTCAGCTTTTCCATTTTTGACCCATTTTCTCGCCAAATCGGCCATATTCCTTAAAATCGACATGTTTCGAATTTGACCCATTTTCTCACCAAATCAGCCATTTTCCTGAAAATCGAAATTTTTTCGAATTTGACCCAGTTTCTCGCCAAATCGGCCATTTCCTTGAAAATCATTATTTTTCCATTTTTGACCCTTTTTCTCGCCAAATCGGCCATATTCCTTAAAATCGACATTTTTCCGAATTTGACCCATTTTCTCGCCAAATCGGCCATTTTCCTGAAAATCATCATTTTTCCGTATTTGACCCAATTTCTTGCCAAATCGGCCATACCCTGAAAATCATCATTTTTACGAATTTGACCCATTTTCTCGCCAAATCGGCCATATTCCTTAAAATCGACATTTTTCCGAAATTGACCCAATTTCTCCCCAAATTGGCCATTTTCCTGAATATCATCATTTTTACGAATTTGACCCATTTTCTCCGCAAATCGGCCATTTTCCCTATAATGGACATTTTCCCGTTTTTGACCATTTTTCTCGCCAAATCGGCCATTTTCCCACAAATGAAAAAACTTTTCAAAAAAAAAGAAAAAAAAAATTCTAAGGAAAGGAAAAAAAAAAACTTTTTTCAAAATTTAAAAAAAAATTTACGAAATTGAAAAAAACGGAAAAAAAACTTTTCTTGTTTGAAAATAAAAAAAACTTTTCTGACCCTTCTGGGCTTCTGTACCTAACAGATCAGGGGCAGACCCAAAATAAAGAAGATTTATTTGTGAATGGTCTAGTCTACACTGTTAGCCTGGGTTCCACCCCATTGGTTGTTCAAGGTCCCTATCACAGTGCACCATTATTTAGGGACCTTTAGCAAACCCGAAGTAGCTCATTAAACGCAGACGTATCCTATCCTTTCAGCACTGCTACATCTGCATTTAATAGGGACCTTTAGCAACCCACGTAAAAGCTCATTAAACGCAGACGTAGCAGTGCTGAAGACATAGGATATGTCTAATGAGCTTTTACGTGGTTGCTAAAGGTCCCTAATGAGCTTTAACATGGTTGCTAAAGGTCCCTAATAGCATTGATCATTAATGAGGATAATCAATAACAAAGTTTATGTTTACCTATTGTACCTTGATCTACCAGCAGCCTCCATAGCTCAACTAGGAGAGCCTGGAACTCCCAATCTAAGGGTCCCGGGTTCGGTCCTTGGTGTGGCGTTTAGTGTAACATAGATGGTTACCAAAAGTGGTTACCAAAAGACTATACCCAAACCTTTTGCAAAGGTTCATAAAATGTTTTACAAAAACATTTTGCCAAACTTTTGGTGCAAGCTTTTGCAACCAATGGGGTTAAAATGGTCACCACACCTAGCCTGGAGGGGATTTGAACTTAGGTACTGCTAGTCATGAGTCCATTGTCCTAACCACAACCCTATATTGGACAGGTAAAAGATTGCAGGTGTCCTAGCATGCAGGGAATGTAGTAGTTCCACTCTCCAAGCATAGCTTTAGCCCCCTGATCTGGTCCACATGATTTGCTGAAGCTAGTGACTGGAAAGGAGAGGGTGCATACTGGGACCAGTCCAATATGGCGCTGTCCAGTGGACATCCAGCTAGTGGGGAATAAGAACAAGCAATGTATACTCCCACGGTTTAAATACAGCAAGTCAACATCATGCTACAGTCCCGGGGGGGGGGGGGGGGGACTCCCTATCTTTTCTATAGTCATTATGTGTGAACATCACCTCAAATGTGGTACACTTATCAAGGGCCGAAATTTTCAAAAATCATACCCTTTTCAAGGGAAAATTAGCAAGAAAACTGACCTAAATCACAGATGACCCTGAAAAATACACCCTAATTACGGGTCACCCTGCAAAAAATCCCCTTCTCAAGGGGGACTAAGAAATATTATGAGAACATAAAGTAAAAATTTCCCTTCAAAGCTCTGAAAATATACCCCTTTCTCCCAAAATGTGCTTAAAAGCACCCTTATCAAGGGCCCTCGCGGGCCCGTGCCTAGGACCCAAAAACGGACGCTTTCCCTTGGAATCATGTTCACACATGGTATCCAAATCTGAGGGAGTGGCCCCCCCCGGGCTACAGTCACAGAATGCAACTTGTGCTGGCCAGTACACAGTAATAGTTCCATAGACGTCTTAGGCGTTAGTGCATTTCCCTTTTGATGTCATTGTTATTCAACCATTAAGTGCCACATAGAGTTCCCCTTACCACACCCATGCCACATGAAGGAGGTAGGTCTGGTACCATACTAGTGTTGTGGTTTCAGCTCTGCTGGTCAGAGGGCTCTACTCTGTGCCCTGACCCTCCTTAACACTGAAGTTACAAAGTGCTGTCAATGTTTAACAACAAGGGGAGAGGGTTGGTGCATTTTGGGGCGAGACTAAAAACACATTTGGACCCCTTAAGATGGGGCAAACCAGAAAAAGGTTTTCATTTTAGCAGAACTGCCAGCTGATTTCTAAAGCTAAGTTATAACTAGGAGGAGTCAGCCGCAATCAATTTGAACCCAACAGGGCTGGGGAGGGAAAGATCGACCACCCCTCCTGGCGGACCCGGCTGTAACGCTGTGTGGCGAGGTGTTACCTTGTTGCAAAACTTACTCGTACCTTGGTATAGAGCTAGACAGTAAACTCACTATAAAACCGCATGTCACTAAAGTCAAAAAGAGTTTCGGCAATAAAAACATGAAATTAACAAGATTAAGGAAAAGTCTAACCAAGGACATTAGTTTAATGATATATAAGGTAATGATCTCGCCATCAGTAGAGTATTGCTCATTCTACACTGGAAGTGTGATGAAGGAGAATTGGACAAACTGCAAAGAATGCAAAACCAGGCTCTTAGAACCTGCCTCCAAGCCCGTGTGCGAGAAATAAGCATAGCGGACCTCCACAAAACATGTGGTATAGATACTATGCACACGCGACGTCAAAAGCAATTGCTATGTATAATGTGGAAAAAATCAAAGCGTGGGGAGGCAATAGTCCAAAATGATATACGCACAAGAGGGGATTTAAAGATTAAATTTGCCAAGCGTAGAGCTAAATCAGCCTTCTATGAAAGGGCTCCATACTACCGTGCAATCACCATCTGGGACACTTTAGACAAGGAAGTGCAAAAACTGCCCACATACAGAAAATTCCGAACCGCCATTAATAAATTAAAGTTGGACTAGTGCCTCTTGCTCGCCTAGCACCTTAATGCACTAATCAATTTACGCCATGCACTACACGCTCACCTCTTACTCATATATCATATACCTTTAATGATTGTAACCTATCACAAGGACATACCTACGCCATAAGCACCACATAAGAACAAGGACTGAAATCTATGTGGTGCACGGAAGACCGTCCCCTGGGGACGATTGTGTACCCTAATAAATAATAATAATAATAAAAAGAAAGGAATACCAATCTCTCACTAAACTCTCTGCCTACAGAATGATGGGGACTTCTTTTTCTATTGAGAAAATAGATATGGTAGTTTCCTGATTGGATTACAGGATAGAGCTTTATTAAGAGTGTTGTTGTACAACGGGCAGCTTTAGGGGGTCTGGATGGGGGCCGAATTTCCTATGTCGATTTAAAGAAATGACCATGTCCCCCTGTCGATTTTAAGAAATAGCCATGTCACCATGTCAATTTGAAGAAATGTCCATGTCCCATGTCAAGATCTCTGATATTCACCATGTCACTAGGCCCAAAAACGGCCATGTCGCCATGTCGAATTTAGTGGTCCACACCCATGCTTTAGCAATCACCTTGTACCCCATGAAACACAGTGATGAAATGTCGTATGGAGGATGTGCTACATTACATTGGCATTCTGTAGCCTACATAGTGGTTGCCAAAGGGAGATTTTGGTGATTATGACTTGTGTGATGCTGAGACCAGATATTGTCAGTATAATCAGGTCACAGATGTAATCACTCATAAGACTCCTCGGCGGAACGAAAGCATGTCTAACTACAGACTACAGATCAGAAGGTTGTGTGTCCAAATCATATTGGGATCCAGATATTTCCATTTGGTTGCAAATGGCCAATACGGGTACAGAGGACTTTACTGATATATGGAGTAGGACACTCTAAAACTTCATGTATCAAAAAATAAGTGACACTTTTATGCACGTGAAACGCACCTGAGAGAGGCGGTAACGTGTCTAGAGTCAACTTGTTCATACACGGAACAGCTACAAGGAACTGAATATTTCTGTTTTTATAATAATGTGTACATAATTCCTACTGACCATGCTGGAAGAATGGGTTCTCCCTCTACATATGGTCAGTCAAAATCATTAACATGTGACATGAGGCCTAGTGACATGGGAAAGAAAGTTCAAAAAGATAGTGGACATCCCACATGGCCATTTCTAAACTTCCACAAAAGACATGAGGATGCCGCTCAGGCTTGGCATGCATTGATGTCAGACAGACGCAGGCATTCCTGTATCTGACTGCAACATTAAGAAATGGGCAAAGGATCGTATACACCTTTCTTTTAAATCTCAAATGGTGGAATTAGATATTGATACTTTCTAAGTTCCTTAGAAATTGAGACTTCAAACTATGTGTCTTCTTTCCTATTAGGTACACGTGTTTATCATATGGATATTCGGTAGGATTTATTCTAATGTATAGATCTTACAACGCACATCCTGTGACTGTGACTAATTAACAAGTGGCCTATTTTCTCAGATAGTCTGTGTACCCTAATTACCCAGTGTACCAGCTAACTATTATTAGACATGTATGTAGTAGTTATAGGACGAGTACCAAGCTATACACGAAATAAGCCTACAATGCTCCCTTTCACTGGTTTAACGCCTATAACTAATATATACCACTATAGATAGATATGTGCAGTATACGACAGGTGTAAAAAGCTTTGTTGTGCTTTGCCCACTGTGGTATATATTATACATTATCTTATAACCCATCTCATATTTCAACACAAGAGTATTTCCATAGGTAATCATATTTTCATAGTTTTGAGATATGTTGTAATGAGCCTCTCGCAATATGCAGCAAGTGAAGAGCCTGAGCCCAATATGTGTCAAACGCATCAACTCAATATCTGCATCCGGTTAGCGTTATAGCATAAAACTTAACTTACAACAGCTAACTGCTCATACCCTACAATACATGCATATAGTTGTAGTACACTATTCATGGTCTTCAGATATTGTATATATGGTGTAGAATATATGCATTTGATAGACTACTATGTATAACCCCTCCATAATCATGTCACACATGTCAATACTCTGTGGCGCAATGGTAGCGCGTCTGACTCCAGATCAGAAGGTTGTGTGTTCAAATCACGTCGGGGTTAAAAGTTTTTCTCCTTATAATCATAGAGTTTCTAATAAGGTTCTTCAAGGTATGTATTTTCAAATTATGTTGAAGCCAATAATTTGTACTATAGTGATTCCCCCTGTGTGGATGGCTTGTTGTTGAGTTTGATTGATTAGAAAACCAAAGATATTTTGATTCATCCATACTTTATTTCTGAATAGTGTGTTTTATGAAGTACAAATGGGCATACTTTGATAAGTTGTAGGGTAGAAATCCAATATACATCAAGACCCTTTGAATTCACCTGCACTGTAAAACCCATGAGTCCAACAATATGTCTTTTCACCACAAACACAGTACCTTCTACTGTCTACACTAATACCGTAGTATACACTGTACAACTAGAGTACACTACTGCCCATGTACACTAATACCGTAGTATACACTGTACAACTAGAGTACACTTTACTAACCATGTACTTCTGATACTATATACACTGTATAACTACAGTACACTCCACTGCCCAGTTACATCTACTCCTAACCGTGTGGGGCACACTAATTAGTAGACTGTGACTGAGCTAACTTACAGCCCTCCTAGCCTGTCAGATAATCTGTATCCCCTAATTGATATGATTATAAGGTTTATAACTCTGATGCAGCTAGTCATGCGTATCATATCTGACTTACACCCACAGTGTGCTCAGTGGAGTGTGTCAACATACAGCCATGTATGTAAAATACAGTTAGCCTATTTCCTTTGTTCTCTCAGTCAGGTATGGTATAAGTATTGATTATACCCTTGTACCAGGTAAAAGTTCATATATTAAGGACCTTTAGGAAACCCAAGGTACCAAATTAAATGTAGACGTATCCTGTACTTTAAGCAAGGTTCTGTCTGCTTTTAATGATCTACGTTGGATTCGCTAAAGGTCTGTATTCCCGGAACAATGAGCTACGTTGTGATGCTAAAGGTCGCTGGTGCTCCACGTTAAGGGACATGTCCAGTTATAGAGGATTTAACATCATGGATATCTACCTGTAATTATACATGAGCCTTTATCCAGCTACAGACAGGTAAGGAGGCAGCGTGAGTCAGGCACCTAATTAAGGTTATACATGTTTACATGTAGACACTTACATATAGACTGGATTGTCATCTATATGGCATCCTAACCCTGTAAGGGCCGCATGGTGCTTTAATGTCCTATACCATTTGAAGTAATGATGCATGAATGCAACCCTGGCGGGTCTACTCCCCAGGGCTGTATTCATGCATCATGCTGACCCTACATGGTGTACAACATATGAGGTTGGTATGAGGCTTAGATACGGCTGTTGGATTGACCAACACCCCCCCCCCCCCACCCCCACCCCAAGTGGGTTTCTCCGGGATCTTGGTAAGCTGAATCTGCTTTAGATAATCACATCGAAGACCATCACTCACACATCCCTAGTGTTCTGCTAGATTACTGTGCCTGTTTATAGCATGGTTAGCTGATGTGTATCCTGTGTTTGCCCTCAGCAGTAAACTACGCGTACAGGGGGTGATGTAATGAAACATTCATTGTAGCATGTAGAGCATGGAACATCAACTTTTACTTTGTTTCTCTTTTGTTCACTTTTTGTTGCAGATTCCATGGCCCAGATATAACATGGCACTGAGGTAGCTTGGCATAACACCATACTAATACAATTAGCTTGGCATAACATGGTGACATTCACAGTCGCACAATTACCTGTTGTTAAAAAAAGGAGTGCGGGTGTTTTTATTGTAGACATTATTTATTGTACAATTAATGTGTTGCTCCCTTGGTACCATGTGAACCATCCTACCTCCAGCTTGATTGTAGCTGGGATCGTGACTTTATTCTGTGATATATTCTACCTTGTTATAAAGATGTTGCTGATATATAAACCGAGTTACATTACATTTTCCCAAAGGTTTATATGTGACGGATTTCTCTAGTACATCTTATGCTCACAATATAATCAGGTGAAGAGCTTTCGTACCCGATGGGCACATAACATTGAATCAACATTGAAAACTGGTTGACAATGTTGATTCAATGTTGATTCAATGTTGATTCAACACTGAACTGAATTTTGTGCCCACTGGGTAAGGCCCTCCGCATATGGGGACCTGCAGCAGACATGACGTAGCAGTACACGTGCTATAAAGTCATAGGGTACATCTACGTTTAATGTCAGGCTTGCTAAAGGTCCCTATTGATGACGACCTACGTCATGACATTGAGACGTACACAGCCTACGACTCTAACATTGCTGCTATGTGTAACGTTAAGGAGCTACATTCAGGGTTTCTCCATATGACCACAATAGCATACACCTTCCTTAGAGGCTGAATGTAGGTTCATGTAGATATTTTCCTGGTATGACTTTATACAAAGTATCCTATGTATAAGGTAAGAACAAGAGATATTTTTAAATTACCAGGTCCGGAAATAGAGGGTCATTAAGTCAGTTCATCTTCAGTTTTTAAGATTTATTTCATATTAGACCTTGAAAGAGAGAGGAAATGCGTTGACTGATGAGATACTACATCAACTGAGAGAACAGTCTGTGCAAGGCCTAAAAATGGATGAAAACGTTTAGTATCTGCCATGTCTTGCCACTAATGGTCGAGTAACCTAAAAAACAAGACGTATTGTGCCTGTGCGGGGTCACTTAGTATATTTTGTATACACATGTGTGCGGCTGGCAAGGGTACTTTTTCTACAAAATTCCCCATGACAAGGGTCGACTTTTGGAGAAAATTTGCCATGACAATGGTCCACACCCTCAGAAAAGTGAGAGTCATTGTCGCTAAAACTACCCTCACTTTTCCGTGTGTGCAGTTTGATAAAAATCCCCATAACAAGGGTCTACTTTTAAAGAAAATGTCTGAGATTTTAACAAAAAATTTCACAAGAGTAAATTTCTCGGCGAGATTTTACTAAACATGGTCTATTTTAATACTTTCCCCCCCAAACCTAGGAGCTTTTGGCCATGACAAGGGTAGCATTCTGAGGTAAAAATCGCCATGACAAGGGTAAGGGGTGTTGAAGGGCCAGCCGCACACCTGTGTCAAAAAAAATTCAAGTGCCCCCCCCCCCGGGGGGGGGGGGGGTAAAGCAGCACATTTACTGCTTCCCTCCAGCAAGAGTAGCGCTGGAGCCAGGACTCACATTCGGGCACTTATATACCCGAGGCCAGGCTTTAAAACAAATACTATTATTGTTTTGTAATTGGGTCATGTGAAATCCTAGTGAAATAGGCGAGTAATAAATGCCAGTTTTTTTTATGGGGACAGACTGACTATAAACATAATTATATGTCCCTCATTAGTGATATATATGTATATGCTGACAGGCATTCGTTATTCTTTATTGGTCAGAGAGCTGCAGGGGCCTCTGTGTAACCTCAGCCTGTAAGTAACTGCTTGGTATGGCCTGGTAACTTGAAACACACATTTCCCTTTCTTTGGGCATAGTGACTGCTTAGGAAATGTATATATTCTAATAAAGCATAACGAATAAAGTATGGCACCCACTGAAGGGTTAAAGATAGCCTCAGTCTAGCCCCTAACACATACAAGGTCGCAGAGCTTAGCCCCTGCCCTACATTTAGATTTTCTCCAGAATAGCTTCAGGCAAAAACTGAGACACCAATATTTGCAGAGTTCTTGTATTGTGTTGTGAAAGTAGAAAACCGTGTCTGCAGGGTCAGTACAGGGAGCCTTAGTGTGCCTTATTGAGGGTCCCTTTCTGTATACATCTTAAACCCCCACACACCCCTTAAGGCTGTGTCTCACAAACTTGGGCCAATGTTTTTGTCTATGACCGGGTGCCATCTATGACCGGGTGCTGTCTATTTTTTTTTTTTACAATTTTTATAAATACAAAATGTAATTATTTTTTTTTAATGTTTATCCCTCCAAACAACTTTTCTAGATAGCCGGTCATAGATGGCACCCGGTCATAGATGGCACCCGGTCATAGACGGCACCCGGTCATAGACGGCACCCGGTCATAGACAAAAACATTGGCCCAAGTTCGTGAGACACAGCCTTAAAGGCCCACAGTACAGGTCCTCGCTGAGCTCCGACCGTTGCTGGACGGGCAGCAAGCTTTTTGCAGCATAATGTGTGGACGTTAGAAGCCAGATGCGTCACGTACTTTCAAAGGTCAATGTCGCATTTCCGGTTTGGGTTAGCGAACCCTTTTTCCTACCCTAACGTCACCCTAATCTATTATAACTACAAAAAGAATTCTGGTTCTGGTTGGCGAACCCTTTTACCTACCCTAACCCCACCCTGATCTATCATAGCTACAAAATAATATATATTTATTTCTAATGATTTAAGCGGCCTTGCACACAATGCATCTGGCCGAACGACTCCAGGGCATAATGCTACTGTCAGCTCCCTCTACTGTGAAAAGGTGGCCGAATTGGTGGGGTGGCTGCATTAGGGAGAGTCATTCTCTATACGGCACCTGGCCGTTGATCGCAGCACCACTTGGTACTGAGGACCAATGCTAGTCCCATGTCTTCAGGGTAACACAGACTGAAGCAAACACTATCCCGACGTAGGCCACATCTAGAGACAACCAGAGGAGGCACCGGGGGTTAGACATGGCCGCGCACATGGCCTAACCCCTAGGAGCCCTATACATTGTAGTATGTCAGGGAATTTGAAAAGTGTCTACATTAGACTCTAATGTAGAGGGGTTGGCTACACTGGAGAGGTGGTCGTTAAGAGGGAGCTGACAGTATAATGCTAAATACACTTTGCGTTCATGATGCATGATACACGGCTGGTGAGACTTTGACTGCTGCATTCATGCATCATGACGACCTCACACATGATGCGTTTGATTGCCTAGCACTATGTGGCCATCAAAGCCTCCCGTTGGGCGACTTTTGGTGAGAATGCCACATTATAAGATGTATTGCCATTTCCCTATTCCTCTTGCACCTGTGTCTAAGATGGCGTCGTCGATCCTTTCCAAGGTACAATAATCCCTTCCCTAACTTCAGCTGGCAAGGTACAGTGTGGTTATTGTGTAGGTTGTATTAACTCCTATGTCTGGTCACATTTAATATCCCTAATACTGAGCATAAACACTCTGGACAGTCACAGAACCCTGTACATATATGTGCCTTATATAGGCATCTTTATGTCATAGAGGTTTTATTTCTACATCTGCCTATTATTAAAGTGCCTCTACATGGGTCCCCACAGTTTTAGCTGTACAGCCATGTCGAATTTTAGCAAAAGGGTCGTTTTGATATGTCGATTTTTATGCATATATAGAATATATTAGAGCCTTGTAAATATCAGTGTTTGTCGATTTTTAAAAGGGCTGTGTCCCCCGTGTCGATTTTTAAAGGGCCGTGTGGCCCATGTCGATTTTTACCCATGTATAGGCACATCAAAGTCGAGGTAACTTTATGTAAAAAGCAATGTATGGGAATACTGGTAAGGCATCTTATAGCTCTTTAACTGGTGCGGACTTGTTCCCGCAGCTGCAATGTTTACACTGACACCAGCAATCTCGTGAGAACTTGGCTCTGCTCTCGTCTCACGATAGATTGCGAGCCCATAAGGAGAAACCAGAGTCATCGCTAAAGTAAAGTAGTTCTACTTCTATTAAACAGCAGTCACATCGCTCCTAAACCCCAGGACACATTTACTCTATTGTATAGGCTTTTGTCTGTCATCAAGAACCATACTGTGGACACTAAAACCTCAGCTGTGACTACAGAGTGCCATATATCACAGCACACCACTCTGCCATGGATGCCAAGATACAAGACGACAACAGTTAAACCAATAGACATTCCTCACAAGGGGGTCGGGGGGGGGGGGGCTGGGGGAGGGGGTTGTACTAGAAGTGGTATCCTTAATTGGCCTCTCCCATTGCAGCACTTAACCCTGTAAGGACGGCATACTGATCTAATGTGAGTGTAGATCTCTTGGTGTATAAAGCATGCAGCCCTGGTGTGTATCTCACCACATACTTTTTTGAACAATAATTGACTTTATTTGGCTAGAAAATATGAGTTTGACAATGTATGACATACACGTGCCTCAGTCCATCTTTGTGTGGTATTTCATGTATCGTCTTAATAGCAAAAATAAGTTATGTGGCCAGATTCATCATGTATCGTTTCTTTAAATAAATAGTATTTATGATTTTTTTAATTGTCGTAAATACCCCATGCCGAGGGCTATAGGGTAGTGGACAGGGTAGTTCCCTCCTCAAGAGTCGTCATGATGCATGACTACATCCCTCACGAGTAAACTCACAGGGCGGCATCCAAGCATCATGACGACATCGCACGTTTTAACACTATGCAGGCCTTAACGGGTTAATTGGCCGTTCTCATTGCTGCGTGCCTCATATACAGCCGTCTGGGAGCTGTCCCCAGGGGGAGTGGGAGGTGGGGGGGGGGGGGGGGGGGTCCTGCTACTGTGTACAGACTACTATAGAGGTGTGAACTACTACAGAACTGACCTCACACCCTGACACTAGGGAACCACCACAGTCAACACCACACCGTAAACCATTGGAAGAGGTGTTTTTTAACGTAGTGAATTGGGGCAGAAGAAACTACTGAGTACAAAGGTATCCAAGACAGAAATCCATCCCTCTCACTCTCCTGTCTCTCCCTTGTTCTGGTTGTTCTCTCTCTTTCTCTGTCTGTCTTTCTCTCTCTCTCTGCCAATCCCACCCTCCTTTTCTCTCTCTCGCTCTCTCTGTCTCTCTGTCTCTAGCACACTCTTTCCCTCCCTCTCCCGCTTTCCCTCCTTTTCCCTCTCCTCCACTACCAATCCCTCGGTCCTTGCATCTCCCTGTACCCCTCTTCATCTTTCCCCTCCTGTCTGTCTGCCTCTGTCCCTCTAGCCATGTTTCTCCCCTTTCTGTAATGTCCTTCTCCCCTTCTACCTCCTCCCCCTCCCCATGACCTGTCCCCAGGAGCACACACCCCTCCCACACCCGGGTTAAGGTGTGTACATGTACTGCTCACCTGTGCTACCCACACACAGCCTGTAGACTGCAGCAGGACCAGCACAGGTACCCAGTGTAGTTACCCCACTCACCTTAAGTAAACCGGCCTCTGCTGCCTCTGAGTGGTTAATCCATACACCTGTAGGGTGACTAGTGATCCTCCAGGTGGTAATTCAGCCCCCCAGGTGTGTGATACCTGGTCCAGGTGAGGTGAGGTAGGTCCTCCTGTCCCTGGGTGTGAGGGAGGTGTGACTGTGTGTCTGCTGACTACCTCCAGTACCTACCTACCTGCTGCCTGCTGCCTGCCCCTCCTGGGTCGGACCGCTCCTGTGGGTGCAGGTAGGGGGAGGAGGGGAGGTGGGGGAGGTGAGTTCAGTGCCTATAGGGGTGTGCCGGGTCATGCATGCCATGGTCCCACTATGGTACTGTACACTAGTCTGTACAAACTGGTGTTCCCTTTACACATTTGAATCACAAAAATACAGGGGTTGGAAAGACAGTCCACTGTGCTGAACTCTGATAGCTATAATGCTGGACTCTCTTATTCTCTCCTTCCAGAGCCTTATTATGCTCGACCCTCTTTCATTAAGTTTGGCGTAGCTAGACTCAGGAATGAATGTGTATCACAGTATTGTAGATCATTATGCTGGACAGTGAGGGGTGGTCGTTACTCTGAACAATCTCAATAAGACGCCGGTAGGTGAGGACAGGTAAGGTGGGGCCAGCCTGAAAGAGACAGTAACATTGATGCGGATCAAAAAGGCATTAGAACTATATAGAAAGAGTTCCAAAGGGATACCTTTGTATCAGTCCCTGAAAGTGTGGTGTTAAGTTCATGGCCTTCAGCCCAATGACAATTTTAGAGGGCCAATATGTCTGCCTCCTAAGGATGATCCGCTACAGTGACTCCCTGAGGGGTTGTGAGCGGGGGGGGGGGGGGCTAGAGGCATGAGGAGGGAGGTAGTGGTGGGGGGGGGGGGTAAGTGTGTCAGGGCGTCATGGTTGGCTGACCGTGACCTAGTTAGCTCCTCCTCACCCAAACACCCAAACACCACTAGCGTGACTCCTCCAGGTAAACCTGTGTGTGTGTGGGGGGGGGGGGGGGGGGGATAGACAAGGGGGTAGACAGGCTTCAGGTCTGTAAGATAGATGAACAAAAGGCATATTAATCGAAGTGAAATTTCGCAAAATGAAACTGACTTTTCCCTAATTTAAAACTTTAAACTGTCTACATACATGAACATACCTTTATTTATTATGCTGGGTGCATTTAAACATATTATATGAAAAGACCTAATAATAGAAACTTACATGACAACATTTCAAACAAATTTGTGGCTTTTTGGCCGAAAACACGTGACAAGAGACGAGATGAGTCTTTCGTGTGTAATTTTTAAAGACCTCTTGATAAAACTCATAATCCGAAAAACAAATGATGACCTGACTCCAGTGGCAGCACTGTGCACATCTAGTGGGGGTGGGATCTGTGGGCCATGAAACCGGTCCCTGCTGCCACCCAGCCACCCTACACTGGGTCCCTGTGGTGCTACATTACCACCCAGCCAACCACCACATACACTGGGTCCCTGTGCTGGTACATTACCACCCAGTCAACCACGACCTACACTGGGTCCCTGTGCTGGTACATTACCACCCAGCCAACCACCACATACACTGGGTCCCTGTGCTGGTACAATACCACCCAGCCAACCACGACCTACACTGGGTCCCTGTGCTGGTACATTACCACCCAGCCAACCACCACCTACACTGGGTCCCTGTGCTGGTACAATACCACCCAGCCAACCACGACCTACACGGGGTCCCTGTGGTGGTACATTACCACCCAGCCAACCACGACCTACACGGGGTCCCTGTGGTGGTACATTACCACCCAGCCAACCACCACCTACACTGGGTCCCTGTGCTGGTACATTACCACCCAGCCAACCACCACCTACACTGGGTCCCTGTGGTGGTACATTACCACCCAGCCAACCACCACCTACACTGGGTTCCTGTGCTGGTACATTACCACCCAGCCAACCACCACCTACACTGGGTCCCTGTGGTGGTACATTACCACCCGGCCAACCACCACCTACACTGGGTCCCTGTGCTGGTACAGTACCACCCGGCCAACCACCACCTACACTGGGTCCCTGTGCTGGTACATTACCACCTAGCCAACCAGGACCTACACTGGGTCCCTGTGCTGGTACAGTACCACCCAGCCAACCACGACCTACACTGGGTCCCTGTGCTGGAACATTACCACCCAGCCAACCACGACCTACACTGGGTCCCTGTGCTGGTACATAACCACTGGTAACTGCTGACCTGCTGGTACACTGGGTCCCTGTGGTGGTACATTACCACCCAGCCAACCAGGACCTACACTGGGTCCCTGTGGTGGTACATTACCACCCATTAATATGATCTGCCGCTTGGTACTAAAAATGTTTATAGTGCATTATAGTGCATTGTTGCACTAGCCATATTTGCCAAGGTAGTGCATTAATGCACTAGGCAAGGCAATTATGCACTAGCTGGCTGTATAGAGTTACTGATAAGGACATTACCGTTGTACTGAAGACTTCCATCTGCTTCCTACACTGCTGTCCTGATGTGTTCAAAGCCCTAATGTCTCACATGGATCTTGGAGTAGATGGATCATGGAGCTTTCATAGAAAGATATCACATATTTATCACTGAGGAACTTGTCTGCTTCCATTCTATTTTTGCGTGCATGAAATCGCAACAATATTAGGTATCCTTGGTAGTTAAGTTATTTGCTTTATGTGGAAACCTATGCTTCAGCGAATCAGCATTATTATTATGGGTCTTGGAATGTGTGTATGAATGAATTCATGTTTGTGTTTGTGTTTGAATAATAACAATTACATAATAAAATGAAAATGATATCAACCTAGCACATGCGCATTGTATTACTTACGCTAGGACCCCTGGACTGTTCTGTATATTAAATAGCGTTGAAAAACACGATATGGCGGACTACATGTTGAATACATTCATCATTATAGTAGTAGAAAACAGAAATTCACTAATTGATTAATGCAATTATACAATGTGATGAGATGAGTGATGAGTAAGGATGAGTGTGTCAAAATCGATATGTACTAACAGATCAAATTGTGTAATATAGTGTAATAAAGAGAAGCTGGTTTACATGAAACACGTGTTATAGTTTTTCTTAATTGCAATTTTAAAAGCACTAAGGTCTTCTATAAGGGTGTAAGCAGGTTTCAATTGGTTCCATCTAGATATGGCTCTATAATAGGCGCTGCGGAGAAAGATAGGTTTTAAAGACCTAGGGACTACCAACCTTCGACCTACATTCCTTCTAGTTGGAATGTTTCTTTTGTCAATATTATTATCATTTTGTGTTAAACTATAGGCATAAAAGAGTAGATGAATATCTCGTCTTGTATTAAGATCTTGTATTAAGATCTTGACATTTGCCCTTATCATGCAATTGTTTTTTCTCAAGTTTTACATTATAAATAACTCGCAAGGCTTTATTTTGTATTATGTATTAGCAATTGTTATAGACTCTGTTAATGATACTGAAATAAAGACTCATTTATAAAAACAATAAGGCTTTTTATGTTTTGATATTTGTGTACACTTAGTAGTATGGTATGTATTGGCATAAGATCATTTGCATTTTACGTAGTAACTACCCAGCAAATTAGTTTGACTTAGTTTCTGGAACGTGCACTTTGTGTGACTGTTGTCCTATGGAACTAATTGGCACAATATGACACCATACCCCATAGGACAAGAAGTGGCACTTACTCACACATTTTCACACAAATTCACACATATTCACACAGCATCATGTACCATGGTACAAAAATGTTTCCAACCATATTGTTTCACTTTTTAGATTTTTTGGAAAAAAGAAAGGAAAGTCTGTTTAGTTTGTTATATTCATTATATTTAGAAGTTGGCGGCATAGGGCACCATGGCAGAAATCTGTTAGTGCACTCCCTGCTGTATATGGGCATACTATCTCATTCAACAAGATTCCTACCATGGTAGTGCAGGCCTGATGAAGTTGTGTACAATTCATGCAGATTATCAGCTGTATACACAAGGTCAGACCTTTATCCAAACAAGATTACCGGAGGAAAGGTGTCTGTGGTCTGTCCCTCTTAATGCCGCTTTAATCAAATCATATGGTGTGTTTTTCAATCACTGATGGAACTTGATAGAATTAGAGGTGTATAGCTAGGTCTAAGTTGCATTGACAACATGTTAATATGGTTATAAACAATGAAAATGATTCCATTTCTCCCATGAGAATAACAAGGAACAACAAAGATGACACCTGATGTCAAAACCATGCACTATTCCAACCTGACAAAGTGATAATGGTTATGTTTGAAGATGTGTGAGTGTGTGCCAGAAGGGAAACTAGGTGACACTGCATCACACAAATACCTGTTATGTGTGACACCAGGTGTCATCAAAGTTGATTATACCCCTTTTCCTGATTAAAGAGAATGATTTTCTTTAGCTATAAGTATCTAAACAGGGTCCCAATGTATTGTGAATCAGACAATGCACCTGTCCTTCTATCAACATTCATTATGTATATAAATAGATGCCATATCATTTTATTGAAAGGAGCATTAAGAGGTCCAGATGCTAGACACCTTTCCTCTGGTCATCATGTTTGGATAAAGGCCTGGCTATTTCCTGCTGCTCCTGTGAACTCTAATTTTGATGGTTATTCATCAGCCCTATGTTGAAATACTAGGAACCTGATCAAATGAGTTTGTACAAACCAGCAGCAAACACACTAATAGTGTGCTATGACTATCTATGTCAAATACTGCTGGTTGTAAAAAGTATTGCAGTATTTCCTTTAGTAATTCATAATGAAACTAAAAATGTAACTAGTACCTAACCATATAGGTACTGTAGTAAAGCCTGCTATCTTAGAAGTAATGAAGTCTGACGCGGAGTGCATTGGCAAGTGATATATTTTATTACTGTGTGACATCTCAATGTTCATAGATGTATATCAAATATATTCACACAATCACTCGGTAACAAAAGAAAAAAATTTATTATGTAACTCAGTGTCTCTGCGAGCAGGCGTGTGGCGGTTGTGAGGGCGAGCTCCCCCGGCCTCTGCTCTATATCCAGTGTGCCCCTGGTGAGTGAACACAGCAGTTCAGTCCTTCCCCCACAGAGGGAGCAAATGGGCGTGTGGTGATCAACCAGTCCTTACTGAATAGTTCTCAAAGATCCACCAGGGGGAGTATTCTCTCTCTCTCCGCTTTACTCATATAATCCGCCCTGCTTCTTATATTTCCTAAAGCCTGCTATCTTAGAAGTAATGAAGTCTGACGCGGAGTGCATTGGCAAGTGATATATTTTATTACTGTGTGACATCTCAATGTTCATAGATGTATATCAAATATATTCACACAATCACTCGCCAACCCGCCAAAAAAAGCAAAGACAAAAACTTCAATGAGACACAGTTCTTGTTCCGAGGATAATTCCCAACCATGTGGGTAAGATGCAGCTATTGCTCCCAACCAAGTGGGTAATGATGTAGCTATTGCTCCCAACCAAGTGGTGTAGTCAGAGTTCTTAGAGTTTGAAGACAGCCGACGTCATAGCCAGGTCCAGGGTGACACGAGATTCCTCCGACCTCTCCAGATACGTCAGCACTTGAAGACTCTGCCAATCACCAATCACCTGGAGATCCCGCAGGGATATTCCAGCTTCAGCCAGGGCCGATGCCCCTCCCCTCCTCATTGAGTGGGAGGTGAAGTTTGGGAGACCCAATTCCTTTGACACCTTAGAAAGCCTGGACTGGAACCAACGGTATGTAGCCTGGACCACCCTGCCTTTAGACTCAAAAGATAACACATGGTCATTTGCTGAAACATGCCCTACCAAGGCAGACAACAGCAGTAAGTAGTGCTTCACACAATACTTTGATACAGTCATTTGTGTTAGATAGACCTTCTGGACCCTTTGCCTATACTGTATGGTCTTGGACTTCCTGACCAAGAAATGAACACCCCAGGGCTTAAAGACAACATTGCCCCAGGTCAGCGCCATACCAGGGTCAAACAAATTAGATTTCCTGAGCAGCGCCCTGAAACCAATTAGGAGCGCCACCCAGAAACACATGTCTTCAGTGGAGGAAAAATTCAATGAAGCAAAGATTAATGACAAATGTTGAACAGTCAGTGGGTGAGCCTGAACTTTGGCATCCCCCAAATACCTTTTGATACCACTCAGGGTGGTCTTAATCCTAAAACCCTGTGGGTCTGGGTATGAAAACCCATATGTCTTATGAAGGACCCACAAGGCAGACAAATAATTGATTATGGAGGTATATGTGAACCTCTCCGCCATAAAGGCCAGATACATGGTGACCAGCCTTTCAGAAGCAGGTAGGGGTAACTCCCCCAAGTAGCGGCAGAAATCAAAGTAGTGGTTCCATTGAACCTTCCTTGTCCTGATAGTATTCTCCGCCATCCAGAATGACTGGTACTGCGCCGCCCTTTCCTCCAGGTGGATCCCTAAAAGGACAGTAAACGGCACAACTCAGGGGGAGCACTCTTCCCCTTTAACCTAGGATCGGTGACCCTAGACAAAAAATCAGGGCCCCTGTTAACATGGGTAGAGATATGATTACACACAATACTGAAGTTGTACACAAATGACATCCAAAATAATTCTCTCAACCATGCCATGCACTGAACAGATTTACTCCTGCCAGTGTACAGCATCCTGACAACCTGTGTATTATCTGATTCAATCAGAACAGTCTTACCCTTCCAATCAGCGGACCAACGGTGTGCTGATGCCACCACCGGCCACAGTTCTAACAAATTAATATCAGGGTTATTTACATACAACAACTCTTCAGGTGAATTCATAATACAATCAGTAGAAACCAGGCAACTTGCGTAATTCATAAACCGGGGTCCCCATGAACCCAGCAAGTAGTCAGCATCCCCGTTCACTGCCCCAAAACCGGACATTGAGGAGTCTGTAGCTATAGTGACTGCAGGAACCTGGCTGACAATGGCCGCCTTACCATTAAAAATCTTTACAAAGGCAGACCACCATTTGACATCATCGGCAAACCAGTCTGGTAGTCTCACCTGCTTATTGGAATCGGGTAGACTCTTTATGAGATTTATTACCCTCCTTGAAAAGGTCCTACCACCCACTACCACAGTTGCTGCATGTGCAAGGTGGCCGGCCAGGACCTGCACCTACTTCTTTGTAGCTGTTGACTTGGTAGTGAACACGTCCACCATCTTTTGCAGCGCCACCAATTTAGTAGGGGGGAGAGACAGCTCCATAGTAGTAGTATCTATCTGTATGCCTAAATAGACCACACATTGAGAAGGCATGACAATTTTAGGATATGAAATGTAAAAACCCAAAAACCTGAGCAATCTCATTAACACTCCCAGGGCTAAGTTACATTCTGCCAAGGTGTCCCCTATAACGACAAAATCGTCTAAGTACCCATAGCAATTCATGAACCCTCTTCTTCTCATACCCCTTACTACAAAGTCAGACAGCATCTGAAAAATGTAAGGGCTGGATCTGGCCCCAAATGCCAAGCAATTATCCTTGTAATATTGAGTCTCACCATCCTGTGTGGGCCACATGATACCCTGATAGTCAGTGTGTCCAGGGAACACATTCACTGACCTATAGGCTGAAGAGACATCCACTACAGACAAAAAGGCATTAGGTTTCAAGTTATGACAAACATCCCGGACTGTAATATAGTGGAAAGGTTCCACCACCGACTCCATGAAGGAGTTAACGCTACTGTGTAAGGGGCGTTTCATATCAACAATGGGGCGCAACTTCCCATTTTTCTTAGGAACGGCGCCTAGGCTATGAACACATGTAGGGGGGAAATCCACCTCCGTAAGCTTACCTTCCACTAATTCACTAGATACAATCGTGTCCATTTGAGCCTTAAATACAGGACGATTAATACTACGATAATTAGTCATGACATAACTAGTATCAACCACATCATCCATAATCTTAAAACCTTCTAGGACCCCATCATAAATGTAGGCAGCATCAATATCTTGGCCAACTGGATGGAGGAACGCTTCCTTATAAAAATTACAAGGTTTCAGCTGCATTGAGGTACCACCCACCGAGTGCGAACACATGGAGCCACATAATGGCGGGGACCCTTCTGGCGGACATCTGTAGTAACCGTCCTCAAATAATTCTGAAATCACATTTGGGTTATTGACATCATAACAACACACAGGGGTGGGCGCCCTACGCCAACACAAGTCATAATCAATAGGACGACTAATTTTCCTCGAACTGTAACATACATGAGATATTGGGTCTATAATAGGATCATTAAATTGAGCCCCATTAACCTCCTCAGTAAAATTACTAGAATAGAGTGCGTCCCAGTTATTGTCAATTAACATGTCAGAATCACTAGAATCCCAAACAGACTCACCAGCACACAAGGGTTCACGACCATCAAGACCACAGTGGGCAGTAGAACCAATTTCCACCCCTACATGGTTGTAACATAGACCACTGGGTGTATTTATGATACCCTCCACGGCATCACCAGTGGGAAACACAGGAATGTCTATGGGTGAGCGACCCAAATAGCTATCATCCAATACACTGATAGGGCTATTACCAGGTACGGAAGTCAACTGGGAAAGAAACAAAAAACCCTCCTCACTTGGAGTGGAGACCGGTTTTAACCCATTCACCGCTGACGGCCCCTGAGCTTCCTCAGAACCGCTAAAATAATGACCCCCTTCTAGGAGGGAACCATTACCGCAGCTTAGACTGTTAGTACAAAGGGAGCCCTTAACTATACCTACGGGTAGCTCACCCACCAAATTATCCTATGTACCAGAAGGTGCGTTTGCAGCTCCTGCAGTACAAGCTAAGCTTGTATGGTCACCGGAGCACGTAGTACACACATGTTTATGGGGGCAAGGTGTACGTCTACAAGCCTTCCCCACATTCCACCTCCAACAGAAGCCTGGAGGCATATTGCTGCTCTGCTTCTTACTCTTACTCCTATTACCCCCACTAGCACTAGCTCTATGGGGTTCCGGAGTGGGGAGTAGCTGATCAACCCCCAAGTACCTGGTGGACAACTCCCAATCCCCATAGCCCAAGACATAGGCCCCAGTGAATTCCGCTTTTTCACGGACACCCAAATCATAATGAAAAATGGCTCGAGGTTTGAACATTTTTGCCTTCTCTGTTACAAAACAAACATGCTTCATGAGACCCCCCACTGGAAGGTTCTGTTCTGACAAGTAGGAGACCAGCCCCATAAGAGCTGCTATGAGATCATCTACAGTCCTCTCCTGTTCTGACTTGTGGTAACAATAAAAGGACTCAATGTCAAAGTAGCGCAACTTACGTCTTCTCATCTCAGTAGCCCCCGCCTGCTGAACATAAATCACCTGTGGTCCCCCTCCCACTTGCCCATTGTGAATAGGACCCACTCCCCCAGGGACTGGTGCCACCGGAGGGTAGTTGTAGAATGGATTGCCTAAGTCTGAAGGGCCTGGGAGGGGGTCGGGACCTGGTGTGGGATTAGCAGGGTCAGTAGGTGGAACAGGTGGAGTTGGAGGCACGGTAGCCGGGGTGGGCGACAATTTTGAAAACTTCTCAACTAACTGTTCTATCTGCCTCCTCTGCGACTCAACAACATCCAACAAATCAGAAACAGATGCCCCCTGCTCCTCCACGTCGGGAATATTTGCGTCGACAGGGCTAAGTTTTAAAGGAGCCATAATGGCTGAAAGGTACTCACCGGCGTCGTCATGCCCTTTACCGTCCTTCACCGCCTCCTCCACAGCTGCTCTGACATAGGTACATAGCGAACCACCAGGCCTAGGGTGTCTGAATTGACAACCCTTGCAGTTAATGTCCCTACCAGACGTAGCCATGGTGAAGTTCAAAGTCAACCAAAGTCAAACTGAAATCATAACTCAGTGTCTCTGCGAGCAGGCGTGTGCAGCGGCGGTGTGGCGGTTGTGAGGGCGAGCTCCCCCGGCCTCTGCTCTATATCCAGTGTGCCCCTGGTGAGTGAACACAGCAGTTCAGTCCTTCCCCCACAGAGGGAGCAAATGGGCGTGTGGTGATCAACCAGTCCTTACTGAATAGTTCTCAAAGATCCACCAGGGGGAGTATTCTCTCTCTCTCCGCTTTACTCATATAATCCGCCCTGCTTCTTATATTTCCTATATTCACAGAGACAAAGTGTCAGTTCACCAAGTATCCGCCAGGGGGAGACCACCTCGGGCTTCCATACTCCCTCCTACCCTCACTCCTCCTTCGTCGCTTGCCGAGAAAAGACCTTCACTATGGTGCAGTGTAAGGGGAAGGGTTGCACCGGCTCCTTCCATGGCAATGCCAAGAAATGCCCGATATGTGGACTAGAGAATCCATCTAAAGGGGCTTTGAATGCCGAGGACCAGGAGGAATTTAAAGATGTTCAGGAGGAACTTACGTCTTCAGCTGTGTCCACCGCTACCACCACCACCACCCCCGCCACTACTACCGCAGGTGCGTCTCAGGTTTCCAAGTCAGCTACAGTAGAGCAGCTGGGGGTGAGTCTACATGACATGAATTTTGAAGATGCCGAGGAACCCTCCTTGCATAAAATGATGACGGAGCTGACCAGCACCGTGGAGAAGTTGGGCAAGGTGGTTACCGGTCTCGTGAAATCCAAGATGGCGGCCAAACACGACGCCAAAGCTGGTGTCATACCTCCTCCGCTGAAGTTCAATTTCACCAAAGGTGGTCCGGGAGGCGTTCCTCCGCCTAAACCTGAAGGCAGCCTTCCTCCATACCCGCTGAACAGTGGTTTCCCTACTAGAAGGCCAGAGTCAGAGTATCCCCCGGCACACCAGGCACCGGTATTCCAAGCCGGCGCAGGGTGGCACCAGGCAGTTTACAGCGGCGCAGGGCAGTATCAGGGCCAATATGCCGGGCAGGGGCCAGCCCATCTGTATCCAGGCCAATGGTATCCGGGGCAGCAGTATCCAGCACAGCATTATGCAGCCACCCACTACCCGGTACAGCAGCCTCCAGGGCTGTATACGGGTCCACAGTATCAGTACGGTGCCCAGGCAGCACCAGCTGCTTATCCTCCTGTGAGTCAGTCTACCCCCTTGTCTACACCTCATCTTACTTCCCCTATACAAGGGGACGGCATGGCTCAGCCCCAACAGCAGGAGGGCTATGTCGACCATCAGGGTTACTATCGTCTCTACAATCAGCAGCCATCTCATCAGCAGTTCCAGCGGCCACTGCAGGACTATCAGCAATCTTCTCACGGCTGTTGTGGAACTGAGGCATCTCTGAGTAAGTTTGACTATCGTCAGTTTGTGCCTGTGAGTGAACGCAAGAAACAGTTACAGATTAAAACAACCGATGAACTATGGAAATTTCATGTGTGTTTGATGAAGCATATGTTGAAGTGTGGGGATGATGTCTCAGGGTTCATTGATCATATGGAATATATTTCTGAAATGGCTAGCAGTGGTATCTACGACATCAAGGCCATCGTGGCCTACGACGAGGTTATGTTAGAAAGGGCTAGAAACAAAGGCCCCGCGGCATTCCAGGGCGCGGACACTCATCTATCTAACACCAAATTGGGCCTAGCGGGTACAAAATTGGTTCTCTCGTCCCTAAATGTCAATCAGAGTGGTTATAAACAAAACCGCTCAAACCAGGGCAGCCGCCCGGGTGGAGGGAAGGGAGGGCCCGATAGGTCTAAAGGGTTAGTAGGTTGGCGCAAAATTGCGTCAGAAAAGGGCCTTTGTTTCAAGTTCAATCAGAATATGGTGTGCGAAGGCTGTGCCTTTAAACACCTGTGTGTTAACTGTGATCAGGCGTCTCATAGCATGTTTGATTGTGCCAGCAAGAAGGCGGGCGATAATAGGGCATGACGCCGCAATGTCGCGGTTAGTGAACCAACTAGGGTCGAATCCACTGTACCTGTTGCTAATAGTGTTGTGCTTGATCCTAATGATGTCTAGGGCCTGTGGCAGGGCGTGATAAACAATCCATGGTTGTTGACCCTCCGGGCGAACCGTGCCATGTTTTCCCAGATATTGTCTTTTCGCGCGATGATGAAAACGTTGAAGATTATTTTGAAATATTGGGTTACGATCAATGGGAATGTCCCGATTGGGTCAATATGTATCAGGAAGGTGACAAGAATATTGTTCTCAATGTAACGGGTGAAAATGTAGCAGAAATCAATTCTACCGGTATTCTCAAAAAAATTGACAGTTGGTCGGACCGAGAAACTATCATCGCGCGGGCCACCATGATCCAAGATGGCGGCAGGCGTGTTGATATTCGCATTTCGGACTCGGCGTTTTGGGAGAACTTACCGGAGTTTGTAAGTATTGACCGTTGTGAATCATCTCTCGACTCCTTTAGGGAAATATACGCATGTGACAAACCCATAGCCGTAGTGGAAGTGGGTGAAATGTGTTTTGCACCTGTGTTTGAAGATTGTGTCGATGGCACATGCCAGTGTAAATATGTTCTATGTGGTTCTACGTGTCAACTAAAACCTTGTAGATTTGCGGCGGCGGTTCTAGCCTTTGGTGTAGACGTCACTGTTGACGACCTGTATGTCTTGACATCAGCTTATCGGGGTGTCAGAATAGTAGACAGTGACTGTCCCTCCTCATATTTATGTGATAATTATTCATCCATCATGGGCAAAAAGGTCCATGAAGAAATGACTGAAAATGTTATAGCCGAGTGTGTTGACAGCAAAGTCCAGCGAGTGGTGTCCCAACCTAGATGTGTCCATTCTTTAGGGGCAATCAAAAAACCAAATGGTAAATTGAGACCCATAACAGACTGTTCCCAGCCAGAGGGCGTTAACATCAATGAGTATATGGAATCTACTTGTTCAAAGTTTCATTATAAGTCAATTGATACGGTAGTACATTTAATGGACCGTAATGATTACGGCGGGGTCAGTGACATTGCAGCAGCATACAGGACCATCCATATCCTGCCTGCACACAGGACTTTTCAAGGGTTCAGGTGGGACATTGGCCAAGGCACGGAATTCTTTGAGGATCATAGACTGTGCTTTGGGGGTCGATGCTCTCCCTTTGCCTTCACCAAATTCTCAGACTTTATTGTCAAGTGCTGCGCCAAAATGGGTCTATCAAAATGTGTCAATTACCTTGACGACTTTGCCGTGCTAGGCACGACAGAACAGGAATGCTGGGAAGCCCAGGATCTTCTTCATAGAATGCTGTTGAACTTTGGGTTTGACATTAAAGAGGAAAAAGTTACACTACCCTCTCAGCGATTCAAGTATTTGGGTATTATAATTAACAGTGTTGAAATGACTGTGTCCATTGATGACGACAAGCTTCAGCGGGTCAAAAAGGAGGTGACCCGATTGCTGGACAAATCCACATGCCCCCGCAAGGACCTAGAGGAACTGGCCGGGCTCTTAGCACACTGCGCCACGGTAGTGAAAGGGGGGCGTACCTTTGCTAGAAGGGTGTACAATCTGCTTAAAAATGCAACCAGTGAGACAGTCGAGCTGGATGAGTGTGTCAAACAGGACTTCATTTGGTGGAATTCTTTCATTGTTTGGTTCAATGGTAAAGCCAAAATTCTGGGCTCTCCGTACACCCCTGTGATTATATGCTCTGACGCATCCAACTATGGCTTTGGGGCATACAAGGAAAATGACTACTTCTGGGGTACCTGGCATGAAGACCCGGTACAATGTGCCCACTATGAGGGTCCACCCAGGGCAGAGCCTTATAGCAGCCACATTAATGTTACAGAAATGTGGCCGGTGGTTACAGCCATACACCGGTGGGGTCCATCCTGGCGTAACCAGCAGGTGTTGGTGTACACAGATAATACCCAGGTTCAAAGGGCATTAAACACAGGAAGGAGTATTAACCCATACACCATGGCATGGTTAAGGGAGATTTTTTGGATCGCTGCCTTCTACAACATTGACATTAAAGCAGCTAGGGTTGCATCTGTGGACAATATCATTGCTGATTCCTTATCTCGTCTCAACAACCAGGATTGTGTGACAATATGCTGCCACAACTTATATGGTTTCTTTGATTGTTGCAGAACTAAGTGCGCTGCGGGATGAATGGGCCGAGGTACGGGATATGTGTTGGTCCGTCAACACACATAAGACCCGCAGGAGCCAGTGGCGTCGTTACTTTTCATTCTGCCAAGACTTTCGGTTACTCCCTCTACCAGCCACTTATGAAGTGATAGGCCTGTATATTACATACCTGGCACGCAACTGCTGCTATGTGACCATTAAGAACTATGTGTCAGGTGTGTGGGCGCTACATGACTATTACGGTGTAGAACACATAGAGTCATCATCTTTCATCATCAAGTCTACTTTAAAAGGGGCTAAAAGGTTGCTGGGCTGTGAGACCGTACAAGCTCCGCCACTGTTCCCTACAGACATGGTCAAGTTATTCAAAGTTTTAGACATGACAAAATTCTCAGATCTGCAACTATGGTGTGCCATCACAGTGGCTTACCGGTGTTTATTGAGGGTAAGCCACATTACTGAGTCCCCCCACACTATCCGCGCTCAGGATATTGTGTTCTCAGACTCAGGTTTTGACATTCACATACGCTCCTCCAAGACAGTGCAATTCAAGGAGCGGACTCAAGTTATACCGGTAGTACAATCTAAGGGTGTTCTGTGTCCTTCAACCTTCCTGCACCAGTATCTACCTAGGGCCAATCTGGCCCCCACGGACTACCTGTTCCCCTACTCCTACAACAGGTTTGCGTTGCTATTCAAAGACTTATGCAAGACAGCAGGATTAGTAGGGAATTATACTACCCACAGCATGAGGCGCGGCTCAGCCTCCTTCCTCTCATCCTTCCTTCCGCTTCACGACGTAAAGACATATGGAGACTGGAAGTCGTGGGCGGTTCTGTTATATATATCAGACACCTACTCCTCCAGGAAAGGCAAGGACCACTTAGTGGCCGAAAAACTATCTGCGTATTAGTGGGCAAAAGTTGTCTGTGTTGGGCTTTGGCCTCCTCGATTCTGTCGGGATTTAGGGCAAAAGTATATAAGTGTGTTATGTTGTGTGATCACGTGTAGGCAGGGGGATATGTAACTAGTACCTAACCATATAGGTACTGTAGTATATTCACAGAGACAAAGTGTCAGTTCACCAAGTATCCGCCAGGGGGAGACCACCTCGGGCTTCCATACTCCCTCCTACCCTCACTCCTCCTTCGTCGCTTGCCGAGAAAAATTTTGTTTCCTCCTCCTTATGTCGTCTGAATGTCTTTATGTAATAAAGGCCTCCTCGATTCTGTCGGGATTTAGGGCAAAAGTATATAACTGTGTTATGTTGTGTGATCACGTGTAGGCAGGGGGATATACATGACTAAACATTTTGGTTTAGGGCATTATATATTTTGTCATTTGGTGTGAATAAGCTTTTTAAAAATCTGTCAGAACTGTGTGAATCTGTTCCATGGAACACGGTGTCAGTGTGTGTGAGTCTGTTACATGGTATACATGTTACACAAAATGCACGAAATTAGCACACAGTTCCAGGGGTAAAACAGGGTGAAACAATCTGGAACTAATTTGCTGGGTAGGTCTTGGCATCATCATGACCTACTCTTAAAGCCAATCATAAGTGGGTATGTCTTTGATTGGCGGCCTATTCAAAAGGGGTTGGAACATAAGGATCACATGACACATGGTCAAATGAGGTGATGATGTAATTAGCTTTGAACATTTATTTCTGCTGTTTTTTTATATTTGCAATTACAAAAGATAAAAAATGCCTCCATGTCCTGTTTCAAATTCACCATGGTGCATGGCTGCAGTTCTCTGGAGGTACTCACCAGTGCTGCAGACTAGCCAGGACTATAGTTGTGCATCATGATGCCGATGGGAACACACATTCATGCACTATGAAGCCGCAATTTTCTCTCCACGCCAATCGTTCATTGGATGTCTGATAAAATTATATTCAGCTCACCGAAACCTCCTTGCTAAGTCAATGCTACTGATCTATTTCATACTTTTTTTTTTCCGCCTCAATATCCTTTGTTAATAAAGGGTAACAGAACTCAAGAGTGTTTTTGTGAACACAGTGTTTATTCAAGCATTCTATATAAGACACACATTATAAGAAATCTGCAGATTAAACACAAACAAGTGCTAGACGCTTATCAATATGATCAAAGATCTAAGGATATAAGAACGTCCACTCTAGGTCAATCTCTATAAGTTAGCATTATCTCAAATAGAGACTTTGTCAAGTTGATTAGTACACTAAACCACACTCTATAGGAAATCTTCATGTAATACAGTCACCCATTCTAGACGCTTATCAATATAATCAAAGATCAGAGGACACAAGAAGGTCCACTCATATGGTGCTAGTTATAACATGTTTATATGATGCACACCTACATCCATGAAATAATTAATTCTTATTGGTAAATCCACATTCACACCACACCTATATTTCAAGCATCACCAAGAGACAAGAGTTCCACTTGATGAAATAATATAAAAAAATCTTAACAATCTAGCTTGCACTCTAAATGTTGTCTTTGGTAGCCTTGACAATGCTGCAAATAATGGCTAAAATTTTATACACTTCTAGCTAATTGTCACAATTGCAGTGCTAGCATTTCAGCGTTTACATAATAATGTTGACTAATGCATTTCTAATTACATATTTCTTATTTACTCACGTAGAGAAAACTGAGAGACCCTAATCCTTAATCAGCTGAGAACACACTCAACAAAGATAACACCCACGGCACAATAGGTTAAACATGTACAACTAGCCCATGTATTCATACTCTTATAGGGGTCTACTGAAAATGAAATTTTGAACACGGAACCATCTGGGCAACTTTTTACCATGCCTGCATAGGGTGGATTCACCCTGAGCCAGACATACCTTGAGATGGACCCTTGATTTAATGGCTATTCATGGCTATCCAAGCATTTAAAGACCATTATGTGTGAACATAGGAAAGGTTAAGTGTTATTCTTGACAAAAAATACAACAAGTAGTTGTGTACAAAGATAAACCAAAAAATTCACTGTCTGTATGTGGGTATGTGTCCGACTTATGGTGAATCTACCCTACCACACAGGAACCACTCCGCCATCAGGCACTGACCCAAAACATATCAGTCATACTATGTCAAATGTCTCATCATCAATTGGCCAACTTGAATATGTCCCATCATTATTATACAACATGTGAATAGGACTGACAATACTTATGTATTTAAGGGTTGTGTAAATGCAATGAATGAACTATGCAATGTACACCTTTCCTGGTAATAACCGGTACCCTAAGCACTAAAACCTCTGAGGAACATTGTGCCAAATTGTTAGCCATTGCTGAGGAATAACTTCAAAATGCATCACAAACTTAAATGCATATGAAAGTCTGATTTCCCTTGAGGGGGAGGGCGTATAATGAAATTTTGCCCCATTTTACAAAAATAAGCCTTGGCATACCTGATTAGTCCCAAACTGAGAATTAAGGCCAATTGCTTTCTTGTCCAAGCTTTGCTTGTCTTCAATTAGTTTCCTCAACCATCAGCCAACAGTTGCCTACAGTAGCCTCAATAACAAAGCCAATACAAGTATCTCCGACATTCACACATTGCAGGGAGCACAGAGTTATGGGTGTCTGTACAGGGTTTGTAAGCGGTGTGTCTTCATACCCCCCTACAGGGGAGACGGTGAACAGGCCGCCGGGTCTCCTCACAAACACGTCAAATGGTGGAGTCAGATTAGAGACCTTCATGACAAATACTGCATTCCAGTCACCTGAATCAGCAAAAATTACTCCATTCACACACAGGAACCATGCATGTATTTATAAATACATTAATATATATATATATATATATATATATGTGGCTCACCCTCACCAGATCGATGCAACTATTATTTGGCCGTACATGATCGGCGGCCGTACATGATCGGCAGCCGTACATGATCGGCGGCCGTACATGATCGGCGGCCATACATGATCGGCGGCCGTACATGATCGGTGACGTACATGATCGGTAACGTACATGATCGGTGATGTACATGATCGGTGATTTATTGACTGCCCTACCCTTTCTGACCATGTTAAGGTGGGTCGCTACCCTTTGATCAAAGTTAACAGAATCTCTCTATTTTTTTCCTACATGCAGTCTAGATCATATAGAATCGGAAAATGAAAAGAAAAATGGGGGGTCCCGAGCTACTTTTTAAGTTACAGAATTTTGAAAAATTAAAGTATTTACATTTTTCACAAAAATATAGAAAAAAATGTGAAAACTTCAATGATTTTTTTTCATATCAACAATTATGCACAGAAATGTTAAACTTCACATGTTAAACGCCTATATGTTCCACTTTACTGCAAAAATAATTTTACAGTTGTATGCAATGGCATTCTGGGTAAAAATATGATGTTTCCGGAAAGAATAGAAATACATTTTTATTATTTTGTAGCTTTATTAGCAAAAAAAAGTATTCAAAGTTAACAGAATTTTTTTTAACTCTCTCAAAAAATAGTTAAGATCATTTGCTAACATATAGAAGTGCTTTTGATAGGGGGTCCCGGGCATATTTTTAGGTTTTTTGGCCTTTGAAGTTAAAAAATAGTGCAAAAATCGTCAAAATCTTATATTTAATGCCTAAAATGTTGGGTAAAATGGCAAGAATCAGGGTATAAAATGGTTGTTCTTCATACCTTTGGTTACTGCAAGCAATGGAATGGCATTTATAGCAATCTAGATAATGATTTATTGATTAATAATTCCAATTTTTTAGCTTATGTCAAAAATAGCAAATATCATTGGCTACAAATATATCAAATATTCAAAGTCCAATATAAAGCTCAATTTTTCTCAAAATCGTCTAATTTTTGGATATTGCTTAGTCAGCATATATATGTACCCAGTGATTAAATATCAGCTCATTCCAAGCCATTTAAGCTATATGCGCAGATACCTGCGCAGTGTGTCTATATGCAAGAGGTAGCGACCCACCTTAAAACATAAATAAACCTTACCAAGGTGTACATATGATGTGTGTCTTGACATGTAATATGTTAGAAATGTCTAGATGCGACTATTAAGATAATTTTAATTGACATTTCAATACCGCTCATGTACGTCATGTGACGTACATGATCGGTTGTACATTAATCCACTCTCCTTTTGGCCCCTTTCTGACCATGTTTAAAGCATAAATCAAATCTAGCAAGGTGTACACATGATATATGTCTTAACATGTATTATCAAAGACATGTGCAGCAGTGGGTAATAAGAAAAGTTTACATGTCATTCCAAGCCGATCATGTATGTCATGTGACGAACATGATCGGTTACACATTGATCCCCCCCCTTTGGCCCCTATAAATATTTTGGGAGTTTTTTTTTTCTAATGAACTCCCCAAAGATACATTACAGCCTGTAGGTATGGTTAGGAGAGTTAAACATCGTAGTGCAGGGGTAATAGGTGGATTTTGAAGTCTGCCGATCATGTACGGCCACCGATCATGTACAGCCACCGATCATGTACGGCCGCTTTTTCAGTTGCACTGATTTGGTGAGAGTGAGCCATGTACACAAATGCTGTATTTGTAATAAACACACAGTGCACTTAGAAAACAAGTTAAAACTATGAACTAAAAAACACATGCTTCCCTCACTTCTGAATGAGATTATGTTCCACAAGAAAGCCAGCTGGCACAGAATTGATGTTTGTCTCTAGCTGAGAAGTTAGTATTAATGTTTGTTCTGACACACAGAGGGTACTTACCTGCAGGAGTTGTTGCTGCTGCAGATAATGCCCCCCGGTCACCTGAATCAGCAGAAATAGCTCCATTTACTCACAGGAATGGTCCAAGTATTCATAAATACATATATATATAATACATATATACACAGATATCTTTAGACATTGTTTGTGAGCTTACAAAATGGTTTAAAATTAAGAAGAAAACTAATTCTGTCAATGGCACAATTCTTCATCACATCAATACTAGCATCCAAAGGGTGTCTGTAGATGGCACAGACTTTGGCTGCTAGTAGTGATGTTTGTGCTGACACACAGAGAGTACTTACCTGCAGGAGTGGTTGCTGCTGCAGATAACGTCCCCCGGTCACCTGAATCAGCAGATATAGCTCTATTTACAGGAAAGGTATTTATAAATACAAATATACACAGATATTTATATACTGTATTTGTAATAAGCATACAGTGCACTCAAAAACTAAAGAAAATTGTAAATCTGTCAAGGGCACAATTCTTTTACTGTTGCAGTACTGTATTCATAATAATTAGCACTCAGTATGTTTGATTTGTTCCTTTTAACACATGTCTAGCATTTTGACTCAAAATCTTATATATTTTTTGTTTTTTCCCATATATATAAAACAGCATTAGTTGGGACCAGCGAACCACCCCATTGAATTAGGCCTGAGTGCTTGCCGGGAACAGATAAACCAAAAGAGGCTAGATAGGATTGTGTCTTTTTTTCAAAGTTAACTCGATTTTTCTTGCTTATTCAACTCAAATTAATATTTTGATTCCGTTGTATGACATATATGTTCTCCTTATAAGAATAACTTTCCGAATACCATTGGATGTAAAGAAAAACAACATAAATATTACTCTCGGACCATGGGCCTAGCAACAACAGGCAGATTACTCAAAAATCCGCCATGTTTTGCTCAATCAAAAGTGCATTATAGTAAATTATTTATCAAAGAAATCTGGGTGGATTGAACAAAATTGTGTAGTAAATGTTCACATAATCCACCCCTGTAATCATGAAAGTATAATCTTTTCATGTAATTGAGATAATTCATCCTAAACTTTCGAATCGAGCCCCTCCGTAAGCATCTGTTAGGAGAGTGAGGTGCGGCAGTGGTAGATAAAAAGGAGGACGCATTGCCATGGTGATGTAATGTAATTTCTCTTTACACTGTTATTTTCTGCTCCGTTATGAATGATATTTGTTCAGCAGGAAAGCTTACTGCTACATCAACAATGTGCCCTTACTCTTACCAAATGCTTCTTTGAACTTGGATTTTTGCCGGGTGTCCCTGTCGTTAGTTTGGAACAAGCAAACAGGGACCTGAAGTGGAACCACAAAGTATGTTGGTAAAACTACCATCATAAAATCTGGTTCCTGTCCACTGGTTCCAAGCTACTAGCAGGGATTGGCAAACCCAGCAAAACCTCAAGTTCAAGGTGATGTGGCTGTTACCAGAGCCTTCCTCTGGAAATACTTGGGAACAAGAGTATTGCATACTCAGGACAGTTAAATGATATTGTTCAGAAATTTGGACAACATACACTTATTAGGTAATTTAAATTCATAATTCCGAGATGAGTTAAGCCACTGGTAGTATATATGTCAAGCGCAATAGCTGAAGGTGCACAATTCAAGAACTTTTTTTTATATTGCACAACTGTTCTGGAATTGAGCCATGTAGAAATTGCGAATTGTGCAACTTCCGCTTTTGTGCGTGACATATATATAACATAGATTAACCAACACGCTTGTCACTAGTTATGTATCAAAGTGTCCTTACAGGGATGTGAAACATTGTTTTCGACCTAAAAATGAATCATTCATAGATAAATTTGAATAATTACATATTCTCATTGCTGTGCTGGTGGTGCAGGATGTCCCCCAGAGGTTATCCACTTGTGCCTGGGCACACAGCTGGTTATAGGGCTGGTTGACATACCAGGCAGTCAGGGCGTACGTGGTGGAGCTTCCATCTTCATTCTGCCAAGGGGAAATTGCAGATGTCCTGGTCATGCCGATCCAAAATGACTCGTGCCTTGAAGTTTGGAAAAAAGTGTCAACCCAAATAATAAACTATGGTTATTGTTAACAAACAATGGTTACTTGATACAAGGATCTCTCAAAGAACCATGATTTTATTATTCCCCTCTATCTGTGCATTTAAGTCCAATAAAGTTACTTAAGTAATCATGATTAATCTAATCTTGCAACTGAAAAAATAGGTATGAAGGGGGAAAAAAATTATACTTACAGCAGGGGTTTTACAGTAACTCAATGGTAGTTCACTGTTATTTCACCTGGAGTTACTCTATCAATATAATGTTAAATTTGATATAAATTTGCTTACGGCAAGAATTTGCACAGCCACTCTAACTGTGCAGCAGACTGTATGGAGGGCAGCATGCAGGCAGCGCTCGCTGTAGCATAGTCTGTTTTTGTGTCCACTCTCTCATAACACTGTCCTTCATACACATCCATGTTAGCACCACTGCAACCCAACCCAGCTGAAATAAAAGACATTCATTTTTCATAGCATCAGTTTAATCGAAAAATGGCTAGAAGAAAAAACAGGGGAAGTAAGGGATCTGAGAGCGATTCCAAGAGCTAGGGTTTATTTTTATAGGTTTATATATAGGGAGCAAAGGAAAACGCTGACTAGGTTAGTCACTAATGGCATTAAGGGGTAAAGCATGAAAACTATTAGTGCATTATTTAAAGGAGTCAATATAATTTAAAAACAAACTAACACTACATTAACATGCTAATGGACTATGGCCATGAATGTAGATGGCAATGAAGCAAGGAGGCAGTCTGTGACGGTCCTTGAATACCATTAGTTAAAAACTAGTTGCTTGATATGTACTAAAATCACTGTATATGGATGACTGCATTTAAAGTTGATCGCTAATCATTGAACATAGACCGCTGCACAGGGAATTCAACATAAAAGTATCCAATTTGAGAAAACCAGCCTACAGGGGGGATTTTAAGTTTTAGTTTTGACCTCCAGGGGGCAGTAAAATAGCAGAATAGTGAAAAATGGACCCAAAATTTCTCTTGGGTAATTCTTTGGAATACGGTAGTCATTGCAGAATTATTCCATTTTTTATGGCGAACATTTCATATTTGAAATGCAAATGCAACATTTTCTATGGTAAATTGGCACATATGCCATATTGCGGTTGCCATGGAAACCATTCAATCCTAGAACAAAACCTACACTGAAAATTCACACCTTTTTAGGTTACTTTTTGATAAATCTGATTTTCAACCTATTTTAGTATTTATTATTAGATACATTTAGAGCTTATTTATCATTTTCAGTTTAACATGACAAAGGCTGTGTCTCATGAGATTGTAACAATTGGAACAATTTAAATCCATCATGCCAACCAAGGGCACGATGCATTAATGCAATATGCCCGCCTTAATATGGGTTAATAAAATATGATTTACCGGTTGATAGCGAGCATCCTGCTAGCCAAAGAACCACCAGTGTAGTACAGTGTAGCCTCCCCATTTTGAAGAAGTTGGTCACTTTCAGATGTCTTTTAAAGAAATTTACAGCCTTCAATTCTCCTCGGTTTCAGCGTCAGCTCTTCTGGGTTAACCAATCAAATGTACACTAACCGTGCCAGATATTCATTGAACATGACCTGGGTTGTCATGGTTTGACTAGTTACTTGATTCCCAAGGCAAGAAGATTTTTATGTTTTTGGTATCCTGACTCCACTAGTATAGAGATTTGAAATAGAAATCATGCAACACTGGGTAGAGTGTGTGTTTACTAAGTGTTAAGTAATACCAATTCTGTAGTGCCATTGTAACACTACACCAGAAACATCTCATCTCCAAACAATGACCTCACAACATTCTCAATAGCTAACAGAAACATACACTACAACTTGTTTGGCCCTACTCCACATGGCAGTTCCCATCACAGGATGGAGCCCTCACTTCATTGATCCACACCCAATTATTGTATGTTTCCCAGCTCAGCTAAAGTAATCCTGCACCAAGAGAAGCATGCAGCCAATCAGTGGTCTACACCCTCAACCTTAACTTGTGTTGATCCCCTGGTCTATGTTGGTTAGCACACACTGGAGTAATCCCAACAGCCTCTTCTGTTGTTAGCTCTACTTAATGTAGAATCTAACAATCAATACTAATTCATACCTACTTTTGCCTTTGTCACAAATTCAATCTCGCACTGAGCTCCAAGGTGTGCATCAACCCATCCCCGTCAGCTGAATGCTGGATTAGTTAACAGGGCTGCACTCATGTATTACAACCACACAAGGGTATTTACAATTTTTTTATGCCGAAAGGGTGGCATAGCTACTTTGTGGTGCTGCTAGGCACCACTAGCTTGAGGCATATGATGTTTGCACTTTGGCCAGAAGTCAGTATGGGTGCCACCATTTCGTTTTTGAGGAGTCACATCACAAATTTATGCATATATGATAACAGTAAAATTAATCAACCTTTGATTGGCTACATGCATGTAGTTTTAACACTGCCTATCCAACCTAAATAGGGCCCAAGGAATCTATTGGTTTGTTGCTAATACAGCTGGTTGCCTAGCAACAGCTGTTCTAACTGTTTATCTGCCTAGAAACACATGTTTGTGCTGTTGAACTGTCATACCCCCCCCCCCCTAAATTGGACCTGAGGAATTCACTGGTTCTATTTGTTTCTGCTACAACAGCTATTTTAATTGTTTATCTGCCAAGCAACACATGTTTCCCTGCTCCCAAGGTTAAATATAATCATATCTACCCCCTAAATCTGGCCTTAGTAACCCAATGGTTCTACTGTTTTTTTTGCTTATATAGCTAGTTGCCTAGCAACAGCTATTCTAATTGTTTACCTGCCTAGCAAAAAACATTTCCTTGGTACTGAGGTAGATTATAATCATCACTGCACGAAAGTGCAGGTTTAAATGTAACTTAAAGCCCAACCTTTTTTCAGTTATCTCATTTGATCAGAATCCCACTTTGTTCATTATATCACATCATGTTTATATACATAGTGCCTCTTATGAAACAGGAGCCTCTGAATAAATGCTGAATTCTCGACTGGCACTTCTGTTGTACTTGATTAACAAAGTATGTATACATGCTTATTTATAACAAACATCACACAAAACAAGACTCATTCTACCCAGAGAATGTCAAAGGGTACGTCAGATTGAAACTTTATATGCCCCAGTCATAGCCCTCTGTGGTTTATTTGGTGGTGAATACAGTTTGTCAATGATGGTAGGGAAGGGGCTTATTATTTAATTATTATTTGATTAATGTATCAAAGTAACTCCTACATTCCAGCTGTCCGCTGTTTACAGTGCTCAATATCTATATTGGTCCATGTAGATTTATAAATTGTAAGTAAGAAGGCATTTGTATTCCTCATTGCTGTGTATGTATATTAAACACTTGTACTGAACTAGTTAAATCTGGCTCTTTGATGATTTAAATTGTCTACAATACAGCAGAATAAGTATTACCACATATTTGCACCTTTATTTGGCAGACTATAAATAAACAGGATTGCATATTTATACTTTTTCATACCAAAAAAAGTACAACTAAAGCAGAAAAAGAAGTGATATTTACTTAGGTATCCTTGGTAGTTAAGTTATTTGCTTTATGTGGAAACCTACGCTTCAGAGAATCAGGATTCTTATGATGGGTCTTGGAAAGTGTGTATGAATGAATTCATGTTTGTGTTTGTCTCTGTAGCCGTTAAGCTAAACGCAAATTATTACCGATCGTTATAGACCATGTTAATGATATACTAAAATAAAGACTTATTTATATACAATTCAGATTTTCATCTTTAGATGTTTGTGCTTTGTTTTAAACTTTTTGTAATAATCCTTCTGGGTGCAAGGTTCCCATGAAAAGTGGTCAAATGATTTGCATATGAGATGATGATGTATTCAGCTTTGATTTTATTTTCTTTGAAATTTCTTTGATATGTAATAACAAAAGACTCATACTAAAGATGCAAGGAAGGTTTGATATTTTGAATTTGGTAAGATTTTATTGACCAAATTTCTTAACAAGTTAAGTCTTTCTAACAAAGCCAATGAGGATTTCTTTGTGTAAATACAGTGTTTAGAATACAACAAGTGTTGAAACGTCACTGTTCAACACACAGAAAAAACAGTTCATGAATAGGGCAGCATAGTCAATGAGATGACAAATACGGTACATATTAACGTGAGGCTCAACAACCGCTTCAAATTTTAGCAACTTCTATTTATTAGTATGCCAGGTCATATCACAGCTAACTTTGACCATATTACCATTTATAAGTACAGTACCTGAACCATGTGGATACTCAATAAGAGCCAAAGGCGTGAACTACATCTCCAAGCAAAATCTACAGAGGTTATCTATACAATATCCTTTGTTCATAAAGGACAATATAACTCTAAACATGTTTGAAACCCCAGTGTTTATTCATGTACTGTGTATATATACAGAAGACACACTCTATAAAGCCAGATGCTTATCAGTATAATCAGAGAGTGAATGATATTAAGAAAGTCCATGTATGAAGAAACTCCATCAGTTAGCATAGTCTCAAAATAAAGGCTATGTCAAATAGATCAGTACATCAAGCTAAAGCATTTAACTACCATACTTAGCTTCTTACTTCTAGGCATGAATTTTTGTTTTGATAATCTACAACTTCATGTCTTGAATCATTAAAGTTGGTAATACCCATTTTGGTCAAAGATATGTTTCAGACAACATTGTTTGAATATTATGGCATTTTTTCAATAATTCTCAATATTAAGGGAAACGACGAAAGCAGGGCAGAGCCCTTCATACATTCAACAGTACTGAGCTTGCATTGATTATTCCACATCTAATAAATGTTTTTCTTCTCTTTTTCTTGTTGCAACATATTTTTATATGGTACATGCATTCATGTCAGTCAATTCAATGTTGAACCCCTTAAAAAAAAGGTGCACGGCCTGTTCTTAATGTTCTTATAGATCATGGATCTACAATACCATAACTGATATATGGCATAATAGAGTATTATCACAGCAATGCAGGCTATAGGAGCAATCAGACCTGAAATTTAGCTCATCAAAGAGCATAGACAAGACAAGTTGAAAATGGTGAAGCTACCCTATGAAGAAATTGTTGAGTAATCCTTTTTTCCAGAAGTCATGAGTTGTTTAGCCAGCTGAAATCAGTGAGTGCCTTTTCTTCCAAACCAGGAATTTGCTAGAACGGAGATGATGTGAAGCCTAATATACCTTCTGCAAGCTAGAATGCTTGTTTTACTTTGCTATGTGGTGGAGGATGTCCAGCAGAGCTATTAGACCGAACACCACTGTCACCAGGGTGACACTGAAAACGCCGATGGACTCAGCATTCTGGGCCTCAGTTGGGGGAGTTTCCTCTCCTTCTGGTGCATCTGTATAAGGAGGAAATTGGAATCTTAGTGGTCCTCATGATATTTACTAAAAAAATAGAATGATTCGTCATTGTCTATGTAAATAATACCCGTTTTTAAAATTGTTACACTATAAAAAGAGTCTGTATTAATTAATGTAAACAAATCCCTTTACCTTCACAGTTTGCTATGAGGGGGTTCCATTGGCCGTCAATGGTGCAGGTTGTGAGGTAGGATGTCTCATTAGTGGAGGTGAAGACACCTTCAGAACATGACACGTTCACCACTGTGTTATAGATGTGCTTCTGGGTGTCAACTACCAGGTTCTCCCACACGGGTATGACAGCACAGCTGATGTCTAAAAGAAGTAAATTCATTTTTGATTGCAACCAGTTTTTGCCAAAGTAAAAAAATTAAGGATTTTTGCAGTATCATCAAACTGTTGCTTTATTCATTTTTAGTCAATTATTTTATTGGGAATAGGAAAATTTGAATATCTGCCAATGACATGAAAATATGACAAGACTTTGCAATGGCAATCAAAACAAATTAAAAAAGAAGAAAGACCTAGGTGTCTGGTGAGCTATTCCTTATATCTAACATGAATGTTACCTTGACAGTCCTGTGGTAGCCGGCTCCACTGTCCTGTGTGGGTGCATGTGATGGTGGTGTTCCTGACTGTAACGTGTCCCATCATGTAACCATGCAGACAGCTGTAGGTGACCACACTGCCATACCTGGTGCTCAGGCTGCTGGTACGGCTGTTCATGACAACAGGAACTGGGGGGCAGTGTACAGCTATGAAACATAGCAGAATGAAATATGAAGAGATGAGATTATAAGTACTGGAGTTTGGATAAAGATTGCATAGTTAATGGTACAAGTCAAGATTTATGAATATTACAATTTAGCAAGACTCTGCTCCACTGCACTACATGCCAACTGCTGTTCACAAGTGTAGGAAGTATAAAAGACAATTCAAACCATAAACAATCAGGTCTGGGTCGATACACACCCGTACATCCCTCCTGTAGGTAGTGTCCTGCCCATGTCCTGTCAGCTGTACAGTTAACTGACATCCTCCTGGCTGTATTCGGGAACTGATGGCCCTGGTCACAGGTGTAGTTCACTGTGCTTCCAAACACAGCCGTATCTCCTTCTCTCAAGGCGTTTTTGACATCAGGGAACTTTGGGCATGTAATAGCTGTTAATATATCAAGTGAGATCAACAAATTAGCCACTGAAATACCATGCTTTTATTATCCAGCCTAGTTAAAGTACATTTTCTTGCCATTTTTCGGATAATAATTTTCATCTACTGCAGGAATCTATATCATTCAACCCAAAGTCAAGTTTGTATTGTTTGTCATTAAGGTTATTGAAACACATGATGCTCATCAGGGAGGGGTCGCTTATGAAGTTGAATTATCAAACTGAACAATGAATATTAGACTTACGTTGACAGTTAGATAGTGTATCATTCCAGCTTAGGTCTTCTCCACATTTAACAGACATTGAGGTGTCATTGTTTGGTGTCTGGTAACCATGGTGACATGTCTTGGTGACAACACTGCCCACAGTGGCATTTATAGAATTTACATTCGAGTTACGCTCTGTCCTTACAACTGGACAGGTCTCTGCTGTAATTAGAAAAACGAAAACACTTACTCGGAACATAGGAAATACATGTGGTGCCAATCTAATTAGTGGTGCATCACTTTAGTTAGTATGTCCCTCAGAGAGGCCTTTCAACATGTTCTGGCTATAATACCTAAATGCAGATATCATACCTTGCTATATCTTACAGTTTGTCTATTTCAAAAAGTTGGGACAAGGTTCCACGCCTTCTGGCACACATAGCTAGGTTTGTGTGATGCCTTTGGAGGGAACTGGCAGATGGGGAAATAAGTTGTTAGGAAATATGAGGTAATAGTATGTCCTGTGCAAACTAAGACAAACCTGTCTAATTGCTTTTTCAAATTTCAACACATGATCTACATTTATGCTTCTCAAGATGATTGGAAAGGAACGTATTTAGTGTTAGAAAAATAAGCCACATTGGCTCATAAAGTAGTGTGTTGTTGTCTTTCCTTTTGATTATGTAAATAACGAAACATGAACTCACCCAGACATCCAGCACTGAGGTATGACACATCAAACATGGCTCTCCATTCAGGAGTAGCTCCAGCGTACCACTCAGGCATGTACCATGTCCCATCCTCCTTACACATGAGAACGGCATCAGTGGTTCCTATGTGGACTTTAAACCCTTGCACACACTTAAAGTTTACCACAGTGTTCACAGTGGGCTGGATGACAGTTGTATTAGTCTTCACTAAGTTTCCCAATGTTGGCCAGTCACATGTAACCACTGAATTTGAATTGGTAAAGATATGCTATATTTTATAATTTTGTGTTGTTTGCAATGCAGGGAATTTAGAGGCAGTCCTTATGTACTGACGAATATATCTAATTATTACAAATCACCAGTTTTATAAACCACTAGCATTTTCATCATGAAGAAGATAAATTTTATTTTGTTAATAAGACTTGATTTTGTCTTGTTCAATTATTCAAAAACAGAAATATCTACCTTCACAGTCAGGAAGCTTATCTGACCATTCTCCGGTGTCTAGACAGGACACCAGCTGTGTTGGGGTTCTCTGTGTGGAGAACCAGTATCCTGACACACATGTAAACAGTACCCTGGTACCATACACGGCCATGGTAGTGTTAGCTGCAGCCTTGTACACCTTCTGTACAGGTGGGCAGGTCACCTCTGTAAGGTATTAGACAATGATACACACACATGAACATCATCCTGGAACCATACACCGCTTTAATAGTGTTAGCTTCAGCCTAATTAACCCTCTGTAGTATGGAAGGTCACCAAGGACAAGAAAAAAAAGCCTTTACAACTAATTCACACAAGCGTTCTCTGGAAACAATAAGATATTTAAGTGAAATAAAGATATTTTGTTTTTAAAATACACTTCACTGCTGCCTTGACTATTATTTAAACAGAGACATTTCTCATATACAAATCAACTGGCAAAGTAAATAAATGATATATATTATAATTTAATATATACACCAGGAATGGTCAGAAGAATTTTAAGCTTTTGGCTTTTGGTTCATAACATGATCATATATAATTGAGGAGTTTTAGAGCTAGCTCACCCAGGCAGGCCGGCATGTCTGTAGTGTTCCAGTCTCCTGTACCAGTACAAGTTAGGACCTTAGTCTTGGTGCCATCTGGGTACCTGTAGCCCACCTCACAGGTCACACTGACTGAGCTCCCAGAGTGTGTACTGCTGCTGCTGATGGTGGTGTGGTCATAGTAAGGCACTGGACTGCAGCCTCCAGCTGCAAGTTACATCATGTGATTTCATTAACAAATGACACAGCAATTTTGAATATAGTACCACTCTGTTCAGGAGTCCCATTTGCTTGATTTCTCATTGTACCGGTGAATATATATCATATTTCTCTATATGTAAAATTATACATGTGATTTCCTAAGCTATCGGCTTCTCTGTGGGATCCTTAGAGCAGGTATTGTAGTTATGAATGGTTTGGAAAGTGGCTGCATTAGCTACCCTAAAACACTAAGCATTAAATACCACTAGAATATTGGTAAGAGATACACCAACCTGAGCAGGGACTGATAGGAGGACTCAGAGATCCTGTGGATGTGCACACAGACACAGAGTGTGTGAGACCAGTCTTCTGTCTCTGGTCCTTGTCACATCTTGTCTCCTTCCTGTCACCATACAGCAGGTCATCAAGACAACCAATAGCTAGAAGAGATGTGTGGGTATTTGCTGAATATTTTTATACTAATATTTTTTTCCTAAAGAGCAACATAGCTTTACAGGTTCTACTACCAAGAACATCTGATGTATTGAGTTGCAATTTAATTTAGAGTTTGTGACACATACATAGATTTTGCAGTTCTTTGTCTTTATTTGTATTTAGTTTTAGGTTCTATAATACAGATTAGTTCTTGCCGTGAGGCCTCAACAAATCTGTATTTACATCATATACATCTGGCAATAAAAATCATTCGAGCTACAGAAGAAGAAAATACCATTGGTTAAAAGACAAAATTACTTACGCAAACACGACTGCAGTTGACTTGACCAGGCCCCTGTACCTAGACAAAAAACACTGCGGACACGGCTGCCATCCTTGAACTTGTGACCCACATTACAGGCTAGTGTGACAGTGAGACCAATATACCTGTCCTCAGTGCTCAGACTCCAGTTGCTGTTTGTATCTATAGTAGGGCACTTGATAACTGAAGGGAATAATAGTTATGAGCTTTGTTATGATACATGTAATCAATAAGCCTTTTGGATCAATACCTTGACTGCTCCTGGTGATGTGAAATTAACATATCTTTGAACATACTTGAAAACAAACTAGTGGGTAAGATTCGGTGAAAAAATATATTTTAATAAAATGCATTTACATATCCATGGGCATACTAAACAAGCCTACATCTGAATCTGCTCAAATTTGGTGAAATAATTATGCACCTTCTAGTAGAAAGCACCCCACCTAGCTCTCCTTGGTATGCCACAGCACCTGACCTTATCTTGGATTTTTTAATTCAAACCTGTGTAACTTGGCTTAATGAATGAGAGCGCAGTAGATTTGGGCATATAGTTGATGATTACCTAAATTAGAAACTATTCAGCAACAAAATAAGATATATTAAATACTCACTATTACAGTTGGTTATCTGTGGAGTCCAAGTTCCTTTGGGTGAACAGAGAATTGTTTTACTTGTTGTACCATCACCAAACGTGAAACCTTGCTTACAGGTGTAGATGTAGCTGCTCTGTGATACCATCTGAACCAGGACGTCCCTCACCACAGGGCTCTGGGGGCACTCTGTGAAACAGATTAGTATAAATCTTAACAATACAAGTAGGAGAGGGAGTTGTCTCTACACTTTAAGAAAACATTTTCTGTATAACTTACGCACTAAAGGATGATGATATAGTTTTAAAACCAACACAGCCGAAGGCTGTTCAGCAGGACCACAGGGCCCATGCGGATAAGCTTTTTTATTAGATTTGTGAGAGATAAAGGAGTCACCTTTTCGTGCTGTAGGTTCTGTTTGACCTGTGGGAGGTGCAGGTCTTGTAGCAGCCTGTGTGGTGGCAGGGGTCTCAGTAGCAGCACTGGTGCTGGCCGTGGTAGTGACAGCCGCAGGAGGAGGTAGGGCAGTCGCTGCAGATAGTGGTGTGGTGCTGACAGAAGTCACCATGCCAGTAGCTGTAACAGTGACGGCCTCAGTCTGAGTGGCTTCAGTATCTGTATTGACAACATGAGGTTGGGTGGTGACGACCCCAGGTTTGCTTGATACAGCACCGGTTTCAGTGGTAACAGCCCCATGTTTGGTGGTGACGACAACAGGTGCGGTACTGACCGCCTCAGCTTTAGTGGTGATAACATCAGGTTTGGTTGTGGCAACATCAGGTGTGGTGGTGACAACATCTGGTTTGGTAGTGATGGCATAAGCTTTAGTGGTGACAGCCTCAGCTTTAGTGGTGACAACATCAGGTTTGGTTGTGACAACATCAGGCATGGTGGTGACAACATCAGGTTTGATGGTGACAACATCAGGTTCGGTGGTGACAACATCATTTTTGGTGGTTACAGCCCCAAGTTTGCTGGTTACAACACCAGTTTCAGTGGTAAAAGCCCCAGGTTTGGTGGTGACGACAACAGGTGCGGTACTGACCGCCTCTTCTTTAGTGCTGACAACATCTGGTTTGGTAGTGATGGTATAAGCTTTAGTGGTGACAGCCTCAAATTTAGGTTTGATGGTGACATCATTTTTGGTGGTTACAACACCAGTTTCAGTGGTAACAGCCTCAGCTTTAGTGGTGACAGCATCAGGTTTGGTTGTGACAACATCAGGTGTGGTGACAACATGAGGTGTGATGGTGACAACATCAGGTGTGGTGGTGACAGCAAAAGGTGTGGTGACAACAACATCAGGTGTGGTGGTGACCGGGACAGGTGTGGTGGTGACATCATCAGGTTTGGTGGTGACAACATCAGGTGTGGTGGTGACGGCGACAGGTGTGGTGACAGCAACAGGTGTGGTGGTAACATGAGGTGTGATGGTGACAACATCAGGTGTGGTGGTGACAACATCAGGTGAGGTGGTGACAACATCAGGTGTGGTGGTGACAACATCAGGTTTGGTCGTGACAGGAACAGGTGTGGTGGTGACATCATCAGGTGTGGTGGTGACATCATAAGGTGTGGTGGTGACATCATCAGGTTTGGTGGTGACTACATCAGGTGTGGTGGTGACAACATCAGGTGTGGTGGTAACAACATCAGGTGTGGTGGTGACATCATCAGGTGTGGTGGTGACATCATCAGGTGTGGTGGTGACATCATAAGGTGTGGTGGTGACATCATCAGGTTTGGTGGTGACAACATCAGGTGTGGTGGTGACGGCATCAGGTGTGGTGGTGACTACATCAGGTGTGGTGGTGACAACATCCGGTGTGGTGGTGACTACATCAGGTTTGGTGGTTCCTTTGGAAATTCATTGGTAGGAAAATTTCGGATGCATTGGATTTCCAACAGTGTAAGCTTGTATTTTTGTTGTCAAATTGATTATTTAACTATATTTACAATTACCTGTTAACAATCTCATGACAAATATTAAACCTGATTTCAATGCTGAATGATATAATATACATATATGTATATATGTATATATATTTATATATATATATATATATATATATATACATATGTATATATTCCTATATCAGATATACAAGTGAACCAACATATAAGCTAATTGCCAAAAAAAACACTCAAACAAAACCACTAGTTTAAATTTTTGGAAAGTCCAGTCTAGGCCTATACTACTTTTGAAGTTTGCTTCCAAAAGAGGATCTTTAAGTCAACTTTACATTTCAAGCAGTATCAAGTCTAACTTATTTCCTTGCTCAAACAATCTTTTACAGCCTTTACCAGAACAAACATAATTCACTGTGTTCATTGGAGACATGGCCCTTATTATGGCAAGGGACGACCCTGCTTTTTCAATGTAACATCTATTAACATTTTAAGTGAATGTTCTTGTTGAAAGGGGACCGGGGGGGGGGGGGGGGGGCTAGTCAGATTAATGAGGTATAAATCTTTTAAAAACCCTCATATATGCTGTACCCTATTCCGCACTAGCTGGATGTCCACTGTACAGCGCCATTTTCACTGGTCCCAGTATACATCCTCTGTACTCTCCAATGACTAGCTTAAGCCTGTAGATCAGATTGGGGTGCCCAAGCTCTGCTTGGAGAGTGGAACTAATGCATTCCTTGAATGATAGGACACATGTGCTCTCTTTTGTTACCTGTCAAGGATAGTGTAGTGGTTAGCACATTGGACCCATGATCAACAGTACCAAGGTTCAAATCCTTTCTAGGCTATGACGATATTTAAAATGTTTTTTGGTTGGTCAATAGTCATGATATTATACAACTAGATTGTAAAGATGCTTTACACAAGATGGATAATTTTAGGGTAATTTAAAATGATTTTGTATGAATCTTTAGGTTTTTTTTTGTGATTACTATTACTTTTTTTACCACCCAGGGAAAATGTTAACCATGCAGCCTTGGAATGGGTTTGAATCCCATTACTAAAACACCTGCATGGTTCTCGTGAATATTTCCTGTGTAAACTTTTTGGATATTCATATAAAAAATTGCACATTGACATCTTTTAACTAGTAGCACCTTTTACCAGCATGTCCTGACTGGGAACAGAACCAGCTACCTACAGATGCATGATCCTATACTCATCCCACACACATCCTGGGCCATGTGTTTGGAGAGGTGCATGATCTGTGACCAGTGCTAACTGTGCCAAAATACCAAGAGTAGTTGTTGACAAACAGGAGTGTTTGGTGGGACCTTTAGCAAACCTTACATAGCTCAATAAACAAAGATGTAGCAGTGCTGAAAGCATAGCCTATGTCTGGGTTAATGAGGTACTTTGGTTTATATAATGAGCCATGTTGCTAAAGATCCCTAGTGTTGGAGGTCCATACTACAGTTGGCCCAGTAGCAGAGTCGGTAGAGCATCGCACTTTGCATCAGAAGGTCGAGAGATCGAGTCCCTGTTGAATTCCCCTTTTATAGTAACATAACTTTATAAAAAGATCTTCCATATCAAAAGATGTACAGCAGTCAACATCAAATCACATATCCTAATGGATAATTAGTCTATAGAGTTTCTATTGCCAAATTATGAAGGTAATTTGACATCATGGACGTTTATTGTGCTGACTGGGGCTTTGAACCCATGCTCTACTGCTTGACATACAACTATAGTAGTGTAAGTATTGCTTCACTCTCCCCCCAGAGGTTGGGCCCCCTCCAACCCAAGAATTCAGACATCCCAGCAACCAGTCTCAGCAAACAGGTAGTTCTATCTGCTCCCACCTTGTGGCTCCACTGGTATCCCGCTAGTGAGGAATATATAAGAATGTTTGGTTTCAAGTAAAGGCTGAGACCGATCTATATACAGACAGTGGTTTCTATGCAGGACCCTATTCAGGTATCCACAACTCACCCGCTGCAGTTGGAGTCACTGGGGTTGTAGTCACTCCTGGGGTTGTAGTCACTCCCGGGGTTGTAGTCACTCCTGCAGATACAGACCCAAGGTCACCTGTATTGGCAGAAATGGACCAATTACCTCACAGTCAACTGGCCTTGCTTTCATTCAATGGAATATCGTATTGGTTTAAAAAAGGATATCTTGCTGCTGTATAAACTAAATCATCCCAGAGCTTTGTTGATTCATAATTTTCACTGTTTAGGTTTTTATCAGCGTATCAAATTAAATGTAATCATCGACTATATGCCCAAATCTACTGCATTCTCATTCATTAAGCCAAGTTACACAGGTTTGAATTAATAAATCCAACATAGGGTTAGGTGCTGTGGCATATCAAACATCAATTAGATATCATACAAAATACCAAGGTTTAATAACAAGGAATTATCTCTTTGATTAAGACTTAACACCTATCAGAGGTGCCACTTCTTTTATGTCGTTTTTGTTTAGAATTCTGGTTTTGAATTGTCAAATTCCTGTGAACCTAAATCATGAAAGTTCCCTTTCCTGGAGTGGCATCTCTGATCTACACAATGGACTACCTACATATTCTCCTTTTTTGTGAGGAGCAGTTTGCACCCCAGAGGTTTATCTGGCGTCCGTAGGCACAGAGGTAGTCATAAGGCTGGCCGGGGTACCAGGCAGTCAGGGCGTAGCTGGTCGAGCTTCCATCCTGGTTCTGCCAGGGGGCACTTGTAGATGTCCTGGTCATGCCGATCAAAAATGGCTGATCCCTGAGTTAAAAATATAGTTTAAAAAAAAAAGGGTGAATGATAATGAAAACAAACACTAACTCGCAATGTGTCCAATGATGATGGCCCTTTCAAATAACTGAATTGCTGACAGTTCTTCTGTGAGAATTTGGAAAATTCTGAGCAAAATTGAGCATATTTCTGAACTGTATAGGTATTTTAGTTATTTTCTAGTTCGTAAGGACCTTTCATTAAGTAAGTAATAATGGCATTTGAAACAGCATAAGAATGAAAGAGTTGGTTGAATCTATCCAAAGCTACATGAAGAGATAATTTTATCTGCAGGTTTTTGGGAATTTTCCCAGAATGCAATGCTTCAAAGATTTGATTTAGTTTTTGCATTATTCCAAAGAGCAAAACCCATCAAATTATGAACTGACCCTTTATCAAAATTACTTTTATACATCAGCAAATGATATAAGATCTTTTGGGGAAATATCTCATGACTTTTTTCTTTGATTATGTAAAGAGAGATTGATAATGTATTCCTATCCAGAGTAATAAAACTTTGTTGTAATAGAGGCGCATATCCATGTGATGTTTCAGAATTTGGTGGTTACTGGTTGATGGAAATATAATCATTAGAATTTGTACATTATTTTTGTCTTTTAATGTAGAATTAAAAACTTTTATTTTTCAAAATTACTAATTCTAAAGTAGAAGCCCAGGACCCCCTCTTTTCTTCTCATTTTCCACTTTCAAATGATTAGGGTAACACAGAAAAATAATTGTGGAAATCTGATGACTTTGATTCAATGGAATCGACATGCCTAAAGCTGCCACAAAAAGACAGCTTATACAAAATAGATAATGTTCCAAAATGCTTATAGCATTATTCTCCTGTCATGCAGCAACAGTTGTTGCTCAGCTGTAGGTAATTGTAATGGGATATTTTATAATAATTCAATAACTATTGTCAGTTTTACTAGATCCACTTACATCATAAAGTCACACAGCCACTCTAACTGTGCAGCAGACTGTATGGAGGGCAGCCTGCAGGCAGCGCTTGCTGTAGCATAGTCTGTCTTTGTGTCCACTCTCTCATAACACCGTCCTTCATACACGTCCATGTTAGTGCCACTGCAATCATTGCCTGAAAAACACAGCATTCGTTTGATTACCTCACAGTCTGTTTGGTATCATATTGACCTGTCTTATGGCAGTTAAATAAATGGACACGAGTCTAAACTGGACTTGGGCCATGTAGATTTGATGAAACACACTATTTATTACAATATGAAAAGAAAAACAAAATCACATTTATATACAACATAAGCAAGCATAATACATGGGCCGACCTCTCTGGTACAAAGCAAACAATGCTTATTGATAGTATGCAACTTGGTTACCCAATCCAATATGTCAACAGAGACCTTGAATAACATTATTGTGGAGATCAAAAAGTATCAAACCTCATCACAGAATGGCGTACTTCCAGCATTTTCAATACATTCCTCATTCTACTCACAAACATGTGAGCCCCTGTGGTACCCGGTACATGTTGAGGTACCTGGTACATGTTGAGGTACCCACCCAGCTAACAAAAAACCGTTATTTTACATCAAAATAACGTTTCAAATATTACATAACCTTATGTCATACTAAAGAGCCTAGAAAAACGTTGACATATAATGTTATATAATGTTATAAAATGGTGTATAACGTTACTTATTTACTGGGCAGTTCATGTTGAGGTACCCAGTACATTTTGAGGCACCCAGTACATGTTGAGGTACCCAGTACATGTTGAGGTACCCAGTACATGTTGAGGTACCCAGTACATGTTGAGGTATCCAGTACATGTTGAGGTACCCAGTACATGTTGAGGTACCCAGTACATGTGGAGGTACCCAGTACATGTGGAGGTACCCAGACATGTTGAGGTACCTAGTATGGGGCCCTCACTGAGACACAGACTCCACTCACCTGCTGGGGCTAGAGTCTCTTGGCTTGAAGCGTCTTGGGTTGGATCCTCTTGGCTTGAAGCGTCTTGGGTTGGATCCTCTTGGCTTGAAGCCTCTTGGGTTGGAGCATCTTGTGTTGGAGCCACTCGGGTTGGAGCCTTTTGGGTTGGAGCCGCGTCTGCCGATACTGACCCCAGGTCACCTGCATAGGCAGAAAGAGCTACATTGACTCACATTCATTGTGCATATTAGTTTTTCTTTTAAATGCAATGAACCATTAGTATAAATGAGGAACGCCATATGTCTCTGCTGATCTCTTCCCAGAATCCAATAGTGGTAAAAATTGCTGGTTTTGGTAATTGGTACTCTTCACTTAAACTCAGCGATATAGGGGAATTTACTATCTGCTGTACATGCACGTATCTAATCTAGTCTCATGCAGTAAGCAGAGTTACAATAGAAAGTTTACTTCCCTTTAAAAAATGTGCTTTGTAACACTTCTAGGCATAGTTTAAAGTAAAATACACTGAACAAAATAGACAAAATCTACTAGATTAGGTGATTTAAGTTCATAAATCCATGATAAGGTCGTAGACTGTCACCATATTTAACGTCAATTAGATATCCCCCTCAAAACTATACCAAAGTTTTGAAACAAAGAATCATAACTTTGTTTGAGACTTAAGAATAAATCATCTATGACAGGTGCCACTAACTTTGATAGAGGTCCTACATTTTCTTCAGAATTTTGGTACTCCTTTAGAAAGTTGACCAAAATTGTAAGGTTTCCTACTTTCTGGTGGCAACTGCAGTGGCATCTCTGTTCTGTACATACAATTGATTACTTACATATTCTAGGTTTTTTGGAGGAGCACTTTGCACCCCAGAGGCTTTTCTCTTGTGCGTAGGCACAGAGGCTGAAATAAGGCTGGCCAAGGTACCAGGCAGTCAGGGCGTAGCTGGTCGAGCTTCCATCCTGGTTTTGCCAGGGGGCAAATGTAGACATCCTGCTCATTCCAGTCCACAATGGCCGATCACCTCTGATTTAAAATGTAACTTTGTAAACTGCACTAATTGATGACAGGAATAAACAATGACCAAATACAGACAGATCTCCATAGGCTGCAAGCCACTAAGCCTGCAATGTGACAGGCCAAGGATTATGGCCCTTTCAAGTAACTCCGCTGTACATTTGAGGCACACTGTCGAGCAGCAAAAGAAAATAGCTTGTAGAAAAATCTTAAAATGTTTAAAGAAATGCTCATACTTGCATAGAGAAAAAAGAACAGCATCAAACGGGAGTCTAGGATTAAACACACAACTTAGTGTTTTTTACGTAAAGTGAGTATATAGCACCAAATAGTGTCACACACCATTTTTCCGCATTTTATCTTAACACCCAAATATTGCGTTAATCATTACAGTGTGAAAAAGTGTCACACAACCAAAACAGGCGATGTGGCAAAATCATTTTTACTAAATATTATGGTAATTCGCCTTTAAAAATATGAACCAATAATTTTGGTAGAACAATGCGTTAACGCCATGAGGAAAATCTAATTATCTGGTGCCCAGGGGCACTCTTGCATTTTTTATTAAATCAAAGACACTGGGCCTCTCTCTTGATTATAGGCCTATACATTTAGAGCTATCCGGAATACAGGCCCCCTTGACTCTAGCCCCCCACCACCAAAAGAGAGGAGCTACTTCTAGGTGACTCCCTTGGGTGATAAAGGAAGCTATGTGATTCCCCCAAGTGATTCCCTTAGGTCAGCCAGGAAGTCACCTAGACTCCCTAAGCCTAGGTTCCCCAAAAAAAGCCTAGGTTCCCCCAAAAAGGGGATTCATTCTGGAGCCAACCTGGGGTGCCCTTTGCTGCTGTTTCTTTGCTCTGTGATGGTTCCACTGTTATATAGTAATAGATGACACTCAGCTGTAAGTAATTCCAAGGTGAGTTTTCTTTTTAAATTCGATGGTTAATTGTCACATTTACGTGATCCACTTACCCCATAAAGTCACACAGCCACTCTAACTGTGCAGCAGACTGTATGGAGGGCAGCGTGCAGGCAGCAGTTGCCGTAGCATAGTCTGTCGATATCTCCACTCTCTCATAACACCGTCCACCGTACACGTCCATGTTAGCTCCACTGCAACTTGTCACTTGTTGTGCTGAATAACATGAGATTCAATTAGTTTTTCACAGTTTTAGGTAAATCTCTGTGATCGGGTTCCGTTAGTCCCATGGTGGTTTGGGGTTTGCCTGTACCCTCCATTCCGAATGGGAATCCAGGCAGCCTTTTCCCACCTACCCGTGGTACCAGGGCGCTGCCCAGGGGTCAGCACTGGTCACCTTACCCAATTACATAAGGCGGTCTGCTTCACCTGATCAGGGTCCTCTCTTTGCTCAAAGCACCGCTTTGAAATCAACGATTTGCGTTCCCCTTACCCCTCGTCCCTACCTGGGTTTTGCCCCACCATTGCCCTGAGTGGTGGCCTCTGAACCACACATTTTTAGCTGTTGTAAGCAGGCTAAGTCAAATAAAGATACTTGTTGTTAAAAACCAAAGCAGAACCGGGTTTGTTGATATCTCAATCAACTACACGGTCATATACATTACAAAAGTACACTCTACAACCCAGTCAATGCTGCTGTACACACCTCGTGTTAATCCCAAATTGATCCCAGGCAGTGAGGCCTAGGTGTTTATGTATATAGTATGGGTTATACGGAGACAAGCAATCAATTCTTATTAAGTGTATGCAACTTGGGTTACCTAATCCAATATGTTGACAGAAATCTTGAATAACATTATTATGAATAGTATCAAACCTCATCACAAAATGGTGTAACTCTAGCATTTTCGTTCATTCGCCATTCTGCTCACAAATATTGTATTGGCTAAACCACTCAATGACAGAAAAAAATATTGTGATTGTTTCTGCACATGTGAAGGCTGGTTAACTCTGATCTATAAGGCTCCTTCACTGTATTTCGCTTACAGATTGGTATACGTCCTATAACTACTACATATTACACATTGTTCATGGGAGATAATTGGGCTCATGGCAAAAAATGACCACCTGATTTCAATGTTCTGACTATTTAGGTGTGACTGTAATATACTTGTTGAAACCCTGATATGCTATACCCTATATAAGAATGTTTCAAAGTTCTAAGTGAGTCCCTATGGTACCCAGTACATGTTGAGGTACCCAGTACATGTTGAGGTACCCAGTACATGTTGAGGTACCCGGTACAAGTTGTGGTACCCAGTACATGTTGAGGTACCCAGTACATGTTGAGGTACCCGGTACAAGTTGTGGTACCCAGTACATGTTGAGGTACCCAGTACATGTTGAGGTACCCAGTACATGTTGAGGTACCCAGTACATGTTGAGGTACCCAGTACATGTGGAGGTACCCAGTACATGTTGAGGTACCCAGTACATGTTGAGGTACCCAGTACATGTTGTGGTACCCAGTACATGTTGAGGTACCCAGTATGTGGCCCTTACTGACACACAGACTCCACTCACCTGCCAGGGCTGGAGCGACTTGGGCTGGAGCCTCTTGGGTTGGAGCCTCTTGGGTTGGGGCCTCTTGGGCTGGAGCCACTTGGGCTGGAGCCACTTGGGCTGGAGCCTCTTGGGTTGCAGCCTCTTGGGTTGCAGCCTCTTGGGTTGCAGCCTCTTGGGTTGCAGCCTCTTGGGTTGCAGCCTCTTGGGCTGGAGCCACTTGGGCTGGAGCGACTTGGGCTGGAGCGACTTGGGTTGGAGCCTCTTGGGTTGCAGCCTCTTGGGCTTGAGCCATTTGGGCTGGAGCCACTTGTGTTGGAGGCTCTTGGGTTGGAGACTCTTGGGCTGGAGCCACTTGGGTTGGAGTCGCATCTGCCGATACCGACCCCAGGTCACCTGCATAGGCAGAAAGAGCTCCATGATCTCACAGTCAATGTGCATATTAGTTTTTATTTCAATGAAATAAAGCATCAGTATAAACGAGGAATACCATATACCTCTGCTGATCTATTGAAATACTCTTCCTAGAAACCAACAGTGGTAAAAATTGCTGGTTTTGTTTACTGTTGACTGTGTATATACTTAGGTTTTTTAAACTTCGCAATCTCGGAGAATTTACTGTTTGCTATGCATGCATGTATTTACTGCAGTCCAATGCATTAAGCCGAAGTAAAAATAGAGAGTTTACATTCCTTTAAAAAACATGTTAGACGTCGGTTAAAATATTCTAGACGTCGGTTAAAGTATGTCATGCCGATCTTACTACACTGAACAAAATAGATGAAATCTACTAGATTGGGTGATTTAAGTTCATAAATCCAAGATAAGGTCAGGGACTGTTACCATATTCAACATGAATTAGATTTCCCCCTCAGAACTATATCAAACTTTCAAAACATGGAATCATAACTTTGTTTGATACTTAACAAAAAAACGTTTATCAGATATCCCACTAACTTTGGAATTTTCTTTAGAATGTTTGTATTCCTTTAGAAAATTGATCAAAATTGTAAGGTTTCCTTCTTTCTTTTGGGATCTGTAGTGGCATCTCTGATTTATACAATTGATTACCTACATATTCTTTTCTTTTTGAAGTAGCACTGTACACCAAAGAGGTTATTCTGGTGTGCAAAGGCACAGAGCTTGCTGTAAGGCTGGCCGGGGTACCAGGCAGTCAGGGCGTAGCTGGTCGAGCTTCCATCCTGGTTCTGCCAGGGGGCAGTTGTAGACGTCCTGCTCATTCCAATCCACAGACCATCCCTGATTCAAAACATAGATATGCAAACTATAGTAATTGATAACAATGACCAAATACAGAGAGATCTCCATAGGCTGCAACTCACTAAGCCTGTAATGTGACAGACCAAGGATTATGGCCCGTTCAAGTTACTCCATTGTTTATTTGAGGTTTTATCACACTGTCAAGTGCCAAAAGAAAATAGCTCATAAAAAAACTGAAAAATGTGCATTGTTGCATAGAGAAAAGAAACAGGGTCAAAAGGGATTCCACAGGGTTGTGAAACAACGTTGTCTTTTTACTTTGGGTGAGCAAATAGCAACAAATAGCATGGCAACAAATAGCATCAGCGTTAATTGCATTAATCTTTAAAGTCTGAAAAAATGTCATACAAATGAAACAAAATTGTAATTACAAAATATAAAGTTAGTATGCCTTAAAAAAATGGGTCAACAATTTTGGTGGAGTGATAAACTAACGCCATTAAAGAAAATCCAATTATATTGTGCCCAAAAGGCACTGGAGATTCATTCAGGGGAACATCCCTAGCTTCCCTGCCCTTTATGTTAGATATTTAGAGATTATGATAACAAATTCAACATCCCTATGGATGACATTTTTTTGGGAGGATATTTTACTGCCATAATCTAAGCAATGCAATTATAAATGTATTTTCGTGGCTAATAATGAAGTGTGGTGGTGTTTTCAACTAATTTGACAGATAACTCATCGGAACCTGCTTGCCCATGCATGTTCACCAATCAATGAATTTTGAAGGTGTAGTTTGTTGGCCCTGTTGCAATCAGCCTGCCCGCCCACGTTGATTGCTTACTTGGAGACCTTTGTTCCCGATTCCTTTGAAGTAAACAAACACAAGTAACATAATAATTTTATGCCCCCCCCCCCCTCAAAAGGATCAGATCTTGTTATACTCCTTGTTAAAGCTCTGATTCAATGCATAGGGCCTACCCTTTCCCAAATAATGCTATTTCTGTAAATAATCGGTAAGATGGGGATGTTTTAATGATGTAAGGAGATGTGGAATATCTGTTTACTTATATATGGATCTTTACAGCAGAGTACAAATAAGGTTTTTAGACAATAGTCTGTTTCAACCCTCCCATGGCTGCCATTTGACCTACCGACCAGGTGAGACCTTCAACAGAACTAGGTCAAACTACCAATGCTGTACTGGCGATAATCCTTATGACATTCTGAATGTACACATCAGAAAATGTCAGAGGATCTTTGATTTCTTTAACAAAGAGCGCTCTGAATATTCACATTGGTGAAAAAAGTGTTTAAGTAGAGAGGGAAAGTGCTTCCAATCTATCTAGACACACAAGCAAAACCTGCTGATGTGAATATTCAGAGCGCTCATTGTTAAAGAAAACAAAGATCCTCTGACATGTCTGATGTGTACATTCGGACTCCGATACATATTATACTACTCATGGTGAGGGTTGTAGAGAAAGTGTGAGTGAATGACATTTTTCTTCCCCCCTTATACACACCTCTGGAGATAAGCTGCTTAAGAGAGAGTGAGCTAATCCTGTTTTCACCTGGATCCTTCCACCCTGGATTCAAATCTTGTTTTTGATCTTGTCATTAGGAGATTAAGGTGTTCAAAGAGCGTATACAAAAACTTCATACAGCAAACAGCAGGTGATAATCAGACATGTTTATTAGGTCACTTCCAGTCACGTGACCACATTTTTTAAAATTGGGTCACTTCTGTCACTTCCAGTCATCGCTAATCCCCTAACTAGGTCACGTGACGTCACTTCCTGTCACGTTAAGTAGGTCACTTCCGGTCACGTGGCCATTTGAATTTCCCGCCAATATGGTGGCCTCTGATTGTCTGATTTGAATTTCCCACCACCTCTAAGTAGGTCACATTACCATGGCAACGGGTCACGTGACCAAATGCAGGCCTCGGATCGGCTGCATGTCCAGTGAGTAATAACCAGTACTTAGTGAAGTCCCGTTCCGATACATATTATACTACTCTGGTCCTTATAAGACTCCCTTAGGTGAGCCAGGAAAGCACCTTGACTCTCTTGTGTAGCCTAGGTTCCCTAAAAGAGGGGAACCATTCTGGAAGCAACCTGGGCTCTGTTTTGAGGCTGTTTCTTTTGTCTGTCATGGTTCTACTGTTTAATAGCAATAGTTGTCGCTCAGCTGTGAGTAAATCCAAAGTGTGTTTTTAAAATAATTCAATGATTAATTGTTATATTTGCTTGATCCACTTACTTCATGAGGTCATAGAGCCATGCTAACTGTGCAGCAGACTGTATGGAGGGCAGCATGCAGGCAGCGCTTGCAGTAGCGTGGTCTGTCCATATCTCAACCTTCTCATAACACCGTCCATTGTACACGGCCATGTTAGCCCCACTGCAACTTACGGCTTCTGGTGATGGAAAACATGAGATTCAATTTGTTATTTCATAGTTAGGTAAATCTCCAGAGGGGAAGAGAGGGACAATATCAGATTTAAGAGAAACCGTCTCGATCTTTTGTTAAAGCGAGCCACAAAATCAAGCGTTGGCGTTGTTCTGTCGTCCCTCAAGGTCCCCATCACTTAGGGTCCCCCATGGTCCCACCTCCCTAAAGGTCCTCCCTCCCAAAAAGATCCCCCTACCCCCATATCCAATCCTCCCTAGTCCCCTGATGACATTACTTCAAGAGATGACTATACAAATCATGGCCGAAACTGAACTATTTCTAGTTCAGTCAGGCGAGTTTGCTGACTCGTCTCAGATTTTCCACCATTTCTCATTGTTTTCTCCTGCCTAAAATGCTATCAACTTGAGGAAAACATATTATTCTTTGGCAATCTGCCACAATTGATTACTCACATAGTCAAATTAAGGAGGATTAATTGTTTTTCTGTGAAGTTTACTCCTGAAAATTGACTCGTCGGGTTCTTCAAACATCATGCTAAATTTTACGGCAACCGTAAAAAGGTTAGATTTTTTATTTTGCCTATTTATGACAACAAAAACATAACTGAAATACATGAAAAATATTATTGCCTACAATTCAGGATAGCGATAGCTTCCATATTAAATCATATTTAGCCATAATCAAGGATTTCACTATCGTTCGACGAGACGACAAATGGTTCATTGATTCTCGCCGCCCATATTTTGCTTTGACACGCCGAGGAAAAATGTGTCAAGTTAATAACCCTCAACTAATTTTTCTGGGGGGCTAGGGCCTAATTTAGCTATTGTTTTGTAGTGCTTAAGCTTTTAAGCCATCCTCCCAACTCCCCAGGGTCCCCCACCCCTCAGGGTCCCCCATCCCTCAGGGTCCCCCATCCCTCAGGGTCCCCCATCCCTCAGGGTCCCCCACCCCTCAGGGTCCCCCTCCCTCAGGGTCCCACATCCCCAAAGGTCCTCCCGCCCACAAGGGATCCTCCATGATACCCCATCACCTTTCATCCTATGGTTCCAGTCCCCGATGTTCCTGATCTCCATTATCCCCTCTGGTCTCCTGTTTACCCCTGCCACCCCCCCCCCTTTTACCCCTGGTCCCCCCTTCCCCCCTTGTCCCCCCTTTCCCATGGTATTTCATGCCAGATATGACCTCAATAGTCCCCCAATTGCCCCCACCGCCATGGTCCCCTCCCCCATGGTCCCCATCCCCAATGATCCCTATCCCTCCTGGGCACCCCTTCCCCCTGGTCCCTCCTTGCCCAATGGTCCCCAGTCGACCATGTTATTTCAAGCCAGATATGACAGTTACTATGCTAAAGTACTAGAACTCTCGTATCACATGCCCCTCATGGGATACAATGTCCCTGTATCTGATAGCCTGCAACGTCAGTATGGTTCATGGTTCGTTAACATTTTTCATGAGCTAGCTAAGTGCTTGTAACATGATTTAACGGGCTTCGTTGGATGCAGCCCCGGTCTCGACTTCAGAGGAACAATACAAAATACCACCTAGCCATGGGCCTTTGTCTACCTCCACCATCCCCAACTGTACCCTCAACCAGTTTGGTCCCCCACACCCCAGCCCCCGTGGTTAACCATAGTCCCAATGGTCCGCCAATAGTCCTCCATGGTCCCCTCCCCCATGGTCCCCTCCCCCATAGTCCCAATACTCAATGGTTCCCTATCCCCCATGATTCCCATCCCTACCTCCATGGTCCCCCATCCCATATTTTTTCCTACAACCACGGTCCCCCATCCCCAATGTCCCTATGGTCCCCCCATGCACACACCCCCCCTCCCACATCCATGGTCCCCAATAATGACATGGTTCGCCCATGACCCCCAAATTGAGTTTGAGTCTTATAAATTGAGTCCCATAGCTCCAATCACCCCCATAGTCGCCCTTCCATGCTACCGATTTACATGGGCCCCCATTCCCCTAATGTCCTCGATACCCCGTGTTCCCTCATGCCCTACCCAGGTAACAAGAAACATTAAGTGAACGTTGATCAACATTCACTTTTAGTTAATTGGGCTAACGTTTTTTCATTTGCATTCTTTCAATGTTGCCTTAACATTTTTGTAAATAACATTCTTTTAGACACGTTGGTTTAATGTTAAAAAACAGTTTGCAAACTAACCTCTTAAAGGTAACCTATATCTAACATTACTCAACGTTTTTTTTTGGACTCAAATCAACGTTTATTTAAGCAATTGCCTCAACGTTGATCCAACGTTTTTTTGTAACTCCAGTCCAACTTAACAGGTGGCAGTTCACTTTGTAATGGAAAGCAACTTATGTTTGCACAGCAGTATCTGTATAAGATAAGCTACAATAATGATACTTTATGATATATGTTTATCAATATTAATGACAAAATTTAATGTTATATGATATATCTAGGCTAAATATGTTGGACAAATTATAATATGATGTGATATGATATTTGGGTGGGCATTATGTTAAACACCCATTTTGTAGCACTGTGAGAATTATATATGAAAAAAGCCTATACATGCCTGTGAATCAATACATCGCTCATAGAAAAGTTAAAGCTTTATGCAACGCTGTAAAGACTATGTAGCATACATGCACATCTGCGGATTTATGGAAGACATAAGAAACAAAATAAAATAAAAGTAAATACTAAATAGCTGTACATGGACCTATCCATGCATTATAATGTGTGCATTAAGTCGATGTTTTTTCACTCATAGCTCAACGTTAATCCAATATTAATTCAATGTTGAATTGAGTCCATAAAAAAAGTTGTATCACTCTGGAAATGGCGTTAAAATAACGTTTAAACAACCTCAGTTTGTTACCTGGGTACAGACCAATATACTCAATAGCTTCCCATCCCCCTGTCTTCCATCCGCCATGGTCCCCCATCCCTGATGAGCCCCAATTATCCCTCATCCTACCTTGTCCCCCATCCATGACCATCTGCCATGGTCCCCCATGGCTCCTCATCCCCCCATGGTCCCCAATCCCCCAAGGTCACCCATGGTCACCCACGCCTTATAGTACCCCATCCCCAAGACCCCGCCATCCCCATGGTCCCCTATGGTCCCCATTATCCACGGTCCCCCATAGTCTCCTGTAGTCCCCTATCCCCCATGACCTGCGCCTCCCAGGGCCGCATCCCCAATAGTTCCCCTCTCCCCTATAAAGCCCTCATCCCCCTCCACCATAATCCTCCATTCACCAATAGTCCACTGTCCCCTTATGGTCCTTTATTCCATAAACTGTCTTACTCCCAAAGTATTCTAATCACCCATGGTTTGCCTCCACTCTTGAGATTTCCGTACAAGTTTGTGAAAAGATATACCTTTAGAGCCCCCGTTGCTGTTACCATTGTATATGTTAATTAAGTAAACAAGTTTACCTGTCGTTAACAGGCATCCTGATAGCCATAGAACAACCAGCATCATCCAGTGCAGCCTCCCCATTGTAGATAAGTAAGGTATTCCCTCACGTACAGGGCTGCATTAGCAGATTAGTAAGCCAGAGAACATCTACTGTCTGTCACCTGCTCTCATGCACATTCAGGAGTCACCACTTCCTCCCTTAAAGCATACTTATAATGTGAGACAGAAACTATATGAAAACCTTTATTGAACAGATTAAAGGGTGTCATTAGTTACTTCATGTCTTAGGCCAAAAAAATAATTATTTTAGGGTCACCAAACCTCACTGTAGTCAAAAGGCTGACTGAATTGTCATATTCACAATTTTTGCAGATATTGCATTAGCAGTAACTAACTGTGTTTTTCTTGTTTTCTTTCTGTTTCATAGAAATATTTCCTCTATACTTCTAACGTAAAAGACATCTTTGTTGACCAAGACCCCTGGCACAAACCCTGAGGCCTCAGGAAACCTTGGCAGGACAAATGCATCACTTCCTAGATAAGTCATGTCTTTAATATTTTCAAAACTCGTCACATGTTTCCTCAATACTCTTAGAAACACACAATGAAGTGTGCAGAGAACCACGTCTAATTGAAGTCTCGAGTGATTTAGATAATGTGACATGAAACACTTATTAATACAGGACAGCAGTGGATACTATAACCCCATGCTGCTGTACACACATGGTTAATCTCAAACAAACCCGGAGCAGTCAGAGAGCAGGCTACTGCAGTCATTACGGCATACACAGTGGGGAGGGATCAATCCTTATTAAGGGTGTACATATATCCGGGGTTACCCCATCTAATATGAATAATACATCAGCGTTGGCTGGACTTGTTAGACTAAACATATAGATTAAGCTGAGTGAGTGGTCACCAGGGGGTAATAACAGGAGGAAACTATCCTGTGTATCAGACGACCAGTCCATGGGTACCATACCTACCTGGGATCACTCAGACAATCAATTCTACATAATCCGGTATGGAGCATGCATGACCAATCTAGAAGAATTTACATATAAGCAGCACCCCTACCAAGGATTATATAGGGTAGGATGTCCGACTTGGTAGATTCCCATGATGTAGCCCCCCCCCCCTCTACCCCCCCATGAAAGTGGGCAACTTTGTGTGCTCACTATTGAAAACTATGGAGAATAGGGAGCTTTATGTGTTTTTTTTGGGTCTTTATAAGAGTGATATCAAATGAAAAGAAGGGGTTTTCTAGACCAAAAATCCTGCTGAATCCAAATTTTGTGGTCTCTACTCCCAAAAACTGACCAAATCCACTCAAAAATGATGTTTGATGATGTAAAGTATTAAAGAAATGTACAAAACAATGTTGAAAATGTTTGGGACATTACCTATATATATAAACCTTTCAATCAAAATCAGCACCTCAATCTACCTATTCAAAATAAGACTATCCCTCAATCTGACAGGCTTTCTTCCTATGTATCACTCTATCTATCCTGCACACTTCCTATCCCTCAGCCTACCTATCCCTAAAGTTACCTATCCCTTGAATTAGAACCTTCTCTTGGATTAGCTCATCCCTCCAAAAGCTTAAAGGCTAAAGCCTATCCCTCTCCTTGCTACTCCTGCTGACTTTCTGTGCCTACCTATCACTGAGTCTACCTATCCCCAATCTACCTATCACCCAGCCTACCTATCCCTCATTGTGGCTATCCCTCACTCTGCCTATTTGTCATGCATGTTTTATAAGCTTTATCCATATTTTCAACTATGCCCATCTGCTAAACATAACATTCCTCACCATGTCCACTATGATTTGTACCTATCCTAAATTTTCCTATCACCCAGCCTACCTATCCCTCAATGTGACTATCCCTCATTCTGCCTATCCCTCATGTTTCATCACTCTAATAAAGACTCAAAAGAACCACATAAAACCCACTATTCTCCATAGTTTTCAATAGTGAGCACACAAGGTCGGGGGGGGGGGGTAGATGGGGCTAGAGGGGGGAGGCTTGTCACACTATGCCCATAGGCGAGGTGCTAAGTCAGACCTCCTACCCTATTCCTCACTAGCGGGATACCAGTGCTGCCACAATTGGGGACACTTAGAACTAGCAGTGTGGGTCTCAGGGGGGGCCAAACATCAGGGGGAGAGTGGAGCAATGATTACACTAGGCCTCTACATGTGTATTATGCATTGGTTGTACCTGGACACACCTTTTATTATCTGTCCAATATAGGGTTGTGGTTAGGACAATGGACTGATGACTAGCAGTACCTAAGTTCAAATCCCCTCCAGGCTAGGTGTGGTGACCATTTTAACCCCATTGGTTGCAAAAGTTTGCACCAAAAGTTTTGGCAAAACGTTTTTGTAAAACATTTTATGAACCTTTGCAAAAGGTTTGGGTATAGTCTTTTGGGAACCACTTTTGGTAACCATCTATGTTACACTAAAAGCCACACCAAGGACCGAACCCTGGACCCTTAGATTGGGAGTTCCAGGCTCTCCTGGTTGAGCTATGGAGGCTGCTGGTAGGTCCAGGTACAATAGGTAAACTTTGTTATTGATTATCCGCATTAATGATCAATGCTAAATAATTGGGACCTTTAGCAAACCAGACGTAGCTTATTTAACCCAGACGTATCCTATGCTTTCAGCACTGCTACGTCTGCGTTAAATGAGCTTTTACGTGGTTGCTAAAGGTCCCTAATGGTAGGCCTACACTGTAATAGGGACTTTGAACAACCAATGGGGTCGAACCAAAGGTAATAAACTCAAAGGCATGTTCCCTAACAGATCAGGGGCAGACCCAAAATAAACAAGATTTATTTGTGAATGGTCTACTCTAGACTGTTAGCCTGGGTTCGACCCCATTTGTTGTTCAAGGTCCCTATCACAGTGCACCATTATTTAGGGACCTTTAGCAAACCCGACGTAGCTCATTAAATGCAGGCGTATCCTATCCTTTCAGCACTGCTACATCTGCATTTAATAGGGACCTTTAGCAACCCACGTAAAAGCTCATTAAACGCAGACGTAGCAGTGCTGAAGACATAGGATACATCTAATGAGCTTTTACGTGGTTGCGAAAGGTCCCTAATGAGCTTTTACGTGGTTGCTAAAGGTCCCTAATAGCATTGATCATTAATGAGGATAATCAATAACAAAGTTTATGTTCACCTATTGTACCTTGATCTACCAGCAGCCTCCATAGCTCAACCAGGAGAGCCTGGAACTCCCAAACTAAGGGTCGAGAGTTCGGTCCTTGGTGTGTCTTTTAGTGTAACATAGATGGTTACCAAAAGTGGTTACCAAAAGACTATACCCAAACCTTTTGCAAAGGTTCATAAAATGTTTTACAAAAACGTTTTGCCAAAACTTTTGCTGCAAGCTTTTGCAACCAATGTGGTTAAAATGGTCACCACACCTAGCCTAGAGGGGATTTGAACTTAGGTGCTGCTAGTCATGAGTCCATTGTCCTAACCACAACCCTATATTGGACAGGTAAAAGATTGCAGGTGTCCTAGCATGCAGGGAATGTAGTAGTTCCACTGTCCAAGCAGAGCTTTAGCCCCCTGATCTGGTCCACATAATTTGCTGAAGCTAGTGACTGGAAAGGAGAGAGTGCATACTGGGACCAGTCCAATATGGCGCTGTCCAGTGGACATCCAGCTAGAGGGGAATACACTTCCCGCCCCTACTTTGGAGGGATTCCTTAAGGCATACTGATGATGTGATTATGCAGACTTTAGTACAGTGCATTAGGGACTGTATAGGGACATAGAGTCAAGCACTGATTATAGAACCCATGAGGATGCGTCTTCTGTCACCCAAGTTAATACATGCAATTGGCCCCACTGTCACATACAAATGCAGACTTAAAATTCTAGAGGAATAAATTATGAGCATATTACATGATGTATCCAAATACGGTATAATCATGATCTTTTCATGCCGAAGTGGTGGTGTAGGATGAGGTATATGATGTTTGCACTTTACCAAAAGTCAGAACGGGTGCTTCCATCTTGGATTGTGCCACCATCTTGGATTAAGGTGTCACAACACAAATATATGCTATGTGATAACAACAATACAAATCAAACCTTTCATAAGTCCTGAGGTTGATTATTTACCATACCTCCTCCCCCCCTAACATTGACTGAAGGAATTCAATGGTTCTATTGGTTTGTTGCTAATACATCTGGTTGCCTAGCAACGGCTCTTCTTATTGTTTATCTGCCTAGCAACACACATTTCCATTGTCCTGAGGTTGATTATAATCATACCTACCCCCCCCCTAAAGTGGACCCAAGGAATTCAATGGTTCTATTGGAGTAGTATAGTATGTATCGGAACGGGACTATAGTTAAGAACTGTTTATTACTCAATCGACCTGCAGCCAATCAGAGGCCTCCATTTGGTCACGTGACCCCCTCATTTGCATAATTACGTAATAGGCCACGCCCCCTCATTTGCATAATTACGTAATAGGCCACGCCCCCTTGATCACCAGCCAATCAGAGGCTACCATTTGGTCACGTGACCCCTCATTTGCATAATAGGCCACACCCTCTTGATCACGTGACCCTCTCATTTGCATAATAAGCCACACCCTCTTGATCACCAGCCAATCAGAGGTCGCCATTTGGTCACGTGACCCCCTCATTTGCATAATAGGCCGCGCCCCCTTGATCACGTGACCCCTTCATTGGCATGATAGGCCACAACAACATCACGTGGCTATCTTTGTTTGTAAACAACACCACGTGGCTCTCTTTGTTTGTAAACAACACCACGTGGCTCTCTTGTTTGTAAATAACACCTACTAAGTTTAGTCATAGGTAGCAGTAGTGTTTGTAAATAACGCCTACTAAGTTTTCAGTCATAGGTGTCTAGAGCAGCAGCAGCAGCAGCATCTTCAGCAGCATCTTCAGCAGCAGCCGCATCATAAGTGTCTAGAGCAGCAGCCACGTCATAGATGACTAGTGCAGCAGCAGCAGCAGCATCTTCAGCAGCAGCAGCAGCGTCATAGGTGTCTAGAGCAGCAGCCGCAGTAGCAGCAGCGTCATAGGTGTCTAGAGCAGCGGCAGCAGCATCTTCAGCAGCAGCAGTAGCAGCAGCGGCAGCAGCAGTAGCAGCAGTAGCATCTTCAGCAGCAGCAGCGGCAGCAGCAGTAGCAGCATCAACAGCATCTTCAGCAAAAGCAGCAGCAGCCGCGTCATAGGTGTCTAGAGCACCGGCAGCAGCATCTTCAGCAGCAGCAGTAGCAGCAGCGGCAGCAGCATCTTCAGCAGCAGCAGCGTCATAGGTGTCTAGAGCAGCAGCGTCATAGGTGTCTAGAGCAGCAGCCGCAGCAGCAGCAGCATCTTCAGCAGCAGCAGCGGCAGCAGCAGTAGCATCTTCAGCAGCAGTAGCAGCAGCAGCAGCAACATCTTCAGCATCAACAGCATCTTCAGCAAAAGCAAAAGCCCGTAACTTAGCATCATGTGCATCAGCCATAGCTGTAACAGCGACACTGCGACTAGCATAAGCAAAACAGGCTATTTTTTTAGCAGCTGTACAAGCATTAATAGCATTAGCCCTAGCAGCAGCCGCAACAGCGACACTTTTAGCAGACGTTGCAGCATCAGTAGCAGCAGCATCGGTAGCAAGAGCGGAAACAGTAGCAAAAACATTAGCAGCACGAGCAGCAGCGGCGAGAGTAACAGCAGCGTTGTTAGCAGCATTGGCAACTTTGTATGCAGCATCTGTAGCACGAACAGCGATACGAGCTTCACGTTTTGCACGAGCAGCAGCAATAGCTGCAGAAGTAGCCCTCACACTTTCCAGCCACCCGTACGAATCTTGATAAAAAACAACCTCCACCTTGCTACTTGTTAACTCATCAGTAAACATGGATGTCTCCTCGTGTGGTGTTGTCGCGGCTCTGTAGTAGTGTTGGGATTGCTCACATTTGGTAGAACGTAGAGTGATTCCTGATGACGCCATGCTGAAGGTGGTAGAAGAAGTGTGTGGGACTCATGTTTCACTCTCGCTTATGTACTAGGCTCCGAGATAAGCTTCTTAACTCAGGAGGAAAACTCTCACTAGGAAGGCGACCGGCTGTCTACCTGTGTAGGTGCGGGTTCGTTACATCTTTAATCCTGTTTGACCCTCCGAGGAAATACATGAAAAAAACAAAAGACCATCTTTCAAGCACTCGAATCCGCAGGCAGTAGGAAGCTATAAGGAGCTTAACTTGTGTTTGATTTAAGCTGTCTACCACACGCACGTGCTTGTAGTCACAGCTAGAGTGGCAGACTTCCGTCCGCCCGCTGGCGCATGACAATCTACTTTAGACACCCCCTGTAGTTTGTTTTTTTGCATACACAGTTGACTAGCATCTTAATCTCTTACCCAGCTATAAGCCCATATACATGTAACGCGCATTACTCTTCTTTATGGTAATTATCAGATCGATTTAAGGGTGGAAAGGGCTTAGGTGATTTAGGTCCCTCTCTAGCTGAAAACAGGCTTAGTCCATAGCATGTAGGCAGCTGGCCGCGTTAAACACCCCCTGTAGGTTTGTTTTTTTTGTATACACTCTCGATCCCCTCTCTAGGTGAAAACAAAGCTTAGAAGATGCGGTGATCCGGCCACCGGCTGGCGCGTCACACCTGGCGTTAATCACCCCCTGTAGGCTTTGTATACACTCTCTAGGTGAAAACAAAAGCTCCCTCCACGGGCTGGCGCGTCACACCTGTCGTTAAAACGCCCCCTGTAGTCTTAGTATACACAGTTGCCCCGCCTTATCTATTCACCAGCTATAAGCCCATATACGTGTACATGTGATTTTTGATACCCTCTCTGGAATAGGGTGGGGCTCAAGGTGAAAACAAGATTAGACCATTCGCTCTCTCAGCTATATAAAGAGCCTCAATTATTCTTGCAACAGCACTTCACCACCGGTACACTATCAGTCACGAGGCAGATGTTTGCGGTATGGGTCATACAGGTTACCTACTAATAGCGGTTTGGGTGAGTAGATCACTTTTTTTTCCCCTAAAAAAAAACAACAAAAAAAAACCACTTATGACTCAGGTATGTATATGTAGCACTGTTAGTGTAAGTACACAGTAGAATCTACTGTACTATAGACTCAACCCTCTGAAGACGGTGGAGCGCGTTAATGCGCGGGTCTGTGTCGGCGTCACTTGTTTTTTTATTCTAACTAAATTAAAATTGGATATGACCCTGGAAAAAAGTGAGCCTCCCCTCCCTCTGCCCCCCGCTCCCCCCCCCCCCCCCCCATCCCATCCCTGTCAGTGTCACGGCAAACTGAGCTTCGCTTTCCCAACAAACTGAGCTTCCCTTCCACGGCAAACTGAGCTTCACTTTTCCGACAAACTGAGCTTTACTTCCACGGTAAACTGAGCTTTATTTTCTTGGCAAACTGAGCCTTACTTCCACGGCAAACTGAGCTTCACTTTCCCAGCAAACTGAGCTTCACTTTCCCAGCAAACTGAGCTTTACTTTCCCGGCAAACTGAGCTTTACTTTCCTGGCAAACTGAGCCTTACTTCCACGGCAAACTGAGCTTTACTTTCCCGCAAACTGAGCTTTACTTCCACGGCAAACTGAGCTTCACTTTCCCGCAAACTGAGCTTTACTTCCACAGCACACTGAGCTTTACTTCCATGGCAAACTGGTCCAGCCGCACAAACCAAAACAATTTCTACAGGAAGTCACTCCTTGGTCACATTGCTAGGTAACGTAGCGTCGCTGCTTGGTGACGTAGTGACGTCGCTAAGAGTGTGTAACACTGTTACACTCTCCATACAGAGGCTTAGTCGAGTTACATTGAAAACACACTGATGCATTGCAATGTGTTAGGAGAGTGTGAAAATACCGACAATGTCGGCCATTTTGTCCCCTCTCAAGGATTTTACAGCAATATGTAGACATCTGTCGTCATTAATCGATGACAGATCTAATTATGTTTGAATCCATCTTCAGGTGAGTGATAGATATGCATACACACAGTTGATCTACCATTTATAACAAATTTAATATTATTGAATTTCCTAGAAATTTGACCATGAAAGTTGTCAATTGAGTGCTGCAAATCCCCCATGAATTCCGACCACTGCATAAAGTGCTGGGCGAAGCCTAGCATGAAGCTCACGCATAGGCTCACTTTAAAAAAAAAAGAAAAAAAAGTCAGAAGTCAATCTACGACCTATCAAAGACAAATTTGTGATAAGTTCAAACTAAATAAGAGACAGTTTGAGCGTCTCTTAGTCGCTGTCAAAGATGCGAATAACGAACGCGCTGAGGGCGGGGTTCAGGTCACGTATAGTTCCCCGCTCTTTTGTCAGATGGCGCCACAATAGGGGTTTTGTACATTCCTACGATGCTCGCGAACATTTCAACGCATAATGAGCTATATAGGCAACAAAGTGCGCTTCTGAATATATTAAAATATAAAAAACAATTCAATATTGTGTATTTCTGATAGAAATGAGGCAGTTTCTTTGAATACCAACTAAACTATAGCGAGATGAAAAATACCACACCATATCTAAGGCTTTATAAAAGATACATAGTCAGAAACTCTCGCCCAGTCGGCAATCTGAAAAACGGATCAACTCGTTTTGACTCGTTGTGCCACAAGGGCCCCCATCCAACGGGGGCCCTTTGAGGTCAGTCTGTCAAACCACAGTGATCCATGCTGCTTAACACTAGGCGTAATTAATTACGCCCATGTTGTGCAGCATCTAACCAACTGACAGTGTCAGTTGGTTGGCCCCTCTTTAGGGGCCACACAATAAATAAAGAATAGAGGCCTAAGGGAACGTTCACAAGCGTCTCCCCTTCCTACGGGGTGGGTGGGTCTTTGGGTTTAGTGACAAAACAGCGACATTTGAGTAGGAGTTTGCGTGTCAGCTCTCTTTTTTTTCTTTTTTTTTCCAAGTCTACATATTATTTATGATTAAAAAATTAAAAAAAAAAATTCACGATAATATAGTGCGCTGATCAAAAACTGAATAGAAAAATAACCAAAAATAGGTTGGGGAAATCTCTGCTATGTAGCTGATCGGTCGTTGTCACACGGTGCAGAAAATTTACTTTTTTTTTTAGAAAATCTATATTAGGACCACAGACGGGGCACATGTGTCACTTGTCGAATATAAGAGATACCAATGGGCCTTGTCGAATTTAAGAACTAGGTCTTGGCCATTGGCATTGTCTATTTTGAGAAGTAGTCTTGCCCGTCTTGCCCCTTGTCGCCAACTCCCAGCACCCCCTGTGTCTCTTTGTCCATATTGGCTAAAAACAGGACATTGTTGCCTTGGCTATTTTACCCCCCGTCTGGGGATCTTATTACTTAATCACCTCGTCTTGACCCTGTGGGGCAGTGGGTATATGGAATAACCGTGTCCAGGTGTACTCTATCTGACACATAACCGAAGGTTACTGAGTTATGTAATAATACCTGACCTATGAGGCCGCCACTCAGTTTGCCGTGATTATTTTGACACACTCTCAGTCACTCGTAGGACATCTAATACATAATTAGACTCAGCATCATATAAGACAGTCTCGGCCACGCCGGCTGCATATCGGACCAGGGGGATAGTCTGGCAGCGACCCGCCACCCCGTCCACAAGCTGTGTACAGCACCTCGTTTCTCTTTGTCCATATTGGCTAAAAAACAGGGCATTGTTGACTTGGCTATTTTACCCGTCTGGGTCTTATTATTTAATCACCTCGTCTTGACCCTGTGGGGCAGCGGGTATATGGAATAACCGTGTCCAAGCGTACTCTATCTAACACATAACCGAAGGTTACTGAGTTATGTAATAATAACTGACTTATGAGGTCGCCACTCAGTTTGCCGTGATTATTTTGACACACTCTCAGTTACTCGTAGGGAATCTAATACATAATTAGACTCAGCATCATATAAGACAGTCTCGGCCACGCCGGCTGCATATCGGACCAGGGAGATAGTCTGGCAGCGACCCGCCAGCCCGTCCACAACCTGTGTACAGCACCCCGTGTCTCTTTGTCCATATTGGCTAAAAAAACAGGTCATTGTTGACTTTGGCTATTTTACCCGTCTGGGTCTTATTATTTAAATCACCTCGTCTTGACCCTGTGGGGCAGTGGGTATATGGAATAACCGTGTCCAAGTGTACTCTATCTAACACATAACCAAAGGTTACTGAGTTATGTAATAATAACCGCCCTATGATCCTATGAAGTCGCCAGTCAGTTTGCCGTTATTATTTTGACATACTCTCAGTTACTCGTAGGGTATCTAATACATAATTCGACTCAGCATCATATAAGACAGTCTCGGCCGCGCCAGCCGCATATCGTACCAGAGGGATAGTCTGGCAGCAACCCGCCATCCCGTCCACAATCTGTGTACAGCAGTCTGGACCAGACCACCAACTCTGGGTATAGCATTCGGGATGACTGGAGCAAGACTGGATCTAACCCTTTAATAGTCGCATAGCGCTTTAATGTGCAGTGCCCGTTGTCGTCATAAGCCATGAATGCAGCACTCAGAGTTCCTCACCAGGGCTGCATGCATGCATACACTGGCATATCGACAAAGGGCGTAGCGCATTAAAGCACTATGCTACCTTTAGCATTAAAGCGCTGAGGGGTTATTTTTTGATAGTGTAGAACCAATATCTGTCTAATTAAACCCCTTATCAGTGCTGTTTTTTTTTCACATACAAAAGAATTAGGTAATGGCGCTCCGCCATGTATTGGATAACCACTGCAGCGCGACTCTGAAAAGCGGTGGCGGTGAATTTCCATTTAGATCCTGAAAAGGGGGGCGGTCAGATGTCGTCAAGGCCCTGATAAGTAGGGCAGTTCAAATCATATGATTACATTGAGCTAATTTTCTTGCTGAAAGGAATGAATAATTGTATTTGTATAAAATTCACACACACACACACACACACACACACAGGACACCTGATGATCTCCACACGATGACCTGATTGCCCTTCCTAAAAAAAAAAAACACAAAAAAGCCCAACTCGATCTACCTACTCAACAGGGTTTCAGTGTAGAGCGTATTAGGGGTTTTTCTGATGCGTATATTATATTGAGATTGATTTTCAACTTTTGTGATCAGTGGTTGGTCCTTAAAAGGACCGTTTGGTAGAGAGAGAGGGTCGCAGGGACCTTGCTGCTGAAGCGGAGGGCGTGGTCATAACGCGTGGTAGTCCTTCAGCAGCTCCTCCAGCACGGCGGGCGGTAGTCCTTCCTCCATGCAGACTTGCTGCTTGACTTGCTCCACGCACTGGCGGATGAGTTGATCAGTGACGTTCGCGATCAGCTCATCCACCATACCCTCTGCTTCAGCAGCAGTCCGCTGTCTCTCCTCTCTCTGTAGCGAGGCTACGAACTGCTTCTCCACGGCCGCATCGATCATAGATCGAGAAACGGCCACGAAGTTCTGTCTCTCCGCCTCCTCTCTCTGTAGCACGGCTACGAATTCCTTCTCCACGGCCGCATCGATCATAGATCAAGAAACGGCCACGAAGTTCACTCCGTGAGCCATTTTGTTGAACTGACTTCCTAGCCGCCTGAGAGATGCTGACGTCACACTATTTTCGACGACGCTATGACGCGCACGAGGTAGACAGACGACGTCGTTTCACTTCCTTATTTGGAGTTTGGGACCTTGTGACACCGAAGTCATACCGTACGGTCGCGATAAAGCAACTAGTGTTGAAAAGCGCGCCGGTCTTGTATAAGCGCCGGAGTATAAGAGCCTCCAAATGTTTTTTCTCAAGCACTAAAATCGCGACTTTGAATAAGCGCCAGCGCCTGGCTTGTATATAGCTCCTGAGTAAGAACTTCGACGAATTTAAAAGCGCTCCCTCAGAGCCCTTAATCGCGACAGTACGGTACAAATCTGATGTCAACCCGCGCCAAAACCAAAAAGGGTGTTCCGGTCACACGTACCTACGACGAGCGACCTTCAGCTATCACCACGTGAAGAGTTGGAAATAAATTTTGTACGGCAAGAAAACTGAAAACTGATAACGATTCCATTGGATAAGTATTTGGTTCCAATCTATGGCGAGATATTTCCAACAGAGCGATTGATTTATATGTCTGTAAGGTTCAGCTCTCCAACACTCTCCAATATCCGCCGGTGCACGACGGTCGCCGCCCATCATTAGTGACAACTAAACTTCTGCTGGAGAGTGAAAGTTACGTTGAGTCTTGAGGTGCGCAGAGATACTATCTGCCGCAGCCTGATTTTAGTTCCACGCTATTTAGATAACCGCCCCATTTAAAATCTCTCTCTCGATCCTAGAAAAGGAAAAAAAGGCTAGAGTTTATCATGGACGCGTCTCAGTTTTAGTCAAGCCGTAAAGTGAAGAACCCGAGCTTGTACATATACCCACGTGAGGAGTGACATAGCGGGGCGTTCAGTTAGTACTGAGTCTATAGTCAAGGTCAAGTTCCACTCTCTAAACAGAGCTTTAGCGACTCCGTCATCTAGACTAGACCGCGCGCGCGATTTTTTTTGCTGAAGCAGCTAATCGATGGAAACGTAGAGAAGACGTACTCGATCAAAAACTGCTTCAGAGGCTTGTTATCAGGTATTATCAGTTAAATCAAAATATTTCAAAACATCCAGAAAAGCAGAATGACATGTCCTACGGGCTACAGCCGGGCACTGATGAGCAGACGCCGCTGACGTCATTTCAATAAGGTCGCAGCGCTTTTTAGACACCTTTTCTGTAGGACCCTTCTCATACCTTAGTATATAATACCGTAAACGCCGGGTGATTAGTATATGATCACATTGACAGTCGCGGATCCACGAAGAGGCTGGATAAGCCACGAGCGGACCCGCGACTGCAATGTGACATAATCTTACCATGCGCTTTGCTTTGTTTTTGTTTCTATTTACAACAGCAAACATTTCAACAGCCTATTGTTTTTTTAAAATGATGAAAAATCGGCCCAAAAAAAAGTAAACATTTTAGAGCTAAATTTGTGGAGGATAGCCGGACATGCTGATGTCACTAGACCCCTAAATTCGATATGGTGACATGGTCATTTTCTTAAAAATCGATAAGACGACACGGACACGGACATCTAAGTGACATGGGCCATGGGGCATTTCTTGAGTCCGACATGTGACATGGACCATAGTGACATGAGGAAAAAAAAATGTTCGAAGAGTGCATCAGAAAAGGTACCATTTCAAACCTAAGCATTTCGCCAAATTTTTTTTTTTTTTCTTGGATGGTACCCGGCTTTGCGGTGTCTGGGTCCTTAAAAATGTACCAGAATGCTCAAATTCGGGTTCTAAATATTTTCAAAAAACGTTTTCTCCCTTAGTGACGTGTGACACGGGCATTTCTTAAATTCGACATACGGCTGCATGGGGAGGACCCACCCGTCAAGGGCCCCATGATGACTCATACCCGCCGCGTTCAGTCAATCAACCGAGATCTTTTTCTGTGGTGGTGTAGAAGGATCTCCCCCCTGAGGTTACAAAGTCACCTCTTTATTTAAGGGGCTACGAGCCGCAAAGTCGCTTTCGCAAAGTCGCAAGAAATATTCAAGTCAAAAAGTCAAATTCATCAACTATCAGTACAGTCGTTTGAAAGTCATCAAGTCACCGAAAAACTCCTCTACAGTCACCTCCGACTCGCCTCCTCCCTACCCCCCTAAAGGGGGGTAGAGAGGAAGCGATTCCCTAGAGATCAGATAATTTATTTTTTTTTCTCCCGAGCAGACCCCAAAGGCCCCCCCTCCCCCCCAAGTGCCCGCCCACCCCATAAATAGTGACCCCCTCCCCCCCCCTCCCCTCCCCATGCATCTTAAAGTGCCCCCCTCCCCCCCTCCCCTCCCCTCCCCCCTTATAGAAGCCTCCCATTAGCTAGTCCAAGTCATGTGACCAAAAGGGGAGCGTGGTCTGTCTATTGTCTATATTATGCAAATGAGGGAGGGGGTCAGGTCACGTGACCAAGGGGGTGTGGCCTATTTTCCAAATAAAGAGCGCTTCCGGTCACGTGACCAAGGGGGTGTGGTCCTATTATGCAAATGAGGGGGTCACGTGACCCATTATTATGCAAATGAGGGAGTCACGTGACCAAATGGAAGCCACTGATTGGCTGGTGATCAAAGGGGTGTAGTCTACTATGCAAATGAGGGGGTCACGTGATCAAGGGGGCGTGGCCTATTATGCAAATGAGGGGGTCACGTGACCAAATGGTGGCCCCTGATTGGCTGGTGATCAAGGGGGCGTGGCCTATTACGTAATTATGCAAATGAGGGGGCGTGGCCTATTACGTAATTATGCAAATGAGGGGGTCACGTGACCAAATGGAGGCCTCTGATTGGCTGCATGTCGATTGAGTAATAAACAGTAGTTAACTATAGTCCCGTTCCGATACATACTATACTACTTATTGGTTTGTTGCTAATACAGCTGGTTGCCTACCATAGCTATTCTAATTGTTTATCTGTCTAGCAACACACATTTCCATGGCTCTGATGTTGATTATAATCACATCTACCCCCTAACATGGACCCAAGGAATTGGTCCACTTCAAATATACCAACCATGTAGACATTATGTTCCTTCAAATGCAAGAATTGTGGTTGTTGCTGCATATAAAAGTGCCTGAGGCATTTTTTTACGTGGCAACAACCTAAATTCTTGATATTCATTAAATGTAATGTATCTATCCCTCGGAGAGGGGACATGAGCTTCAATTAAAATCAACGTGGAACATTCATGAGCATTATTAAGTGACACAGACGTGCAACATGGTAATTTCTTAAATTTGACAGGGGATATCAGGACCCAGTTCCGATCCTAGGGGTAGATTTACCAATTCTGGATAAATAGTTGCCAAGTCTTTTATAAAATTTTATTGGTATTACTATCACATGCTGGGTATAATAAATGTAAAACATAACATGTGAGCAGCCTGGGGCCTATATGCTTTGTGACTTTGAGACACTCCCGAAGAGTTGGCATGATGCACCGATGTAGCCCTGGTGAGCTGCTCACCCGTACTCGCGACATCATTCCAATGTCTTGAGCAATTTTTTCTGGTTGAGAAACTATCGGAAGGTTGGTATGTTTTCACCGGCAAGTAACTCATCAGAGCTGCATTAGTGCATCATAATTACAAATGTCATCTTTTAGCAACATCTGTCCTTACAGGGGTAAGGAGTCATAAATCCCTATGCGGCCCTTGAAGGATCATACAGGCTGACCATCATCTACAATTTGAGCATAAACTTACCGCTTTTTTACTAACTTAAGATTTGTGAATCAGAATGATAACGAGGGTAGTGCATCAAAGCACTATGTGCACCTTGAGGGATAATGTTGTCCTGAGGCCAGACAATGCTAATACATGTGTTTTAGGGAGGGGGAGTATATTTAGGCTCGGTACAGTTGGGAATATTCATCAATATTCAAATTAATCATCAGAATAGAAAGGATGCTGCAGGCAGGGGCAGGGGAATTATCCCTTCTGCCTCACTGAAAATCATATGTAGAAAAGAATCTTCATTTCTTCAATTTATATTTATTATTTCAGAAATGTCTGTATGCATACAAGCACAAAGGAAGCCCCACACAACCCAGCATGGAGCTCCCTGTCCGCTCACACATGTAGTCATGTAGGCCTCACGTCGATACCAACGTTACACCATTAAAGGCTGCATGGTGCTTGGATGTAACATCCCCCTTGCCGTCTCAATGCATGGTGAGTGCAGCCTTTGGTAAGTCTCTACTAGCCATGCCTGCATTTATACCTCGTGCCGACCGTGTCGGGTTGAAACACTCTCAGGGGGCTGGCATTATACATCAATGTAGCCCTGTGTAGAACTTATAAGGGCTGCATTCATGTATCATGATAACAAGGGACATAGCATTAAGGCACTATGTGGCCCTTACAGGGTTAGAGATGGTTGTGTGGGGGTATCCATGGCTGAAATGGGAGCTATGTACACAGAAATGCCGGGAAGTTTGTAGTGTATAGTGTTAAAATATCCATTAACCTTACCCCCCATTTCTGTGTACATAGCTCCCATTTCAGCTATTTTAAAACTTGCTGGTCAGAGACTACACCGGTCAAACACGACACAGGTCAAAGACGACACCCGGTCAAAGACGTTTCAATTGTTACAAACTCATAAGACACCGCCTCTAGTGCTTGGAATGAGAAGGTTGTTACAGACATCTGCTTTACCCTGAATGAGGTGGTCTGTCCTGAGGTGCAGATCCCATTAGGTGTTGACGAGGTGCCATACTTTGAGAGACCACATTGTGAGTTTGTAAACTGCAGCATGAGGGTGGCGCGGCATGAGTCGACACTCCAGGAGGCATCCTTTGGTCCCTTTGTGTTTGACTTTGATGTTAACCGTGATAGCTACCCCTGCTACCTGGACACAGTGAAGGAGGAGGATCTGCAGGAAGATATCTGCCAGCCTGGAGAACTCAGCAGTACCCAGCCTGATATAGAGCGCCCCACCCAATACAAGACAACCTGCGACATACGGCCCAAGTAGGAATTAGTACAGATAGATCTACAAGTCTGTACAACCTGTGACATATGACCCAAGTAAAAATTATATAATTGGATACATTCAATTTCAAACAACCCCACTTCCTAGAGAGCTAGATTAACAGTCTGACTCCTGCTAGGTTTGTAGGATCAGTCAAAGTGGGTGAGGCTGAAATGCCTATATATATATATATATATATATATATATATATATATATATATATATATATATATATATATATATATATATATATATATGTATATATATATATATATATGGACCTGGGTTGGAGGCTTGACAAGGTGGAAGACTGCCTGGACTTACAGTACAGCCTGCATTACATACCCAGCCCTTTTTTACAGGTCGCTCAGCCTGGGATACAGGGCTGTTCTGTTACAGCAAACATTTGCTATTTTTATGTGATATTTGCTAAGAATAAACTCAAATGGAGGATGTAGATCAGTACACCACCTTTCAACTTACAGATGCATTATGTGCCTGGTCCACTGCATTTCTGAGTAATAACATGTTTAAATTGGTATTTAATATGGTGAAACAACCATAAGAGTAGGCATAACAGCTGCCATTGTTTGGAGAAGGTGTGAAAGCCTGAGCCCCAGCCTGCTATACAAGGCTGATGTGCTGGGAGAGTGTAAACAACCTGACCTAACACCCTGCCTGTAAAGACTCCCAGCCTGCTAAACCAGCCTGGGCAGCCTGCATAAACAGGCTGCCTGGAAATACGGGTCAGGCTGTATCACTGGTCTAGTCTTCCACCTGTTGACCAAGAATGTGACAGGAGAGCAATGCCTCGGCAGGAGATGTGAACCGTGCAGAGAGACTGCTCATGCGTCTTGGTGCAGAATGACACAGAGCTGCCCCCTGGTGCTACTTTAGTGAAGGTAGTCCATGCCTGTCAGTCAGCCAACTCTATAATAGTAGAGTCTAAGGTCCCACACGCCGTTCATCAGAACTGCACTTGTAAATGCTACTATGACCTTTAACTTGAACATTTGCTGTATTGGTTCAAGTCGTATCATTGGCCTAGAACCAGCAAACATAAATGTGTGTACTGTTGTAAGGTAATAGGCAGGTAATAGACAAAGGTTCACGAGTATAGTTCCCCACTGAGGGTTATTTAAAGAGGCGCAGCCGAGTGAAATTATCCTCAGTGGGGAACTATACGAGTGCTCCTTTGTGTTTATTTAAAGTTATTATTTACCATATTCATCAAAATTTAAACTTAATTGATCTGAAAAAGCTATTTTATAGTGTTTTTAACATTAATTTTAATGATTTGAAGGCCGTGAAATACGGGAGAGAATCATTTAACAGGGGGTGTGAAATACGGCATTCCTTGGATAAGTCAATGGGATGGCCGTATTTATCATGAAATAAATCCTTTAACCCCTCAAGGTCCTAATCATGCATATGTAAAGGTACATAAATAGGATCGAAATGAATCCCCCTAAAAATAAGTAAAAACATATCTAACATCTTTTATGACCTTCTAGCAAGCACGTTTTACAAGGCACAAAAGAATGGGATAGTAGTATATAGCAGATCAGTCATGGTGCATCCATATACACAGCAGAAGTAGTTATGTCAAAAATGTTTAATTACCCGCGGTCTTAATACTGTATTCATACAAATAAAAAATAATTTCGTACATATACCAACTTTGAGTAGACCACTATTATCTGTGTATGTACTGTTTCCAACCTGGCCATCACCGACTGTGCATATACCAACTTTAAAGGTACTTTACAGAGTCTAACTACCATCTATGTATGAATATGTACCAATTCCAAGTGACCAATTTGTGGCTGTACCAACTTTATAGGAACCTGTGCCTTCTGTTAAGACCCATATATAAAAGTGCAGACTTTAAGCGGGCCTGTGGTATCTATGCTAGAGATTTTAACGAGGTGTCAATACAGTATGCACAGGCAGCTCGACCGGCGTCATGCTGGTTTAAGCACATACATGTCTACCTACACACATCCAGGTATAGTCACACCCTCACCATCAGTATGATGTACAATGTGTATAGGTCGGATTTGTTTCTACTGAATTACACAGGCTCAATAGTTCAGCTTATCTTCCCTATAGTGACTCCTTCCCAGTGGGCACAAAATTCAGTTTAACATTGAATCAATGTTGAAACAACATTGAATCAACATTGTCAACCATTTATCTATGTTGAATCAGTGTTCTGTGCCGACGTGGTTATTGCCACAATAGAATACATTGTAGACGTCTGACTCTATTGCCCATTATTTCCATGCACTATCTTATAGGTGGTGGTATATACTGTATATGCTATAGTTATACGTATACTAGTAATAAGTGTCCACCTGTTTGGCTGGTAGCCATCTGGGGACTGGAGAGACCACAGTGTATGGTTGAACTGTGCCACCTTTCTTAGCCAGTTTATATACCCTAGATACCTTAATAGCCCAAATGTTGGTGCCACGACAGCAAAGGTCAGAGTGCAGCAGGGACAAGCATAGTGCTTAATGTATCATCTCAATGTGACATCTCGATGCATGGATGATATGAGAAACTTGCTTCAATTCTTGTAAGTAGTCGTGAATAGTCTGCTACACTGATATTCTTAGGCTCCCTATACGCCCAACCTCTCAGTCACTAGTACCTAACCTAGTTAGTTAGTTTTTGGCTCCCTATTCGACCAACCTAGGTAGGTTATTATTGTCAGGTTGGTCACTACTGACCAACCCACCTTAGTCTTTTTAGTTTCAGGGGGAGCCACTGAGTGGTCAGCACAGGTGGCCCCAACTAGTGGTAAACAAATACAACAGACCAATGATGGACCTAGGTTAGCCACTACTGACTGACCCCTCAGTCATTGTGGAATATAACTTTGCCATTGTGACTAACACTCATATGACCAACCTGTGTTAGTCTGTACTGACTAACCCTTTCAACTGGATTTTCAGTGTAGCCATACCTGTACTCATGCATCCTTCCTCTAAAGATGTAACCCCCCTGTAGGGGGGGTACAATGCTGCAATGCAGTACTGTAGTGTGGCTTGTAAATAATGACGCCTGGGCAAGTAAGAGTTGGAAAGAGGCCCCCCCAACAACATGACATTAATGTGCCATACTAACGGGGGGCATTCATGCATCCTGAAGACAAAGGACATGCTGCATAAAAGTGATACATTGCCCTTAGCAGGTTAGCTTACTGCCTGCATATATAACTATACAGTGTTGAAGCACGTTGTTGCCCTTACTGGGTTACACAGAGAGAAGAAACAGCGTCAAAAGGGAGTCCAGGTTGCCTCCAGAATGACTCCCTTGTTTAGGGGAGCCCAGGTCATCTAAGGGAGCCTAGTTGACTCTCTGGCTGACCTAAGGGAGTCAACCGGGGAGTCATATGACCCAGGGAGCTATATGACTCTCCCAGGTGACTCCCTTAGGTCAGCCAGAGAGTCACCTAGGCTCCCTTAGGCGACCTGGACTCCCCTAGAGAGGGGAGTCATTCTGAGTCCCTTTTGACGCCGTTTCTTTTCTCTGTGTAGGTGCAGCCTGTATATACATATGTACCGTGTGCCAGCTACTCCTAATGCTCTATCTAGGTAAAATCTAGAAATAGATAAGTGAGAACTAACTTCATGAGAGAGAGAGTCTGGTAATATGTGACTATGACTGGAAATATGTGTCTTATTTTCAATATAAACTCTATTCCATTCAGTATCACATATTATGCAAAGTTGGCAAAGATCTGAACAGGTCTAATGGGGGTCAGCTCTCAGCTCTCCGTGAGGCCGACATGTGTACCCATGATGTGTTTCACGTCACCGTGGGGTAATCATGCAGGTACCGAGACAGAACGACTAGTTGTGTTTGTCTAAACATTTAGAAAGTACTCCATGAGAATAAAGCAGATTATCATACTTTGACGTTGGTGTGGGTCCTGCCCTGCTCAGTTACTTTGGGAGAGGTGAAACATGTCTTGGCCTAAGGGGTCACTAACTAGGTCTGTAATGTACCGGTGACATGCCAGGGGCACTATAATGCCTCCTCATGTGCTGCCTCCTTAGTTTGGCTGGTATGTACACATTCCGCTGATCGCAATCCCAAGTCTCGCACTTTCTCGTCCCAGTTTCCGGTTTGACGTAAACAAACTCGCTGCGCGCCACAGCGGGCCCGTCGTATGTGACGTGACAATTGTCTCCTCGCCTTTTATGACTCAAAAACCAACAAGGTAAGGGACCATTTGCTCATATTCGTTATCATTGACCATGCTTTGATATATTTAAGAAATTAAAGCCTTGTAATGACCTAAATATATCAACACAAACGTAGTTTAGCCGGGGGCATGGCAAGTGCTCATATTATCGCCCATTTGCCAGCGTGCGTGGGGTGGGGTGCGTGGGGAAAGTTGGGGAGATAGCAGACATGTGTACCGTCAGAATGACACCTTGTGGGCCTAAATCGGCCAGTATTTAGATGTACAGGGCCAAGGGAGTCGGAGGTAAAAGGCTCCAATTTAGCACTGCCTGTCACCAGCGCAAATCTAGCCTAGGTAGTTCATCTAATCTGAACTCGTCGATGCAGGCCGATCTGACGGGGGCGGGGGGGGGGGGGGTAGATGGGGGGTCCCCATGACCATGTCGCATGTCGATTTTAAGAAATGAACATGTCACATGTCACTAAGGAAAAGGCCATGTCACTAGTGTCACTAAGGGATTAATAAATGGGGGTCTTGGGGGCGCAGGCCCCAGTAAAATTTAGGAAAATTGACAACCTACAGGGACAAAATTTAACGGAAAATTTAGGTAACCTATTGTACTCCAAATGAGGGATTTTTCTTTATGTCACTAAGCCCCATGTCACATGTCGATTTTAAGAAATGGCCATGTCACATGTCACTTAAATGGCCCTGTCACATGTCGATTTTAAGAAATGGCCATGTCGCCATGTCAATTTTAGGGGCCTATACCCATATCTGATGGGGCCCTGTCTACACACGTAGTTTTGAGAGTTGGATGCTGCACAACTAAGTCTAAGCCCCGTGGGGGGGGGGGGGGGGGGGGGCACTTCATATATTTTGTATACACAGGTGTGCGGCTGGGAAGGGCACTTTTTGAGCAAAATCCCCCTCACCAAGGGTCTGCTTTTCACCAAAATCCCCCTCACCAAGGGTCAATTTTCACCAAAATCCCCCTCACCAAGGGTTACTTTTCGGAGATTTCAACAAAATCCCCCCAAAAAGGGTCACCTTTTTCCAAAATTCTTTACAACAAGGGTCACTTTTGACCAAAATTCTTACACCAAGGCCGACTCCTCGGGGAAAATTGCTAAAACCTAGGCACTTTTGTCCAAAATCCCCCTCAGCAAGGGTCACTTTTGACCAAAATCCCCCTCACCAAGGGTCACTTCTGACCAAAATCCCCCTCACCAAGGGTAAGGGTTGTCAAAGGGCCAGCCGCACAACCGTGTCAAAAAGAATTTGAGTACCCCCCCCCCCCCCCGGGGTCTAAGCCTAGGAGTAGGACGGGCTAGATCCGGCTAGGACGTGGGGAGGGCATGACAATTGAATTGGCCACCCTCCCCTGTGTACTCCCTCCTCCCGTGTCCCCCCCCCCCCCGCAGGGGTCCCCCCTCCCCTGTGTCCTGCCTTGTGACTTGTCCAAATCTTTTGTATGCAGGGGTGTGCATCTGGCAAGGATGTGCCTCTACATGGGTTCCCATGGTTTTGGCCGTGTCGCCGTGTCGATCTTTAGCAAAAGGGCCGTGTCACTGTATCAATTTTTATGGCAATCCCGGGCATCGATAGGTCCTAGGTGAATAGGTCTTTAAGTGAATGCCCAATGGGATTGCCATTTATGTTTTGTATGAAAACCGTGCAAACCCCCTTTGAAGTATGGCGGTATTTGAGGACTGCACAAGACTGGTAATATAACAAAAAACAAATTCTTAAGAAATAAAAAAGTTAAATTTCGCTAGCTAAAAAGTTAAATTTTGGAAGTTTTGAGGTTGGCAGCTCTGCAAGACTGGATATAGATCTAACTGTTTCAGAAAAACGTTACTCCCCTGAAAAACTTTTCCATCCTATATTCCAGCCTACTCGACCATTTCTTGAGACAGACAAGTCAGCCTACTGACACAGGTGCAAGCAACGCAGATACTGGCTTACTGATGAAGCTGTAGGTGGACTCATACAGCTACAGGCCTACTGACGCAGCTACAGGCCTATTCACACAGCTACAGGCTTACTCACGCAGCTACAGGCCTACTCACGCAGCTACAGGCCTACTCACGCAGCTACAGGCCTATTCACACAGCTACAGGCCTACTCACGCAGCTACAAGCCTACTCGCGCAGCTACAGGCCTATTCACACAGCTACAGGCCTACTCACGCAGCTACAGGCCTACTCACGCAGCTACAGGCCTACTCACGCAGCTACAGGCCTATTCACACAGCTACAGGCCTACTCACGCAGCTACAAGCCTACTCGCGCAGCTACAGGCCTACTCACGCAGCTACAGGCCTACTCACGCAGCTACAGGCCTACTGACCCAGCTACAGGCCTACTTACGCAGCTACAGGCCTACTCACGCAGCTACAGGCCTATTCACACAGCTACAGGCCTACTCACGCAGCTACAAGCCTACTCACGCAGCTACAGGCCTACTCACGCAGCTACAGGCCTACTCACGCAGCTACAGACTGCCCTATCTGCAGGTCTGCTCACCCGGGGGGGGGGGCACTTTTTTTTTCTGAACCTCTGACGACCCTTACCCTTGTCAGGGCGATTTTGACCAAAAATGCAGAAAAAATAGTCTGGCTAAGGATTTCTCCAAAAGCTTGGATATTTAAAGCGAAAACTGACAAATTTGGCTAAAACTCTGACATTTTCCTCAAAAGTACACCCTTGTTGGGGTGGTTTTCGTGAAAGTGGACCCTTGTTTGGGAAAGTTTTCTTGATAAATGGACCCTTGTTTTGCAATTTTGTAGAAAAGTACCCTTGCACACTGCACACATGTGTATACGAAATGTATGAAGCTCCCTCCGGGCTGCTCACACAGCTACAGGCCTAATCTAATCTGCTGGACACAACTTTTTGATTTCAATTTCTGTTTCCCATCAGAATCAGATAACCTATTCTTCTAATCAGGAGTTTCGAATAGTGGCTTATATGCTTGAACTTAGCAATCTGTACAAAATATAGAACAAGGAATCTGTACATTTAAAGTAATACCAGTCATATGAATGCTTCTCTGTACACTTAAGGGACGAGTCAAGGCTTAGATTGGTGTAGGCTGACACATGCCCAGGAAATAAAGCATTATCGTTCATTATACTTGCTTGAGTTCTCTGTGATCCCTTCAGAATCGGTTAATGCTATGAAACCAATACTTTTAATTTATTTATTCTGGCCACTCTTACCACTTAGGAAGTGAATAATTTGTTGTTTGTTTGTACTTCCAATCACTTGTATATTTATTCCATCAAAAGTATTGGACATGTCATGGAGGAGGCGGTCCCGGCACTCAGCATCAAGGGAGACGTCACATGCGTTCTGAGTTTTCAAAAATACCCCTGAGAAGAAAGGATGGGAAACGTAGGATGGGGTCACAGAAGGAGGAAGGAGGACTCCCCTGGATGGGCGAGGGGGGTGGGGGAGGGGGGGTGTACAACCGTGATGTGTATCAAGTAACGTGATGTGTAGTACTACATATCAGGGCTGACCATGCAAACATGATCTGTATCAACACAACGTGATCTGTATCAAAACAACATAATCTGTATCTAAATGATGTGATCTGTATCAACATGATCTGTATCAATAAAAACCAACACTTTAATCTGGTTGGAGTGGGCCCCAATGGGCCCCCCTAATGGGCCCCATAATGAAGATTCGCTTCCTACGACTCTGCTACAATGAAGATTAACTTTGTTTCCTACGCCTCTGGAATATGTCCTTAGTAAATATAATTATATTCCTCGAAAAGGTATGATATCTGTGGGAATATCTGATTTATACAATCTAGAAAGTTTATTACCTTTGACTTATCCTATACCCTCTTTCTCTCCTCGATATCACCTTTTAGAAAATTCCAAAGAGGGGGGGGGACCCCAGGGATTCCTCCCCCCTGTATACTCTGACCCGGCCCCCCCTCCCTATCCTGCCCTGCCTCTGCTGATCCCCTCCGGTCAGAGTAGGGGGTTGATACACATCACGTTTATTGATACAGATCACGGTTGGAGGGCCCTAAATTCATGTTATTGATTGATTGATACATTTTGAAACCCAACTTTGAGTTAGGCAGGCATACAACGCCGTCTATATGCTATGCCAAAAACTTAAAAACATGTCTAAGCAACTCGGGAGGACTCCAGTTGGAATTGGAGTGATGGAAGGGACGAGAAGATAGAGAAGTAGGGTTATTGATATTGTAGAATTTTGAACCTGTGTCATAGAGGCATGTTACTACACATCAGGGTTAGATGGTTACTACACATCACATTTTTTTTATACACATGTAGGGGCTAGGGTTATACAGGGTTTATATGACGGGTTCTGTTGGATGCTGTGTTGCGAACTCTGTCCGAACCCTTCAGCCCGACAGCAGGTGGCAGCATCTGCCCCGGGCTTGGGGTATGGACAGAGGTCGCTATAGGCTTCCGGTCTGCATGTGCGCGCGCAGCCTGGCTGCCTATATATACCTAGCATCCGATGGGACTCGTCGGTCACTCTGGATCCACGCTAGGACAGAGGCCCCGCGATCGTATCGGCTGTAAGCCTACTGACCCGCTCCGAACTCTATAGGGAGTTCGCACCGCTATAGCTTTGCCTGTCCAGGTTACTGAATAAACCTGTGATTCGCAACCTGTAACACTTGATCCGAACTGTGGCGACTTTGGTTCTTTACTTAATACTCTAACAATATTATAAAGGACAAAGTATTGTTTATTACACACATTACGTTTGCATGGTCAGCCGTGAAGTGTAGTTGATACACATCACGGTGTTGATACACATCATGGTTGTACAGGGGGTCACAGGAGGAGGAATAGGCTCCCTGTGTGAAGGGTGGGGCACTGCATAGAACATCCTCTTTAACCAGCTTTTGGGATTGCGTAAAGTTGATTAAAGGAGGACATTAAGCAACTCAAAGCCACTTTAAGCAGACTTGTCAGCAAAAATTAAAGAACCAAAAGTCGGAATTTAATCAACCTTTTATTATGCTTAATGGCCTTCTTTCCGAGGGTACAAAAGGTGATTAAAGTCTGAGTAAAAACATGATTAAAGATGATTAAAGAAGGACTTGGGGTTTGCTTAAAAGATTGTAAATCTGCTTAAAGGAGGACTTGGGTTTGCTTAAAGCTGATTAGACCTGCTTAAAGAAGGACTTGGGGTTCGCTTAGAGCTGCTTAAAGAAGGACTTTGTGGTTGCTTAAAGCTCCTTAAAGAAGGACTTGTGACTTGCTAACAGCCAATTAAATAAGGACTTTGATTTGCTAAAAACTGATTAAAGAAAGACTTTGGGTTATCTTAAAGCTAGTAAATGTCAGACATAATGTTGATGAAATTGCTTATTTCTCATTAAAGAATACAATAATATTCTAATTTACATATCATTGTAAGCAGGAAAGTTGCTGTAATTTATTATAGGGGATTCTCATCATTTTGGGAATTTTTCTTTTGGTGCCCGCCCATGGCAGCCTCTTGATGGCTGGGCAGTCATGTGGGAAGATGGGCAGTCAGTGTGGCAGAGGTTTAGCAGGCAGGGGTTCAGCAGGCAGGGGTTCAGCAGGCACGAGGTAGGTTTCAGCAGCAGGGGGTGTATCCAGTAGGCCAGGCAGTGGTGAAGTGAGGAGCACCTCCAGCAGCACCCCGATTATATGGGGGGTGCTGTCACAGTCACGTGACCGCCACGGCACCTCCCGCTGATTGGCTAAGGGAGGTCACGTGACCTCTGATGTGCAGTGAAGCGGATCAGTGTCGCATTGGCCGTCATTGGGTGCGGATTGTGGCGCTTCTAGAGGGCCTAGGGAGTCCCAGGAGGACTCTTTGGGCGCGGAGAAGGGCTCACAGGCGGAGAAGGGCTCACAGGCTGCCTCCTGAGGGCCTGTGGAGTGCCAAAACACCGCCACACTCCCACCACAATGCCTTCTCACCTTGGGTGCGGAGAAGGGCTCACAGGCTGCTTCCTCCTGGCCTCACAACCCTCTCTCTCCCGGCCTCACAACCCTCTCTCTCCTGGCCTCACAACCCTCTCTCTCCTGGCCTCACAACCCTCTCTCTCCTGGCCTCACAACCCTCCCTCTCCCGGCCTCACAACCCTCCCTCTCCCGGCCTCACAACCCTCCCTCTCCCGGCCTCACAACCCTCCCTCTCTCGGCCTCACAACCCTCTCTCTCCTGGCCTCACAACACTCCCTCTCCTGGCCTCACAACCCTCTCTCTCCTGGCCTCACAACACTCCCTCTGCCGGCCTCACAACCCTCCCTCTCCCGGCCTCACAACCCTCCCTCTCCCGGCCTCACAACCCTCTCTCTCCCGGCCTCACAACCCTCCCTCTCCCGGCCTCACAACCCTCCCTCTCTCGGCCTCACAACCCTCTCTCTCCTGGCCTCACAACACTCCCTCTCCTGGCCTCACAACCCTCTCTCTCCTGGCCTCACAACACTCCCTCTGCCGGCCTCACAACCCTCCCTCTCCCGGCCTCACAACCCTCCCTCTCCCGACCTCACAACCCTCTCTCTCCCGGCCTCACAACCCTCTCTCTCCTGGCCTCACAACCCTCTCTCTCCTGGCCTCACAACCCTCCCTCTCCCGGCCTCACAACCCTCTCTCTCCCGGCCTCACAACCCTGCATCTAACAGTGGCAAGGGTGGGGGGGGGGGGGCTTAGAAATTGGAATCTTTTATAAATATCTTAAACTAGTAAAAGCTGAGACATTACTCAAAAGTGTTTAGTATTTTGCCAAGCTGCTGGTCCTACTTTAAGCAGCTATAAGTAACTTTCCGGATATTTAAACTAGGAATTAAAGAAGCAGGAAAGTAGGTTCTGCTAAAAGTAGGTTAAAGCTGCTGACAAGGTGTGGCTCCTTCTTTAAGCACCTCGACTGCAGCTTTAAGCAATGACAAAAGGACTTTAAATTCGATTTGTTATGCAGTGGGGGTTAAAGGAGGGAAGTTATACTGGCCCAGGAGGATGGCAAGGAGAAGAGCTGGAGCTGTCACCAATCGGACAAGTTAAGGTTTCATTGAATCTCCCGGGGGGGGGGGGGGGCACTCTCACATTTAGGGATACCATGTGCGTACATCAGCCTCAATTTGGACCCCTTACAGTGGGACAAAAAATCCACCATAACGCCCCCCCCCTTTTGGTGCGATAATCCCCTAAAATATGAAAGAAATCAGCTGGGACGCCACCCTAAATTGGCCCCCTTTTGACAGGATACTCTAAACTGACCAAAATCAGACCCCTTAGCGGAATACCACCCCAAATTTGGGCCAAATTCCCTTGAAATGTACCTTATGATTTTTTGACCAATTCTTTCTGAAAATAACCCAAAAAGAAGCTTAATGGCGGCCAGTGGGACCCAAAAAGGACCCCTTTCCAGGGGTTTTGTGTACGCATAGTTACTATGGATCATATAGTGAGTGCCATCGCCCCCCCCCCCTCGGGATTGAATCATTCAAGTTACAGTCCAAGTATAGAAATGTCCTGTGGCAGGACATGCCATGTTTTAATTAACGGTAAGGATAGATCTTAAGTCTATTGACAGAGAAGAGTAATTGACAACAGTTTATTCACCACAGTGAAAGGGCAATACAAGCCAGCATCATGTGTAACAGCTGTATCGACGGTGCACGTTTGACTAGGCCTAGAGGGCCCCCACACAGAAATCAAGGGCACCTACTTAGTACTCCTAGTGCTTATTTGCCCACGCCGGGCCCCTGTCTTAATTATTAATGCCTTGGGAACTCCGGTTTGAGTACCGCCTACGTGGGTATAGAGGTACCCGTTAGCATGAAAAGTTCATTATTCTTTTTTTTTGGGGGGGGGGGGTATCAAATCACTTATTTTGCAAGAAAGATTGGTCGTGTGGCTGCTGGTGCACAAGAATTAAAAATGTTCTCATGCATCTCAGAAAGTAGTTATTTTCGTGATTCTCTGCAGCTTTCTGACATCAATTATCCCACTGTAGAGTTACTGTTCACAAGTAGGCCTTTGTCTATATCTATTCATGTGGAAATGGGTACCCCATTAAATCATAAAACTGTGAGAACCTATCAGTCATTTAGAGGATATTTCCAACTATTGTTTGGTATAAACCTTTTTTTAAATCGGATGCTGTGAGCCAGAAATATTAAAGGGGCAAACAAACTTTCTTGAAATTTCATGTACTCATAGGTACCCATTTTCTGGCCTAACACCAGATCAGGGAATGGCCCCTATTAGGGGTGAACTCGATCTTCATGTGAGCTTATGAATTAAATCATACATATAATAGATTCAGACTTTCACCCACCTTTATCAAGAACATCTTACGAATCGAGTCATATGATTTTAAAGATTGGATGGTTATTTAAGAAGGCATAAATGAGGAAAACGTAGTGATGAAACTAAAAATAAGTCCTGATCGTCATGGTTGCCATCTTGACGTGACGGCAGGGCCACTTCCGGTTTGTGGGACTATTTTATGGAGGAAAAAAAAGGGGGTGCGGGGGCAGAGCCCCCGATTTATTACATATGGACTTCACATGTCTTAGTCAACAAATTTTTAAAATTTTAATTCGGGGGCTGTGCCCCCAAACCCCCCTTAAAAGATGTAAACATTGGAACTATTTTCCTTTGTGCTTGCGCATTAATACACATCAATTTGTAACAAGGAATCTCATTGGCTAATAGCTCTCAGCATGACAACAGACAATGGCGTTGAGTGAGCTTTCTGCTATGATTATTCGCTCATATCTATGGTTATTTTAGAGGTTGAATGGACATTACAGATCGAATTCTTGAATGGAATGGATCAAGGTAGGCCTGCGGCGCTGGATTGAGTTAAGATTGATTTTATTTAAGGTTGCAAAAGAAAGGAGTTCAACCATTTAGGGATCGTGACTCCCGAAAAGTGAACGAAAAATGGCGATTTGTTGATTTCAGAGGATATTTGGTACAATTCTTGGTTTAGTTTCATGGTTATTTTAATGGGTTAATGGGCCTGCGGCGCTAGATTCTTGGGGGGAACAGTTGCAGCTAGGCCTGCGGCGCTAGACTCATTAAAGTTTGAATTGATATGAATAATTTTTCTTTTAAATCCATGCCTATAAGGGGCCATTCCCTGAACTGGTGTTAGGCCCATTTTCTCATAGGTACATTGTATAGAAGAGAAACATAGCTGTCTGTTCATATATACATGGTCCATCTAAGTTGAGGTTAAGAGCCGCGGAATTTGACTTGAATGAGCTCCTACCCTATTATCAAAGGCCTGTTTTGACCTGTGTATTGGGAGGCAATCTCACATTGTGATGGGACAAATCCCCTCTAAAAAATACTTTTTCTTCCAGATGCCAACCTGAGACTCTGGATATCCATCCGTGTATGTGTTGTTTATATGCAGTAAAATCCATACAACCGTAAATGGTTTTTCCAACCTTTCAGAAATATTATAGTGAACCCTCACCCTCATTTTTACGCACTCCTCCCGTACCTGTGGCACCCTTTTAATAGCGGGATACCCACATAAATTGGGCTAAATTGGACCCGTTTTGGCGGGACACCACCCTAAATTTGGGCCAAATTCCAGGAAAAATATACCTCTTTTAACAGCAGTTTTTTGACGTTTTGGTTGGATATTCTAAATTCTTGGCCTAAAAACATACCCCTTTTGCCCCAAAATGGCCCAAAAAGGACCCCTAATGGCGGGTCCGGCCGGATCATATAGGGAGTGCCCCCCCCCCCCTCCCGGGACATACCGCCTACACTCGTACTGCTGAAGAAATTCCCAGTATCAGTGGCCGAAAAAGGTGTACAAAGTCTGTTCACCAATGCTATAGGTAACCCCCCCCCCCACTATCCCAAATTCCTGGATTTGCTCCAAATCGGAGAGTACCTGGCTGCTTCGCTGATGTCACTGGGCTCGAGATTGGATCCGTCGTAAGGACAAGTCTAAAAGTAAAACCTGAGTCCAGCCAGCATCTCCTCTATTTTTGCCCATCTCGGGCACATGAATTCATGGATTAGCAGTATTTTAACGCCCTCATAGTCTTTAACTGGTGTCTAAATAAATACAGGTCCAATATCTTCTTCAATACACAACCGATATTTGCAAAGAAGCATTGCATATAAGCAAAAACGAACAGAATACTGCTTCTGACTGCCGACGTCACGCGCGGTCCGTGCACGACGCCGGAAACTGGGTGGTGCGCGGTGCATTTCGGGCCAGATCTGACGATCGCGATCCGGCGAATAGTGAGGGCCCTGAAATAGCTAGACTCAGGCCTTCACGGATTAGGGGTGGAGAGGGCTGATTTTTAGCATTTCAGAGCCTTTGCGGACAGGACTCTCTTATGCTGTGCATTCTATTTTTCAAAGATGTGATGTCCCTTCATACATACACAGATGTTACCACTTTTGTTGAAGATGTATAACCCTCCCAGGCATAGTGTACGACCCTCCACGGTGAGAAATAGAGGTATCAAGGGGGGCATGTACTGAACCAGAGGCCATGGGAGAGTGGCTTTCTGAAACATATTCTAGAATCTATCTAACATACCTGATCTAGTTTGTTCATTTGAACAAAGAATGGCACTTATCGCTGTGTAAGTTGCATCAGATGGTGCTGCCTTCTCCTAGTCCTTAAGCCATGAGTGTGTCCTAGAGATGTCTGGTGGTTGGAGGGTTGGTTAACCAGGCCACCCTTGTCCAACGTCTGGTGTCATTATTTGGTTTCCTCCGCCCAGATCAGCCAGACTGCAGTACCGCACATAGCTTCAAGGATCTACCCGGGATTCCTGGTGGATAACGCTATGAAAACTGTGACAGTTCTTCTAGTTCTCATTTCCATTATTGTGTCGTCGTCATGCTTTCGCTTCGGGAACCCGTTGGTAAAGCTACAGGATAACTACTGTGGGACTTCAGTGCATAAACCACGATGGTGGTTCCAGCGTGAGTACAAATATATCCCTTTTAACCCTTTGAGGACAGCATGCCACTAAAGGGTCACAGCTGTCGTCATGATGAAACAACACATCTCTGGTAGGAGTGTGTCTGCCCCATAGGCTCGGCATGATGCATGGATGCCACCCTGCCGAGTTACCATGATAGCTATGATTTTCTGATAGGCAATATGCATAGGCACATGAACTAATGTTTATGAAATTAATTTTCTTTTTCTTTTTTCAACATTATAGTATGTGTGTGCATGAATTTTGACTAACCATTTCTCATTCCTCCTTTTGCAGAGTTTTCTCCCTGTTATGATGATCCCCCAAATGTTGCAAACGGCATTGTGGGTAACATTGACAAGAATCGTGGTGGCTATCCTACTGTGACTGTGACCTGTGAACCAGGGTGCCTGTTTCCTGATCTAACCCCAATGAGGGTCATGACCTATGAATGTAAAAAATGGCGATTTGAAGAGGACTGCCAAGGTACATACATATATATTGCACTATAGTATAATCTATTGCTTGAAGATGGATGTCGTTAAAGATGACATTAGTCATCATGATGCGCCAATGCAGCCCCAGTCAGTAATTTGCCGGTGCTGCATTGGTGCATCATGCTGATCCTTGAAGAGTGTTTCAACTCCCTAAGATCAGCATGATGCTTGAATGCAGCCATGGAAAGTTACTGCTACGGCTGCATGAATTTATGCTTTTGGCTATTATCCAGTTTGGCCTATAGACAACCAGTTATATATATATATATATATATATATATATATATATATATGTGTGTATATATATAAATATATATACATTAACAATCCTATTAACTACATATAATGATTGTACCAAGTAACACTTTAATTGACTGGTACAGACATTGATATTCTTTCTCACTGAATTATTGTTTATTTGTTCTTCCATATATATATTAGACATGGAGACAGACAGATTCTTATAATGTTGTATATCTCAGTAAACGGATATGAACAAAAATCTGAGTCAAACTATGTAACATTTAAGTTTATTTACAGAGGTGACCTGTCTGAATACCACAGACATCCCCATAGAGAATGCCATGTTTGTTCCCCCATCTGGACCGTACCGACACCTAGACCTGCTGACTGTCACGTGTGACACGGGATACACCCTAGATGACGGCACCGACACGTATACAGCAGAATGTACAAAGTGGGGCACATGGAACCATACTGGGTCTTGTAAAAGTAAGTCAATTACGTTTATACTTTTGTAAACAAAGACTTATGTAAATGTTAGTGAGGCACAATATAACACAGAGTTATATAAATATGGATCATGCATATTCAGGTAAAGCACTTGATATAAGTAAAAGCAGAAATATATAGAGGTAAGTGACAGCTGGGTAATTAGACCACTGGTTGCAACATTTCACCTTTAGACAGTTTCAACCTAAAGTACTCTTGTTGAGCCTTGTAAGGCTGTGAAACAGGAATCAACCTGCCTCCATAAATTTACAATGTTTTTAAAGGATAGATATAAATTTGTCTCCCTCCTCATCTAAATGTTTTCATTGAAGTGCAGAGTTCGTTGAATTCAAATAGCATTAAAGGATAATTCGAACTGCAGTTCTAAAGATGAGAGAGATAGCCTCAGCGTTTATTAACAGTGACCTTAACAAAGGTGCGTGTATACAAGCTAGGCTTGGCCATGTTGCCTGAAACACACCTTCTTTATTGTGGCCTTTTTGTTTTCCATGGTAACCAAATCATATTAATGTGTTGTTATCCTGGTTATGCTGGGTTAGCGCTGGTGCATTTAAAAGAAATGCGATTTGGTGAAGTTTTGTTTATTTTGATTAGATAAATTCAGTATTGTTATCCAAACATATTTCATCTTTACATACATGTATGGCAAGCCGTTTAGGTATAGTTGAAACAAACCCAGTTTATTTCAAATAAACAGGGTTTATTTCAAAATAAACCCTGTTTATTTCAGATGAACTGGGTTTATTTGAAATAAATTTATTTCAACTTTACCCAAACGGCTTGCCATATACATGTACCTAAATGTCCATATACAACCTGTATCTTATGTATATCTAGACGTTGCGTTCAGTCCAAAAAGGGAGTATTCACAGTAACATTGTGATTAGGATTATGTAGAATCGGAAATACTTGTCTTTTTTAGCATTTTGATGACAAAACTGATACAGATAAAGATATATGATACTAATTCATTTATCAAAATAGTAAACACTTTACTGATTCCGTAATAACTACCTTAGTGTTTGCCAATCAACAGATATTTCAATATATTTTCATAGATTTGCAGGGACCAAAATAACCTGTTTATTTGCATTGTTGTAAATGTAATTTTAAGAGTTAAAATGCCTTAGTATCATTAAAAAAAAGAATTTGGGAATTTGGTTAAGAGTTAAAGTGTGCTTAAAATTAAGATACTAATGTTGTATTGTAGCTAAGAAATGCTCTGCCGAGGCCCTACCTAACTCCTTGTTGAAGAATGGCAGCCTGCCTGAGCTGAGTGTTGGCATTACACTCAATGTGGTCTGTGCTGACGGGTACCTGACGTCTAATGCAGAGAGGATCTACGAGTCTACTTGTGAACTTGGAGGGGTCTGGAACCATTCTGACAACTGCACATATGATGGTAAATCTTAGATTCTGCTCTTTCACATATTAACCTGAAATGATTCACTAAAACTGTTCAGCAGTGCACCCTTCTAGCCCTTTACAAGGGTCCAGAGTGCCGTCAATCTGTATGAATCACCAAAGCATGTTTGAAGTTCACACAAAAGTCTCAAGGCTTATCCGGACTTATATTTACATCTTTATACATACTTTACCACACTATTGAGTCACTAGCATGTTAATGTCTGTTTTACTGTTGTAGCTGCAGACGCCTATATACATCCTTTAACACACTATTGAGTCACTAGCATTAATGTATGTTTTACTGTTGTAGCTGCAGATGCCTGTGCGGCAACTACTCTGTACAACACAGATCTGACAGACAACACGCTGCCCCTGAGTGTGGATGGGACCACACTGACTGTAGAGTGTGCTGGGGATAAGACTCTCCCAGACGGCTCTACCACATCATATGACACAACCTGCACTGCCGGCTCTTGGAATGACACAAGATCTTGTGGTTAGTAAGAACAACTTGCGTTAAAACTAGGATGTTAGCAAACCTATTCTTTTATAAACTCTCAGTATTGTGAAGCCTTGCAAGAACAAAGGAGGACTACCGAAGAAGAAACTTCAAAACCTAATTGATACTATCACAATTGTGGATTTAAATGAGTCTACTTCTGATAGGATGAAGTTTTTTCACTCATGTACATATCTAAAACAAATTTCTATCCCTCTCTATCTTATGTAGGCATCAAGAGCTGCCAGGATGCTTTTGACCAAAGTCTTTCCTCAGGCGTGTACACGATTTACCCTGACGATGCTCTTACACCGATGGACGTGTACTGTGATATAAGCGAGTACATTGACGGTGAAGCCTGGACAGTGAGGACCATGTTTTTATTTCATGGTGGATACGATGACCACTATGCTTAAGTACTAGAAATCCCGTATCCCATGCCCCCCATGGGATACGGTCCTCCTGTATCACATGGCCTATGACATCATCATTTGTTCAAATTCTTATGGCCATTTATATGCAATTAAACTTATTTTGAAGAATAAAAACCATGAAATAAAGGCAAAGGCCCATGGCCAGAGGATTTTTGGTACCGTTCCCCCCTCGGTGGGGCTGGGGCGCATCCCACTCAGCCTGCGGCTTCGTGGGATACTGCCCCAGCCCCACCTTGGGGGGAACGATACCAAAATATCCTCTGGCCATGGGCCTTTGTCTATATATTTCTCAAAATAACTGAACAGAAATTGTCTGCATGCTTGTTGATGTCCATACTCTCCCTAAGTACAGGACAGTAAATAATTTTGATGTAAAAAGTTGTAATAAGAAGAGAACTACTAAGATTAAAGTCTAAAGAAGGTTATCTGGCCACTCAAAAAAACAATATATTTTGTCAGTTTGTCAATTTATGCTTTTCTCTTTCAGGTTATTCAGCAGAGAGTTGATGCGTCTGTCGACTTTAACCGTAACTGGACCGAGTATGAAAACGGGTTTGGGAACCTTCTGGGTAACTTCTGGCTCGGTCTCAGTAACATGCACATATTGACAACTAGCGGGACTTATAAAACTGTGTTTGAAGTGACCCAGCCTGGTGGTACTAGGGGCTATGCTTGCTACAACATCTTTACAGTTGGAGATGCGGGCACTGATTACACACTTAAAAAAACTGGCTTCACAACGGGCAATCCAGATGGTAGGTTATCCTATGAAACTAAAAATGCTAAAATCATTATTCAACTTGTCATCTAGAGTCTAACTGTGCTAGAGCAAATGTTTCTTTAGGTCAGAAAAAAACTTCTTCTTGGCCAGGAAGCCCATAGAAGTTAATGCATGATATTATAGATAAATTAACCCATTTAATATAGACATGTCCTAGACGGCTATTGACCTATGCCCATTAATTGCAGCCGGTAATGGTCTTCATGGAATTGACAGCGTTAATGGCATCAAGTTCTCAACCCCTGACCAGGATAATGATGAAAAGGAAAACGGGGTTGACCAAGACTGTGCTGAGTACTATGAGGCAGGTTGGTGGTTCAAGGCATGCGGCAAGGGCAACTTGAATGGGCCTTACACCATAGGAGCACCCTCAGTTAGCGGGGGTGGAATCAAGTGGAAAACTGGCAGAAACTGGATAGGAGATTCAGAGTCTGCCAAAGGATGCAGGATAATGCTGAAAAACGGGTCTTGTTAGATAGAGGATTGAATATCAACCCTTTAAGGAGCAAGGCTCCCTGATCTTTTATTGTCATGAAAATATAAAATAATTATTCTGTCTTGACACTGTAATTTAGCTTTGCAAAAAAACACCTTTTTGAAGGGCATGGTGCATCAACCCCCTATGCTGCCCCTAGTGAAATTATAGCCTCTATATACCGATTTGTTCAGTGTTCCAGCTACAGTTAATATTTTATCAGAAAAAAGTCTATAAAAAAAGAAAAAATACCTAGTTAAATGCAATATTTAAAGTACATACCGCGATTTCCCGCAGAGGAACCAAACCTCCAGTGGGGGTTATACAAGGGTAAATATAGTATTGAAAGGGCACAAATATTATATGTACTCGAACGCTAGCTTGTTTATTTTGTCTGACCGGAACCAGGGGACGCTCCGATCAGATGCGAACGGTATATATACTGCTTCCCACCCCCTGGTTCAGGCAGATCTCCTCAGGTATCCGATACAGAAAGATTGACTGAAAGCTATTTCTAGTAATCAATACAGACAGACTCATACGAATTGGTTATCATTACTGTACAGTTTGGTTGAAATAAACGCCTGTCTCCTTCTTCGCATCTTACAAAGAATTCTGCCGTTCGAGTTCTTATTTCGGATCATCTCATATAAGACTCTACAGTATGGTAGTTACATCGTGATTTTCAGACCCCATATGTGGTTATAGGATTCTCCAAAAGTTGGGGTGCGGGTTATACACAGGAATACAAAGTAATTATTTCTAGACATGAATATTCCTATTTAAAACCAATAAATTTGTTTGTTAAGGACAATAATTTATACTGCTTAGAAACACCTGGAACCTTCTCCAACCTGAAGAATCTGGGGTAATATCATGTAAAGTTGACAAAGATGTGACGGTGTGTTACAAGGTCAGGTTACTACTGTGACTGCTGTGTCTGGTGCTGGGCAGCTCTCTGTAAGGCCAACATGCAGACGGAGCGCTTCATGTCACCACATCTTGGTGGGGGTTGATAACTCTATATACATACAAGTAATGAGGCCAGTTTGGTTATTTAAACATTTAGAAAGTAATCAATGAAAATATACCACATAGTTGAACATAGAAATTGAGATTTGTCTAGTCTTGGTGGAGGTAGTTTAGGCAATGTGAAACACTGAAGTTCACGGCCTAAGGGGTCAGTAACAAGTGCTATATTATACACCAGTTGCATGACAGTGGCACCGATGTCTCTTTGTGTACTTGGTCATGACTCGCAGGTATGTACACATGGGGAGGGCCCTGAATATATGTATACATATACATACCTAAAACTTGGTTTACTCAACCATCTTCATCATCAATCTGCCAAACTATGACACCTTCTTAGATGACATAATTTACATAATATGATACATTATAGACAACATGTGACTTTATTCCCCATTACACTACACCAGCTTAAAGTGGGTGGTACATATTATAACACACAGACCTGTCCATAAACCAGCAGAAAGTGCCTCCTTGTGCTACCTTTCTTGGCCAGACGTCAACCCCTGCTCCCTAAGCTGTTCCTGCTGCCAATTTGTACACTAACATGTGTCCTAACTATTAGAGGACAGCATAACACTTTAACTTTTCATCTCCATTCAAAGTCACGCTGTAAAGATGATGCTCTTTAAAGCGATTCACCGGTATTGTATTCATGTGCCATACTGACCTGAAGGTGATGATACTCCTGCAGGGTCAGCATGATGCGCAGGGCTGTATTAAAGCATTACCAGCCCCTTCGGGGGCCCGGATTGTGCCCGTGTGCGTGTATGGGGTGGGGACTGACCAGACTGACCACGGGAACAGACAGGGCGGGCGTCCCTGCGCACTAGATAGCCCTAGCAAGGTTGTCATGGCAATGCGTCCCTATCAACCAACAGTCACTCTCCTAGAAGAGTCTTACACAAGGACCCGACTCAGATATTTAGGGTCGGATTATTTCATTTATTTGAATGTTTCAGAAGGATATACTTATAGGGGATGATTAACTGAGTAAATACTTTGTAATTTTGTATTATTCTACCACAAATAAATGATAAATAGGTTAATTTAGCATCCTTTAATTTCTGAAAAAGATGGCAGACTTTTGTAAGATTTCCTCTCTCTTGTTGCTAGATCCACTGTGCGAGAGTATTTCCATGATTTATTAAGTTTTTCTTTGAAAAACAAAGGAATTCTGAGAATTATCATCATAGAGAGTAGGAAAATCACACATATAATATTTTTAAAGTTAGATTGGAAAGAGATATCGATTTAACTCTGAAAAAAGTACATACTTGCATCAAGCCTCTTTTGGTTTATCTGTTCCTGTCAAGCACTGAAGCCTATATCAATGAGGTGGTTCGCTGGTCCCAACTAATGCCGTTTTATATAGGGGAATGATAATGAAATGCATGACATGTTGACGCACTATGCGACCCCTTAAGGGTTATGAACCACATATTACTTGAATGATATCTGCTCATTTCTTGTCATAAAACATGAATGTTGGCCTGTTCAGTCTGCTCTTCAGACTTGTATCTTTCCATCCAATCCGTTAAGAGTGTAACCGCCGTAGGGTCGGTAAATCTCTGAGTACAGTACTGTTGTGTGGCTTGTAAGGGCTGCATTCAGGCATCATGAAGACAATAGGGCATGCTGCATTAAAGAACTATGCTGCCCTTAGCAGGTAAGCTCATGGTCTGTATACCACAAAACCTCAAATATAGGTCATGGGTAGTACACAAGTCAGATCTCCAGTGCAGCTCATAGTATCAGGACAATATGATGCAGCTTATATCTGAGTGTTTGCTACTTTGGCACAGTTCTAAAGTCACGGAAATTAGATCACCAGTGCGGCGTTTTGGGTCTGCCCAAAGTCAGGATGCGGTTTTTACCTTAGTTAGGCTTATACACAATATTTTACATTGTATACATATAGTTCTACAGTGTTAGATAACTCTTAGTCTGTTAGATTATATCCTGTATATATACATTCTCGCACGGTACTTAATACGTCATGCATTTAGAAATAGAAGAAAACATTTCTCCATTAGACTTAACTGCAATAGTTTTTGTATATTTAGTAAAGTACATAATCAGTTCCCTCCCCCTCCCTCCCTCCCTCCCTCCCTCCCTCCCTCCCTCCCTCCCTCCCTGTCCCTCCCTTCCTCCCTCCCTCTATCTCCCTCCGTCCCTCTACCTCCGTCCCTCCTCCTCTCTCTCCCTCTCCCTCCCTCTTTTTTTCTATCCCTCCCTCACCAACATGAGTTGTAATCTACACATGAATATCTTCATTAGGTTCAGAAACATTGGAAACCTCCGTCAACCTTAGTAATGTGGGCTTAAGTTATGCAAAGTTGGCAAAGACATGACAGCCTATTACAAGGTCTGGTTACTGGTGTGACCACCTCCTCAGCCCCCAGCTCTCCCCACTCTGTAAGGCTGACAAGGAGACTGAATGCTTCATGTAACCACATCTTTTTGGGTTTGGAAATCTCTATATATAGAAACAACCAAGATAGTTTTGCCAGTTAAAACATTTAGAAAGAACTCAATGAGAATATATTACATTATCGTATATATAAGATATGAGATTTGTCTGGTTTTGCAGTGGTAGGCTGGTAGATGTGAAACACTTCATGGGCTTAGGGGTCAGTAACTAGTTCTCTCCACATACCAGGTACGTGACTGTGGCACCATCATGTCTCTAAATGTGCATAGTCATGACTGGTTCGTATCTACACATGGAGAGGGGCCCAGAAGTAGCTAGATCCAGGCTTTCAGTGAGAATTAATTATGGTTTAAGAGGGGGGTTGGTGGGAATCATTTAGCCACCTTTGAAAAGGGTCATGTCCAAATATGTTTGCATTCAGTTGCTAGGAGTTCAATAAACCTTTTTATACACATCCTCCTCTTGATAACGATGTTTCCTCTACCCATGCTGTCCAATGTGAGACCAGGACAAATCAAGGGGGCATGCACTAACCCAACAATTATGGAAGACTTTCTTTCTGCAAATAAAACATCAAGATTCTAGAAACCCTCCAACATGCCCCATCTACTAGTCTAACTGGCACAGTATCCTAATTCTACCTCTACAGGATACCCCAAAACGTGTTGAAGTTATTTTCTTCCCATGGGTGGCTCATTATTTACATTTTTCCCAAGAACAACTCTTATCTCACTATGAATAATGACCAGATACCAATGTAAGATGGAGCTGTGTACTTCTAGTCCTTAACCCATGAGTCAGTTTGAGAGGTCCCTGATGGTTGGATGGTTGGTTAGGTAGGCTACCATTGTCCAACCTCTCTTTATGTCAGTTCCTCCAAGTCTATCAGTTATACAACAGCACTTCACATCGAAGGATCTACCTGGTTTTCTCAGTGAATAACGTCATGAAAACTGCAATAGCACTTTTCTTTATGACATCCTTAATCTCATCCTCATCATGTTTCAACTTCAGGAATCCATTAGAGAATCTAAAGAATGACCACTGCAGTGGTTTAGTAAAAAAGCCACGCTGGCTGTTTCGGAGTAAGTAGACATTCATTTCTCCAAAGTGTTTAACATATAACTCTTTAAGGGCCACATAATGGGTTATGGTCAAAATATAAAAAACATAACTGGCTAAGAACCTATCACTATTTGATCAAAATAAAGTCCTTTAAGGTTAACATAACTCGATTGTTTAGCTGAAAATATATCTCTGAGTGAACTATGTGCTACCACAACTATCCATAGTATGTGCGTATAGGTGGGACTTGGAGTGAGTGTCCCTGGGACATACTTTCATAACCCACTTGTGTCACTAGCCTCTTTACACTTTTTGTTTACATTTTTGCAGAGGCTGCAGGCTGTGTTGATACTCCGGACCCCCCAGTGGTACCAAATGCTGTTGTTGGTGACATTGACAAGAATGGTATCTTTTACAAAGTCACTGTGAACTGTAAGCCAGGGTACCTGTTTCCTGATCTAACTCCCATCAGGGTCATGACCTATGAATGTAATAAATGGAGAGTTGAAGACGAATGTCGAGGTACGTAATAACTACTTACTAAAATATATCAGATTATGGTTCTTTAAATTCTGTGGCGATCAATAAGACAGAAACAGCTGATATGATAAGGTCAGAATGAAGGAAAGATATTTATAAGGAAGGAGAGGGAATGAAATGGAAGGAGAAGGAGGCAGAGGGGAAAGGGTAGGGAAAAGGTGGGAGAAGAAGAAGAGGGAAGAAGAGGGACGGAGAGGGACAGAGAGGGACGGAGAGGGACGGAGAGGGACGGGGAGGGACGGGGAGGGACAGGGATGGACAGGGAGGGACAGGAGGGACAGGAGGGACAGGGAGGGACAGGGAGGGACAGGGAGGGACAGGGAGGGACAGGGAGGGACAGGAGGAACAGGGAGGGACAGGAGGGACAGGGAGGGACAGGGAAGGACAGGGAAGGACAGGGAGGGACAGGGAGGGGCAGGGAGGGACAGGGAGGGACAGGAGGGACAGGAGGGACAGGGAGGGACAGGAGGAACAGGGAGGGACAGGGAAGGACAGGGAAAGACAGGGAGGGACAGGGAGGGGCAGGGAGGGACAGGGAGGGACAGGAGGGACAGGAGGGACAGGGAAGGACAGGGAGGGACAGGGAGGGACAGGGAGGGACAGGGAGGGGCAGGGAGGGACAGGAGGGACAGGGAAGGACAGGGAGGGACAGGGAGGGACAGGGAGGGACAGGGAGGGGCAGGGAGGGACAGGGAGGGGCAGGGAGGGACAGGAGGGACAGGAGGGACAGGGAGGGACAGGGAGGGGCAGGGAGGGACAGGGAAGGACAGGGAAGGACAGGAGGGAAAGGAGGGACAGGGAAGGACAGGGAGGGACAGGGAAGGACAGGGAAGGACAGGGAAGGACAGGGAGGGACAGGGAAGGACAGGGAAGGACAGGGAGGGACAGGGAGGGGCAGGGAGGGCCAGGAGGGACAGGAGGGACAGGGAAGGACAGGGAGGGACAGGGAGGGACAGGAGGGACAGGGAAGGATAGGGAGGGACAGGGAGGGACAGGGAGGGACAGGGAGGGGCAGGGAGGGACAGGGAGGGGCAGGGAGGGACAGGAGGGACAGGGAGGGACAGGGAGGGGCAGGGAGGGACAGGGAAGGACAGGGACGGACAGGAGGGACAGGAGGGACAGGGAAGGACAGGGAGGGACAGGGAAGGACAGGGAAGGACAGGGAAGGACAGGGAGGGACAGGGAAGGACAGGGAAGGACAGGGAGGGACAGGGAGGGGCAGGGAGGGCCAGGAGGGACAGGAGGGACAGGGAAGGACAGGGAGGGACAGGGAGGGACAGGGAGGGACAGGAGGGACAGGGAAGGACAGGGAGGGGGAAGCAGTCACTCCTTCTGTGGTTAGGTGAGGCAGGGGGAAGCAGTCACTTCTGCGGTTAGGTGAGGGGAGATGCAAACAACAATGCCTATTCGCCCCCTCTGGAGTGTGAATATAACAACTCTATCCCACACACCAATTGCAATCCACACCCCATAGGCCTATATTGGGTGCTCATAAGACCTGTAATGCAGCCCTATATGAACCAATTTTGTTGTTGGTTTTCATGATGATTTCTAGAAAATTCTAAATGGCCACCATACAGATTATTCTTGATTAATGATTCGGAGTCCCTAGCCACAGGATTATCCTTTTTGAACTTGAAATTGTGCATTTCTCTTGAATAGATACTGATAGAACCAGTTTTGGCTCCAATTTTGCCACTTTCGATTGTTAATTTAATTTTTTTTAATCAAAATGGCTGCCATATAGCTTTTTGGAAATAGCTAGATTGGATTTATTGGCCTCAACATACTTTTGGACCCATTTTTTGAGTCTCTAAATTGATAAGAAGCAAAAATAGACACCTTTCCAGAGGAGAGGGACGGAGAGGGACAGAGAGGGACGGAGGGGGACGGAGATGGACAGAGAGGGACGGAGAGGGGCGCAGGGGACAAAAAGTAAGGGAGAAGGCAGAGGGAAGGAGAGGGAAGGAGAGGGAGGGGGAGGGCAGGAAACGGTGGGAAAAGGGCGGCAGAAGGAAGGAGAAGGGGGAGATGGAGGGAGAGGGAGGGAGAGGGAGGGAGAGGGAGAGGGAGGGAGGGAATGAAAGGAAAGGAGAGGGAGGGAGAGGGCAGGAAAGGGTGGGAGAACGAGGGAGAGGGAAGGAAAGGGAGGGAGGGAGAACGAGGGAGGGAGGGAGGGAGGGAGGGAGAGGAAGGGATAGGGAGGGAGAGGGAGGGAGAGGATGGGAAAGGAAGGGACAGGAAGGGACAAGAACAGACAGGAAGGCACAGGACAGGCAGAGGCAATATAATGGAAATGGGGAGGTGAACATGTGTAATGCTCTTTGGCCACTATCCAGCAGGTTCTAGAGAGGGTCATTATGCCACTGATTATAGGTTAGTCGACATGCTAGAACAGCAGAAGTATACAGTAGAGTACATCAGTTAATGTTGTTACTTGTATACACCTACTTCATGTGTATGTGTTAAGTAGGATAGATATACATCGTCGCATTCTTGAATGATTGTTAATAAATGTTTTCAAACATAACTATACTTAATATGGACAGAGGGACGGGGAGGGACAGGGAGGGACAGGGAGGGACAGGGTGGGACACGGGGGGACAGGGAGGGACAGGGAGGGACAGGGAGGGACAGGGAAGAACAGGGAGGGACAGGGAGGGACAGGGAGGGACGGAGAGGGACAGGGAGGGACAGGGTGGGACAGGGAGGGGCAGGGAGGGACAGGGAGGGACAGGAGGGACAGGAGGGACAGGGAGGGACAGGGAGGGACAGGGAGGGACAGGGAGGGGCAGGGAGGGACAGGGAGGGACAGGGAGGGACAGGGAGGGGCAGGGAGGGACAGGGAGGGACAGGAGGGACAGGGAGGGGCAGGGAGGGACAGGAGAGACAGGGAGGGGCAGGGAGGGGGAAGCAGTCACTCCTTCTGTGGTTAGGTGAGGCAGGGGGAAGCAGTCACTTCTGCGGTTAGGTGAGGGGAGATGCAAACAACAATGCCTATTCGCCCCCTCTGGAGTGTGAATATAACAACTCTATCCCACACACCAATTGCAATCCACACCCCATAGGCCTATATTGGGTGCCCATAAGACCTGTAATGCAGCCCTATATGAACCAATTTTGTTGTTGGTTTTCATGGTGATTTCTAGAAAATTCTAAATGGCCACCATACAGATTATTCTTGATTAATGATATGGAGTCCCTAGCCACAGGATTATCCTTTTTGAACTTGAAATTGTGCATTTCTCTTGAATAGATACTGATAGAACCAGTTTTGGCTCCAATTTTGCCACTTTCGATTGTTAATTTTTTTTTTTTAAATCAAAATGGCTGCCACATAGCTTTTTGGAAATAGCTAGATTGGATTTATTGACCTCAACATGCTTTTGGACCCATTTTTTGTGTCTCTAAGTTGATAAGAAGCAAAGATAGACACCTTTCTAGTTATCAGCAAAATTTGGGCGGCCATCTTGGATTTCTCAAATTGCAACAAATCAAAAATGTCTACAAACAGCTGTATGGTTAACCATTGATTTACACTTGTCTATTTAAAATACAGGGGCTTGGCAAACGGGGTGGATGGGGGGGGGGACATGTCTCCCCACTTTTGATCAACCCTAAAAAAGGTAGAACCTAAAAGGTCATGCCGAAAAAGGTAAAAATTGGCCAGAAGCCCCCCCTGCCACCCCCACTTTGAAAGTGCTTACCAAGCCCCTGTAATACCTGGTCTAGTGGCATCTTGGCTATAAGCTAAAACACTACTCCCCAGTGGGCACAGAACATTAAATCAACATTGAAAACCGGTTGACAATGCTGATTCAATGTTGATGCAATGTTGATTCAACGTTGAAATGAATTTTGTGCCCACTGGGTCTAAGAATAAAGTCAGTTTTGAGCTTTAACATAGTGATGAGGCTTCTAGGCAGAATTAGATAGATATTTTGGCTTAGCATAGGTGGGGGAACACAGCTCTTGGCAATAGGTAAGGCAGTGACTGGCAATAAAGCAGTATTTATTATCCGAATTCCTTAACTGTGCACCCAGGCATGGTCCTGTATATATGACATCTATGCTTACAGAGGTGACCTGTCTGAATACCAGAGACATCCCCATAGAGAATGCCATGTTTGTTCCCCCATCTGGACCGTACCGACACCTAGACCTACTGACTGTCACGTGTGACACAGGATACATCCTAGATGACGGCACTGACACGTATACAGCAGAATGTACAAAGTGTGGCATGTGGAACAACACTCAGTCATGTAAACGTAAGTGATGCAAAAACCTGAGTAAACAAACAGTTATGTAAACAACAGGCATGTTCTTAGTTCAGCAGAATGAGATAAATATAAATGACACAAATAAACATATGACCAGGTAAAACACAGCTATTTTAATTGAATGAACACATATGCTTGAGTTTAAGTGGGTGACATGACTTACACATAATTATTCAAAAGTAAAAACACTAACCCATAGATAGGGGAGTGACAGAAGTTGTACCAGTGTAAGCAACCATTTTGACTGAAATGAATCTTCAAGCTGAAATGGTTTTAACGGATCTTAGTACATATTACATTATAGTAGGTGAACAGAACTACTTGTTCCAGGAGTCAGTGAAAGTTGTAATCCATAATTTTCAACTTAATGAATATATCCACTCCTCTAGTGGCTTATACTGATGCATTGCTACATGAGTTGTCTTGACTTTGATATCTATTTTACTATGGGATTATAATAGGGAAACAATGTGCAGCTCCGGAAATTGACAATGTGGTTGTTGATCCACCGTATGGACCATACGTGTATGAAGACGTTTTGAGTGTGGCGTGTAAAACTGGATACGAGTTGTCAGATGGCAGTGAATCCTACACCTGTGAGTGCCTGGATACCGGGATGCTGAACTGCACTGAGTCATGCACTAGTGAGTAGACAGTTTTTTTTAATTTACATTATCCAAATAAGTCTGTGAAGATACTCTTTTATTGAAAAGTAGACTCATCAGTTTGTCTCATGAAATACAATAATGTTTTACTTAACATAATTGATTATAGATCAGGTAGATATTTCACCACTTTTAAAAATCGTCACAAAATGACTTGATCTGTTTTCTCATGGAATTTTTTAAGATAACACCAATATATATTATCTTGCAAGGTAAAAGAGCTTTGGCCCGATTTCAGAAACATGGGATTAAAAAAAAGAGTAAAGTTTGTATTCCAAAAGAAATATGTTAAGTTAATTGACAAATATTTACAGAATTGCAGTAAGTGACTGTTTTACACTTTCAGTTCAGGTCATTTAGTACCTTGACATTATTGATATTTTCTTTTGCCTTGATAAACACTGATGCAGTTTATTTTAGATGAAATCTGGCATCAATTGTTTCAGTTAAATCCTGTGAATCCCCATTGGTCACTGGGGGCAGCCTGGACCCGCCTAGTGGTCCATACAACTTCACAACTTTAGTGAAATTCACTTGTGACACTGGCTATGTTCTACCTGACAAAACAACGAGCTATGTGGCACAATGCATGAACAACAAGACATGGAGCATAGAGGAATCTTGCACTAGTAACTATCAAACCTTTATTTGTACATGCCTAGGCAGTCTGTTCATTCATTAGTTCATAGATTGTACTTGATCGATATATACGAGTTCATTTTTTGAAAACAAAAAGAAACAAATATTCATATGTTGCGCTTCTTTTTTTATTATTATTGTATGCATAACAGTTTCTCAAATTGAGTAAATGTGGATCAACAAGGGAAAAGGGACATCCGCGGGGGATTTTTAATAACAATTTTGGCCACCAGGGGGCTTCATATAGCCAACAATGTTCAAAATATCATAAAAATTGTTCTATACTACTTTTTGATGGAGAATACAATAAGCCGCATGTTTAGTGCAAACTTTTCATATTTGGAATGTAAAAAGAACGTTTTTGGGCCTAAGTTGGTGTTTTTGAACTTGTTTGGTTGCCATGGAAACATAATTTTCATTCTAAATTGAATTTTTCAAGAAATTAATGATTACAGGCTCCACAAAGATTTCCATGCTGAAAACGGAATGTAAATCCCATTTTATGATTAAAAGCTGTGACCAAATGTTTGAAAAAGTTTGGAAATTTGGGAACTTTCATAATAATGCTAATTAGATAGAGATTACACAGTGCCCACAAATATTCAATGAGCCAGTTCTCAAAAACTAGAAGTGGAACCTGCTAATGAAATATGTCACTGGAAAGCTGGTGACCTCAATTTTATAATTGAGTTAACCTTTGAAGGACACTTTTCCCTCGACTGTCCACAAATACTTTCATGATATGTGGCAATTCAGAGACTTATCATTGTATCTTACAGAAATACCCTGTGATGCCTTCACTGTAGACAGTGCAGTGTTAGATCCTAGTAGTGGCACATTTGAGTACGAGGACACAGTGAATGTGACGTGTGAGGCTGGGTATGTGCTGAGTGATGGCACCAGTACTACAGTCACAGTCACCTGTACAGCATGTGGCACCTGGGATGCCATACCATTGTGTAGCAGTAAGTGTAACACTACATATTCATCTGCTTTAAATTCCTTAAGATCACACAAAAAGGGAAATATCAAATATTGTAGATTCACTAGCACTCTGGATTCTGTATTATTTTGTCATTGCCGTAATAACTGTGGCTTTAAGATATAGATAAGGTACAGCTACCATAACATGACTACTCTGAACAAATTAGGCTTTCTATTTCCCTGATAGTTCTCTATTTATGACCTGTCTTAGGGAAACTATGTGCAGCCCCAGAGATTGAGAATGTGGTTGTTGATCCGCCATATGGACCATATGTGTACGAAGACGAGCTAAGTGTAACGTGTAAAACTGGATACGAGTTGTCAGATGGCAGTGAATTCTACACCTGTGAGTGCCTGGATACTGGGATGTTGAACTGCACAGAGTCATGCACCAGTGAGTATTAGTCATGTTATAGATACATGGGTTACAAGTTTAAAATGCCCTTTTACAACATATCATATTCATTAACACAAATAAAGTGTATACCAATGAATAACCAAATATGACTATTTGTAGGCAATATATACTGATAGTGAATTCTTTCATCTTTTCGATGATTGTGTCTCTTTAATGGAGAAATATTGAGTGAATTTGTTTCTGGCATGCCTAGATATTTCATTTCAGATGTGTTGTTTGTTATGTTTCAGTTAAATCCTGTCCATCTTTATCCATCATGGGTGCCACCTGGGACCCAGCTGATGGGCCGTACAACTACACAACTTTGGTAAAAGTCACCTGTAACACTGGCTATGTACTGTCAGACAACACAACATGCTACACGGCACAATGTATGGACGACAAAATATGGAGCTCAGAGGAACCCTGCACTAGTAACTATCATACTTTTAGTGGTCACTCATCTGTACTTGCAGAGGTGTCTCCTGCATATATCAGTTCATATATTGTTGCTGATTGATATACTGGTTTGTTTTCATTAAACAAGTCCAGAAATCAAAATAAAAGCTACTTTTAAAGCTCCTATTCTTCATTGAACCTAAAGAACTGCCAGGTCATAGAGACTTAGTTTCAGGTTTGATATCATTTTCCAAACCTCTATTGAACACCTTTTCCAGGCATATTACAGTGAAACCTTCCATATAAGTCAACCTAATCTTTAAGTCAAGTTGGACTTAGAGGGAACAGAATCAACCAACAGCGAAACGTCACTTATAAGTCCAATTGGAGTTTGCAATTTTATACTGGGCCAAACCTTAGCCTAATCCTCCACTAAACAGCTCATGCTTCAAATTAATCATATCTGAAATTTCACCCTTTTGATGATTCTACATCTCGGGGGAAAAGGAGTTTACAGAAAACATAATCCAAGAAAAAAAGGGTGTACTTAAAGTATTAAGGATGCTAATCTATGGGTCTCTGAATGGTTTAAATCTTTTTTCAAAACCTTATTTACATTCAAGGTCTTACACTACAGTTCAAATACTTGTAATTGTCTCTTACAGAGGTATCCTGTGAGGCCTTCACTGTAGACAGTGCAGTCTTAGATCCCGATGGTGGCACATTTGAGTACGAGGACACAGTAAATGTGACGTGTGATGCTGGGTATGTGCTGAGTGATGGCACCAGTACTACAGCCACAGTCACCTGTACAGCATGTGGCACCTGGGATGCCATACCATTGTGTAGCAGTAAGTGTAACACTACATTATCATCTCCTTTGAATTTCTGAAGATCACACAAAAAGGCAATATCAAATATTATAGATTCACTAGCAGTGTAGATACTGTATTATTTTGTCATTGCCGTAATAACTGTGGCTTCAAGATATAGATAAGCTACAGCTACCATAACATGACTACTCTGGACACAAGGTGTTGGCAGCTTAGTTGCCAAAATATAACAATGTGGACAAACAAGAATACTGGCAGGGATTGTTTGTTTTTTCTGCAATAGTAGATAACTTGTGAAATAATCTAGCCATCTTAACTGGTGTATCGAATAAGCCTTTCTATTTCCTTGATAGTTCTCTATTTTTGATCTGTCTTAGGGAAACTATGTGCAGCCCCAGAGATTGACAATGTGGTTGTTGATCCACCATATGGACCCTATGTGTATGAAGATGAGCTGAGTGTAACGTGTAAAACGGGATATGAGTTGTCAGATGGCAGTGAATCCTACACCTGTGAGTGCCTGGATACCGGGATGCTGAACTGCACAGAGTCATGCACCAGTAAGTATTACTCATATTGTAGATACAGGGCTTACTAGTTTAAAATGCCTTTTGACAATATAGTTTACTGTAAACCTGAATATGTTTGCGCAGCTAAATTTTCGGGCACCTTGCACATGAAGGCATTTTTGGGCAATCATATTTTTGCGCACCTGCAATCAGGTGACATTAAGCTATAAATCAATTTTTACATTTTCAATCGCACAATTATTAAGGATTTTACAGCCCAAAATGATTGTTCAAATATCTTTTTGGGGGGTCTGAAATTCTTCTATCATAGAAATAAATAGCCCTTATATTTATTGCAATACTCACATATAGGGCATAGAATTTTCATTATATTATGTTTCTTTATGCTAAAATCGGATGACATAAGGTGTATGTCTGTCTTTGGGTGAATCTACCCTAGAGTGCCAGACATTATTGGAAAGCATAATTTTTGTGCAAAATCTTTGCGCAGATCATATTTTTGCGCACATACCTAACGCATGAAAATATGTACTGAGCAAAAATTTTTATATGTTTACAGTAGTTTGTATCATATTTATGAACACAAATAAAGTGTACACCTATAATAAACCAAATATGTCGATTTGTAGGCTTTACTGATAGTAAATTCTTTTATCTTTTCAATCATCATTAATTTTCATCAAAATGTGAATCGATTGTGTCTCTTTGATGGAGACTAAGAAATAAATGTTGAGTGAATTTCTTTCTGGCATGCCTATTTAAAAAAGAATTCATTTCAGATGTGTTGTTTAACATGTTTCAGTTAAATCCTGTCCATCTCTATCGATCATGGGTGCCACCTGGGACCCACCCAGTGGTCCATACAACTACACAGCTTTGGTAGAAGTCACCTGTAACACTGGCTATGTACTGTCAGACAACACAACGTGCTACACGGCACAATGCATGGACGACAAGACATGGAGCTCAGAGGAACCCTGTACTAGTAACTATCATACATTTATTGGTCACTCATCTGTACTTGCAGAGGCGTCTCCTGCATTTATCAGTTCATATATTGTTGCTGATTGATATACTGGTTGTTTTCATTAAACAAGTCCAGAAATCAAAATTAAAGCTACTTTTAAAGTACCTATTCTTCATTGAACCTGAAAAGCTGCCAGGTCATGGAGACTTAGTTTCAGGTTCGATATAATTTTCCAAACCTCTATTGAACACCCTTTCCAGGCATGTTATAGTGAAACCTTCCCTATAAGTCAACCACATCTATAATTCAAGTTGGACCTAGAGGGAACAAAACCAACCAATAGCGAAACGTCACTTATAAGTCCAATTGGAGTTTGCAATTTTATACTGGGCCAAACCTTAGCCTAAACCGCAACTAAACAGCTCTTGCTACAAGTAAATGATTTCTGAAATTTCACCCTTTTGATGATTCCCCTACATCCGGGGGGAAAAAGGTTTTACAGAAAACATAATCATAGAAAAAAGGATGTACTTAAAGTATCAAGGATGGCAATTTCTGGGTCTCTGAATAGTTTAAATCTTTTTTCAAAACCTTATATACATTCAAGGTCTTACACTACAGTTCAAATACTTGTAATTGTCCCTTACAGAGGTATCCTGTGAGGCCTTCACTATAGACAGTGCAGTGTTAGATCCTAGTAGTGGCATATTTGAGTACCAGGACACAGTGAATGTGACGTGTGAGGCTGGGTATGTGCTGAGTGATGGCACCAGTACTACAGTCACAGTCACCTGTACAGCATGTGGCACCTGGGATGCCAAACCATCATGTAGTAGTAAGTGTAACACTACATATTCATCTCCTTTAAATCCCTTAAGATCACACAAAAAGGCAATATCAAATATTGTAGATTCACTAGCGCACTAGATTCTATATTATTTTGTCATTGTCATAATAGCTGTGGCTTCAAGATATAGATAAGCTACAGCTACCATGACATGACTACTCTGGACACAAGGTGATGGCAGCTTAGTTGCCAAAATATAACAATGTGGACAAACTAGAATACTAGCAGGGATTGTTAGTTTTTGTCTGCAATAGTTTATAACTTGTGAAATAATCTATCCATCTTAAGTGGTGTATGAAATTAGGCTTTCTATTTTTGACCTGTTTTAGGGAAAGTATGTGCAGCCCCAGAGCTGGACAATGTGGTTGTTGATCCACCATATGGACCATATGTGTATGAAGATGATCTGACAGTAACATGTAGAACTGGATACGAGTTGTCAGATGGCAGCCAATCCTACACCTGTGAGTGCCTGGATACCGGGATGTCGAACTGCACAGAGTCATGCACCAGTGAGTATTAGTCATGGTAAAGATACATGGGTTACAAGTTTAAAAAGCCCTTTGACGATATAGTTTACTGTAAACCTGAATATTTTTGCGCAGCTAAATTTTCGGGCACCTTGCACATGAAGGCATTTTTGGGCAATCATATTTTTGCGCACCTGCAATCAGGTGACATTAAGCTATATATCAGTTTTAACATTTTCAATCGGACAATTACTAAGGATTTTACAGCCCAAAATGATTGTTCAAATATCTTTTTAGGGGGTCTGAAATTCTTCTATCGTAGAAATAAATAGCCCTTATATTTATTGTAATACTCACATATAGGGCATAGAATTTTCATTATATTATGTTTCTTTATGCTAAAATCGGACGACATAAGGTGTATGTCTGTCTTTGGGCGAATCTACCTTAGAGTGCCGGACATCATTGGAAAGCTAAATTCTTGTGCAAAATCTTTGCGCATATCATATTTTTGCGCAAAGTCCTATGTGCGCGAAATGCGTAAAAATATGTACTGAGCAAAAATTAATATGTTTACAGTAGTTTGTATCATATTTATGAACACAAATAAAGTGTACACCTATAATAAACCAAATATGTCGATTTGTAGGCTTTACTAATAGTAAATTCTTTTATCTTTTCAATCATCATTAATTTTTATCAAAATGTAAATCGATTGTGTCTCTTTGATGGAGACTAAGAAAGAAATGTTGAGTGGATTTGTTTCTGGCATGCCTATTTAAAAAAGAATTCATTTCAGATGTGTTGTTTATTATGTTTCAGTTAAATCCTGTCCATCTATTTCCATCATGGGTGCCACCTGGGACCCAGCTGATGGGCCGTACAACTACACAGCTTTGGTTAAAGTCACCTGTAACACTGGCTATGTACTGTCAGACAACACAACATGCTACACGGCACAATGCATGGACGACAAGACATGGAGCTCGGAGGAACCCTGTACTAGTAACTATCATATTTTTAGCAGTCACTCATCTACACTTGCAGAGGTGTCTCCTGCCTTTCACAGTACATATATTGGTGCTGATTGATATACTTGTTGTTTTCAATGAGAAGATAATCGACCAATTGCGAAATCCTTTGAGCTTTTGGAAAACCTCACTTGAGTGCGATAACATTTTAGAATATTATAAATGGGGGCCAAGACCTCAGCCTAAAACCCAATAAAACGGATTCGCTAGGGTTAATTCAACTTTTTTTTTACTGATATTTAGCCCTTTAGATGACGCTTTCTACATCTGCAGGTAGGAATAAACGGTTTACAGGAAGTATAATTGTAGTGTATAATAAGATATCAAGGATAGAAATTTTTGGGGTCTCAAAATGGTTGAACCCTTTTTTCAAAACCTTACCATAACTTGAATTATTTTTTTAATAAGAAAAATTGACTTATACCAAAAACAAACTCCAAAAAAAAATTGACTTATATACATTCAAGGCTGCACAGTACAGTTCAAACACTTGTAATTGTCTCTTACAGAAATACCCTGCGATGTCTTCGCTGTAGACAATGCAGTGTTAGATCCTAGTAGTGGCACATTTGAGTACGAGGTCACAGTGAATGTGACGTGTGAGGCTGGGTATGTGCTGAGTGATGGGACGAGTACTTCAGTCACAGTCACCTGTACAGCATGTGGCACCTGGGATGCCATACCATCATGTAGTAGTAAGTGTAACACTACATATTCATCTCCTTTAAATTCCTTAAGATCACACAAAAGGGCAATATCAAATATTGTAGATTCACTAGCATCCTAGATTCTGTATTGTTTTGTCATCACCATAATAACTGTGGCTTTAAGATTTAGATAAGCTACAGCTACCATAACATGACTACTCTGAACACAATGTAGACAGACAAGAATACTAGCAGGGATTGTAAGCTTTTTTCAGCAATAGTATATAACTTGTGCAATGATCTAGCCCTCTAAACTGGTGTATCAAATTAGGCTTTCTATTTCCCTGATAGTTCTCTATTTATGACCTGTCTTAGGGAAACTATGTGCAGCCCCAGAGATTGACAATGTGGTTGTTGATCCACCATATGGACCATATGTGTACGAAGACGAGCTAAGTGTAACGTGTAAAACTGGATACGAGTTGTCAGATGGCAGTGAATCCTACACCTGTGAGTGCCTGGATACTGGGATGTTGAACTGCACAGAGTCATGCACCAGTGAGTATTAGTCATGTTATAGATACATGCGTTACTAGTTTAAAATGCACTTTTACAACAAATCATATAAATTAACACAAATAAAGTGTATACCAATAAATAACCAAATATGACTATTTGTAGGCAAAATACACTGATAGTGAATTCTTTCATCTTTTCAATCATTTTTCATTTTTATCAAAATGTAAATCGATTGTGTCTCTTTGATGGAGACTAAGAAAGAAATGTTGAGTGAATTTGTTTCCGGCATGCCTAGATATTTCATTTCAGATGTGTTGTTTAACATGTTTCAGTTAAATCCTGTCCATCTCTATCCATCATTGGTGCCACCTGGGACCCAGCTGATGGGCCGTACAACTACACAACTTTGGTTAAAGTCACCTGTAACACTGGCTATGTACTGTCAGACAACACAACATGCTACACGGCACAATGTATGGACGACAAGACATGGAGCTCAGAGGAACCCTGTACTAGTAACTATCATACATTTAGCAGTCCCTCTGTACTGCTAGAGGTGTATTCTGCATTTATTAGCTTCTATATCGGTCTTAATTGATTTACTTGTTGATTTCATTAAACAAACAGAATTCATGAAAATGTTTACATCAGTCTCAAAGTCGAAAGTGTGGCTATTCTTGAAGTTCCTTTTCTTAATTGTACCAAAGGATCTGTTAGTTCAGTTCAGGGCGTGGAGACTTAGTTTTAGGCGTGATACCATCCTTTTTCAAACCTTTATTTCTGTCTCTATTGCAGTGGTAAATGAAGGGTCATAATATAAGGTGTGTAATTGTTTCTTACAGAAATACCCTGTGAGGCCTTCACAGTAGACAGTGCAGTGTTAGATCCTAGTAGTGGCACATTTGAGTACCAGGACACAGTGAATGTGACGTGTGAGGCTGGGTATGTGCTGAGTGATGGGACCAGTACTACAGTCACAGTCACCTGTACAGCATGTGGCACCTGGGATGCCATACCATTGTGTAGCAGTAAGTGTAACATAGCATACAACAAGAGTTATTTTCTCCAGGTTCATTACTAATCATTTTACCTGTCAATCTATTGACATTGGTTACCACTTATTACAGCAAGTAACACAGTTAGTCACAAAATTGCTAATTTAATACTGCAGTGTATTCACAAAAATAATTGTGTCAGCGCCAGATGATCTTGATGTAAACAATACAATACTCTAGAACATATGAGAAAATGTTTTGCTCTAGAAGCTTATACTGATTCACTGATTATTGTCACAGGCTTAGTAAATCAATATGCCCCCTATCTTCATATGTTTCTGAATATGTTATATTCTACAGGGAAACTATGTGCAGCCCCAGAGATTGACAATTTGGTTGTTGATCCGCCATATGGACCAAATGTGTATGAAGACAAGCTAAGTGTAACGTGTAAAACTGGATACGAGTTGTCAGATGGCAGTGAATCCTACACCTGTGAGTGCCTGGATACCGGGATGCTGAACTGCACAGAGTCATGCACCAGTGAGTATTAGTATTGGTAAAGATACATGGGTTACAAGTTTAAAATGCCCTTTGACAATATAGTTTAGTTTATATCAGATTCATCAACACAATTTAGAGTACACCAATGATTAACCAAATATGTCTATTTGTAAGCTCTTCTCATAGTTAATTCTCTTTTCAAACATTTTTAGTTTTAATCAAATCTTACAATGATTGTGTCTCTGTGATGAAGAAGAAAAAAGAAATGGATGCTATCAAATAACATTTGGTGCATTTGTTTCTGGCATGCCTTTGTTTAGATGTTTCATTTCATATGTGTTGTTGATTTTTTTGTTTCAGTTAAATCCTGTCCATCTCTATCCATCATTGGTGCAACTTGGGACCCAGCTAATGGGCCGTACAACTACACAACTTTGGTAAAAGTCACCTGTGACACTGGCTATGTACTGTCAGACAACACAACATGCTACACGGCACAATGCATGGACGACAAGACATGGAGCTCAGAGGAACCCTGTACTAGTAACTATCATATTTTTAGCAGTCACTCATCTGTACTTCTAGAGATGTCTCCTGCTTTATTAGTTTATATATTGATCTTAATTGATCTCATTAAACAAATAGAATTCATGAAAATGTTTACATCCGTCTCAAAGTCAAAAGTATGGCCATTTTTGTAGTTGCTTTTCTTAATTGTACTTGAGGATCTGTCAGTTCAGGGTATGGAGACTTAGTTTTAGGTGTGATACCATCCTTTTTCAAACCTTAATTGTGTCTCTATTGCATCCCAGCAGTAAATAAAGGGTCATACTATAAGGCCTGTAATTGTTTTTTACAGAGGTACCCTGTGAGGCCTTCACTGTAGACAGTGCAGTGTTAGATCCTAATAGTGGCAGGTTTGAGTACGAGGACACAGTGAATGTGACGTGTGAGGCTGGGTATGTGCTGAGTGATGGCACCAGTACTTCAATCACAGTCACCTGTACAGCATGCGGCACCTGGGATGCCATACCATCTTGTAGCAGTAAGTGTAACATAGCATACAACAAGAGTTATTTTCTTTAGGTTCATTATTAATCATTTTACCTGTAAAACTATTTACATTGGTTATTATATATTACAGCAAGTAACACAGTAAGTCACAAAATTGCTAATTTAATACTGCAGTGTATTCACAAAATTTATCGTGTTAGCGTCAGATGATCTCGATCAAACAATACAATGCTCTAGAACTTATGAGAAAATGTTTTGCTCGAGAGGCTTATACTGAATCACTGATTACTGTCTCAGTGTTAGGAAATCGATATGCCCCCCTAACTTCATATGTTTCTGAATATGTTATATTCTACAGGGAAACTATGTGCAGCCCCAGAGATTGACAATGTGGTTGTTGATCCACCGTATGGACCATATGTGTATGAAGACGTACTGAGTGTGACGTGTAAAACTGGATACGAGTTGTCAGACGGCAGTGAATCCTACACCTGTGAGTGCCTGGATACTGGGATGTTGAACTGCACAGAGTCATGCACCAGTGAGTATTAGTCATGTTATAGATACATGGGTTACTAGTTTAAAATGCCCCTTGACAATATAGTTTAGTTTATATCAGATTCATCAACACAATTTAGAGTACACCAATGATTAACCAAATATTTCTATTTGTAAGCTATAGTTATAGTAAATTCTCCTCTCTTTTCAATCATTTTTAGTTTTAAGCAAATCTTACAATGATTGTGGCTCTGTGATGAAGACTAAGGAAATGGTTGCTTTCAAACAACTTTGTGTGCATGTGTTTCTGGCATGCCTTTGTTTAGATATTTCATTTCAGATGTGTTATTGTTTATTATGTTTCAGTTAAATCCTGTCCACCTCTTTCCCTCATTGGTGCCACCTGGGACCCAGCTGATGGGCCGTACAACTACACAGCTTTGGTGAAAGTCACCTGTAACACTGGCTATGTACTGTCAGACAACACAACATGCTACACGGCACAATGTATGGACGACAAGACATGGAGCTCAGAGGAACCCTGTACTAGTAACTATCATACTTTACGCAGTCACTCATCTACACTTGCAGAGGAGTCTCCTGCTTTTATCAGTTCATATATTGGTGCTGATTGATATACTGGTTGTTTTCAATAAGAAGAGAATCAACAAGTAGCGAAAAACTTTGAGCTTTTCTAAAAACCTCACTTATGAGTGCAAATAAATTTTAGAATATCATAAATGGGGTCCAAGACCTCAGCCTGAAACCAAATAAAACAGATTTGCTTGGGTTAAATCGGCTTTTTTTCTGATATTTTGCCCTTTAGATGACGTTTTTTTCATCTGCAGGAAGTAAAGGGGTAGTGTATTATAAAATATCAAGGATAGAAATTGTTTGGGTCTAAAAAAAGAGTTGAACCATTTTTTCAAAACCTTACCTATAACTTGATTTAAAATTTTAGGAAGAAAAATAAACTTATACCAAAAATTAATTGACTTGTTTACATTCAAGGCTTCACAATACAGTTCAAACACTTGTAATTGTCCCTTATAGAGGTATCCTGTGAGGCCTTCACTGTAGACAGTGCAGTCTTAGATCCTGATGATGGCATGTTTGAGTACGGGGACACAGTAAATGTGACGTGTAACGATGGGACGGTGCTGAGTGATGGGACCAGTACTTCAGTCACTGTCACCTGTACAGCATGTGGCACCTGGGATGTCATACCATTGTGTAGCAGTAAGTATTATTTGGTACCGTAAAACCTTGCGTATAAGCCGCGGCTTGTATGCGAATCAGATCGCCAGTGCAGCTTATAAGATCGGCACAGAGTCAGGGTGCGGCTTATACATTAGTTTTTGCTCCTATAGTACAGTATAAAAGTCACCAGAATCAGATCGCTGGTGCGGCTTATAGGATCGGCCCAAAGTCTGGGTGCGGCCTATACGCGAGTTAGGCTTATACGCGAGGTTTTACGGTATACATTTTTTTCAATTTTATTACTTATCAGTCTAACTGCTAATCAATTAATTCATAAGGTAAGATGACATGTTTGCGATGGCTCCATTACATTCCCTGCCACCTGCACAGTGCAGCACATGGGACTACATACCATGTTATAGTAGTGTAGGGGTACCATAGTATATATTGGTCTCATACACAGTAATGTCTGTTGTTTACTTGGCTTTTCTGCCTAGAGCTAATGCACACAGGACTCAGGTCCTCTCCGGGTTACCTTGTGCTGCTCTCAGGTGGGTGGCTGACCCTCCCACCTGGCCATGTGACCAAAGGCAGGTGGTTATATAAGACCTGTGTGTTTCTTCTAGAGGCTAGTCAGTGCAGGCCCGGCTGACGACGAATTTCACTTCTTCTACTGTGCAGACAAAGCTTTATATTATTATTATACTGATTGTTTCCTACATAGAACATGAGTACTCGTCTGTTTATTCTTGCACCTGGAAACTACCGTTCTTGTTTTTTACTTAAACAAGAGTAACTACGAACCACCACAGTAGTATATCTCAGGTTAAAATGTCAATAGGTTTTATATATGTTTGTAAATATAATGGAGCTGGAAATGCGACTCAGAAGCAAAACTTTTGTCTTTTAGGGCATTCTGCCAGATCTGTCCCATTCCATTTACCAGAATAACAAGATATAAAACAAATTACTTTGTGTGGAGATGATTTTCTATGAGTGTCCAGCAGTCCTTATTCAGAACTGTCCCCGGTGCCACACTCTCATTCTGAAGCCATTCTTTTAATAAACTGTTCACTCTTATTTTGCAGCTAAATTGTGCGCTGCAGAAGACCGTCTGTACAGTAAACTGAATGGTGGCAAGCTGCCTGCAGTTGGCTATGGCACCACACTGAATGTGGTGTGTGATGACGACCACCTCACATCGCAGGCTGCCACATACTTTGAGACAACATGTGAATTGGGAGGCGTGTGGAATGATACTGATGACTGCTCATATGAAGGTGCTCACTTATATTCAACAGCTTTTTACATTTTTTAATCTTAACGGACAGTTAGTCCCATATATATATATGTGTTATCTTTATGATGCAACAATACAGCATTAAGTACCTTGTCATGTATTCAGCAGTGACAGACAATTTGATGCACAACATTTATTCTAAAGTCTGAGTGTATGATTGTACACATGAAAATCAGTTTAAACCTAAAGATATTCAGTTTTATAACATTTTCAAAAGGAGGTTGTTTTTCTATGTATTTAGTTGCAAACTCATGTCCAAAGAGTGCAGTATACAACACCATGCTAGAGGGTGACGTGATACCACTGACAGTTGATGGGGCCACAGTGACCGTGGAGTGTGCTGCAGGAAAGGAGCTTCCAGACGGCGTTACTACAATGTATAACACAACCTGTGAAGCTGGGAGGTGGAGTGACGTACTATCTTGTGGCAAGTAGCAAACTCAATCGTTCATCGCTGATTTGATTATTGGTTAAAGATACATTACCAGCTAATTTTAGCAGATTTTTTCTTTTCATAATGTTTCCATATACCTATCAGTCTATATGAGAAATTCTGGTGTTTCTCTTTTTAATCTTTAATTGGTAAATATGACTATAATAGGGAACAAAATATATAACTGCAAGCCATCACAAATGAAAACCAGCAAGGGGTGCATTATGAACAATCAAAACACATAGGGTCTCACAGTGAATTCATAGCCCTCCATTCAGTATTTCATGTACATTTCATAACAAATGGATTTCCTATTCAAAAGGGCCTGTCAGTTGATAAGGAAAGGACTAATGGAGATCTACATTGGGTTTATTTCATATTTTGATTTTAGGTCGATTGAGGTGGTAATGTCTCCCACCTGGCTTAAAAATGTTTGTCCTTGACATCCCATTTAAATCCTTATTTTTATCACTTCATGCTATAGCTAGTTGATTAAGTGTGTAAGGTTCTGTGGTTCATCAAGGAGTGGATGATATGCCTCATCTTTGTTAACAAGGAACCTCAAGGGGTCGCCTTGCCTATATACAAATGCCCATGACCAAACCCTAGTGGATAGCTGTAATGAAATCAAAATTATGTCTTTAGCTAATAAAGATATTTCAAAACAATTTTGTTTTGCAGGAATCAAAAGCTGTAAGGATGCAAATGATGCAGGCCTCCCATCAGGCATCTACAAGATCTACCCTGATGATGAGTTAACTGAGATAGAGTTGTACTGTGATAATGAATATGATGACGGTGCCTGGGCGGTAAGAACCATGTTTCTGCCTCTATATAGATGTGGGTACTCACAAAAGGGGAACTTTACTAAATCCTAGAAGATGCCTTAGGCAAAAAACCATTTATATGTTTGTGCAATATAAAAACACATTAAAAGTGTATAAATATATGTTGTGGAATATAAAGACAAATATTTTAATGGACATGTTACCCCCTTAGGATAAAAGTGTTACAAACACAAAATTAGCCATAAAGAGAGTGAAACGCTATATTGTATACATTTCTATTGCCCAGTGGTCCCGCCCTTCCATCTGGTGAAACAGACCATGAACTTTTGCCATCTATTTCAGGTTGAAAGTGTTACAAACAAAATAAGCCATACAGGGAGTGTGACAGAAGAAAGAAATCTTTCTTTTGTCCAGTGGTCCTGCTTCACTGGGTCACCTTTTATCTGGTAAAACAGACCTAGAACTTGTGCCATTAATTGTGGGAACTGTCTTCATCTTTTTAAGGTTATCCAGCGAAGAGTTGATGGTTCTGTCGACTTTAATCGTAACTGGACCGAATATGAAAACGGCTTTGGAGACCCTGCTGATGGGCGCAACTTCTGGCTCGGTCTGAGGAAAATCCACATATTATCAGAAAGTGCCAGGTTGGAAGTAGACATCCAGGTGACGGTACCAGGGGACTCTACTACACACGTTACTAGATACAACACATTTGAAGTTGGGGATTCAACTGGTCATTATCTATTACGATCTAATAGCCAACAGAATGTTGACGCTCCTTATGTCAGAGGTAGGTTTGCCTTCATTCCAATACTGTAATTGATTTTTCCCTTACTTTTGGTATAGACCGCAGATCACTTATTTTTGGTGTGGGTGTCCTATGGTACTAGACTTGCGTCCAGTGATAGGCCCAACTTTAATAAGCTCATTAAACGCTGAATAAAGCGTGGGGAAAAAAGCGAACACCTTGTCAACCCAAACCACTTCATTGCAATACTGCTTAGAGTCTTTGTTTTGATAACATGGGTAACTGGTGAAGTTGCCTGTAAGGAGAAAACTGTCCAAGAGAAAACAGGCCTAAGGAGAAGATCATGACATGTATACATAAACAATGTAGCCATTGTTTTCACATTATTGTTCACTTTGTAATTGTATCTTACTAATAGTTCGGTGGGTCACTTCTTGAGGTGTATGAGGTAAGGGTCTTCTCTCCAACCCTGGAGGGAGGGGTATTGATATGTGGTGTGCAGGGCATACAGAGCCACTTGACTTTGATCACTTGATCACTCGACAAGATATGCAGAGGCATGGAGTCAGTGACAGGACCAGACAGCTGGAGTAGTTGGAGGCCTAGTGGCTGCACTGAAAATCCATAGATTGAAAGGGTTAGTCAGTACAGACTATCCTAGGTTGGTCATATGAGTGTTAGTCATAATGGCAAAGTTATATTCAAAAATGACCAAGGGGTCAGTCAGTAGTGGCTAACCTAGGTTCATCATTGGTGTGTTGTATTTGTATACCACTAGTTGGGGCCACCTGTCATGACCACTCAGTGGCTCCCCCTGGGAAAAAAAAGACTAAGGTGGGTTGGTCAGTACTGACCAACCTGACAATAATAACTGACCTAGGTTAGTGGTATAGGGAGCCAAAAAATGACTAACTAGGTTAGGCACTAGTGACTGAGAGGTTGGGCGTATAGGGAGCCAAAAAATGACTAACTAGGTTAGGCACTAGTGACTGAGAGGTTGGGCGTATAGGGAGCCTAGGAATATCAGTGTGGACTGCAGGACACAGAGATTTAAGGCCCAGAGTGTTGGGGGTGCCTGAGCACAGGCCAAGAGTAGGAGGCAGTGTTGGCTTGGTTAGAATAAAGAACCTGGTATAAAGTATCCTTATTGTATTGTTATGGGGGCTTCCGTAAAGTATGTACATACCAAGGGGGAGTTTCTGGGTCATAGGAAATGCATACAAAAGCATATATAGCCCCATGGAGAAGTAAGACCAACTGGCAGATAGTCCCTAGATGGTCAGTTGATATCTTTCTCATGTATAATGCCGTAAAAGAAGAGAGAAAAAAAAGTAGAAGAAAAAAGGGCCTTATCAGATATTCCTTGTTCTCCATACATTAATCACCCTTTGTCATGAAGAGACCTGCATGATACACCAATATTCTTCACTGAACCCGTGAGAAACAATGTCTCTATAGTTTTGATGAGAGGTTTTGTTTCTCACAGCTTTATCCCCAGCTAATTTCTTGAACATGACCCCATCGAAATTTGCAATCAAATTAGTGTTTAAGATAATTCTCAGGTTTATCTGAAGATAATATATAACTATAGAATTTATTAACAATAACATGAAGTAAGTATAAAGATGCCCCCTGAGCTGTGGGCCTAGGGTGACATTTCTCTGGGATACATCCAATGCACAACTTAGGCCAAATTAAAAAAAAAAGTGTGTTTCAGGTTACCCGACCCTAGAAATTTTTATGCAATTTTGAAAAACTATATTTTGGGTCATTTTTGGGCTATCTAAGGGTCGATCTGATAGTTCACGAGTCGAGGCGGTCGTCGTCGAGTCGGCATTGTTGTCCGTGAGCTGAATTCTGGATACTTTGCAGGCTAAAGTAAAAAATTAAAAATCAAAAAAATATATATATATCCGACCTACCGACCCTAGATTTTCAGACCATGTAACCTGAAACACACCTTTTTTTTTTGGCCTGTCCAATACACAACTCATGGGTAAACAAGCAGTATGAGCAGAGTCTCATTGACCTTTGTCCCTGACGGGGCTTCCATAAAGTATGTACGCACCAAGGGGGGGGGTCTATTTTCTGAAAATCTTTGCTTACATAAACTATTTATTTTTATGCGCACAAGAACTTTTGGGGGAGTGGGGATCAATTTCTGGAGAAAATGTGTGCACATACTTTATGGAAACCCCCTGACCTTTGTCTCTCTATTTCTCACCAGCTGGCAATGGCTTCGCAGGTAAGAATGGCAATATACCTTTCTCAACCTATGATTCAACGCACTACCCATCTGGTACTACCTGCGCTGTGCAAAGGGAAGGTGGCTGGTGGTACGCAGCCTGTGGACCTTCAGGGCTGAACGCTCCGTGGACGGACCAACCTGTGACAAGCCAGAAGGGCATGCAGTGGCAGGGTCCCACGTCAAATACGGTGGCTGCTGACAGTAGTCTGATGATGGTCCGGGACCGGGGCCTTTAACACAGCAAGGGACAAACTCACCAAGTGACTCAACTCTATATCAACTGTAATCTTAAAAAACACAAATTTACTGAAGTTTTAATCAGTTTAACTGGTTTGGTTATAGTTGCATTATTAGTGTCAAAAATGAGAAAAAAAGAGAAGCAATGTTACCAACATACAGTGTTGCTATATAGAAGATTTCTATAGACCTTGAAAGTACCAATGAGTCTACAGGAAATATGGTATTCTTAATATTACAGATAATATTGGTCACTTGGTTAGTAAATTTGATGGGGTTGACTTACCCGGGTTGGCATTCATGCATCTACTTCTAACTATGATCTTTAAACCATCCAAAAAGTAAGCATTAATGCAGATCTGGTGATTAGACTCACCAGGGCGATCTTCGAACATCATAACTTGGGGTATTTACAAAAGATTTGACTCACATGGGGCTGGGAGGGGGCCAGAAAAATATCCCCTGTTTTGAGCAAACAAAGCTTGATTGTCTAGTTCAAAACCATCCTTTTAAATTGGTTTTATTATTATTGAATTGCCAAAGTCTGTCGGTAACTTTTCTTTGAACGGCCAGCTTCCAAACCAATTTTCACCCGAATGTTGACCCTTGACCAGTAGGGTATAAACAATTTTCTGCACTCTGAGTCAAAACCCAAACCCCCTGTTATCGAAAAGTAGTTCATTTGTATAGTGTCTGATTAGTGAAAGTTACCGACTCTTCTGAATTTATCAACCACATGGTTTGACCCATGCCAATCTCACGGCATAATAAAAAATAGCTTACACAACTTGAGAAATATATCCAAGTCCAAATATTGTCCATACAATTTTTGCTGTTGCTGCTGATGGTTGAACAATAATTGAATTTCAATTCTATTTGAAAGGATGATTTTCAGCTTGACAACCACATCTTAGGTGTCCATCACAAACAGTGCATGCATTGCACAACACTGATCCCAAAAGGGTCTTCACCGATCTAGAATACTGTACTACAGTGTAACCTCAAAAATGAAGCTTTCAACAGTCTGGCACCCTTGATTATCTAGCTGTCGGGGACAGTTCTCTAACTTTTGGAAATACAAGATCTCCTATGCTTAAGCACCGGAAGGCCGTATCCAATGCCCCCATTGAATATAATGTGGCCGTATTCAATGGGAATATTTAAATATGTGTCAATAATGCAACATTCAAGATAAGGCATTTTTTCCAGAAATTGGGACCGTTTGATTATTGAGGTTTCACTGAAGTCAGATGAGATTAAGACAAGGGAGTATTGAATTCTCAAAAGTATGGCTTGTTACTTATCACATAGCACTTAATTTATGAAATATTAGGATGCGAAAGATGGCATCCAGTCGTGAGGCCAAGGTCACTTTGAATATTCAGATAATATCCAATGTCACCATTGGGTATTAAGCCGCCAGAAAGGGGTCACATGTAGCCCAACCATGGCTGTTTCTAGCATTTTCTCAATGGGCCACTATGTTATTACAAATGATCATATATTGGGCAACAAAATGATGGAATAGAAAGGAAGTTCAGTGTGTAACCTGTCTAACTCTTATTAAAAGAAAAGACCAGTCTAATTCTATGTGGCTTTCTATTGGTAGTATTAGTGTTGATCAGCAGTATTTTGACATGCACACCATTGAAATATGGAGCATGTAGTATTTAAACCTAAAAGTATGATATAGAGAGTGACATCACAGAGGACCAGAAACATATCCAGCCTATCTAATCCTATACAAACACAGAAAGTTTTACTAGCATTCATAGTACACCAGATAGTCAATATAAGATTGAAGATCTATTCATTGTCTATAAGAAGTATTTTGTTACCATTTTCCCTTTCTATTCTATGAAACAAGTTGTTAAAAAAGTCACAAAAAGTAGTGTAAAATTAGCTAACAGAAAATGCAAAATCGTCTGCACCTGCACTATACTATGGTTGACCCTTGAGTGGCCATTAATTGGCAATTAAGACAGCCCATGAGTGGTGTAGATTACCGACTAAACAATCAAGGAGTCATTATAGCTGTGTCTAGACCAATCAATGCAGACGGGCTGTTTTTGTCTGGGTAAAGTTTGGTCTCATGTTATGTCAATTCTGGCCTGGCCTGCTACTGTATATTTCAGTTTTAATGCTACATGATGCATACATTATGATGGTGTGAATCTCATAATAGTGCTAATCAATACAAATACTACTCATATAAGGCCACTTAGAACTACACTGGTCTTTTCTTTTAAGGCGGACAAAGAGATGAATTGATTCAGAAATAAGCTTCATTTACACATGTTTATTGGCGCTAATCATCAAAGGAGTCTTGTGATTTTTTTAAAATTTAGATAATGCTTTTGCCATACTATCCGTTGGTTTACAACATTTTGACATTTTATCACTATATATACAAGTATGCATTGTAGCAAGAAACAACAACAAGCTGTACCATTTATTATTCACAAAATATATTCACCTTTCTTTATTCAATTATATTTGTTGACATTATTCGTATTTTTTATTGTTTCAATCGTTATATATTGATTCATTTGTTGAATTAACCTTGTTTTTTTTAAATGCAAAGTTGGAATGTATGCCGAAATCACAAATGGTAACAACCAAAAGTACAGCCGGTAACAAATAAAGTCATCACCACCACTTGAAAAAACAACTGTATAGGAATATTCATCAAGCTGTATAAGTTCTTTTCCAATGCAGTATAAATAAACGGGATTGTATTTTTATACTTTCTCATACCAAAAAAATGGTTACTGTGTTTGTTTCCTCTGTTGGTAATGTAAACCGTATATTGCACGTTTAAGCACTATATATATGGACCCTGAAGAGTTAACGATAAGCAATAGGCAACACTGGTGCCACACTCTAAACACAAGGTATGCCAATGGGGTACCGGGGGGGGGGGCAGGCAGCCCCCAGTGCCCTGTGCTTCATCACTGGAAGCTGGTTCTCTGGGTTCCCTGAAGATGGCGCCTGTGTGCTGTGATCCCACCTGGCAAAGGGGCTCTCAGCTATCGAACCTGGCAGCTCCTACGCATATAACTATAACCTATATTGTATCCTTCACAATCCATTATAAGTACCATAAACAACAACCTCAATGATGCTGTCCTTAGGTCAAAAAAGAAGAAGGTTTGTTTCAGGTCACCCGACCGACCCTATCAAAACAGGGCCGAACCTACGTTTTTTTATGCAATTTTGAAGAAATTTTTATGTTTTTACCTTTTTTTGGTCAATTGTTAGGGGATTCAAAAAAGTTGGGTAGTACATTCATGTCTAAACCAAAATTAAAAAAAAAAAAATCCGACCTACCGACCTAACATTTTCCTCCCATGTTACCTGAAACAAACCTAGCTGTTTAGATAGTTTGGAGCCGCCAAGTTCAAAGGCGATTAGCATATACGCCTCTCTGTGGGTGTGAGACATAGACGGTTGAGTATCTCAGGGTCCAAACCTTAATCTGATAGTAACTCAAAGGGTGAGCGGGCAGCTTTGAATAACCCCTCTATGGACGGCATGATACCAAAAGTCTGCCTTTGTCGTCATAATACACCAATGGAGCCCTAGTGGGTAACTTGCCATGACTGCATTAAGGCAATATGCTCACCCTTCGGGAGATTGCCAACCTTGTAGGATTGGCATGTGCCCACGGTTACAGGGGACATGATGAATTCTCTTGTGTTCATAAATGAATTAACCCCACCCCAAAGGAGTCAGTTCTTTGCTGTATAAAACACATTGAGCAACTCAATTAGTCTGACATACACCTGTGTCTTATTCCACTATATATAAAATGGCATCAGTTGGAACCAGCAAATCGCCCCCTTGAATTAGGCCTAAGTCACTGTAAGTGCTCGTTGGTCAAATTTGACTCGAGTCTTGTGCTCAATGTTTGTGATTTATTATTTGGAGAGTTCTTTATACACTTGGTCTTTGCCTGACTCGATTAATTTCTGTTTTATCTTTTATTTAGTAGAAAAGAGTCCTTTAACACACATAGGCCTAGTGCTTCACAACGAGACAGAGAATAACCAAGAAATATCTGCAATTGTTTTCTACTTAATTGACACGTCCAGTGACAGATTCAAATAACATATTTTCCAGTAAAAGAGTCAAATGGAACGTATAAGCATAGTATATATCTTAATTGTTACTCCCATCAAGTTTCACATTAAAAAAATTGCAAATGATTTCGGTGCTCCTAAAGAATCAGTTTGGAGAGTTAGCTAGGTTGCTACAGGCAGCAATCGAGGAATTTACAACTGACGTGAGAGGATAGGGAGGCTTAGTGGGGGTAAGAAAGTGGCTAGTAATGTTTAAATCAGTTGGAGCTGCATACTGTTACAATGTATTATGGCTTTCAACAGTTAAACCCTAAGTCACAATCTGAACAGTGCTGCATTCATGCAATAATGCAGATGGACAACTCAAGACAACCTGACTACCATGAAGAGGAGCCCATTCTTTAGGGGAGTTTGGGAATGGGACTATTTAGGTCCTATGGTTCAGCGTATGGACACTAAAATGAAGTTTAAAACTGCCATTAAATTGGTGAAGCACAGACCACATATAGTATAATTAAGCTAATTATCCCCGCACTTGTAGCCTGATGGTCAGCTATAACCGCCTCCCCCCCCCCCGCCCCCCCCCCTCCACTGAGTAATTAAGGCACACGAGTATATGGCTGATGGTCAGCTGTCCCCTTTCCAACCAAATACCGTACCATATCTATGAATATAGACTGATGGTCAGCTTTATTCGATCCCTGTAGATCACACTAAGAACTCCTAATTACAGTCTGATGGTCAGCTGTGATTCTTCCTGAACCTAACCCCCCCTCCCCCCAATTGTACACACAAACGCCTAGACTGATGGTCAGCTATGTAATATCCCCCATACAAAATATTGCACTCTGATGGTCAGGTGTACTCCCCCCCCCTATACCCCCCCCCTACTTTATGTGGTTTGTTTCTAAGATGTATGCTGAATGTACCGGCCGTGCTCTGTTATTATAGTATACGCCTGTGATGTGCGTGTTTAGGTAATGACCAAACCGATACAATGAAGAACTTAGAAGCCAGAGGGTATATCACATTATAAACATTATATTGGGTTCTGTATGTAGAAGGTATATTTGTATCATGTAATATTACATGCATATAAAACATGTAAGGGGTCTGTATAACCGCGCTAAACATGGTCACGACAGACTGTGCACACACAGTCTGATGGTATAAGTATATACAAACTTTTGTACTAATATGTGTACAGTAAAGATAATCATTGAATGCAATGAGGTAGGCATAGACTATGTATATGTAGACTTGATAGTAGAAATGTTAACTATAGATGCCCTGGATGCTAGGCTTGAATAGTGAACGCCAGCAATAATATATATCTTTGAAGATTGAATTGACAACGATGAAGACTTTCATTGTGAACATGTTTTATTCTTATTTTTACTACTATCTGAGAATGTACTCGGTACAAAATGATTGTTTATATGATGCTTAGTATTTTTCACCGAGGGTTGGTCGGCCCATTGTTGAGACTGAAGAACATGCTTGATGTGCTCAATAAAATATTACTGAACTTGAACTTGAACTTTAAAATGCTTGGCACAATGCATGCACGCACCACTGGGGAGGTGCCGACCGGCACAGTGCATGCACGCACCACTGGGGAGGTGCTAACCGGCACAGTGCATGCACGCACCACTGGGGTGGTGCTAACCGGCACAGTGCATGCACGCACCACTGGGGTGGTGCTAACCGGCACAGTGCATGCACGCACCCCTGGGGTGGTGCTAACCGGCACAGTGCATGCACGCACCCCTGGGGAGGTGCTGACCGGCACAGTGCATGCACGCACCCCTGGGGAGGTGCTGACCGGCACAGTGCATGCACACACCACTGGGGTGGTGCTAACCGGCACAGTGCATGCACGCACCACTGGGGAGGTGCTGACCGGCACAGTGCATGCACTCACCACTGGGGAGGTACCGACAGGCACAGTGCATGCACGCACCCCTGGGGAGGTGCTGACTGGCACAGTGCATGCACGCACCACTGGGGAGGTGCTGACTGGCACAGTGCATGCACGCACCACTGGGGAGGTGCTGACCGGCACAGTGCATGCACCCACCACTGGGGAGGTACAGACCGGCACAGTGCATGCACGCACCACAGGGGAGGTACAGACCGGCACAGTGCATGCACGCACCACTGGGGAGGTGCTGACCGGCACAGTGCATGCACGCACCACTGGGGAGGTACCGACAGGCACAGTGCATGCAAGCACCCCTGGGGAGGTACGGACCCTCACAGTGCATGCACGCACCACTGGGGAGGTACTAACCGGCACAGTGCATGCACGCACCACTGGGGAGGTGCTGACCAGCACAGTGCATGCACCCACCACTGGGGAGGTGCTAACCGGCACAGTGCATACACGCACCCCTGGGGAGGTGCTAACCGGCACAGTGCATTGATACATCAATGACAAATTGACATGAACCCTGAGGCAGCATTCAACCATTAGCTCTTTAAGGATGGCAAAATGCCTATATGCATCATGCTTGTCATGGTGCATGAATGTCGCCCTGGCAAGTAATCACCAGTGCTGCAATCAAGTTAAGATGTATGTGTCAGTAATGGTGAAATCCTCCTCGACACAAAAGGACACGAATGACTCATGTGATTAAAGCAATGCACAGTGCATGCACGCACCACTGGGGAGGTACTGACTGGCACAGTGCATGCACGCACCACTGGGGAGGTGCTGACCGGCACAATGCATGCACGCACCACCGGGGAGGTGCTGACTGGCACAGTGCATGCACGCACCACTGGGGAGGTGCTGACTGGCACAGTGCATGCACGCACCACTGGGGAGGTACGTACTGACCGGCACAGTGCATGCACGCACCACTGGGGAGGTACGTACTGACCTGCACAGTGCATGCACCCACTACTGGGGAGGTACTGACAGGCACAGTGCATGCACCCACCACTGGGGGGGTGCTGACCGGCACAGTGCATGCACCCACCACTGGGGGGGTGCTGACCGGCACAGTGCATGCACCCACCACTGGGGAGGTACCGACCGGCACAGTGCATGCACGCACCACTGGGGAGGTGCTGACCGGCACAGTGCATGCACCCACCACTGGGGAGGTACCGACCGGCACAGTGCATGCACGAACCATTGGGGAGGTGCTGACTGGCACTGCATTGGTACATCAATGAACCCTGAGGCAGCAAACAACCATTAGCTCTTTAAGGATGGCAAAATGCCTATATGCATCATGCTTGTCATGGTGCATGAATGTAGCCCTGGCAAGTAATCACCAGTGCTGCATTATTTAACTTGCCTGGTGGACAAACCACTCGTTTTAAGATTTAACAAGAATTGCGGTTGTTGCCGCGTTAAAAATGCCTCAGGCATTTTTATACGCGGCAACAACCGCATTCTTGCATTCGAAGATACATAATGTCTACATGGTTGGTATGTTTAAAGGGAACCCATTCAAGACATCAAAAAAGCAGGGCCGGGAAGGGGTTGTCAGGGGGAAGGATGATATTACTTCAAATATGGCATTTCTTGGGTCCATATTAGGGGGTAAGGAAATGTGTGTTGCTAGGCAGATAAACAATAACAATAGATGTTGCTAGGCAACCAGCTGGATTAGCAACAAACTGATAGAACCATTGAATTCCTTGGGTCCATATGAGGGGGTAGTTTTGATTATTATCAACCTTAGGACCAAGGACATGTGCGTTGCTAGGCAGATTAACAATTAGAATAGCTGTTGCTAGGCAACCAGCTGTATTAGCAACAAACCGAAAGAACCATTGAATTCCTTGGGTCCATATTAGGGGGGGTAGGTATGATTATAATCAACCTTAGGACCATGGAAATGTGTGTTGCTAGGCAGATAAACAATTAGAATAGCCGTTGCTAGGCAACCAGCTGTATTAGCAACAAACCAATAGAACCATCGAATTCCTTGGGTTAGGGTTAGGGTTAGGGGGAGGTAGGTTTGATTATAATCAACCTTAGGACCATGGAAATGCGTGTTGCTAGGCAGATAAACAATTAGAATAGCCGTTGCTAGGCAACCAGCTGTATTAGCAACAAACCAATAGAACCATTGAATTCCTTGGGTTAGGGTTAGGGTTAGGGGGAGTTAGGTATGATTATAATCAACCTTAGGACCATGGAAATGCGTGTTGCTACGCAGATAAACAATTAGAATAGCCGTTGCTAGGCAACCAGCTGTATTAGCAACAAACGGATAGAACCATTGAATTCCTTGGGTCCATATTAGGGGGGTAGGTATAATTATAATCAACTTCAGGACCATTGAAATGTGTGTTGCTAGGCAAATAAACAATTAGAAGAGCCATTGCTAGGCAACCAGCTGTATTAGCACCAAACCGATAGAACCATTGAATTCCTTATTAGGGGGGGTAGGTATGATTATAATCAACCTCAGGAACTATCAAAGGTTGATTTATATTATTGTTATCACATAGCATAAATTTGTGTTGTGACACTTTAATCCAAGATGGCGGCACAATCCAAGATGGCGGCGCCCGTTCTGACTTCTGGCAAAGTGCAAACATCATATACCTTGTTCTGGTGGTGCCTGGCGGCACCACCACTTCGGCATAAAAAAATTCCTAAAACAAGTGGTTTGTCCGCCAGTCGAGTTTAATAATCTTATGTTCTTGAAATGATGTAATTATTTTTGGCTGTGAATGGTGCTCATTATAGCGATGACTCTGGTTTCTCCGTATGGGCGGCCATGTTAGTTCTGTGCTCGCAATCTATCGTGAGACTTAGGCAGTGACCAGTCAGTCACACACCATAGCTTCCGGGGAACAGGCTACAAAACGAGAGCAGAACCAAGGTCTCACGAGATTGCTGGTGTCAGTGTATACAGAGTGGTTGCGGGAACAAGTCCGATCCCGGTAGAGGCCTATACAGTGTACACTCATTAGTCACAGCTACGGTCAGTGCACAAGGCATATGGATAAGCATCAACCCTTTGAGGTCAATGTGACACAAGATGCACCAACACAGCTGTACTGCTGCAGTATGCTGACCTTCACCAAGACAGCCCCCACCCCAGTAAACAAATAACGTTATACACCATTTTATAACGTTATATAACGTTATATGTCAACGTTTTTCTAAGGCTCTTTAATATGGCATAACGTTATGTAAAATATGTTGCCAATGGGTGAGAATGATGGCCCCAAAGGTATAGAGACCACTCTGCTCCCTGTCACCAGTGTATATCTCACGACAGATATAGTTATGCAAATATTAAAACCAGGTGGCAGTAGTCTGCCATAAGTAGCAAGTGAGGAATAGAATTATGTACCATAGGGTAGTCATTGGGACAACCTAGGACTTGAGAGTTGTCATTACTGATGACGTAAGGTCTTCAAATGGACAATACCTAAATTAACAACCTTAAGGTAGTCATTCTGACTACCTAATTATTGTGACTACCTAAGGTCGTCATTATGACAACTTTGGTCTGAATGGCTCAGATGGGTAGTCACAATGACGACCTAAGGTGGTCACTTTGACTACCTAAAGTTGTCAGTTTTGGTATTGTCAAAATGACGACCCTGAGGTTTTCAGTGTACCAAGCCTGCATGGGGTCAGGGTTATTCATGAGTGTAGCGCAAGTGGAACTTACACTCATCATGAGATCTAAATGGCATTAAAGCACTCAGCTGCCCCGAAAGGCTTAATTGTAGCTGTGTGACCTTGGCGTGTCCCTAGTCTGCTGTAGTAGAGATGTGCCTGACTGTGCGACCTTTCTATGTAAGAGGGCATCCTCGCCCATTATGACTTAGCAAAATATGAATATATGGCTGTGTCTCACGACCTTGGGACAATGTTTTTGTCTCTGACCGGGTGCCGTCTCTGACCAGGTGCCATCTCTGACCGGGTGCCGTCTCTGACCGGCTTGGCTTGATAAGGTCAAAATACTAACAGCAGGAGGCTAATTATAATTATAACTATGATTATATAACAACCGCCATAACGTTTTTCCAAATCCTAGTATATATGAGTTTAATTCTTTTTAAAACACCTTTTTCTGACACATGGTCAGAGACGGCACCCGGTCAGAGACGGCACCCGATCAGATACAAAAACATTGTCCCAAGGTCGTGAGACACAGCCATATGGGAAAAGGCCAATAGGAATGACATAGCCTTAACCTCCAGTGAGAACCAACTTAATTTGGTTCAGCATTGTCTGAAATATAGACCACCACTTCAATTTAATTCCAATTTCCAAAATTACAACAACAGGCAATGCTATGAAATTAGGCACTCACCATTAAAAAACCTGCATCATGACATCCCAAGGGCTCACTGCATCCTTCATGCATCATCAGGTCTAAGTAATGACCAGGAAATGACCCTGCAAAGACTTATGAAGCCGGGGCCATTTCTCTACATGCCTCCCTCCACATTACCCCCCACCCCTCCCACCTACCAAGGTGTGAATGCTCAAGGCAGGGTCATTTTTGGGGCTGTCTTACCCCTCTGCTTGTTATGTAATCCCATTGAATACACCTCCCTCTAGGCCTTTCTGGTGTATTAGTGAAGAATACACATACAAATATAATTTAGAATTCAGTTTTCTCAGCTGCTATACTTCTGGTACCAAAGTTCTCCCGGATTTTACTAGATTGTATTGTGTTTCTTCTGATGGGGTGCTTTTTTTCAGTCACAAATTTGCACACCAGTCACATTTGCATTCTTCTGAGAATAGAGAGCTACTCTCTCCCATGTCTGGTGCAAGTATTTAGTATACTACTTAGAAAAATCATTGGGAGATATTTTGAAATACTAAATTGCTAATACATATAGTTCTCCTTCCATTCATGATGATTTCCCAATTGAAAAGTGAAGGCAAATATCTGAAATATCCATTACAAAAAGGCACTTACTATGATTTAAGAGAAGGGTCATTTTCCACAATGGCTTCATAAGCCGGGGTGAAAAATGACTACAGGTTCAAAAGTCGCTGGCATAGTCATTTTAGGGAGTTGCCAGCACCTGATCATGATATCACTGGGGGGGGGGGGGGGGGGGGGTAGGGAGTGGGGTACCTGGCCTAGCTGCTAGGAGTTGATGGGGTATGTCCACACATATCCGTTACATCTAGTAATACAGTCTACAGGGATAAGAAGGGGGGGGGGGGGGGGGTCCTGGGCAGAGATACACATACAAGTTTAACTCCTTTTTTCTTCTAAATGCAAAATAGTATCAACACGGTACATCCACAGGCCTTTAGAAGGGATATCTATCTATTACATTATAACAGTAGTTCTTTCCACTTATTTTCGAGAAACATCACAAATTAATTTTAAAATAAGTTGCAAGTACATTGACTCATGCATCTCCCTTTAACACGACGCTGCTACAAAGTGTCACTGGGTGTATACGGGACTAGCGCATTAGGCTATAGGGGCCGCCATCTTGGCTCAGAGCAATGCATTATGGTTAGGCCCCCGACTCCGGAGCAGTGCATCATATGTAAATTTCTTATCAGCACCTTTGTTCTAGGTGTGAAGGGAGGGGATTAACCTGATAAGGAGATGGAGGTTTAGCCCCTGACTACTTGAGTTACCAGGATGCGCTAGTCCCGTATACTAAATACTAATACGGCTCTGTGTGCCGCACCGACGAGGTAGTCCTGGTTAGCTGTCACCTGTTAACCCAAACGTGCCGTTATTCAAGGGTTAAGGGATCCCGGTTATGGAGACCGTAAGATGAAATCAAACCCTTACAAAGTCAGTCTGGATCCCTGTGCTGCTGTGATAGAAGCGGAGACGCCCAGAACTAGATGTGCAGTGACCCATGGCCAGTGATGACTTCATCCCAGATACATCACACTCCTGTCATGTCTGTTGTCATAGAAACGTGTAGCTGAGGTGCCCCTTGAGGTACCTTACACATGTCAGGGAGCTGTCTACATCCTACCCTGGAAACAAATTCACGTGAATTCCCCCTGAATAACACGGGTTGAACTGGGGTCAGACCCGGGAAAAACCCGGGATATATTCCCGTTATATCACGGGATTCTGTGAGCAAAATTTCCCGTTATATCACGGGATTTTGCTTAACAGGGGGGCATGGGTTCAAATCCCATTGCTACCTGTCTGGTTCTAGTTAATTTGTCGTCTGTTATTTATTTAAACTGCATGTTCCATAAAAGATATCCCCCCACACTATATTTGACCACTTAACAATTCTACATCTGTATGTCCTTAGTGGGAAGGGAACCTGCCACCCTCAGATCCATAGTGCTGCGCTCTTGGCCCTCACCTTGTATTTGAAGAGGTGCATAAACTCTGACCAGTGGTGAATGTGCCATTTTAGTCACCTTTAGCAAACCCAACGTTGCTCATGGGGACTTCTATGCTAGTAGGGTACAGTAGGGACCTTTAGCAACAACGTAAAAGCTCATAAAACGTAGACGTAGCAGTGCGTCTAGGATATGTCTAGGTTAAATGAGCTACGTCAGGTTTGCTAAAAGAGACCTTTAGCAAACCCGACGTAGCTCATCAAACGCAGACGTATTGTATGCCTTCAGCACTGCTACGTCTGCGTTTATTGAGCTTTTACGTGGTTGCTAAAGGTCCATAATGACCCAGGTTCGAATGGGCCCTGTGTACCTGCTGACCAGCCTTCGGCTGTGTTGGTTTTAAAACTATATCATCATCTTGCTAAAGGTGCCTAATGTTACATATATTTTTATCACACTGCTCTACTTAGGAAACATCATTAGCTATGTAGGTGACCACACCTCCCCCACTCGTCTTAGCTCCAGGGAGAGTTAGGTCCCTATGTAGTGTGCAATAATTATAACCATCAAGCACAAATGTATTAGATGTGTTAATTAGAGAAACGTTAACAATAAATAAGTGTAGGTTGCGGTCCTCTGATTAGGGACCTTTAGCAACCATGTGAAAGCTCATAAAACGTAACGTAAGTCTATACCATTGCTACCAATACACGTAAAAGTGCCTACGTCTGCGTGTATTGAGCTACGTTGGGTTTGCTAAAGGTCCCTATTGTTCTTAGGCCAGGGGTGATGCTACTCGTCGAGTCCACTTATGAGTGATTGACCTGTATGAGTATTTGTTGGTAATTATAGACTGTCTGTACCATAATTATCATTACATTAAGTACCAGGGTATAATAAACTGGTCGTATCACTTTAAAGGCTTATTCTGCTCTCTCCTTTGCCAACAACAACTTTAGGTATTATGGCACATTCACCATTGGTCACAGTTTATGCAGCTCTCCAAATACAAGCCCCTATAGGTGAGGGCCTAGAGCGCAACACTATGGATCTAAGGGTGGCAGGTTCCCTTCCCACTCAGGACATCCACAAATATGACGCACTCAGTATCAGTGTATACACCTTATGGGTTTTATCAAAATGGCCAGTGACCTTGATGAGCTTTTACGTGTTTGCTAGAGGTCCCTATTATTTTGATAAACAGGGTTTCATGGGTTAGTTTTCATTACAAAAATACCTTGTGTAATTGATATGAAAATGCATGTCCTCAGTGGGAAGGGAACCGACCACCCTCAGATCCATAGTGCAGCGCCCTAGCTGGTCACCTATCTGGGCTTGTTTATGGAGAGGTGCATAAACTGTGACCAGTGGTGATGGTGCCACGATACCTATTGTTGTTGGCAAAGAATAACGTTTTATATCTGCTGACACAGGGGTTCGAACCCACATCCTGCTTATAAATTTGCTGGGGTAAATCCCGTGATTCTACAAGATTCTACATGTAAAATCATGTCTTTCAATCCCGTGATATCACGGGAAATTTTGCTCACAGAATCCCCAAAACTTCCCGGGAATATCTTGTGACTTGTTACCAGGGTACACAGGAAAACTAAAGAGAGCTGAGAGCCCCTTGTAAGGAGGAACTAAATTTGCATACAAGTTCTATGGGACAGGGGCCATTGATACTTCATATGTGTAGTTGCATGTATATATTTGATTTTCATCCACAAATAATGGGTCTCCTCTGAGTCTCCAGTCTCCTTATTAGACATCCCTGGAAACAAATAACGAGAAATTCCCGGGATTTTTTGGTGATTCTGTGAGCAAAATTTCCAGTGATATCACGAGAATAGACACGTGAATTTACATGTATAATCCCGTTAATTAACAGGATTTACCCCAGTGCAGCTGTAGGACGTGGGTTTGAATCCTTAGAACATCAATCATCAAAAATGTAAAATCAACCTCCCGTTTCCAATGCATAGGAAATAAATGTAATGTACACAATAAAAGTACACAATTTTGACAAAAATTGTCATCAAATGTACTCAACTAATGTCTTTCTGTCTAAAACGTAATTAAATGGGTATGTAAACCATTAGTTCTATATGGGTTCGATCCCTCAATCTGTGGATACAGACCTTACCAAACGAAATGCTGGAGGTTTAAACGGGACTTGAACTTGCTATGTTCTGATTAGAAGACAGGCGCTCAACCGTCTGAGCTATGGAGGCAGAGCTATCAGATGGTGATGGTACAGCTGTCATATTCACCTACTCTAGACACAGGCCTAACAAAGTGTTGTTTAGGGATGGGGGACCTTTAGCAACCGACGTAAAAGCTCATTAAACGCGAACGTAGCAGTGCTGAAAGGATAGGATACGTCTGCGTTTAATGACCTTTTACATGGTTGCTAAAGGTCCCTAAGGTTAGGCCCGGGTACCATGCATCGCAAGTTTTTCCATTTGTAGGGGTGCAGATAGGGTCTCACATAACATACCTCAATGAGCAGTATTAACATAAGTTCCCAGTCGTTTTCCAGGGTCTACTGCCATTAAAATAGGGACCTGTAGCAAATCCAACATAGCTCAATATACAAAGATGTAGGCCCCATAGGTGCATTGGTGGCAATAGTAGGTCTACGTTTTATGGGCTTTGGCGTGGTTACTAAAGGTCCCTACTAACATTACTAAGAAGAGATCGAATGAGACCAGGTGATAGTACATTCTGACAATGGTACTGTCAGGTAGTGATACATTTTGTACCCTCCACCTGCAGCACTAGTTCTGTGGCGCAATGGTTGGGTGCATGACCCCCTAACCTGGGGTTCGTGTGTTCAAGGCTCAGTCAGTACAGATAGATAGGTATAGCTTTAAAACCAACACAGCCAAAGGCACCCACTGCCTTTTCACCTCGACTGCTACTTCTGGGTTTATTAGCGTTTTTGCTAAAGGTCCCTAATGAGCTTTTAAGTGGTTGCTATATGTCCCTACTGGCTAACAGGGAACTCGGTATGTTTCAGCAATAGGGACCTTTAGCAAACCCAATGTAGCTCATTTAACATAAACGTGCATTAGTGGCTATGGCAAAAATATATGTAACATCTACGTTTTATGAGCTATGACTTGATGACATGGTTGCTAAGGTCCCTTATAGTGCTGCCCTCTTGTTTTATATAGAATGATAGTATTCTAATACCTCCAAGAGAGCGCACATTGCATCCAATCCGCTATAGTGTAGTGGGGATGTTATGTGCCTTTGTATAAGAGACGTGGGTTCAAATCCAGCAAGGGCCATATTTTCTTCAAAATCCTGTTTTTGTTTATAAATTGTGGAGGGGGCTGGGTCTTCTCACTCATCTACGTACAACTTTTTATGTGTATTTGTGGCAATGGTAAAGACCTACGTTACGTCAACGTTTTATGAGCTTTGACGTGGTTGCTTATGGTCCCTATTAAAATAGTGCTACGTATATGCTATAGGCAAGTCACATATCTGCCTTCAATTGTCATTTGACATCACCATCTGACAGCTGCCTGCCTAGCTCAGTCAGTAGAGCGCCTGTATTCTATAAGTTCTAATTAGAAGTCTAAAGAAAGGAAGTTCAAGTCCCATTAAAACCACATGGGTAAATTGTGTAAGACAGGATATTTTATATGCTACCGACTGATATGAACGTATTTTTTTTACATGGTCTGGATATCACAACCATGGGCACTTGGGGGTTTGAACCCGCATATTTAATTCTCAGATCAAATTCCCGTGATTTAACGGGAATATTTGCTAACAGAATTCCGTGATATCACGTGAATTAAACCCGGGTTAATCCCGGGTCTGACCCCAGTTCAACCCGTGTTATTCAGGGGGAATTCACGGGAATTTGTTCTCTGGCATTCATTCATGGCAATAAATTGAATATACCTCCAATTATAGGTGTGTAGGACATGTTCAAAGTTATCTGACTTAAGGGATCTAGAAGACCAAATGTCATATGAGATGTCTCCATTTGTAAAAGTAAACACATTTCCCAACATATACCAGAAATATGGAGGAGTTCCTAAATAATGTGACTGTAACAATACAATACTTGCCATCTGTAGACATGTTGCAGTATCATTAAGTTATGCATGGCCTATTCTAATTAGGTGCATGGTACCTATGTTATTTTAGTTCCCCTTTTCTCCACTAGAGGCAGGTCGCTCCTCTCCTCCTCTGCCCTCAGCACAGGCTGTAACTGAGTCCTGCTGCCATTGTATTGTGTATGTATAGTGTATGTAAAGGTCTGACACTCCTAGTCCCTGGTCATCTATCCACTTGAGGCGGCAGCACTGTACATGTTAGGTAGACAGTGGCACCATCTGAAGTACAGAGATTTGTAGTTCCTGCCTTTCTACTAGATGGTGCCACAGTCTACCTACAGTGTCAGACCTTTACATACACTATACATACACAATACAATGGCAGCAGGACTCAGTTACAGCCTGTGGCCCTCAGCCTATGACAGAGAGACCCCCAGGTGTGCCACGGTCTACCGGCCACCCTGCTATGGACCAATGCAGCAAAAAGGGAGAGTTTTTCATAATAAAGTTCTGTTTACGTTGGTTTTAGCAGAATCCTAAAAACATTGTCTGTAATGGTTTCATTGTGAACATATCATATCATGGGATTCACAGAAGAACAATCATTCAATTATTGCATATTAGAATGCAGGATGTTGAGGTTATATTCATATATTTTTCAGGCACACTTCGGAAAATGTTATCAATAACTTCATGAAAAGTGTCCCTTTCTTGCTGCTTCGGTGTATAGTTGGTGTATGTATTCAGAGGTGTGGTCGGTTACTTACACGTAGACAAGGTAACTCACCCTGAACTGTCTGACTGAGAACGGGGACACTCCTGTCCCACAGTAGGGCCAACTTGGAAATCATAAACACATATGTGATTTTTCACTTTGCATATTTTTCATGGGTGCGTGGAAATTGAAATTCGCTAAAATATCTATAAGACGAATATGTATCCAATAAAGACGTACCAGTGCCTTATTTCTAATTCGGTAAATTAAAATCTGGGGAAAATTTTACTTCTTTAGTAAATCCTTGAAAGTTTATACCAGCGAAAATGTCTACATTGATAGTATTCAATACAGTGTACAGATATGGTTAGGGTAACATGGGCCTCCAAGTCTCTCTCTCTCTCTCTCTCTCTCTCTCTCTCTCTCTCCCTCTCTCTCTCTCTCTCTCTCTCTCTCTCTCTCTCTCTCTCTCCCTCTCTATCTATATTGAAAAACAGCCATGTTGCATGTCAATATAAATTGAATGAGAAAAGTTTTGCCTCTGCTACACTTTAACCATGAGAGGGGTGATATAGCAGTGTTTTAATGTAACTGGGGCTGGCTTCATGCACAATGCAGCCCTGGCGAGTAGCTTGCCGGGGCTGCATTAGCAAGTAATTTGCTGGGGCAGCATTGGCGAGTAACTTGCCAGGGCTGCATTGTGCAGTATGACAAAAATGCTGTCCTTTCTCAGCATTATGTCCATGAAAAGATCACAAAGGTGTAAAAAAAAGAGAATAGAAAAACTGATCCAATAAGGTTATTATAGTGTCGTCATAATGCTTCAATGCAGACCTGCTCAGTAATCCAAGCGTTGCACTCAGGCATGATACTGACCATACAGGGTTGATACACTCCCCGAAGAGACTGCATTGATGCATCATGATGACAGATGTTGTCTTTTCTTGACATGCTGTCCTTAAATGGTTACATCTCACCTATTATTTACAATAACCTGTTTCTGCTAAATAAGACTGGATGACATGAAGCGTGGGACGGCCTCAGAAGTCTATATCCAGCATGCACTGAGGCATCCCACGTCCCTCATGTTGGGTGTGTCAGGTGAGGGGGGGGGGGGGGAGACACAACACGGGGACGGGACTGTTACTACATAGTCACTAATAGTCCCTGCTACATTGCCAAACGGACTTTCCTATATATGTGTGCCTCGACATGGGTACCCACAACTTTGACCATGTCGCTATGTCGATTTTTAGCAGAAGGACGGTGTCACTGTGTCGATCCTTAGGTAACTAAGAACAATACCTGTGGGTCGATTTTCTTGTGTCCATTGATTTTTAAAAGGGCCTAAAACAACCATGTCGCCATGTCGCCATATCGCCCATGTCGAGTTTTACCCAAGTAGAGGCACTAATGTGGGGTAGGGGAACAAATGTAGAAGATCAATAGTGAAAACGCTTGCTGTTTTTTTCCCTTTCAAAAGCAGGGGTTGATTTCAAAGGTGGTATCGTCTTTAAGGGGTGGGGGCAGGGCTTTGGACTTTTTAAAATTTGAAACCATAATAGGCACTCAACTTTCACAGACATTTTCACAAAGTGATGCAACACTGGACCAGTACAGACAGCAAATGGTAAAAGCCAAATAAGATGGCGAATGGTAAAAGCCAAATAACATATTCTTTGCTGGAGATGAACAAATACACTAAGTAGCCAATGTAATAGTATGACACTCAGTTCTGGGATTGTTTAAACATCCACTACAGAGAGAACTGGCACAAGATGGTCCCAGCACCTCCCAGTCCCTACCACGTGGGTGAGTGGTAGCGGCACCTGGTGGTGGGGTGGGGAACTAGTGTGTCAGGGGTTCCCTGGGGTGCCACCAAGCCCCCACACCCACATCATTCAGACCGCTGAGTGTGGACTTACAGAACCTACCTGGGGACCTTACTGTACACACCTACAGCAGTCAGACCGCTGAGGGCCGCCTTACAGCACCTACCTGGGGACCTTACTGTACACACCTACAGCATTCAGACCGCTGAGGGCCCCCTTACAGCACCTACCTGGGGACCTTACTGTACACACCTACAGCATTCAGACCGCTGAGGGCCGCCTTACAGAACCTACCTGGGGACCTAACTGTACACACCTACATCATTCAGACCGCTGAGTGTGGACTTACAGAACCTACCTGGGGACCTAACTGTACACACCTACAACATTCAGACTGTACACACCTACATCATTCAGACCGCTGAGTGTGGACTTACAGCACCTACCTGGGGACCTAACTGTACACACCTACAACATTCAGACTGTACACACCTACATCATTCAGACCGCTGAGTGTTGACTTAAAGCACCTACCTGGGGACCTAACTGTACACACCTACAACACTCAGACCGCTGAGGGCCGCCTTACAGCACCTACCTGGGGACCTTACTGTACACACCTACAACACTCAGACCGCTGAGGGCCAACTTACAGCACCTACCTGGGGACCTAACTGTACACACCTACAGCATTCAGACCGCTGAGGGCCGCCTTACAGCACCTACCTGGGGACCTTACTGTACACACCTACAACATTCAGACCGCTGAGGGCCGACTTACAGCACCCACCTGTACCTTACTGTACACACCTACAGCATTCAGACCGCTGAGGGCCGCCTTACAGCACCTACCTGGGGACCTAACTGTACACACCTACAGCATTCAGACTTACAGCACCTACCTTACTGTACACACCTACATCATTCAGACCGCTGAGGGCCGCCTTACAGCACCCACCTGTACCTTACTGTACACACCTACATCATTCAGACCGCTGAGGGCCGCCTTACAGCACCCACCTGTACCTTACTGTACACACCTACATCATTCAGACCGCTGAGGGCCGCCTTACAGCACCTACCTGGGGACCTAACTGTACACACCTACAGCATTCAGACTTACAGCACCTACCGGGGGACCTTACTGTACACACCTACAACACTCAGACCGCTGAGGGCCGCCTTACAGCACCTACCTGGGGACCTAACTGTACACACCTACAGCATTCAGACTGTACACACCTACAGCACTCAGACCGCTGAGGGCCGCCTTACAGCACCTACCGGGGGACCTAACTGTACACACCTACAACATTCAGACCGCTGAGGGCCGCCTTACAGCACCTACCTGGGGACCTTACTGTACACACCTACAACATTCAGACCGCTGAGGACTACCAGGCCGCACCATGAAGACCCTGGCTCTACTCTTGGTGTTTATCGCCCTTATCTCATGGGCTTCATGTTTGACGTTAACTAATCCATTTGCACGAGTACAGACTAGTTACTGCAGGACTGCAGTAAAACGACCAAGATGGCTCTTTAGAAGTGAGTATTTTTTTCTACTGGTTTCACGGATGATCATCATAATATTATGCTATGTACAGAAGTAGTCTTTCTATATGCAACTGTATGTGGACTCCAACTAGGAACGTAACCCCCCCACCCCCCCCCCCCCCCCCGCAAGGGTCTCTCTATTCTCGCAATCTAGAACCCCGCTGGCTTTAAGGACTCGTAATAGGCTACATAGATTAAACCAATCGGGCATGTTTAATTATGTTTAGAGGCTACATACTGGTGCATATCATATATTATTTTGATGATCTATTATGCCTTTGTCAAATTCCTTCCATTTTTACGCAATATTCTGGCTGTGGATTGTGAATGGAACAAAAACGTTCTTTTTTAGCTTCTCTCCCTTAGAACAGCATCATTGGGTACAAATTAAATGTTAAAACGTTCTATGATTGAAAGCTGATCCTGGAGTGCTGCCAGAGAGGGGTTTCTTTTCTTTTAGCTGTATTCCAATTTTTAAGGTCTACAGAGCCATCCAAAATTGCATATTTACCAAAAATCTGTGATTTTCTCGATTTTTCCTTGAAAATAACCATTTTTTGGTAACTATGCAACTTTAAACAGCTCTGTAGGCCTTAATAATTGGAATTTAGCTAAAAGAAAAAAATACCCCCCGAGGGAATCCCTCTAAGATCAGATCCAAATTAGTAGATGTTAGAATTATGATTAATATCTATTCCATTAGGCTGTTTGAATTAAAAGGAGCTGAAAAGGAACGTTTTTGTTCCTTCCACATTCCACACCTAGTTACATTCCAAATAATGGAAGTAATTTGATAAAGGCTATAGATATGGTTGTAACAATCTTTAATACATGCATCTGTAATGCATTATACTTAATTTATACAGTCTTTTCAGACTCCTCCCTATTACGAGTCCTTAACCCCTCTACTATGGGCATGGGGTTTCTTCTTTGAGCATATTAGATGCATTGTTATAACGTAATATTTTTTCAAGGAAGATTTAAAAACAAACAAAAAACAAAACGAAAGAAAATGGTCTTTGCTGACGTTTTAGGCTACAGTAATGACTGAATTATTCTTAATAAACCTTTAAATAACCTTGACACTTGTTGTCGAAGTTCGTATGGTATATAGGTATGTATACTGGTATAGGGCTGTGTCTCATGAGACGGGGCCATTGTGAAGGTCTTTGACTGGGTGCAATCTATTACCGGGTGCAATCTATGACTGGCATAACAGAAAAAGTCTTATTTAGGGCAGATTTACATAGACACTTTAAACAAAATGTTCTACAATATGTGATGCATTAATTAATGTGAATGGCTGTCATTATTTCCCCTTCCTTTCGACAATGTAGATGTTTAAAATGGATGCTACTCATGAAGTGACGTCTATGACCTTATAAATAATATGGAATGATAGAGATATCATTATAGGAACTATGGAAATGAAATTACTATCATAAAGTCTCAGTCGCATTTTATCCTTATATGATATCATACTTTATCATAAAGCCGTATGAGACTACACTCCCGTCCCCCCAGTGAAACAAGTGGAACATGGAGTTACAGATTTTATTTCTGATTAACATAATAATGAGGTATTGTATGTATAAAAGTTTGTTTATGATTATACATAAAATTGGTCCGCTTTTAAGGGTACCAATATGAGTTTTGTATTATTATTAATACAATGAGATTGAAGATTATGACATATAAATGACGCCAGGTGTACAGAGTTAAATGTTCATAATCTGAGAGGCCATTGTAGACTGAAGCTGTGATGATGTGTTGGTTTGGACGTAGCGCCGGTAGGAGGCTGACCTCCAGAGACCCAAGTCCATGATTTGTCTTTCAGTGGCCCCTAGACGCGCTGCTAAGGTGGCTGATGATTTTCTGATGCAGTGTAGAGTGTATACCCGGGCCGGCAGGCCGGATTTGATGACTGCTGATGACCATACTGTGGCCAGGTGGCGATTGGTTATTGTCCTACCAGTGTCTCTGAATACCAGGAGTGGCTGACATGCCAGCACCGTGGGAGACTGAGCCACCATCCTATCAAACAGGTTGACGACGCACATGGGGTTCTGCGGCGTGGATGTGATGATCATGTCGGCGTGTTGATTGGTGCCCTGGAGGTTCTTGGCCCACTTCTGGTGGACCTTCAGGAGGAGGCCCGCGCGCGTCAGGTCCCCTCTGGTGGTGTTCCGGTTGACATCAAACGTCAGCATGGTGTCTGGAGCAATGTTGGAGCGCCTCCAGGCGCACACGAGCATGAGTGAGAAAGAAAACTGGTAAGTACATAGATTTTGGTCGCTGGGGATGTTGGATAGGATAAGATTAAATTCACTCATGGTGAGCGCCTGGGCAGCCCTCGGCTTGTAGGTTTTGTCGTGGGAGATGGACCTGAGGGCAGTCTTGACAATCCTGTGACTGAAGCTGCTGACATCTCGTCCACATATCTCGAGGTAGGCCTTGGCGTGTGAGAGATAAATTGGGACAGTGGTAGGAGCATAAAATAGGTATAGGTACTCCAGGTATGCCAGAATGTTATACGGTGTGAGAAAGTTAATATCCAACGTGCAGTAGAACACAAATGATAAGAAGAGTGTGTATGCTCTTTTGAAGTTGCCCTGTGCCTTGTTGCCCGGGTTCTGGCGGAGACGGGCCCTTTCACACAGGTAGGCATACATCGGTCCTGTAACATAGACCAAACAACATATTTACAAGTCAGCATGTTCCATCATATCAAATGGGTCCACATAGACCCGGTGGAGGCCCTCCTCGCGGATGATCCTGTCTGACAGCTCACAGTGGTAACTACTATGGCCTCGTCTGGAGAGGGCGTCGGCCAGGACGAGTGTGACACCTTGGGCATGGACCGGGACGATTCTCACCTGGCACCAGGCCTGGTGCCACCATATGTCCCTGGCGGCCGCCAGGATACAAGGGTCGGTGCCCCGTCCTGATTGTAGGACGGAGACGGTGGTGGCATTGTCAGATTTAAGGAGGATGGTGGACCCGGCATGCTGTGGAGTAATAAATGTCTTAACAGCTAGAGCTACATTGGCCGCCTCTATGTCGCATATGGGGCTATCAGCTATGTCCTTGGGGACGTAGGAGGCGTAGCAGTTGCGGCCGTCAGTGGCTCCTATGCCCTTCTTTGAGGCATCAGCCTCAATGGTGATGTCGGGGGCTATTTCTGGGATGATGAGGGACCTGCCATTGTACAGAGACAAGAAGTTAGTGAACCAAGCAAAGTCTTTCCTCATACACCTGCTGATAGTGGTGACTCCTCTGTACCTGCCCATCTGCCGGAGGCTGTCCAGCAGGCGGCCTACAAACAGACGCGCAGGCACCACGGCCTTCGCGATATGATGGAGCTTCCCGAGTACAGACCTCAGCTGCTTCTTGGTGATGGAGCGCTGTGTACAGAGTTTTTCAATTATTTCGAGTGCATCATCAATTTTAGGTTTGGGGATGGTGATCTCCTTTTTCCCAGAGTCTATTGAGATCCCCAGCCATGTTACCTTGGTGCTCGGTGGTTGCAGCTTTTCCCGCGCGACGGGGAGGCCCAGCTCGTCCAGGAGGTCCAGCCCGGCCCTGTACGCTGCGTCAGCTTCCCGGCGAGTCGTACCTAGAAGAATGACGTCATCAAGGTAAACAATAGCAGTGTGACCGGCTTGTGACAGTATTCTAGCTATGGTCTCTGCGACTCTCTGCATGTGCAGAGAGGAGAGACGAGAGCCAAAGGGCATTTTATGTTCTATGTAGAAAGAGCCTTTCCAGCCGACGACATTTAGAGGCCAGTCCATCGGATCGGCGGGAAAGTTCTTGTATGCCTTTTGTATGTCGACTGTGGCCATCCAGAGGGGCTCAGGGGCCTCGGCAATCTTCTGGGTGACCGTGTCAACAGTAGGGAGGTGGTGGGGGCGGATTTTTCCCATTACATTACCCTTCACTATAAAGTGATTAATGGAGCTTCCGAACGAGAGGTCAGTTATGATGCGCCTTTTATTGTGGTCGGCCTTGGGCCTAGACATCATCGGGGAGAGATGGCACCATTCTTTAAATGGTGGGTCGGGGAATGGGCCCAGTAGGAAGTCCTGCTCTAATCCCTTCTTGATGTAATCTGTTATGTGGGCTGGGTAGGCTGTGGCTGAAGGGTGGTTGTCTACATTGAGTTGGGGTGAGGCTGGGCCTTGGTATGCTGATGGAAAACCAAATCTAAGGAATGATAGGAGTTCTTGGTCATCCTGAGAGTTAGTGAGATACTTGTCCCAGGCCCCTATGTTCAAGTCCGAGGGGACTGGGACCCTAGCTCCTATAGCGTTTGGGACCCCCGTGTCTCTAACCTGCATGTAAATGTTACCTTCTGGCATGCCAGCCAACTGTAGTGTGGGGCTGGGCCAGTTCACCTGCCTGTCCCTACGGAGGGCCTCCGGGTGGAGGGGTTTTGTGGGGGCCGGGTCCTCCATGCCGACCTCAACGGGGGCCACCACGTCAGATTCATCCTCTAGCTGTGTGTAAGAGTTCATGTTCAACATTGTTTCAGATTTCAAGTCAATTAGGTCATTACTAGTGCTGTTCGTGGTCTGTTTATCTACTAAGAATTGTCCTGGTACTAGCTTACTATTGAGGGGGGCTTCCATGGCCTTTGTTGCGTGTGGTGCCTCATAACCTCTTGTTTCGTGTGCTAACTGCCTGGCCTTAGGGGCGTGAGCATCCTGACTAACTTCCAATTCAACAGACTGACCTTGTGATAGAACAGCACGACCTAGTTTCCCTGACGCCAGTTGTCCTGGTGACCACTGTGACCCCCCTGGTTGGCGGGGCCGTGACCGCGGCCGGCGGGTGGGGGCTGGTTGTTGTGGTGCTGCTGGTTGTTGTTGTGGTGCTGGTCGTTGTTGTTGTGGTGCTGCTGGTTGTTGTTGTTGTTGTAGCCGCCCCCACCTCTGCCGCCGCGGAAGTTACCACGGCCGCCGCCCTGGTTACCACCATGCTGGTTGTGATGTGTACCTTGGATGGACTTCTGTCTACGGAAGCAGTTAGAGGCAGGGTGAGAATACATTTGATCAGTCATAGCAAGGCAAAACCTACAAATGTGAGCTAACTGGAATCTGCCCTCATCATGAGAGTCTTTTGATGAGCATGCACCCCTGTTGAAGGCCGGGCAGGGTATAACTTCGCCGGCGGTAGAGCCTGTGCCGGGGGCTGCGAATGATACCTTGTACCTGTCCCTCTGAATTTCAGACTGGCTAGACCACTTGTAGAACTTAGCCTCTATCCTGCTGAAAATGCCGTTGGACCACTTTCTAACGTTGGGCCAATCCCTGTCCGTGGTGTCAGACACGACCTCGCGGAGGTGGCTCTCCATGTGGGGTCTATCTAGTGGGTCTATGGTGGCATAATCTAACATGTTAAGAAAAGCTCCTACATATTCAGGAAATGACATTGTAAGCTGAGCCTCCAACCTATCCTTTTCATGCAGAAGGCCGTCGCGTTGGAGGTAAAGACATGGTTTAGGAATGGTGGTTTTACCGTTTGCTGGGTTTGGAGGCGGCGCGGCGAGTGCTGCAGCTGCTGCTGCCACCTGGTGTTGAACGGCGGGAGCTCCGACGAGCGCAGCAGGGCCGGGGACGGCCTCCCGGGGCCCGGGGCCGGGGAGGCCGGCGGGCGGTGTTGGCGGTGCCGGGGCCCGGAGCCCGAGCTGCGGCCCGGCCACGGGTGGCGGGCCGCCTCCCCAGGTCGGGGGCGGCAGGGCGAGGCTGTGTGCGGGGTTCCACGGCTGCTGGTGTTGGGGAACGGCTGGGGCTGGTTGTGCTGCGGCCGGCTGCAGGGCTGGAGGCGGCGGCGTCCACAGCGGGAGTGGGTTGAGTGCTGCCGTCTGTTGCTGCAATGGCGGCTGGCCGATCTGCGGGGGTGCCGGTGCCGCCACCTGGCGTCGGGCGCCATCTTGAATCTGTGAAATAGAAGGGGAACCGAGTGGGTTTTGGGCAGCAGCGAGCTCGTTAATCTTGTCTAAAATAGCAGCTAAAGTTTGGGTGTTAGCAGTAACATCACTAGCTAGTTCTTTAACTGTTTTCTTTTTGCTTGTCGGCTTGACTGCCGGCGACTCGACAGCAGGCGGAGGAGTATTCAAAGGAGTAGGATTTTGAGACTCACCTCCGGCGGCGGGACCTGGAGTCCCGCCACCGTCCACTGGGTTCCCGCTGTTGGTATTCAGTTGCAGTAGCCGCTGTGCCTGTCTGGCACTGGGGCGTCTCGGTGTCTTTGGCGCTTTCTTGCGAGCCATGTTGAATCGAGAAATATATAAAATCTAAACTAAAGAGTCCTCGCCGGTGCTGTCGGCGGAGGGAGCTCAGTAAATTTAGAAGTTTACCGGGCAGTGTGTGTAGCCGGAGTGAGGAGGAGGGTTTGAGTTTGGCGGGGAGCGGGTAGGGCGAGCCCATTTAGAGGGGTGTAGGGTAGGGTGAGTCCACTTAGTGTTAGGGACTGAGGAGAGGGTAGGAGGGTAGGATTTTGGCGGGTCACTTTTGGGCCGGGTGAGTCACATACGGACACTTTATGTCACCTTCTGCACTATATTTGCCTTTTCCTTGCTAGCCGGGCATAGATTGCACCTGTCATAGATTGCACCCAGTCATAGATTGTACCCAGTCATAGACGAAAACATTGGCCCATATTCGTGAGACACAGCCATGGGCCAAAAAAAGAATTTAGATAATGGTATAATAACCATCGTTGCTCCCATCTTTTGATTATGTAGACTTCATATGGGACAGGGGCAATAAAACCAGATATATGTGCCATTCATTTATCATTTTAGGCTTTTTAATTGTCAAAAATGGATAGATTAGTTAATAAGAGGAGTATACCTACGAGAAGGCATATGGGTAAGAAACTGAACACCCCACAAACCTTGAAGCCAATTGTCCTGCGTAGCGCTTATTAAAAGACTATCATAGCTTGGAACAACCTGAACAAGTAAAATTGACTTGCGGTCATTTTGCGTCTAGGCCCCTTAAAATTGGACAAATAGGAGAGATTCTATGCAGGGAAAAACTAGGTATCATGAAGGGGCATGTGGTTTTCATAAATGGCAATGTGCAAGGTACAATGTATCATCATAATATTAGACATAGACACATAAGATTTTGAAGAAAATTAAAATAGCTACTTTTTTCAATACTGGGGTGCATAGTGTTTCATAAAACTATCAATTAATGTGATTTCTCATAGAGGGCTTTTCATAACTACAAGTCTTTCATTATGACTCATAATTCCTGAGAATGTGCAATGTAAGGCTTGTAGATAGGAAAGCCCAACTATGAGAAATCAAATGCATAAACAGCTGTTGTGAAACACTATGCACCCCAGTGTGGACTGTCATGCATGAGGGGCCTACTCACAGTAGGTAGGACGACGGATTTTTAGGACATGGTCGGAAATAATCATGCAATATCTCAAAATAACCGAGGGATCAAGTGAAAATCAGAACTGCAGTCTTTGTAGACATATGTTGAGTAGAATATTTTCTACGATTTTCTGAAAAATAAAAGTTGTCCTTGTCGACCTGTGAGCCCAGTGCATGCTGCGCGGCCACCACTGCGGGTACTCCAGTCAGGACAGGGTGCACCAGCCTGTCTCAATGAGGCCTTACTACTGGATTTACTGGTTCGTTCTAAGATAAGGGCTATCGCCGATTTTCGCCTACATATTTTTACACAAAACCAGAATAACCTTAATCAGAAATCTCCATTCTACCTAATGGTGGGGGTTTTAGGTGGTTGTAGGTAATACTAGGATATATAAAACACTCCAACAAATGGTGTATCTTTGTATCAACGATCTATGATAGTACTCTTTGCCATAGAAAATTAACAAAGATACCTTCCAAGCCTGTATAATCAGAAGGGTCCACATATATACGAGATTTTGTTAATCCAAATCAAATATCATTTGATTCACCCCCCTTTCTATGCAGCTGGCCCCAGCACCTATCCAAGGAAAACCATTCCATAATCTATTGATCAAAGTGCAATATGCTCTTTTCACCTCATTAATACTGTGTTACCTGCAAAAAGATTGGCCACAAGAACCAAGAATGAAGTAGACATACCCTTTCCCTTTCTGGTCATATTTAATTTATAACTGTGCAATGTTCCATGGCTGAGTAATATATCATTTTGTTTGGGCTGTTTTGTACGGACTGGTGAACGCGGTCCCAGACTGCCCTACCCACTGTGACTTACAGTGTACCTGTGAGTGCTACTGATCATACTACAAAGTACTAGGCAGATTGGGGTTTGAAATGCACCTTCAAACTGCTTTTGCTCTTTACAGAGATTACATATTTTCTTCTGGGTTGTGGCAATGGGCAGAGTCTCCTTCACCAGATTCCCTTATTACATTATATATTTTCTTGTAAAACAAAAACCACCGAACGTCCCTACTTAAGGGTATACATCACTGCATGACCCTAAAACATACCAACATTGTATAAAGATTCATGAGCTTTATATACGGCATCAAAGAATTTTTATGTTAAGTTGAGCAATCTAACATTATCCTCTTCACGTTAATCAATGTTTAATAATGGTTAATTAGCGTCAAACCAACTTCAAACCACGACTTCAACTGCAATCTTACGTTATTTCATAACATTAATCTAATCTATTATTGATGTTTAATGAATGTTTAATCAATTTTTTTATCAACTTGGATAGTTTTGCCAAGCACCACTGGCAGTAATAGTTTGCTCACATAAAATTGTAGTGGGCAGGTGGGAGGGGGGAATCGGGTGGAGGGGGAGAATTCCAGGAGAGAGGTTCCTAGCACCAGGGAGGGCTCTGTGTGAATCATGTATTAACAAAATAATACAGACAAAGGTTCATAACATTTAGTTTGTTGAGTTGAAGCTTTGTCCATTTTCCATGAGGCTGTAGGCCATGAAATAATCTTTAAACAGGTTTTAAACAAGTGCACTTTTGGTGTTCGCTTTTTTCTATTTCTTTTGTTCCAATAATGAGAAATATGAAAGGGGGAGCCTAAAAGAGCCTATTTATACGCCATAAATATATAAACAAACCACCGTTCTGATAGGGTGTCCCCATGTCCCATGTCGATTTTAAGAAAATGCCCTTGTTGCCATATCGATTTTAAGATTCCTTGTCCCATGTCACTATCTATTTTTTCCTCATGTCCCATGTCACTAAGGCCCAAACTGGCCCATGTCTCTGTGTCAAATTTAAAAGTATGGCTTCCCATGGTTAAATCAATGTCACAGCCGTATTTTGATTTAAAAAAAAACAACTACTGCACTAATAATTTATCTACTTGTAGAGTATGCACCACCCTGTGCATCTGAGCCTCCCCGTGTCGCAAACGCTGTGTTCAGTGCGATCACCGATGGTCCTGTTCCCACGGTAACCGTGACTTGTAACGAGGGGTTCGTGTTTCCTAATCGATCCTCCGTCCGGGTCATGTCCTACGTAGCTGGATTCTGGGAAGTCAATGAGGACTGTCAAGGTGAGTCAGCACTAAGATACATAGACAAAGGTCCACCAAGGTGAGTCAGCACTAAGATACATAGACAAAGGTCCACCAGGTGAGTCAGCACTAAGATACATAGACAAAGGTAGACAAGGTGAGTCAGCACTAAGATACATAGACAAAGGTGCACCAGGTGAGTCAGCACTAAGATACATAGACAAAGGTGCACCAGGTGAGTCAGCACTAAGATACATAGACACAGGTCCACCAGGTGAGTCAGCACTAAGATACATAGACAAAGGTGCACCAGGTGAGTCAGCACTAAGATACATAGACAAAGGTGCACCAGGTGAGTCAGCACTAAGATACATAGACACAGGTCCACCAGGTGAGTCAGCACTAAGATACATAGACAAAGGTGCACCAGGTGAGTCAGCACTAAGATACATAGACAAAGGTGCACCAGGTGAGTCAGCACTAAGATACATGGGAAAATGTTCACCAGGTTTAGTCCATTCACTACGGTGGCAAACAAGGGTCAGGCTTATGAAAAACAATTATTTATCCAGTTTCTTAGTAGAGAAAAAAACTGTGAGAAACTGCCTTTGGTTATTCAACAGACTGGCCGTGGACCTTAATTATTACAGTGATTATAAGGTTTTTAAAGTTTGTAAAATACATTGAAATAGATTTATTACAAATGCCAAGTATATTGACTGTTTTACTGTGATAGTTGTATGAGGGCCACTACGGCTACGTGGGTTATGATATTTATATCGGGTACGGCTGCTGCATACAGATAAGCTGCAAAGCTTAAAAGCAGCCCTTCATACTGTTCTAACTCTCTTGTTAACAAGTGTAAGAGATAGTGTGCATTACTGGCACAAGATTATAATATTATCACTGGTGATATGCTCAGGGGTTGATCTATTACTTGTCGACTATGATAAGAATGAAATTTATTTAAGAAGTTGCTTATTGAACGCTGTTTTTGAACATTGTGTAGTTCCAAAAACCTGTTTTCTTCAACATTCCATGTTATAGCTCAATGAAAGTTATTGGACCCAAAACTTGTCGATTATGATAAGAGGGAGATTTGTACGAGACCTATTTGTGAACCACTCATGCAAGATGAGTTAGAATAAATGATAAAACTATCAAAAAAAATATACAACTCTCCTTTAACAGATCAATGAGACAGCTTTAGTTAGTAAACAAGAATTGCGGTTGTTGCTGTGTAAAAAAAAAAGCCTCAGGCACTGCTTGATGTCAGTGCGACGAAGTGTGACATCACAACTCTGTCATTCTGTTTGAAATAATCAACCTGTCGCTATGCTAGGCAGAAGAAAGAAATTAGAATAGCTGTTGCTAGGCAACTAGCTGTATTAGCAACATACCGATAGAAACATTAAATTCCTTAGGTCCAAATACAGCGGTGCCACCAATTCGGCATATAAAATAACAGCATTTATTGTATAAATAAGCTGCACAACTAAGACGTATTCCGACACAGTGAGATTGTGTCTCAAATCAATGTCAAAATGTCCAACTGCAGCACTAGGTATATGTAGGACGATGTGACCCCGCGTGAAGGTCACATGACACCCAGGCTGCATGGGTGGAGGCACTCACCCATGTACAAGAACTAACCCTCTCAAATCATACACAGCCAAACACAATTATCTCCTCTCAAGAAAATGATATATATATATACACTCGCCTGGCCGACAAATAACTGTTTTGAAAGAATAATTTCTTGGCAACTGTCTTATAACTAGTCTGTCAGACAAGATCTCTTTTTTTTTGAATGAGAAAAATGATGTGCTTGTTGAACTATATATATATATGTATGTATATATATATATATATATATATATATATATATATATATATATAAATATATGGTAACTGGTTACGACGCATGTTGAGGCAACGTTCTGTAGGGTAGAGAGGAATGTGCGGGGGCTACCCCCCCCCCACCCTATTCTAACCCTGCCTACCATTCAGCTAGAGTGGGTGAAGGATACAATTTGTGAAGAGTCTGTGAAGCATGGAGGTCCACACCCTCCTTATAGCCTACAGGGGCTGTCACTCTAAGCCCCACTCTACATGGGTGTAACACAAACCTTGGGGTAAACAGCTAGGGTGAATTAGGGTATGGTATTCCTTTATTTAAACTTAGTGAAGTGGCCCGGCTTATGTATTACTCAGTTACACCTTAGGTGCTATTAGGTGTATGTTTATCAGCTTAGGATCTTTATCTTAAGTTATAAGTAGAGTAGTTTGTTTACAGAAAGTCAATTAAAAATCGAGTCATTGTAAACAAACGATCGCCAATCATGCCTCAAATTTGCCTCTACAAGTGACTCTCTCCAGCAGGGATAGGGCCACTGGTCGCTCTTATATAGAAAGTGGAGTAAAGTCATGGGACACCTAGAAGCAGGGCACTATGAACTGATCTTTTGATTAGGACACCTAGTATTACGTGTCCCTATTTATGGGACACCAAGATTAAGAGGTTGCCACATTCATACCAATTAGATTTTGCGGTTTGAGTAATAATTTTTACCTATTTTCAACTCCCAAAATCCTGTCTACTATTGTGCATACTCTTTCCCCAAGCTTATTTGACTGACATGGTTGTGGGTGGAGAGGTATATGATTGGGGAGTGACTGCATGGTTCACTGCTCCCTGAACTGCCCTAAGTAATTGTTTATAACAACCATTTATATACTCTTCAATCATACAATTCTTCACTCCATCCAAGGTACCCAACTGAGGAATCTGCTGAGGAGTGGTTGAGGACTGAATGGAAGTTAGGCTTTGAGACACAGAAGAGTAGGAAGTATTGCTTTAGTCCACTCCAATCCTCCACATTGTTGTTTTCTCATCATATGTGTGTGAAATACACAGGAATTGGGTTATCTTTCTATTCTCAAACAGGAGGTGACTTTGACAGGTAGTGAAGTAGGCTAGCCCATAGAAGTGGCCCCTCTCGATATATGGCTGGAGTGAGGGCCCATTACAGCCTGGGGAAAGTTCACATTCTTCGCCTACCCAGAGTTCCTCGTGCACCATAAGTTTCTTATTTGACGTCATAATGGCGCCAAAATGTGGGACCAATCAGAGGCTGTCCATACGTTGCTCTGTAATGGTCCCTGCAGCAGAGGACTGTACAATGGTCTATGAAGTAGGCATACAAGGATATCACTCCACTTTCTACCATTGAGCGACCTCAGTCCTAGTACTGGCCTACTGGGTCTGATACTCAGTCAAGCCTCAAATCAGCATGTAAATATCTGTTCTGTTATCGAAACAAATTATAAGTAACAAGATAGCACACCTTAATTATGAGCGGACACCCTACTTGGGGAATAAACAGCAATTATCGGCCGCACACTATTAGTAAAGGATGACAGATATGGTATAAATAGAGTTGGCCTCGGTGTTTACAATGAGTTTTTTGTTTGAAGCCTTTTAGGCCATCAGAAAAAAATAACTGGTTTTCTCTTTTCACCCTGAGCATTGGAGAAATCAGGTGTCAAAGGTTTTTTTTAATTTTGCAATTTTTTTATGAGAAACATGATAACATTAGGCAGATATTGGCATATTTGGTGTCAAGTCATAGCTTATACTACCAGTAATGCAGTGAGATAAAAATAGCCTACATATTTTACACTTTTGAATACCAATAAGTTCATAACTATTAAAAAGAGAATTTTAGTAGCAAAAGCATATTTCATCTTATACATTTAGGCATGCTAATAAAACTTGCTTTTGATAAAAGCCTCCCTCGTCATATTTTTCAGTCATTGGTTATGAAAAACAAGCTTTTTATTGATTGGCCTCAATGAAGTGAAGATTTTCCTCAGCTCGTTAATTGGGCACATCGTATTCAATGAGGCTTTTTAAATATCACGTTTCTAGTGCTGAATCATAAAAAATATTGCATCTCACAATTAAAAAAACCATTGATCTGGCTAAAAAAAAAAAAAGGTGTGTTTCAGGTTACCCGACCCTACCTAGCAAAACAGGGCCGACCCTAGACATTTTTATCCAATTTTGAAAAAAAAAGTAATAATAGGACCATTTCAGAGTCAATTTGATAGTCCCCGAGTCGATACCGTTCTTGGCGAGTCAGCGCTGAAGTTTACGAGTCAATTTTTTGGCACTTTTCAGGCCATGGGATCAATCTATCTTTAAAAAACACTTTTTGGGCTATTTCAGAGTAAAATTGACAGTCAACGAGTCGACATAGTTGTCTGCGAATCAGCGCTAGAGTTTGCAAGTTAATTTTTGGATACATTTCAGGCCAGAGTAAAAAAATCATAATTTAAAAAAAAAATAAAAATCCGACCTACCCTACCTAGATTTTCAGACTAGGTAACCTGAAACACACCTTCTTTTTTTTGGCCTCTGTAAGAGTTGTCTTTATAATTCAGCCAAGCTGTGCTATGCGGAGCCCCAAGTTAACACGATGCTGACTGATGGCTGGTTACCGGACCTCACCGATGGCTTCACACTGACCGTGGTGTGTGAGGATGGGTATCTCACCTCGGCCGCCAAGACAACCTACAACTCTACATGTCAAGTAGGAGGCACCTGGGAGCACTCTGACAACTGCACATATGACGGTAAGGCCACTCAAAAAAAGAAAGTGGTTTCTCATCTCCGATGACTGAAAAATATGACGAGGGAGGATTTTTTTGGGGGATTTTTTTATTTGAACTCGTGGGCTAAAATGTATAGGAAAATGCATGTTTTTCATGACCAAAATTCATATTTTAGTAGTTAAGACTTTACTTATATCTAAAACTTGGGAAAATGTAAGTTATTTCTATCTTACTGCATCACTGGCAATATAAGCTTTAATTTGATACCAGATATCCCAATATTTGTCAATTTTTATCACGTTTTTCATAAAAAATTAGCATAAAAAAAATTCCTCAAAACCTGATTTCTCTGATGCGCGAAGTGATGAGAAACCATTTTATTTTTTTGAGAGGCCTAATATTAGACATTTATTTCCACTATTCATTACACAGCCAAAAATAATTATCTCATTTCAAGAAAATAAGATAGATAAACTTGCCTGGCAGACAAATGACTAGTTTTGAGAAAATAATATTTCCTAAAACTAGTCATTAATAAGTATCAGTATCTACTCAAAATAAACTCCTAACCCATCTTTAACCCCTTAAGGATGGTATGTCGCTAAATGACAACATTGTATTATTAATGCACCAACACAACCCCAGCGAGTAACAGCAGTGTGTATTCAATGGGTGTCATAAAAATGTGCATGGTTCTAATCCACAATGACTATAAATTGGGCAATAACATCAAATTTTACTAAATTAACAAGAAATTAGAGGGAATGGAATATTGGTTGATTTCAAAGAAAATCTATTATTGAGCCTAAATCATCGGATGAACTAAAGGAGTGCTTATTTTTTAACATGAGGAGGGCTGGTGGATTTGGTGGGAGGGTTAGAAATAATTATGCCTCGACCCCTTGACCTGGGCCGAGGCAAAAATATGAGGAGAATGAGCACCCTAACTTTAAGGAGCTCGCATAAAGCCTCCGGCATGAGCTAAATTTTATATGGCTATTTTGAAGGCCAAATTTTAAGCCCCAAACTCCAATCTGGCCTATAGGCGAGGTTTATATATACATATAGGAACATAGTGAAAACAAACAAGCACTTTCATTATAAGCCAACTTCCTCCTCCTAAACTCACAATTGGCCTATGAACATGGTTGGCTTATAACCAAGGTTTTATGGTAAACCCAAAAAAAGGTTTGTTTCAGCTCACCCGGCCGACCTTATCGAAACAGGGCCGACCCTACGTTTTTTTATTAAATTTTGAAGAAATGTTCATATTTTTACCCCTATTTTGGTCAATTTTAGGGTATTCAAAAAATTTGGCTAGTACAGTCATATTTTCCTCCTATGTTACCTGAAATAAACCTTTTTTTTGGCACCTAATGTCCTAATGTGAGTGTGTGTTTCCCCGGTGTAGCGTCGGCTGCCTGTCCTGCCACACCCGTGTACAACACCGAGGTGAGTGAGATACCGTACAGTGTAGACGGCACCGTGTTCACCGTCACCTGTTCTGGTGACAAGACCCTCCCAGACGGCACCTCCTTATTCTACGACGCAACCTGCACCATGGGGACTTGGGATGACACACGATCCTGCGGTAAGTAAGCATGTACGCTGCATAGGGACAGTCAAGGCGGTGTTAGTCTGTTGTGATTTGCCTCGTTGACCATATTCAGAAGGCTTTAATATGTAGTGAGATGCAGCTCGAAGATCAGCAAGTGACAAGTGAAATAACAGACTTAATTAGGTGTACCTAAGGATGTATGTATAGTAAAGGGAACAGGGGGTCTGGTCTGTTGACTGCATTATTTCATGTGTTAACCTCACCAGGTTGGGGAAATCCTACCTTTAACCCCATGCTGGGAGAAAAGCGAGTGAGGGGGTTTCTCCCCTTGGTTTTGGGTGGATAAACATGTAATTTTAGGCTCAACCAGAAAATCAGATTTGCTAATACCTTACCATTATTTGCTGAAAAACATTCACCTACATACAAATAGACAATTTAATTGGCTAGGTATATGTGAATGGGCTAGTATGAAAGTTTTGTATTTCTTGCGACATAATTGTTTAAATGACAAAATATAGCCTAAATAGGGTACATTTAAATGTGGACTCCTACCCCCCTCCCCCGGCCCGCAGGCCCGTAGCCAGGGGGGTGACTTGGGGTACTCGTCACCCCCCACGGACCCCTAGAGAGAAAAAGTTCCACAATTTGGACCCCTAGACACTAGCTTTCTAGAGGTTTTCGGGGCTTGTAAATCGGACAATTATTAAGGATTTTACAGAGTCAAACGTAAAAATTGAATTTTTGAATACCTGCAAATACAATTCACTAAATGCTATAATAGATATTTCATCCTATTGGATCTTAGGGAACTTCTACGGAGCAAGGACTGTGCTGTTCTAGGGAATGAGGTCCATGGGTGTTGTGGGACCTTTGGGGGACCTTTGGGGGTGACCTAGGTGGGGAACTTCTATGGAGCGAGCACCATGGGTGTTGTGGAACCTTGGGGGGACCTTTGGGGGTGACCTAGGGGGGTGGAAACTTCTAGGGAGTGAGGACTGGCAATGCTATGGGACCTTGGGGGGTGACCTAGATGGGAAACTTCTAGGGAGGGAGGTCCATGGGTGTTGTGGGACCTTGGTAGGACCTTTGGGGGTGACCTAGGGCAGGAAATTCAAGGGAACGATGACCATAGATGGTGTTGGACCCGGGGGGGGGGGGATCATTGGAGTTGACCTAGGTGGGGACCTTTTGGGGTGACCTAGATGAAACTTCTAGGGAGCAAGGACTGTCCATGGTGTGGGACCTTGGGGGTGACCTAGGTGGGAAACTTCTAGGGAGGGAGGTCCATGGATTGTGGCACCTTGGTGGGACATTTTGGGGTGACCTAGGTCAGGAAATTCTAGGGAAGAAGGACCATAGATGGTGTTGGACCTTGGGGGGAACCTTTGGGGGGGGTGACCTAGATAGGGAACTTCTATGGACTGAGGACTGGCAATGGTGTTGGACCTTGGTGGGACCTCCGGGGGTGACCTAAAGGCAATGGGAAGGGAAATAGCCTCCCAGAGGGATGGTCAGAGACATGGAGGCATATGGAGGGAGAGGTGTAGGACTATCCTGAGAAGGAGTATTTGAGAGGCCCATATGTAGGGGAGGGATGTTCAAGGAAATTAATGGGCAATATTTTATAAATGAGAACACATCAATATCTCAATCTACAGCTCTTAAATGCACTAGAATGCATCATTTGATCTCTAAATTTCAAAGTTTTCTTGGGGGGAATGCCCCCAAACCCCTCTAGCTGCCAGATATTGCCCCCCCCCCCTCTAGAAATTCCCGGATCCACCCCTGGTCAATCAGTATGGTAGGTGAAAATTACACACCTTAGCTGTGGAATATTAGATGCCAAAATGCATCAGAATGCACCATTGGAAGTCTAGTTATTTCAAATTTTCCGGGATGGTAAAAGGTCCACTTTGCGAGCCAGGTCACCCCCCCCAACTGGAGGTCTGGATACGGGCCCCCCCACCCCTCCCCAGCCCACCTGTATAAGATAATGCACTGGGAGAACTCCCCTTGGAGGTGCAGACCGGCGGCGGCCCTTATCTCTCCCGGCGGCCCTTATCGCTACAGAGATAAGGGCAGGAGGCCGACCTGAGGGCTGCACTAAGTAAGGGGAGATTTCCCCTTGCTGGAAGAAACCCCACTGTAGGCTAATATACCTGTAATGGAAAATGTCCCGGATTGTCCAGGTCTGTAGGCAGAGTGAAATGCAGCCTGATTGCCAACAAGTAACCCAGGAAACAACCCAGTCAACATATTTAATGAGTCTGCCTTTGTGTTTCTTTTTTTTATTCAAAATACAAAAATATGATAATAGTTGGGAGCCTTAACTAGCTTCTTTCTATACCGTTCACATGAACAGAAAGCTTTATCATATATGTTACTTAATTGATAAGATCTTTGACCAACAAGGTATTGACTACCTATACCATTAACAAGGTTCTAGCAATGACCACAGACCATTCACATAATGATAGAATAGATATATAGTTTTCTAATCCACTGAAGTTCCATAACCCTGATTGCCAAGGGACCTCATCTATATTTCTGCTATATCAGAGCTATGGTGATTCGTTGCTGGCTATAAACTATATATTGCATAATGGATGAAATGAAAACCTTAAGCTTGTGCTGATATTTAAAATGAATAAAGTTGTCATCTCTCTCTGTCATGCAGGTATAAAAAGCTGCCAGGAAGCCCTGGACCAAGGTCTTTCCTCAGGCGTGTACAAGATCTACCCTGACGATGCGCTAACTGAGATGGAGGTGTACTGTGATCTGGGCGATTATATCTGGGGTCAGGCCTGGACGGTGAGAAACCAACTTTGTATAGTGAGAGAGAAAGAGAGAGATATGGTATTGAGAGAATATCGTTGTAGGAAATCATTTCTGCTATTTTTTTCTGATGTCTAATGTGATAATTTTGTATTTGCTACAAGACTAGAAGTAGACCCAAAAACACTGATATTCCTAGGCTCCCTATACGCCCAACCTCTCAGTCACTAGTGCCTAACCTAGTCAGTCATTTTTTGGATCCCTATACGACCTACCTAGATTAGTTATTATTGTCAGGTTAGTCACTACTGACCAACCCACCTTAGTCTTTTTAGTTCCAGGGGGAGCCACTGAGTGGTCATTACAGGTGGCCCCAACTAGTGGTATACAAATACAACACACCAATGACGGACCTAGGGTAGCCACTACTGACTGACCCCTTGGTCATTTTTGAAAATAACTTTGCCCTTGTGACTAACACTCATATGACCAACCTGGGTTAGTCTGTACTGACTAACCCTTTCAACCTGTGGATTTTCAGTGAAGGACTGCAAATATCAATCTTAATGTGAGAAGTGTATCAGGTTAGGTCCACCACTATACCCAGACACTGAGACCCTAACAGAAGTCTAACTTTGCTGAGACTGAAGCTTAAATATTTAATTTATTCTCTGGACTGACTGCCCAGAAAATTAACCTTCTCTCCCTACTCAGCAGGAGGCAGTGACAAAACTTGGAGACAGAAATGCCAGAACAGTAGCGACCATAGGCTGGCCCCCATGGGCACTGTGTATGTATCCTGGAACCTGTATTCCGCATTAGCGAGATACAGTGGCTCCACCTTTTGGACCACTGGTAACAATCATAATCCTTTGCTCTGCAAGGACCAGCTCAGCCAAATCTCGTGGCCGAGATTAGGGTACAGGCAGGGTGCAGGTATTGTGAATAGGGCATACCTGGACACTCCTAATGTCACCTGTGTCCAGTATAGTGTAGTGGTTAGCACTGTGGACTCATAATGCTGGGAGCCCAAGTTCAAATCCCTACCAGGCCAACTAACACTGTGTCCTTTAAATACATATTTCTAAATTTTCTTTAGTATTGTGAATAATGTATTCTGTTTCCAAAATTGCTTCACTTATGAATTTGATTACCAGGCATTGCCTGGAAGAGATTTGAACTCAGGTACTCTGCATCATGAGTCCACAGTGCTAACCACTACACTATACTGGACACAGGTGACATTAGGAGTGTCCAGGTACAACCTATTCCCAATACCTGCACCCTGCGTGTACCCTAATCTCGGCCACGAGATTTGGCTTAGCTGGTTGCTGGAGATTACACTGGTTACATGGCGCTGTACACAGGACATCTTGCTAATGCGGAATAGCCTTGTTCCTATGAAGTACACTCCCTAGAAGCTGAATGGCCTAGTCAGGGATGAATACCAAAGCCCCATGTGCAGTATGCACTCGGACTATAAACCCAGAGGTCTCTGACACCTCCATGACAAGGGCAGGAGTAACACTTACACATACTTATATACCACTCAATCCTTGTCTATTGCCCAGCAGAGAGAGAACGATGCTACTCCTATACTGGATACTTGTCTGTTGCAGGTTATCCAGCAGAGAGTGAACGATGCTGCTCCTATACTGGATACTTGTCTGTTGCAGGTTATCCAGCAGAGAGTGAACGATGCTACTCCTATACTGGATACTTGTCTATTACAGGTTATCCAGCAGAGAGTGAACGATGCTGCTACTCCTACTTGATACTTGTCTGTTGCAGGTTATCCAGCAGAGAGTGAACGATGCTGCTCCTATACTGGATACTTGTCTGTTGCAGGTTATCCAGCAGAGAGTGAACGATGCTACTCCTATACTGGATACTTGTCTATTACAGGTTATCCAGCAGAGAGAGAACGATGCTGCTACTCCTACTTGATACTTGTCTATAACAGGTTATCCAGCAGAGAGTGAACGATGCTACTCCTACTTGATACTTGTCTATAACAGGTTATCCAGCAGAGAGTGAACGATGCTACTCCTATACTTGATACTTGTCTATAACAGGTTATCCAGCAGAGAGTGAACGATGCTGCTCCTACTTGATACTTGTCTATAACAGGTTATCCAGCAGAGAGTGAACGATGCTGCTCCTATACTTGATACTTGTCTATTACAGGTTATCCAGCAGAGAGTGAACGATGCTGCTACTCCTACTTGATACTTGTCTATAACAGGTTATCCAGCAGAGAGTGAACGATGCTACTCCTACTTGATACTTGTCTATAACAGGTTATCCAGCAGAGAGAGAACGATGCTACTCCTACTTGATACTTGTCTATAACAGGTTATCCAGCAGAGAGTGAGTGATGCTACTCCTACTTGATACTTGTCTATAACAGGTTATCCAGCAGAGAGAGAACGATGCTACTCCTACTGGATACTTGTCTATTACAGGTTATCCAGCAGAGAGAGAACGATGCTACTCCTATACTGGATACTTGTCTATTGCAGGTTATCCAGCAGAGAGTGAACGATGCTACTCCTACTTGATACTTGTCTATTACAGGTTATCCAGCAGAGAGTGAACGATGCTACTCCTATACTTGATACTTGTCTGTTGCAGGTTATCCAGCAGAGAGTGAACGATGCTACTCCTACTTGATACTTGTCTATAACAGGTTATCCAGCAGAGAGTGAACGATGCTACTCCTATACTTGATACTTGTCTATAACAGGTTATCCAGCAGAGAGTGAACGATGCTACTCCTACTTGATACTTGTCTATAACAGGTTATCCAGCAGAGAGTGAGTGATGCTACTCCTACTTGATACTTGTCTATAACAGGTTATCCAGCAGAGAGTGAGTGATGCTACTCCTACTTGATACTTGTCTATAACAGGTTATCCAGCAGAGAGAGAACGATGCTACTCCTATACTTGATACTTGTCTGTTGCAGGTTATCCAGCAGAGAGTGAACGATGCTACTCCTATACTTGATACTTGTCTATAACAGGTTATCCAGCAGAGAGAGAACGATGCTACTCCTATACTTGATACTTGTCTATAACAGGTTATCCAGCAGAGAGAGAACGATGCTACTCCTATACTTGATACTTGTCTATTACAGGTTATCCAGCAGAGAGTGAACGATGCGACCCCCGTAAACTTCAACCTTGGCTGGGCGCAGTATAAAGCCGGGTTTGGGGCTCGAACCGGCAGCTTCTGGCTCGGCCTGGAGAACATGCACATATTGACAACTAGCGCTACCTACAAAGTTGTTTTTGAAGTGACAAAACCTTCCGGCAGCGGGGGTACTGTAGGCTACGCTTGCTACAACTCCTTTGAACTGGATGATGAGGCTGCTAAATACGCTCTAATAACAGTTCATGGCTTCAATAATGGCAATCCAAACGGTACGTTTATCTTTGTAGCTTCTAAAAAAAGTATTTATCATGTCTTCTCTAGTCAGTGGCCATTGGTGGCTGCCTGAAGGTTTAGGCTACTCATGTGGCATTCATATATATGTACATCCAATAATTTTAAAATAAGCAATATGTAACAGCCACCAGTTTCTCTGAATCCAGTTTAATGTAGGCTAATGTAGAGGGTCAAATGTGGTAACAATGTCCAAAGAGTGGACTGGGGAGGTCATGGTATGGGCTAGGGAGGTTGGGGTATGGGCTGGGGAGGTCAGTGTATAGACTGGGGAGGTCAGGGTGTGGACTGGGGAGGTCAGGGAATGGACTGGGGAGGTCAGGATATAGACTGGGGAGGTCGGGAATGGACAGGGGAGGTCGGGAATGGACAGGGGAGGTCGGGAATGGACAGGGGAGGTCAGTGTATAGACTAGGGAGGTCAGTGTATAGACAGGGGAGGTCGGGGTGTGGACAGGGGAGGTCTGGGAATGGACTGGGGAGGTCAGGATATGGACAGGGGAGGTCGGGGAATGGACAGGGGAGGTCTGGGAATGGACTGGGGATGTCGGGTATGGACAGGGGTGGTCGGGGAATGGACTGTGGAGGTCAGGGAATGGACTGGGGAGGTCAGGATATGGACAGGGGAGGTCGGGGAATGGACAGGGGAGGTCTGGATATGGACTGGGGAGGTCGGGGAATGGACTGGGGAGGTCAGGATATGGACTGGGGAGGTCAGGGGAATGGACTGGGGAGGTCAGGATATGGACAGGGGAGGTCGGGGAATGGACAGGGGAGGGCAGAGAATGGACTGGGGAGGTCAAGATATGGACAGGGGAGGTCGGGGAATGGACAGGGGAGGTCAGGGAATGGACTGGGGAGGTCAGGATATGGACAGGGGAGGTCGGGGAATGGACCGGGGAGGTCTGGGAATGGACAGGGGAGGTTGGGGAATGGACAGGGGAGGTCTGGGAATGGACAAGGGAGGTTGGGATATGGACAGGGGAGGTCAGGTAAATGACTGCAGAGGTCTGGAAATGGACAGGGGAGGTCAGGATACGGACAGGGGAGGTCGGGGAATGGACAGGGGAGGTCTGGGAATGGACAGGGGAGGTTGGGGAATGGACAGGGGAGGTCGGGGAATGGACAGGGGAGGTCGGGGAATGGACTGGGGAGGTCAGGATATGGACAGGGGAGGTCGGGGAATGGACCGGGGAGGTCTGGGAATGGACAGGGGAGGTTGGGGAATGGACAGGGGAGGTCTGGGAATGGACAAGGGAGGTTGGGGTATGGACAGGGGAGGTCAGGTAATTGACTGCAGAGGTCTGGAAATGGACAGGGGAGGTCAGGATACGGACAGGGGAGGTCGGGGAATGGATAGGGGAGGTCAGGATACGGACAGGGGAGGTCGAGGAATGGACCGGGGAGGTCTGGGAATGGACAGGGGAGGTTGGGGAATGGACAGGGGAGGTCGGGGAATGGACAAGGGAGGTTGGGGTATAAACAGGGGAGGTCAGGTAAATGACTGCAGAGGTCTGGAAATGGACAGGGGAGGTCAGGGTACGGTCAGGGGAGGTCGGGGAATGGACAGGGGAGGTTGGGGAATGGACAGGGGAGGTCGGGTAATGGACAAGGGAGGTTGGGGTATAACAAATTTAAACTCGCTATTAGGAACGGGTATGATAACTGCTTTATGTAGTTATTGGTATATAGATCACCCTCTATACATAATCATGTTTCTCTATTTGTACATCTTTTTTTTCCGTTTGAGTACCCCTTACAACTGTTCAAACCAACACTCCCCTCATCACTCATCTCATCTCATCAAATTGACCATTTTCTAGTTTTATTGTAACAAGCTCAGATCAGTCGCACCATTATATGTGACGTGTATGATATTTTTGTAACGCAGTGATAGCCATACCATTGAATTGTATACGTAACAGACATTATAGTAAACATAGGGGTCCTAGCGGAAGGAATGCAACGCGCACATGCTAGGTTTAATGCATTTATTATCTTTTGATGTAATTGTATTATTTTCCCGAAATAAAACACTTAAAAAAAACAGGGGAGGTCAGGTAATTGACTGCAGATGTCTGGAAATGGACAGGGGAGGTCAGGGTATGAGTAGTATAGTATGTATCGGAACGGGACTATAGTTAAGTACTGTTTATTACTCAATCGACATGCAGCCAATCAGAGGCCTCCATTTGGTCACGTGACCGGAAGTGACCTACTTAGGGGATTAGTGGTGACGTCACGTGACCTAGTTAGCCAATCAGAGGCCTCCATTTGGTCACGTGACCGGAAGTGACCTACTTAGGGGATTAGCGGTGCATTCTGGGTAACCCTGAAGCCAATCAGAGGCCTCCATTGGGTGACCGGAAGTGACCTACTTAGGGGATGGTGCATTCTGGGTAACCTACTGACCTACTTAGGGGACCGGAAGTGACGTCACATGACCTAATGGCCAACCGGAAGTGACCTCATTGAGGATCACGTGACCGGAAGTGACCTGATTGATCACGTGACCGGAAGAAGAAGAAGAAGAAGAAGAAGAAGAAGAAGAAGAAGAAGAAGAAGAAGAAGAAGAAGTGACGTCACGCGACTTAATGAAGAGATGAGCGTCTTTAAGGGGTCACGGGCTTTAAAATGTGATATCTTTTTTTTTTTGGAGGAGGAGGCGAGTCTCTTATTTTTTTTTCGGTAAACTAATAAAAAACACTACGATATAAGTTTTTTTTTCATTTTTTTTTCATTTTTTATTGTTTTACGAGCGACTGGAAGTGACTTATTGAACTAGGTAGAAGCGTTCTTTAGAGTGTATAAGGGGGGGAGGGGAGGGGAGGGGGGGAGGGGGGCCCCTTTAAGATGCATGGGGAGGGGGGCGCTTTTAGGATGCATGGGGCGGGTGGTGGGGGGGAGGGGGGGAGGGGGGAGGGGGGAGGGGGGCACTCTAGGGGGGTGGGGGAGCACTCTAAGGGGCGTTTGTCTCTTTTAAGAAAAAAAGAAAAGAAAAAGATTTCAATCGAGAGACACGCTTCTTCCTCTCGAGAGGAAGAAGCGTGTCTCTTCGTGTTTTTTTTGTTTATCACGTGCTGCGATGAGGCGATCAGCTGCGACTGGAGGAAGTGACACTTTAAGAGATCGCGCGTCTTAATTGTTATGATGTTTTTTTTTTTTTTTTTTTACTTACTAATAAAGAAGACGTATGAAAATAAAACACAACAATTCACATGTCCGTCGTTCTCGTTGTTTCTTGCTTGATAAAGTCAAGTAATATCGCGATGCCGCAGTCGATCCTACCATATCCTCTCAATAGAGCATTGAGTGATTAACGCCGTAGGCGCTCAATAGGCATTGGGAGAACAAGGCACATATCCAGTGTGACTGCTCAATGCTCCTATCTGTTCAATGGTTTTCACTTTATGCTATTCGGTCTCTGTCCGCTCAATGCCCCTATCTGCTCAATGCTTTTTTCATGACATCATATGTTGTCTTACCCCTGACCATTCAATGCTGATGTCTGCTCAATACTTTCTTCTATCTAAAAGCAAAGTCCAGTCATAAGACAACGCTCCCCCTCCCGGGCCTTCAGAAACATGGGGCCTACCGGAGTACCCCAGCACCCATTCCCACCCCTATTCCTACCTATTGTAAATATCTTGAGATAACTTCAATCGATTTTCATCGGTAAAACCACATGCTTAATTTAAATATTCATATTCTATTTGAAAAAGCCCACCCCCCCCCCCCCCCCCCCCCACGGCTCCACTCATGTGATACAGAAGGAAGGAGGTAAAAAAAAACGGCGTCATTTTTCCGCGTTGGTTGCGACATCCGCACTCTAATCCCAGGGCTGGCGTGGGAAGACGTGAGTGGACCACGTTGTGGCGACGTGAAGGGCCCTTCCCACGTCACTTGTTGACGCAGTTTGTCATGTTCTATTAATAGACCTGATCTACCATAACGTAATTAGGGCCAGAAGACGGATATCTTCGACAAGTGAACCCCGGGAAGTGAACACGCCATTTCTTAGAATCGACAAGCCAGGGTTGTGTCTCCCTCTACTGAAGTCATACAGTTCTTTCTGGTGACAGAGACACATGGTCAGCAGTTGCATCTGATGACATTCTCGTCTCTCGTCACTGGTGACGCATAGTCAGCAGCAGTACTGATGACCATGGCAGGCCACTGTAATGCCGTAGACCAGTGACGGTGGAACGGGAGGAGGGGGCGGGGGTGGGAGGGGACAGATGACAATCATTCATTTTGGAATTTCTAAAAAGTTCCGGGAGGCATAACTAAATACCCTTCCTCTCTCCCCTCGTTCCTATTTGCAATGGGGGGGGGGGGGGGGGGGATCATTTCACTTCATTACTTAAATTAGGTAACATTAGGCCTACCCAATATATTAAACATGGTTCAGAGATCACCAAACTCAAAACGTAGACTATGAGTTTGGTAAGCTGAACTAATCAAACAGGCCTTCAGATGTATTTCTGTGTTCCTTAAATTGACAGCCAAACAGGCCGATCTAGCCAATTTCTCATGCCTGAACCCCAAAGTTGTCCAAATTGTTCCCTTTTAAAATAATGTTCCAGGCCCAATGGCAGAGCGTAAATATGCCATCATATAAATATGAGTCATAATATATTGTGTGCACAAAATGCATTTGAATGCACTAGTCTATTTCAAGTCTTGATTTTCAACATTTTCTGGGGGTGGGGGGGGGGGGCATGTTCCCAATGGTGCTGCCGTCCTTGTAGCCCATTATTCATTAGCCCCTTTTGTACCCCTACTGAACCTCCCGATCCTGTCAGTAGGCTATACCCTTAGAGACTGGTACTCATTCTAACTTCTCATGCCCCATTAGCTTATTTGATACGCCCAAACTTCCAAATTTTCCAAAATCATTTGGAGAGAAAAAAAAGTAGAATCACAGTGACTCCCAAACTGGAGTCAGGACTCGCTCACATAGGTAACTCTCACAATGACTCTACAGTGACTCCCAATCATGAGTAGGGATTTTGACAAGGCCATGTCATTCGCCATACACGCATCAAGATGTTAGATGGTTCAATTCAGTTATGGGGCAAAGGCTTTCTAAAACTGAAGTATTTGTTCAAATATTCATACTATATAATAAGTTATGAAATGATTTCCAAAACGTAGGAATTCCTGCAAAAGTAGAAAAGTGGCATCTCTAAAATTAGTAACCATGTCTGTACACCAAGTAGCAGGAAAGAGGTAATTTTTGATCCCACCAATGGAGTGTATTTTAGGCCATTTCAGGGCCATAAATATTGAACAAAAAGTCCAAAAGTCAGTGTAAAAAATGTTATATTTTTCCCAAGTTAATGGTAGCACGGTATCCCGCAATTAGTAACATTAAGGGCATGGCTGGTATTCTATGCAGTAAAGGGCTCTCAGTGACTGGCATTGCTATGCCTGGTGCCAAAATAGTTGATATCGCTAGGGCTGCCCTCAAAACAAACCAGACGCCTTAATATGTTGTTGTGCATGCCATAGGTACAGATGTGAATATACATGGGTTAAAAATCGACATGGTCGACACGGCCACACGGCCCTTTTAAAAATCAACACGGGCGACACGGCACTTTAAAAAATCGACGGACACACACATTTAGAGTAGTTTCTACTAAATAAAATCGACACGGTGACATGGCACCTTTGTGAAAAATCGACATGGTGACACAGACAAGAATCCCGGCACCCATGTATAGTCACACAGATAGTACAGTGAATGTATCTATGTCCAGTATTCACGCCCCCTGTTTACCTGTCTAGATAAACCTGGTCCCAGACACGGCAAAAGTTTGCCGGGAGACAAGCAGCATCTGGGGGGTGGGGGGGGGGGGCTACTGGGGGGCTACTGAGGATAAGATGAGTGACAAACAGTTAGGGAGGGGTTCCTAAATATCTAGCAGGGTGAGTGAGAGGACAGGGTGGGGAAGTGACATAGGGCTGCGTCAGAAGTTGCAGCGGAAAATTGTATTTGTCAATTATATTGATGTCTGATTTATTGCGTTGTGGTATCACTCTCTTTGTATTGATTATATCTGTCATCTCCACCCATTGGATTTGAACTCATGGGCAATGGATTGGTAGGCCAGTGTCGTCACCACACCCCCTATCTGAACAGATGGCATAAGGATCCACAATATAGACCTATAATTGAAAAATTTATGGCCTTTTAACTACAGATGTTGGACTTGACAGGAACCAGCTTCAGCTAATCAGCTGGCTGCTTTAGTTAGCAGAGAAAAGACCACTGGTACCAGACAAAATGGTGCTGTATAGTGATCAACTTGCTAATGCAGAATACTGAGTGTAGGACCCTGAGTGTATTCATACTAAGGTCACCAAGTAGCTACGTGAATCGAAAATTACATTCTTCAGGAATTATTTTGTTTATGCAAGTTCTAAATAGAGCATGATCGTAGGAGCAAAATGCTTTTGGAATTTTGTAAATCAGAGTAAAATTTGAGACAGAATACGCAAATAACCAACTCATAATGAGTCTGATTATGGGAATTTCATTAAACTAGAAACAACAGATAAGCAGATAAGGGTCACGGCACCTTGTCTCCTGAGGGTCTGGGTGCGGGGCACGGCCCACAGGTGTGACATGGGCGGCACCAGAGACAACAGGTGCGGCCCACAAAACACCTGTGGGCCGTGCCCCGCACACTGGGCCTCAAGGCCTTGCACCAGCCCTCCTGCAGCCATCCTGACGGCCAATGGGGGCCTGAGGGGCCGGGGGAGGGGGCAGAGCAGCATGCCTGGCAGTGCGACCTGAGAAATCTTGCTACTCCCGTTTTTTATTCCCAGTTTGCCATGACCTTACACAACCCAAATACCCTTCTATTATATATTACTGTATTCCCAATTAATCAAATTATAAGAACATGCAATTATCATAGTGATCTGTTCAGCCAGGTTTCAATGGTGCGCTTCGAAAAAAAACACTTTGATAGATAATATACTTATAGTTGTAGTACAAAGATGGTAATTGTACCCCCGGAAAGCTATGTATCTCCTCTCACTAACTGAACCTCTAAATCCAGGATACCTCTACTACTATCTAGTGGCAAAATCAGAAATGTAACACCTGTAATTTGGCCAGTGTGGCCGTGAGTGGGCACAGTGAACCCATGGGTTATCCCTGACAATTTTGGCCTGTTCGCTAATATAACTTATGTGAAACATTATAAAAAATATAACAGGTCGATTGACAACATTATAAGGATTCCATACATGTATAATATATAATATTTGAGGCATCTGGGGCTTGGCTATGATGATGGGAAGTGCAGATACCGCACACAAGTCCCGTTTTCGCGCATAGAGACGCCCGCAGTTCACGTAGCTAGACCAAGGATGCACCCAGACTGTGTGGAGTAGCTCCACCACACAGTGAAGGGTCGTGACGGCAGAGGATTAACACCTGCTGTGTACTATTTGCCGTGTTTGTTAAATTGATGAATTTTAATTGGTGAGTGTTCTTGTTAGATAAGAAATGTTGATTGTCAATCGGCAATTTTTTGTTTAAATTAATCCTGATCACATGACTACACGGTGTGCACTCATTGGTTCATACAGGAAGTTACCCCCTGATCAATGATCTGTCTGACATTGAATTGGCAGGATACACATGCTTTCATCGAGGACTGTAGTATATATGTAAACACACTGGACAAGGTTGACAAACACCAAATCACCGATTACTTAATTATAACAAACACACTAGATTATATGCCACAATGCTCAGGGGAGTACCAGTTTAGTATAAACTGACAAATTAGCTCATTTTATTATCACCCGATAAGATTAGATTGCTCACATTCTTCATATACAGTAGGTGCATAGGAGTATTGTATGACATATATTATAGGTCACCTGCGTCCATCTCCCAGCACAGGCCTAGTCATATCTTACCCATGGGACAGGTAGTGTCACACCACAGATCCCCTCTTACCTTGTATATCACGCATATTACGCCATATTACACAATATCATGTAATAATTATGATTATGATAATTATGAGCATATTTTATATCAAATATATATCATAAATATGTATACATAATTACACACAGATGTTCATCAGATTTAGATATTATAATCCCAATTATGTCGATTCCATGATGTCTACCCTCATGTTAGCCTACCACTGTTTAGCCCCCATACTAAGATTAACACAAGCCTTTCATGTAACTGCCAATTAAAGCTGACTGCAATCAACAAGTCTAGCACTAATCCCCACCTGCACAAGCCGTGGGCCAACACAACAAACAAACAACAAACAAAGTGACACTCACAATACCTAGCCACCTGGTGGATGGAGGTAGTGGTGGCCACACCACCACTCCCCCCTCCCACCAGGGGGCAGGTCACTCATTGGTCAATTACTTATAACCAGTAGATTTACAGCATTTATTTCTAACCAATCAGAACACCGGAAGGAATTCTGGGATACCAGGGAAGACCGGATATAAGCTCATGTAATCCCAGGTGTCCAGTCAGTAACCTCCAGGTGGTTAACTATTGTACAATACCAATGTACCAATAAAACACCAATACTTCATACCCAAGTCTCCATCTTCATTCCGCTCATATAATGTGGCACTTTTAGTGCTACAGTAGCTAGTAGTGGTTCAACCTGACTGTCACCAACACAGGAGGTCAGACCTTGTTTTAGGTCGAGTTACATACACTTGATATACATTTATATTCTATTTATATGGAAGCTGCGGTGGGCAAACACAACTACTGGACTGTAAAATGTAGGTGTATGCACCATGAATCAGTCTGTTATGACTAATATAAATAGCCTGGTGTGTCCTAAAACAGGGAAATATAAGCACATACATATGTAAGGTATGATTTGTATGGTAAGAGCTTTAGATCCCTATGAGACAGGGGCAAATGAAAGTGAAGTTGAGAATAGCATCCCTGGTGTCTGGCTATCATGGTGAGCTTACCTAACCACATGTTGGCTTTGTTTGCCCATACTGTGGCGTTTCATGATGCATTGGGGTGTCACGGTACAAATAGCCAACAAAATATCTGGTTCTGACCCTATTTTTCTCCTTCAGACGGGAAAAAGGTTGGGTTCTTTTGAGTGTGCAGTAATGAATGACCCCTTAAATTAAAGCTTAACACATATCTGATTTTTTTATTTGCATCCCGCATAACTAAGTGTGTTCCGATTTTGCGCTAGTTGCCATGGAAACTGACTTACCCAAACTGGAGAAATTTTACAGGTGCCCAGCGACCTTTGACCTTGACCTTTGACCCCTCCAATCACCACCCAGGGTTACCATGGCAACAACCAACTTTTTATATTTATTTTGCCAAGGCCTTTGGAAACAATTTGGGCCGCAGATTATGTTTCTGTGACAAATTTAAGGCCTCCTACCACTGATTATATGCACAGTAGTACCGTTTTTCATTGGCACTATTTACGAGTACAACATTCTGGGGGCGAATTTGTACTGTGACACCTTGGGTCAGTCTGTCAGGTTTGATGCAGCATGGTAGTCTCGGGCCTCGACTGTACGTTAACAGTCTGGGGGTTTACTTATAGTTCTATACCTACACTGGCCCAAATAAACTATGCTACTGTGTATCAGCACTCATTAGGACATGGGTTCGAATCCCACTGTTACCCAATTAGTAGAACGGTATATTTCTGCATAATGCACCTACATTGAAATAATGTATCTATGCACATGTTTGATAGATAAAATAACTATGTCAATATAGGCGACTCTAGTGTCACACCAAAAAACACCTTTTTTTACCTTCAACAAATGTCTTACGTAATATTATGTCATATTACGTCATAATTATGATTTATGATTATTAATATTCATACATATTAGTATCTATAATATGTACAATACTTTATACATATTTGTGATCCATATAGCTATCAAAGTACACCCAGACGTCAGATACATCTATTTCTCATTTAGCCAAGCCAAGTGATCCCCAATACATAATTAATTCATATGTCACAAGCCGACCCATATCTAACTATACAAACGTAACGGTCTGCCCTAGACATGGAGGAACCTGCCAAACATTTAAACCTTGGACAACAAACAATACACCAGCTCAAGGATTAACGGCAGACAAACAAACAATGATATAACTAGTGCACCACTATCCAGCATGGCCCCCTGGTCCACTTCAAAGGGCATGGTGTCACCTGGAGGCGGGCGCCAAAGCCCCCAGGTGTATGCAACACCTATGACATAATCCATTACCAATAATGCACCGACTGAAAGGCTCCCCCACCTCCAGACCCGTGCATCATCATGTAACCGCTTAAAGCAATGCATATGTAATTAACCAATCAAATGTGAAACCACTGTTATCCAATGAAAACCACTGTTACATGTACCACCAGTCACGTGGGCTCCCCCTTCACCTGCCTGGCACCTGTACTCAAGCCCTGGTCAGGAGGAGGAGGGCATCATTATCATCCGCCACCATCTTACATCATTGAGCCCTGGCAACTGGTACTCTGCTATTAATATTATTATTAATAAAGAATATCAAGTACCACATCTGACGTCTCAACTCACATCGTTACGCCCCACATTGACGTGACAGGGATTTTCCCAGCCACACTAGGCTTCAAATGGGGTAAATAAATAAAATGTAAAAAACGTACTACCTATTGTACCAAGGTGGGATTCGAACCCACACACCTCATTGAAAAATGATCCAGGATTCAGGATCATATACTTTAGATATAAATTTGTCCAGGCCCAGTAAGGGGCCTGGAGTGCTCGAGGCTGGGTACAGTCTGACCCATGACACAATTTACTGGTTGCATATATATATATGATTGTATTAGTTGTTTTATCTAGTTTAATTATAATATAGTCTTATTTGATACTTACGTCTTGCATTGGACCTTCCCCTAATCCTTATATCCAAATGGACACTAATCTCGCATCCCCCTCCCTTCCCCCTCCCACACACACACACCCTCCCACCCCACACACTCTGGCTTGTGCTTCCCGCCATCCAGGTCACGTGATGACGCCATCCAAGCATGGGTGAAGCCATCTTTGCATCCCAACAAAGGAGGACTGTGGATCAGGAGGAGGGCGTGTACAGGTCAGGGAGGGGACTGGGAAGGTGTTGGATGATGCAACCAGGGGAGGAGGATGCCCAGAGGCCAGGAAGAAGACTGAGAAGGTCCTGGACAATATTACAATGGGAGGAGGACGTCCAGAGGCAAGGGAAAAGATTCAAATGATGTTTTAAATAAGAAGAAATGATGAAACAGATATATTGCTCCAGACCCCCACCCAATCCACCACATTGCTGATGACCCACCTGGGTTGATGATAATGCCATAGTCATAAAAGTTGGGTCAACCCTGGTCAGGTTCGGTTATGGCCCATTGAGTCCACCATGGCCAGTTTGGGCCATAACCCAATGTGTCAACCCTGTTTAGGCTGGGTCATGATCCGATGTGTCCACTTTGGTCAGTCTGGGTGATGACCAACCATGACCAGATTTCATTTCAAGTAGCGCATTGGGACAGGGGGTGTCCCAGCCCTCACACAAGATTACCACAGTTTGCTAGGAAGGCATCATGCCACCCTTAAATGATAAAGCAGTCAAGAGCATTGAGCAGATAGGGCCCAGATACAATACCATTAAGATAATATGCTTGTTCTGATAAAACACTGATCTTGTATAAGAACTGAGGGTAGGGGCTCTTTATGTAGTTGGGTCCCCATCTCTCCACAGTGTGATAGAATATTTGGAAATCGCATTAAGCCTCAAGGACATTGAACAGACAGGGTGGTCACAGAGTACATTTGGATATAGCATTGAGCGGACAGTTTCATTGCGCAGACAGTTATTAAGTTTCAGTTGTACAAAGATAAGACCTATAATTCTTTTGATGAACAGCCCATAGGTCTAGTATGCTCATATTGTAGTTACCTAGTGTTACCTAGAATGATATAGACAAAGATTAGTACCTCAGATAGTTTTTACATAAATGTTCCCAAATCGACAGAAACTAATGGTGCCTTATTGGAAAATGTTAAAACGACCAGTTTTACACATTTTTGTTCATGTGTCCCTTAGCATAGATGAAGCGAGGGTATTGTTCCACTGATCTTAAATTAGTATTAAGTATGAAGTTTCACACCTGAGCACATCAATACAGGACTCTTTATTGTGTTTTCACCATTCTTGGGGTTTAGAGCCTCAATACAATGTTGCATCATGAACTCTAGTCTCTCTCTATCTCTCTTTAGATATAGCATTGCCCAGACAGGCAGATAGAAGATGTTTGAATATAGCATTGAGCGGACAGGGGCATTGAGCAGACAGGCAGAGAGAAGATGTTTGAATATAGCATTGAGCGGACAGGGGCATTGAGCAGACAGGCAGATAGAAGATGTTTGAATATAGCATTGAGCGGACAGGGGCATTGAGCAGACAGGCAGATAGAAGATGTTTGAATATAGCATTGAGCGGACAGGGGCATTGAGCAGACAGGCAGATAGAAGATGTTTGAATATAGCATTGAGCGGACAGGGGCATTGAGCAGACAGGCAGATAGAAGATGTTTGAATATAGCATTGAGCAGACAGGGGCATTGAGCAGACAGGCAGATAGAAGATGTTTGAATATAGCATTGAGCAGACAGGGGCATTGAGCAGACAGGCAGATAGAAGATGTTTGAATATAGCATTGAGCAGACAGGGGCATTGAGCAGACAGGCAGATAGAAGATGTTTGAATATAGCATTGAGCGGACAGGGGCATTGAGCAGACAGGCAGATAGAAGATGTTTGAATATAGCATTGAGCGGACAGGGGCATTGAGCAGACAGGCAGATAGAAGATGTTTGAATATAGCATTGAGCGGACAGGGGCATTGAGCAGACAGGCAGATAGAAGATGTTTGAATATAGCATTGAGCGGACAGGGGCATTGAGCAGACAGGCAGATAGAAGATGTTTGAATATAGCATTGAGCGGACAGGGGCATTGAGCAGACAGGCAGATAGAAGATGTTTGAAAAGAGCATTGAGCAGACAGGGTACCAGAGAGTTCATATGTTCTGATATAGCATTGAGCGGACAGGGGCATTGGGCAGACAGGTTGGCAGAGGGATGTCTGGATATATAATGAGCATTGGGCAGACAAGGACATTGAACAGGCATACTGAAGGTATCCGTTGTCCTCTCAATACCTATTGAGCGCCTACAGCGTTAATCACTCAATGCTCTATTGAGAGGATATGGTTGGACCGGGTGCATGCCGAGGCCAAACTTTCCCATGTCCTCAGTCAACACTCGAAGGAGTTCAAAAGGCGTACCGCCGGCGCCGTCAGCTTCATCTTGCCACATTTTCAACACTCGGAAGGCCCACTCAGCGGGACTTCCTCCGTATTCGCATTCTTCAGCGATCTTATCTAACCTCTCAGGCGACAATTTTAAATGGTCCCCCACCTCTTTCCACCTGCTACCCAGACGTCTGCCGAGGGTGCCCAAGTGCTTGTGCATCGCGCGCGAGTCGGGGTTTTCGAAATCCAACCCCTGTCTGTGGAGAAGGGCCATCCACTGAGCTAACAGTTCCATGCGTCTTATGCGGGTGAAGACGCGACCGAGCTCGCCCCATCTATGACGATGCGGGGTTTCACCCCACCACACTCGGAACATCGCCGTACACAGCTCCTCCGGTGTCTTGACACTGCGCTCTACTAGAGCATCCATACGGGCGGCGCTGACTTTTAAGCTACTGCCCAACTCTCTCCAACAGCCGCTCAACTCTTTACCTAGTTGACGAAGCAAGGCGTCGCTATAGGCTAACCGCCGCTGTCCTACCTGTCGGGTCTCCCCATCATCGGTCTGCTGCCTCGCGCCGCGTCTCACGTCGTCAAGCCGCATTAACTTTTTTTCAGGCGCACCGGGCGGTGAAGGCGAGCTTGAAAGTGGAATAGCTTGAGCCATCTCGTCTCGTCTTGGCGGCGGCGGCAGCGGCGGCGGCGGCGGCGGCGGCGGCGGTGGCGGCGGTGGTGGTGGTGGCGGTGGTGGTGGTAGTAGCCGTTACTGGGGTCAGAGGTGATATGTTTTTTTTCCAACAGAAATGAGAGCTTTTTATACAGAGGGAGTTTAATCCCATTTCCAACAGCGCTCCAGCTGTCTAGCACCCTGTCCGCATGACGCTTTTTCAGCCGCTCCGCTCCTTAAGAGCTTAGATGACGAGGGGGTGTGGCATCGCTATCCGTGGAGACCAGCTGAAAACGGTGTTTTTTCCTCACTCATAGCCTTAATACCTCCTACCCCCTACCCGAGGACGTCTCCCTCCCTCTGACATTCATTGTAACAAACGTCAGAGGTCAGGTGAAAATCGGATTTTTTTTCATGCACAGCCTTAGGCAGCTGTCACCCCTCCCTATTGAACTAGCCGGCCGCCCGCCCGCCTGTCCGGCCCGGTCTACTCACCACGGCAGGAGGTGGCGATTTTTGTCTTACACTTAAGTCGCTCACCACATGCACACGTCTCTACTCACAGACAGGCACGTTCGTCTTAGGGGGGTCCTGCTTCACGCCACACGCCTCCTGTAGTTTTTTTTTGTATACACACTGTAAGCTCATCACCGTTACCGTTAATCCTTTATACAGCTAACGCGCGCTGAATGGCTGAACAGGGTGGTAAGCGGCTTAGCTCACCACAGTGGATCCCTCAAAAAGGGATCCAGCTGAAAACGTCATACCTTATGTCTTTGTGAATGGCCGCCGCCGGTCAGTCGACGGCAGGCAGCAACCGCTTAACCCTTTATACAGCTAATGCGCGTTGAATTGCTGAACAGGGTGGTAAGCGGCTTAGCTCATCATCACAGTCGATCTCTCAAAAGAGGGGGGGGGGAAAGGGATCCAGCTGAAAACGTCATGCCTTATGTCTTTTTGTTTCTCTTTGTGAATGGCCGCCGGCCAGCCGGCGGCAGCTGAACAGGGTCGGTAAGTAGCTTAGCTCTAGAAGCGAGAAGGCGTATATAAGGGGCTTGGAAACCTCCATTCACTCACTCATTCTTTTTTGCTGCTCTCTACAGTCACCACCATGAGCAAAAGACAACAGCTAGCGGCGTTCAAGAACAAGAAGACTACGCGGAACAGCGTTCGTTTAGCGTCAGTGCCTGCTCTTGCTACTGAACATGAGACTACCGCCGCAGCCGGTTGGTCTTATCACCCTCCTGCTGTAGCGAGCGCTCGCGGCAGTAGTAGTAGTAGTAGTAGTAGCAGTAGCACTAGTAGTAGCAGTAGTAGTAGTAGTGGTAGTAGTACTAGTAGTACTACTGGTAGCAGTCGTCGTGCTAGCGACGTTGTTACACTCGCGACGGTACACGTTGCTGCTAAGCGCGCTGCCGCTGCTACCGCCGTCCCGCCTGCCGCTGCTGCTGCTGCTGCTGCTGCTGCTGCGCCTGCTACTGCTGCGCTTGCTACGGCTGCGCCTGCTGAGGCTGCTGCTGCGCCTGCTACTGTTGCGTCTGCTGCGGCTGCGCCTGCTGCGGCTGCTTCTGCTGCACTTGCTGCTACTGCTACTACTACTGACGACAACGCTCCTGGCACAGCGCAGTACTGGCAACCGGGTTTTTACCTCCCCACTACTGTTGATGACTTTGATGACCTGCCGCACGTTGCACAGCCCCTCTCCTCCACCACTACATCGACGGACGCCCTCGACGCCGCTCGCGCTGAGAGTTACAGCTATTCGGACACTCAGCCCCTGAACCGAGAAGAAGAGGAGGAGGAGGAGCAGCAACAGGGTGAGACAGAGAACGACGCTGACGACGAGGCGTACGAAGAACCCGAAGGGCAAGGGGTGAGCGGTACGTTTTTCGGCTTCCCTCTTCGACCTTTCGACCTCACTTCCTCCACTGCTAGCGCCCCCCCGTCCGGTCCGTGGCGACTGCCCTCACCGCCACCTTACGAGGGCGGCGGCGGCGCTTCATCTTCTACCGCTACACACAGCACGGACGGCGTGTGGCTGCGCTGTTCCAACAACGAGACCTCCGATACCACCAGCGCTGACGCTGCTCCTGCTATCGGTTCTGCTGCTGATTCAGCTCACGCTGATGGTGTTACTCATCCTGCGGGTGTGAAACGTTCTAAGGTGAGTTCCAGAACAACAAGGCCCACTAAGAAGAGAAAAATACAAGAAAAAGAAGGAGATGGACGAGAAGAAGCAGAGAAAACACTCGGGTTAGAGTTCTGCTTAGACGGAGCTTTGACGCTGGAGATCTGGGAGGACGTGGCTAGACTGTCTAGGAGGCCGCGCTACACAAAAGACGGCCAGGTGAAAGAGGCGTCTCTGACCAGAAGCAAGCGAGTGCACTTCACGGCCGACGCGCTGCGCGAGCTCATAGCACGCATCGCCGATATCCGCGCAGTGGTGCGCATACGCGACACAGCGGCCGCGCAAGGAAAACCTAATCACACCCCCTGGTTCGCAGTGCTGGATGAGGCGGGCGAAGTGTACGCAGCTGTGAGCTACTACAGCGGTAAGAACCTCGTCCACGTGCGCAAGTACGAAGGTCCTGACAAAAAACCCACACAGCAGGGGGTGACGCTGTCCGCCAGAGCGCTCAAAGAGTTGGATGACAAAACAGAGATCATTCTGAAATATCTCGGCATAGATTCGGAATGAGAGACGCTCAACGCTCACGCGCGCACACACACACACACAGCGTTTGACGTACGCTGTATGAGACAGACAGACAGACAGACAGACAGACGGATACACAGACAGCAGACAGAAAGATAGTTACATAGACGACAGATTGATAGATGGCTAGATAGATAGATAGATAGTTAGACGGCTAAGTAGTTGGTAACCGAGTGAAAAAAAACAACATGACACAGTACGTATGCGAAAAGTGTTTCAAAATGTTTAAAAGAGCGTACAACCACGAGAGACACGTAGAAAATTGTAGAGTAGTAGCTAAGTTTTGCCCTCTATGCGGCGAAGGGGATTGCCGAAAGAGCGCTTGTCGACGCGAATCTCTGGACGGGGTGACCGTCCCTCCGCGCATATGTGCTGTACCGAACGGGGAGGAAACGTTCACGGCGAATTGGCCTGCGATACAAACGGGCGTCAGGATGCACGGGACTCGCGTGAGTGTAACAAACTTCAGGCTACCAACCGGCGAGTTGAGTGACGCTGTAGATACTATGCGTCGCATTCACTTGACACAAAGATTCAGATACAAAGTGGGTTTCTCGGTAGGCTTACTGTTACAACACAGAGAAGACAAGAGCAAACTGCGCTACTTCCACGCCTCCCAGAACAACGCAACTCTCATACAACCGCTCCCTACTGTAACTAATTCAGAAACTTTGGAAGAGCTCCTCTCAAAGATGCAAAACACCGTCGCTTGCGAGGAGGTACGGAAACTTTGCGACGCTGACACCAAGTGGCACGTTCTTTTTCCTACCAATTTGAACATCTGCGTTTACATGGGACCGGGGGAATTCCCCATAGGCGGTAGGATCACTCAGGCCGGTCGAGTTGGAAAGAGAAGCGGCGTGTTAGATTTTCCCAACAAGGACAACCTCTGCATCTTCCGCTGCATTTCCTTTCACTTATACAACACCAGCAAGCGCGCTTCAGATTTGTTACGTCAGTTCTGTCCCGCTGCCACACCTGAATCCTTTCCGGGTCTGAACATCCGCGACTTACCCGCGTTAGAGAACTTGTTTGACGTACAAATAGCGGTTTACACCGCGTCGCGTCAAGTGCCGGGGCGGAAGTTGAGAAGACGCGTTACTCTGATCAGACCGCCTTCCAGAACTGTGGCCGCCCGAGGTAAAGTCAACCTACACCTGACGGCGAAAGGCGGTTTGCACGTCTCTCTCGTCACGGACTTCAACGCGTACGCGGGCATATACGAATGTTGCAAGTGTAAGGCGGCGTTCACCACCGAGTTCTTGCTGAAGAGACACAGGAACCAGCTTTCCTCTTGCCGACAAGTCAAGTTGCGCTACGTAGGTGGCATCTACCAAAATTCGAGAACGATTTTCGAAGCGCTAGCAGACTTCTCCATTTTTCCCCCCGACGGACATTCCGGAATCTACCCTTACAAGATCGCTTTCGATTTCGAGGCTTTCTTCAGACCGTGCAAAGAACCGTCGACGGAGCACGTGTCCCTGCTGTGGGATCACGTCCCTTTGTCGGCTAGCGTCGCATCCGACTTTCCGGGGTGGGAGGGGCCCGTCTGCTTCGTCAGAGCGTCCGACGCAGATTCCGACCCCTTGTTGGACCGAGTTTTAAATCACATAAACGAGAACGCCAAAGCGATCGGGGAAGCTGTGCTAGAACTTTACCGACCGACGTTAGCGAAGTTAGATGCGGCGATAGGTGAAGCTCTCCTGCTGGAGGAGGCGACGTTCACCACCCCTTCTCCAGGCGGCTTCGCTGCGGCTCAGACCAGACACCCGTTAGTTCAACTGAAGAAGCGTCTTCTGAGATACATCCGTCAAGCTCCAGTGGTGGGCTTCAACTCGGGGCGTTACGACTTGAACCTGATCAAAATACGCCTTCACTCGTTCTTCGCCTCCGGAGACCGAAGAAACCAAGAATTCAGCGTCATAAAGAGAAGCAATCAATACTTGGCGGTTTACACACAGCACACGGTTTTCTTGGACGTAGTCAACTATTTGGCACCCGGTTACAACTACGCGACCTATTTGCGAGCTTTCACCAGGAACGAAGAGAAAGGTCACTTTCCTTACGAATGGATGACGTCTACCAGGAAACTGGCAAACAGAACGCTGCCGCCGAGATCGGCTTTCGACAGCGAGCTGACGGGCGTCAAAATGTCCGAATCCGACTACGCCGCATGTCAGAAAGTTTGGTCCGACGAGAAGATGCAAACTATGGAAGACTACTTGATCCACTACAACAACAAAGACGTGAAACCTTTCATAGAAGCTCTGAAAAATCACGCTAAATTTTTCCAAGATCGCGGCATCGACATGTTGAAAGACGGAGTTTCTCTCGCCGGTTTGACTTTACGCTTCCTCTTCCAAAACCTAGAAGACGCGTTCACAACGTTTCCCCAGTTCGACGCCGTCCTCCACGCTCTGATCAAAGAGAATCTAGTCGGCGGTCCTTCCATCATCTTCCATAGATTTCACGAGAAGGGCACCACGCGGATAAGGGAGCACAAGTACGGCGAAGAAGCGAGACCGTGCCAACACATCCTAGGACTAGACGCTAACTCTCTGTACTTGCGCTGCATGAGCGAAGCGCACTGCACGGGCTATTACGCGGTGAGACGGCCCGAGACCGAGTTCAAGCCCGAAATCAGGCAAAGAAACTCTCACAGCGCTTTGGAGTGGTTACGCTTCGTAGAGCACGACCGCGACGTGAAACTGCGCCACGCTCTGAACGGCGGCGAGATGGCGGTAGGCTGTCGGAGAATTCGCGTGGACGGATTTCACGCGGCCTCTAATACGGTTTTCCAGTTTCACGGGTGTTGGTTCCACGCTCACGAGTGCATACCGTCGCACCGATATCAGTGCGCTTCACTGAGAGAGGAGAGACGCGACAGAACGACCAGAGTAAGCGCTTACTTGAAAGCGTTAGGTTACAAGCTGGTCGTCGTGTGGGAGTGCGAATGGCGAGAGATGAAGCGTCGAGATGAGCGGGTCAAGGCCTCCCAACAACGCTGGAAGGTTGACGCTTTGAAAGTGTCTCGAAACGCGATGAGCGAGAGCGACATCCTTTCCGCTGTGAAAGAGGAGAAAATGTTCGGTTTAGTTCAAGTGGACATCACTACGCCGCCTCACCTACGAGAGTACTTCGAAGAAATGACCCCCGTTTTCAAGAACGCGACCGTTTCAAAATCGGACATAGGCCCTCACATGTCAGACTTTGCGCAGGAAGAAAAGCTGTTGAGCACGCCTCAGAGATGTCTGATAGGGAGTTACCACGGAAAAAATATTCTCTTGGGAACGCCGCTTCTCAAGTGGTATTTAGAGCACGGTTTGATAGTCACCAAAGTGCAGCTGGTGGTAGAATACCTACCTAAACGCGCCTTTGCCGGTTTCGCGGACGAAGTGACGGCGGCGCGAAGACGTGGCGACGTGAACGAGAACGAGAAAATTCTGTCAGACTGTTACAAGTTAATGGGAAACGCTACGTACGGTAAAACAATCTGCAACAAAGAAAAACACACGGCGGTGAGATACACTGACAGTCGGAAGTTCGAACTATTGGCCAATTCGTGGCGCTTCAAAAAGGCGTCCGAGTTGACTTCCGATCTGTTTGAAGTCGAACTACAACCGAAAACGGTCAAGAACAACCTCCCTATTCAGATAGGGTTCATGGTATACCAGTACGCGAAGTTGAAAATGTTAGAGTTCACATACGACTTCTTGGATAGATTCGTCGATCGGCGCGATTATGCCCTTTGTCAAATGGACACCGACAGTCTTTACATGGCTCTCAGCGGTGCCACGTTGGATGACCTAGTGAAACCTCGCCTGAGAGAGACGTACTTCAGAGAGAAACGAAAGTGGCTTCCGACAGCGGTGTGCGACGAGCACTTAGAGCTTTTCGTGAAGACAAAAACGGAAAGAGTGCGAGAATGGTGTGCGCCGCCCGGCGGATGTTGTGAGAGACGGTACCTTCACGATCTGAGAACTTCGGGGCTCATGAAAGCGGAGTGGGAAGGTGACGGGATCCTAAGTCTCAACCCTAAGACTTACATTTGCTACGATCGAGTCAGCGACACCGGTGAAAGAAAATCCAAAAAATGGAGTGCAAAAGGCGTACAGAAGAAACAAAACCCCCAGGAACCAGACGCCTTCTTGGATGTTCTTCGCCAACGAAAAACTCTCATTGCTGTAAATAGAAATTTCAAAGTGGTGCGAAACAAAATGGTCACCTACACCATAGAGAAAGACGGCGTGCGCTACTTGTATTATAAGCGTCGCGTGCATTCTGACGGTGTGACAACGAGTCCTTTAGAGATATGAAAAAAAAAAAAATAATAAAAAATAAGCGTGTGCATCTTTTCAAAAATAGAGTGTTTATCAAGATTGAAAAAAAAATAAATAAAAAAAATTAAAAGAAAATATTGTTGTGTTTTTATTATCATACGGCTTCTTTTACTAGTAAGTCGCGCAGTCTCTTAAAGCGTCACTCATGTGACGACGTCGCTTCCAGTCACGGGATCCTAAACAAAAAAAAAACTTCTTCTTCTTCCGGTCACGTGATCAATCAGGTCGCTTCCGGTTGGCCATTAAGTCGTGTGACGTCACTTCCGGTCACGTGACTCATCAGGTCACTTCCGATCACGTGATCCTAAATTAGGTCATATGACGTCACTTCCGGTCCCCTAAGTAGGTCAGTAGGTTACCCAGAATGCACCATCCCCTAAGTAGGTCACTTCCGGTCACCCAATGGAGGCCTCTGATTGGCTGCAGGGTTACCCAGAATGCACCGCTAATCCCCTAAGTAGGTCACTTCCGGTCACGTGACCAAATGGAGGCCTCTGATTGGCTAACTAGGTCACGTGACGTCACCACTAATCCCCTAAGTAGGTCACTTCCGGTCACGTGACCAAATGGAGGCCTCTGATTGGCTGCATGTCGATTGAGTAATAAACAGTACTTAACTATAGTCCCGTTCCGATACATACTATACTACTGGTATGGACAGGGGAGGTTGGGGAATGGAATGGGCATATCATGGTCAACTTTCCTATCCTTGACTGGTGTGTTGATCATTTCAAACTGCCACTGACCTATGTTTCTCATTTGCAGCTGGTAACGGCCTGTTCGGCCTTACAGGTATCAAGTTCTCCACCCCTGACGAGGATAACGATGAGGACACTGCCGGGGCTAACATGCACTGTGCCCAGTACTTTTCGTCAGGTTGGTGGTTCAAGGCGTGCGGCAACAGCAACTTGAACGGCCCGTACACCACAGGAACCCCCTCGGTTGGCTGGGGCGGCGTCAGTTGGAGAGGTGCCAGCTGGATAGGACAGTCAGAGTCAGCCGCACAGTGTAGGATGATGCTACAGGTGGGGTCCTGCTAGGGGAGGATATCGACGCCTTAACCAGGTTGAGGACAAACCCACTATTCTGGTACGCCCTAAGTCAGCTGTACTTGTACTCACCAACTAGGACGTACTAGTATAATGGCCTGCACACCAGCATTAGTGTATCTAAGCATTTACATAATAATTAATTAAAAGTGCTAATGTACTTTATATCATGCTTGGTATCATTGGAAAGAGAATTTCTCAATCTACACACTAGCCGATTTAAAAAGTACAATCCTTTATATTTATTAAGATACCATGCATTGAACAAGACATATTCATAAAATTGTCTGATTGGGACCCAGCAAAATGCATTTCCGAATTTTCTGTTATATTTGCTGATAAAAATTGATATACAGTGAGGTAGCCTAGAAACTGATCTATCTCTCTACGTTTTGGTTTTATCTCCTACTTGAATGGTAAGGTCATAAAAAGGGGAAATCATGAGAAAATGTTGGATATTCTCCACCAAGCCATGCCCCCAGTGTTGGTGTAGATAAGACCCATTGTTCTGTGATTACTGATAAGGCACTGAGGGGGCTGCACACCTTGCCATGGACTAATTGTCATGGTCTAAAGATCACAGCATATGTACCAATTAAATGGTACGCACCAGAACCATGCACTGTACCAGAATACTGGTATGGTGTAATACACAGGACTGTACCACAATAGTGGTACGTACCAACAAGCCCTTCCTGTCCCCTACCTGGTAACGCTTTAAGTGTGATATTATGAAGACTTCATGGCTTTTGATTTGCATATACATATCAGGGATAACGTATATATAGGAGATTGCATGTATACAATTATAATATACTTCTATCCATGTATGGACCTGTAAGCTGATGCCGAGAGTCGACACTGTGTGACAATCCACTGCCACTTGGTAGTACTCCAGCAGTATCAACATCTACACTGCATGTATGTACCAATAAACCTATACTACACACCTAATTGCCAACTGCCTTTGTCATTAACTGTCATGCATATGATTCCGTAGATATAGTGATTAAATACTAGATGAAGATGGCCCTATATGACATAAGGATGGCATGATACCTTAATGCAATATGCCTTTGGTCAGCATGATGCATGAATGTAGCCCTGGCAAGTAACTCAGCAGTGCTGCATTCAAGCATAATGCCGACCTTTGGTTGAGACAGTCCCGAAGAGTTGGCATGATGCACCTATGAGTTATTCACTAGGGCTGCATTCATGCATCATGATGACCAAGGCATGATGCATTATTGCACTATGTTGTAATTAAACGGGTCAAGGAGACCTCATGCCTCAGTGTTTGATATTAGGGAGTGTTCATTTATTATTTACAGGAGGGGTGGTGGTGGGTTTGGGGGGGGGCGTAACAATTTCTGACCCCTCCTGAGGGGGGGGGCGTAAACATTTCTGACTCCTCTTGAGGGGGGCGTAAAAATTGAAGCCCCTTTTTAGCAAAAAAGCCAGCGCGTTACTAAAGTTCAAAGGGGGGGGGGCGAAAAATTTTCAGCGCCTTTGGCGTGGGGGGGGGGGGGGCGCGAAACATTACACGCGCTCTCAAGGGGGGGGCGTAAATTTTTTTTCGCAAAATCGCACCACCCCCCCTGTAATTAATAAATGAACACTCCCTTAACATGGAAGCATCTTGCTACCCTTTGAGGGATAATACATCAGTCTCTAGGCAGGCATGTAGAAATGAATATATTGAGGTTGGTAAAAGATGGTGTCAGTCTGAATGTGAATGGTCCTGCCTCTAACCGGTAACACTACTGTTCAGTTCGCTGCCTACTTGTATATTTCTTATCTTTTCTCAAATATGGGGTAAAATTGAGCTTTCACCAGAACTGGCCACCCATATAGACACGCATTAAACACAACATTGAAGAATATCATGTTAGATAAAGAGGGATAAGGGCCAGATGATTATTAATTGTATAGGATTTCAGATAAAATGTAAACCAGTCCTACAGGCGAATCGGAATACACATAGAGGATTTGTCATCATCAAGCAAGTTTTTTTCTCGTATATGTGTTTAATCATCATGAGTTTGTAACAGGTTGTGAAAATCGAAAATATATTTGTGGTTATCATTTTATTCACTTTGTCTAGAACCACAACAGGTTGCCACTCGGTGTAACATTCTGGGCTTGAATTAGTGGTGCCTTGGTGAGCCCAGGGGGGTGAATCACCCGGGTAATCCTGTACCCCAATATATCATATTGACCCTAGAGTAACGGCACACAAAGGCGGACAGACCCTAATTCCGGACACCCTGCAATGATATGGTGATTGTGGCACTAAAGACATACATAATTAGCTATATAACCATACCTTGTGAATGCCCTACATGCGACCTCACCATAACCCAAGAAACTAGAAAATAGCATACAAGAGAAAATAATGAAATCCCATATTACTTTTAGTAGATGCCAACCCAGGGGTATAGAAACCACTTCCCTAAGCAGTGATGCTAAGCTCAGAGACAAAGTTAGGTGGGTTATATTGTCGGGAAAAGATATGATCCATGTATAATTCTACCAGATATGGACACATACAGTATTGGCCTTCTATCGTGGCCACTGGTTTTCAAAGAAAAGGTCCCCTTGTACAGAATTAAGGTGTTTTGTAAGGTGTCCGGAATAAGGGCCCTCTGTCCGGAATAAGGTGCCAAATTGACATTTAATCAATCATATCTGACTCATATTGCTGAGGAGGCAATCATTAATAACCCAATGTACCTTTATAACAACATATTTGCCTCTCATATGCCACTATTTGGGCCCTAACAGATAATTCCTAACCAGAGAAATTTGAAGATATCCACTAAGTGTCCGGAACTAGGGTACTTTACTCTATACTGTACGGCGCATTGGTGCATTGCCTTCCCTCCAATAGTACCCCTTCAATTTACATAAATGTCTATAAGTTAACCCTTTGAGGAGGGTATGATACTTTAAGGCATAATGTCCTCTGTCATCATGATCATGCAGCCCTGGCAAGTTATATGCCAGTACTGCATTGAAGCATCATGCTGACACTAAGGGGTTGAGACACTCCTGAAGGGTCGGCATGAAGCACCGATAAAGCACTGGTGAGTTACATGCACTATTCCCTAATTGTACCTTGGATAGTACACTGGCTATATTTAGTATTGTTTTTCACTAGACCTGTATCATTCACACATGACTCAGGGATGAACCTGGGGAAGGGGGGACTCCTGGGGTCCAGACCCCCCTTCTGGAAAAAAATTTAGATTTTTCTTATGATATTGTGATCTGCCATTGTCGCGGTACAATGCTTTTCAGTACCTAGTGGGCACCGCAACTTTTCAAATTAGTTTGTCCTCTTCTGCATGTAGCTCCCTATGGAGTTCAATTTGCCTAAAGTTTGGCTCATGCACAGCATATTCAACTGTCCCATTACGAGCTTCATCACATTGTGCTCAACTTGCACTGTTCCCAAAATTCGTATCAGAGAGAAAAATGCACAGTGTGAACATTAGTAACAAAACGTGTGCCCATGCAACAGTTTAGGCAAATTGAACCCTACCACCCCCCCCCCCCCCCCCCCTTGAGAACAGCCCGCAGTGTTACAGGGTGTGTCTGGTCTGACAAAGTGAAAGCTGACCCTGCGTGAACTACTGGTCATTACCGTGGTTACCGTCAAGGTTACCGTCAAGGTCACCGCACAGGGCACATTGCTATATACAGCTGTAGAATTCAGAAACCTGTCCTGCGATATCCACAGGAAAATAATGAATAAATTATCAATCAATCCATTGGCTGCGTGACTTTTCATCGTGATTGGCTTTGGGTGGCACCCGTCAGTTTGTCGTAGTTAGTAGTTCACAGAATCAGAGTTACCTGTGCGTTATAACATATACAGTCATTCATCTAAGTATACCGTAAAACCTCACATATAGGCCTCGGCTAGAACACAAATCATATGTTTTAACATATAACGTTTTGCCATGTTAAGGAGCTATAGAGAAACTTTATATAACATTGTATAATGTTTCTCTTGTTTACTTAGGCCTCCCCTGTTGATAAATTATGAGCACTCCCTAACAAGGGGAGCACAGAACGGCTGTGTGCTATCTATTGTCACCAACTTGGCTCCATTTAGACTAGCCCGACCCAAGGTCAGGAACGGAGACCATGTCTATGCCTACGGTCTTACAGATACACTGTTAGAAGTAAGTGCTGTTGCTGCACAGTAAAAAAGGAGGTATTTTTTGGTTTCCAGTATCACATACTGTACAGCTACACTCACCTACTGTAGAACACCACACACAGAGGATCGTGGGTTCGGATCCGAGAATGGCACAATAGGCACTGCTATTGTTTATCTGTAGAAAAACTAAATTATACACATCTAGATATTCAATTGTTCACTAGCTAACATTTAGATGTCAATATAGGGGGAAATGCATGTATCTGGGTTAAAGAAAAAGGAAAAGAAAAACATATTTATCATTGTGACAAGGTTAGACTCATACCATGATCTCTTGTGTGTGGTGTTTTAAAGTAGGTTACTGTTCTTTATACGGTTGCCGACAAGGCTCACGTCCAAAAAAGTATTCATCAAAAATAGTTACTGTCAACCGTCAAGTGCGAAAATTGTTGCCATCAACTGTCAACTTTTTCAACATTGTGCTCTCCAAGAACATTGTGCCACAGCACAGCGGACTAGCCTTCTGGTTGGTCCTTGGCATTGGGTAGGCCTACTTCAAGTAGGGCAAAGAATACTTAAAGTATTGATTTCCCTGCTTTCTTCTGGCTCAACTCGCTCCATAGGCCTATGAGGGTATGAAGATTGTTGTGTTTCTGTGCATAGAAACAGGCTCCCCTCCTGGACGTTTTCTACCAGGGAGATTTTGTCAACTCTTTTCTTTTTTGCGTGAGCCTTATCGGCCACCATACTTTTATACTGTACAGCTACAGTATATCTCGCTGTGCAGCTACACTAACTTCTGACAGTGTAGCCACCCCCTGGCACGGGACCAGACACGTTGTGCCAGTCCAGGTCTAACTATAGCCAAAAAGGGGGACACTTGTCACAGGAGGGTGGGCACCCTCAGGTTACCTGTTCTAGTAAGACGAGGGTCATGTGGTGCATGTATAATGTCTCCTTAGCTATATTTGACTAGGTGTGGGCTACTGGAAGACCCGTATTGCCTGGTCAGTGACCATGGAACCCCTAACAGCACTGACACAAGGTCAGGTTTGGGCCATGGCTATGTTAGGCAAAAAAAAAGAGGTATGTTTCAGGTAACTTGGGAAGAAAGACTAGGGTCGGTAAGTCAGATATTCATTTTATTGTATTTTATCTTTTTAATATGAAAGTACTAGCCATTCTCCGTGTAAACCCTAAAAATGACCCAAAAAGGGTGATAAACTGAGATTTTCTGCAAAAGTGCACAAAAAGACGTAGGGTCTGCCCTGTTTTTTTAGGGTCGGTCTATTAAATTTGGCCAAACCAAGCTGGTTTGTTGTAACGGAGTGCTCATTTTAACAAGAACAGAGGGGGCAGGGTGGTGAGATTGCTGTGGAGCGTCCTTATGTGCAATAGTAATGTCCAGGCTTTTTTGCTTAAAAACAGGTGGACATGTTTTGCTCCCCCCTTCGGCAAGAGAAGATGTACTTTCCCTCTCTCCTCCCCCAAGGCAAGTAGATCAATGTTTTACCCGCCCCCAAATCCACCACAATCCACAGCTGTATTCCTGTCATGATGCGTCCATGCAGCTGTCACGATGCACCCATGCAGCTGTCATGATGCACCCATGCAGCTGTCATGATGCATCCTTGCAGCTGTCATGATGCATCCATGCAGCTGTCACGATGCACCCATGCAGCTGTCATGATGCACCCGTGCTGCTGTCATGATGCATCCATGCAGCTGTCATGATGCATCCATGCAGCTGTCATGATGCATCCATGCTACTTTCCTGATGCACCGATACTACTTTCCTGATGCACTGATGCAGCTGTGTGTAAAATAACAGACATTACAATCCTTTAAATGAGTCTTTAGGATGTAAAACCCGTTTTTACAGTGTAGATCTAATGCCCATGAAACCTCCCCACTAGATACCTTGGTATTTAGCAAACTCTGTCAGAGTGTAAACAATGCGTAACTGGCTCATAATGAAGCCTTCAACAGCACACTACTGACCCCCTGTGACAGTCAGAGGAACTAAATTTGCATAGAAGAAGACCGAATGTCATATGATATTTCTCCATTTGTAAAAGTTAATATATTTCCAAAAATATACAAAAAATAGGGGGGAGTTCCTAAATAATGTGACTGTAACAATACAATGCTTGCCATATGTAATAATAATGCAATATCATAAAATCATACATGGCCTGTTCTATTTAGGTACATTGAGCATGGATATTATAGTTCGCTCCTCCCCTCCTCTGCAACACTGCAGTAAACACGTGGTCAATCACCAACCAGACCTGGCAGTATTGTGCGGATCTAGTCCTGCTAGTTTACTATGCACCACGCTGATACCAGTAGTGGCACCAGTGGGGTGTTGCACAGCATATACCGAATTCCAGGTAATGAGCGCCCCCCCCCTTTTTTTCCGATTATTCCCCCGTTTTAAAAAAAATGTATTTTTCCGATTTTGTTACTGATTTTCACACCTGTGTGTAATAAGGAGCACTTCACACCTGTGCAGGTGTTAAGGTCAATCCAAGTGTAAAGTAATAGGAGTGTGTAGAATTTTAGCGAATTTCCCAAACTATTTTGACTACCCAGAACTTATTTAGTGTTTACTGCAGAGTTCTTCTTTCCGTAAGGATGTACTCAGTGACCCCGGGATGCCTCTCTGAGACCACGACACACAGAGGTGCTGCAGACTCATCTCCAGTCGGACACATACCGTACCGTCCCGATTAAGCCCCTGGTCTTAAATAAGATGTAGTTTTGAATAAGCGCCTTGAATACGCGCTTGTCTTGTATAAGTGCCTGGGTAAGAGCCCCGTCAAATTGAAGAGCGCCCCGTCGCTTAATCGCGACGGTACGGCACCCTTAGACGGACACTTGATGTTCTAGCTATTCAGGCATTAAAAGCTCTTTATCTATATGGCAAAGGTGATATTACTTTCAAAAAAAATATAAGTTTTAGTGTACATGAATAGTATAAGGCCAAAAAAAGTGTGCTTCAGGTCACCTGACCTACCCTATCAAAGTAGGGCAATTTTGAAGAAATTGTCATAATTGTACCCTTTTAGGGTCAATTTTAGGGTCTTCGGAGAGGCTGGCTAGTACTTTCTTGCCATGTTACCTGAATCAAACCCTTTTTTGCCTAATCTCAAACTTCACTGTCCATCTCAGGGTACGTGTTGGGAAAAAGATTAAAAAGAACTTAAGAAAAGGGGAGGGGGACACGGCACTGTTTTGCTAGACCCGGTCAGCTGACCGGAAACAAACCTTTCTTTTATTTGGCCTAGGAACCACTAGGCGGCAGGAATTACAAGTGCTCATGTAGATCTTTATGATACCTAGGGCCAACATTTTTAAAAAAAGGTTAGTTTCCGGTAACATAGTCTTACAAAGCAGACCCGGCCAATCAATTTTTTTTTCATTTTGAATTTTCTTTTTCCTCTCACCTTTTTAGGGCCAGGTTTTAGAGATTTCGTTGTAATAGCCTTAATAATTGTCCGATTAACAAACCGTAAAAACTGGAAAATAGCAACATTTTCTAAGAACTTAAAAAAGGGGAGGGGGACACGGCACTGTTTTGCTAGACCCGGTCAGCTGACCGGAAACAAACCTTTCTTTTATTTGGCCTAGGTACCACTAGGAGGCAGGAATTACTACTGTGATAGCAGTTACACTACAGAGTAACCACAGTGTACTCAGCTAGAAGCACAATCACTACATGATTCTGCTACTGTACATAGAGGTACCAGAGTTAATGTTGATTCATCTCAGGAAATATGGATATATTAAAGGCGCACTGAACCCATGATGCCATTTGCGTACAAAACTCGGCAGGGTTAGGTCCTGGGTTCAGTGCGCCTTTAATGCAACTGGGACTAACAAGTTAGTTGGGGAGCCAGTCCGGGGGCCTAGGGAAGAGCTGACATGTCAACCAATACTAGGTATGAACAATGGACTTAGGTAATTTGAGGGTGCTGATTCCATTTCTGCCATGTTTGAAATCATATCCAGGTCGGAACAAGGTCAAAAATAAGGTCAAAGGTCACATATTGGATTGAACAGTTCATTAAAGCGTTCATACACTGTGTGACAAATACTAAGGCTATTCATCTAGTGTACATGTGTCAGTACTTGAGTCATCATGGTTGACCTTGATTAGGTTCAAGGTCATTTAGACATGGAGAATACTTGTTTTGCACAGGTCATTCAAATATGTCTATACTTTAACAATAGCTGTCTATGTCTATGCCCAGATATCAGCTACTGCTAAATTATGCATTTAGGACTCAACTTGTGTCATGTTATATGACCTTCACAGAGAAAGAAGTGAGAGTCAGCTGGACTCTCCCCAGGGTCAGGCACTGCCTGACTCAGGTAAGAGAGTCTGCTGGACTTTCACAGCAGTCAGGCTGAGCCTCATTTGATAGTCCCATAAAATTACTCCTATTTGAGAGTCAGCTTGATCCTTTTATGACAGTCAGGGAAGACAGATGTTCATATCAGACAGAAGGCTGACTTTCTATCCACAGTCAGGCAATGTCTGACTTTGGGATAAGGGTCAGTTAGCCTGAGTCTTCTTGGTTTGCTACCAGGTGGGGACACAATACAATATTGAGATTTAATGGTAGGGGATAAGACACCATTTTTGTGGATTTGTAAATTATATATATTGAGATTCTGGGTATTACCTCTGACATATGTTGGTCCATGTATTTCGGTGTTGTAACATACCTAAATGACTGTTGGTCTGTGATTGCACACCCTTTACTATTCAGGAAAACATAACTATTTTGTATGGGATTTGTTTTTACAGATGTCAGGGAGGTAATATAAATATATTTAAAAAGATCATTCCCCAATGCAAATAAGCAACTAGCCTTACTGTACAAAAGAGATTCCAGCTATGCCTGACTTTCATTGAGGCCAAAGTCCAGCATTGCTAGACTCACATCCATATGTGAGTCCAGCTTGGCTTGACTCTCGATAGCCAGAGTCTAGCATCACTGGACTCTTGCTCTAGGTACAGTCCAGCATTGCCAGACTACCCTTGAGTATGAAAGTCCAGCAGTGCTGAACTTTTGTACATGAGAGTCCAGCATTGCCTGACTTTGACTGCAGCGAAAGTCCAGCACTGCCTGACTTTCATCACAATGAGAGTCCTGCACTGTCTGACTTTCATCATAATGAGAGTCAGGCAAAGGTGAAAGTGAGGCAATGCTGGACTCTCATTCTCATGAAGGTCAAGCAGTGCTGGACTCTCTCTACAGTCAAAGTCAGCTAGACTCTCACATGAGGGTGGTTTTGGCGACATGGGTCTGACTATGGCATGTGAGTCCAGGTGACTCTCACATTTTCCTCTGTGTTGGTCAAATGTGTTAAGAGGGAAAAACTGCTAAAGCAGTAAAAGCTTAATAGGTATTATCCTTTAGTAATAACAATTTCAGAAATCCAATCTGAGTGATTGGCTTCTGGTTACTTTCTCAATGTTAATGTGACCTTGACCTTGACCTATGTATCCAGTAGGAGAGTATGATAATAATATTATTATAGAATTTAATTCCCTATCTACAATAGCTTTGGTATTTGGATGGAAATAATTATGTGTAACTAGACCTTTGACCTTAGATATGACCTTGTTCCGACCTAGATACAGCTAAACACATGGCAGAATCGGATTCAGCATACTCAAATTACCCCATCAGACCTTCATATCAAGTATTGGACTCCATGTCAGGTCAAAGTTAAATAATGACATTTTGCCCCCTTGGATCCCCAACTAAGTGCTGGGCTTTATAAACAGCCATATTTGGCTCAACAGAAATTAGTGGTCAAGGACCCATTGTGAAAAAGTTTAAAGCTTTGTGTAATTGTTGGTGTTGACCCTGGAGTGACACGAGACAGGGCCGGTGAACTTCTACATGCATGGAAATGACTAAACTTCAAAACAATAATTTACATTACATTGGAGGGATGTCTCTAATTGCTTATTAACATGTATACACCGCTCAGGACAAAAGTACTGCATGAAAAAGAAAAAATACAAAACAATAACTTCTTCCAGTAGCTGTTGAATCTAAATTCAATTACCAGTGGCCCAGTAAGTCTTTGATTACAAAGCAGGCATTGAGTCCGCCTATAATAGAGCCGTGTCAGGTTAATACCATGTAGAGTGGGGGGAGAGGTGCCTAATGCGTTACGCTCAGTCGGTATCCCTCTAACTGGCCGAGCCGGCCGAGTGGGCCAACGGGATTTGTACGGTAACTCACTGTAAGCCCTGAGTAATGCATGCTGGGTAGGGGACGAGTCATTTATTATTACCCGGGGGGGGGGGGATTTTTCCCAAAATGATAATTTCTTTCTGATCACCACCCACCAAGTAGCTAAAAGTGATCTCGACCCCAACCATTATGTTCAGATTTTGAGAACCCCCCCCCCCCCCAAAAAAAAAAAAAAATTAAAAAAAATTCATGTCCCTGTAGGATCATGCAAGGTCGGGAGTATTCAAATGGAACATATTCAGATTTGACCACTCCCCCGTTGATGCTTCTCAAGTTTTGATCCCCCCCCCCCCCTTGAGGGGCTGTATTAAGACACCAAACCAAGCCCCCCCTCCCCCCAGCTGGCACTAAATGACTGTGCCCCAACACACCTCTACCACAGAGACACCTCAGTAGGACGACCTCAGCACTCCCAGAATGCACTCTGCTCAAAATGGCCGACATTCCTATCAACAAAGTGACACAGCATATAGCACACACATCCTTAGAGATGTCTCTATCGTTACCTCCATTGGAATAACTCTAGGAATAGCTGAAGAAGTACCTATAGTCATTAGTGCAGCCTTAGGACTCCTTCCTACATTCTGACTAAGGTTCACAGAGCTTCATGGTGATAACTGTCTACAAACACAATACATCCGGTGTCCTTTGGATTACTATTGTCAGGAGGTGTTTTGATGGAGAACTCGTAACGTCTACAGTGTCATAGGACATAGTTTTCATTGATTTCAAATTCAATGAAGCCCTTAACATAAAAGGCAGTATAAGAGAGAATACATTGGAAAGCCGAGGCCAATTGTCTAGTTTCAGTGCCTGGATGGTGTAGGGACGTTAAGTATGTTGACTGTAGGAGTTATTCTGGTGTCCACAGACCAGTTCTACTAAGATGAAGAAGCCCAACTTCCTAATGTACCTGTCCCTGGTGGCAACCTGGTAGTCCCACCCCCCTACTACACAACATGTGAGTTGTAGATTTGGTACAAGTGAGTAGCTGTATAAGGGTTATAAGCCAAGGATAAGGTAATAAGTCAATGTGCTAGCCGAGGATAATTACCATACCTGATTAACACTGACATAGGAAACTACCCAATGGTTTTACATTGACATACAGCCCCGTATGTGACATAGAGTCTGGGCATTAGTTTTGTCTTTTCAGCCAACTGTAATGTGATAAAGTAAAACGGATTACCAATATCACCAGGATTTAAACTTGGAAGCTCTCAACTGCGTGCGAGCAAATTATCATTGGCCACAGTCATTGTCTGTCAGTCGTCTGGATTAGTATCGGCATGAGGGGAAACAACAATAAACCTAAGTTACCAAGCCAGGATGCGGAGACTGGAACCCTCGTGAGATTTTAGTTTCCTGTATGCCCCATCTAAGCGGCACATATCCCGGCCTGACCACATGGAAGCTAGTCCAATGGATTTCAATCTACCCTTGGTGATAAAGCCAGAGCAAGGAGACAGACCGAGGCGTATACGCATCTGTTAATTAGCATATCTGTCTAAGTGGCACGCATCCTGGCCCCAACATGGTGTGTGCGTTCCACCTGACCCACGTCCATCCAGATAGGGGCTTGTAAGCTACTGTTCCCAAGCACCCCATGTAAGCAGCAAAGACTCTGGCCTCAGCATGTCGGAGGTGTTTCACCATATCTCCATCTACCCTAGGTGACTAAGCTAGGGTACGAAGACCAAGTTGGGCTTCCCTGGCATACGCATCTAGGCGACTCCTATTTGTTCTGACTATGTTGGAGGTGTTTGACTGTATCCCCATCTAAGGGACTCGCATCCCGGTCTAACCATGTCTGAGGCGTTTCATCGCATCTCAGTCTAATACAAGTAGCACCATGTTGGAGGCGTTTCACCGCATCTCTATATAATTGGCACACATCCCGGTCTGGCCATGTCAGAGGCATTTCACCGCATCTTGGTCTAATACAAGTATTGCCAAGTCGGATGCGTTTCATCGCATCTCCATATAATCGGCACACATCCCGGTCTGACCATGTCAGAGGCATTTCACCGCATCTCGGTCTAATACAAGTAGCGCCATGTCGGAGGCGTTTCACCGCATCTCTATATAATTGGCACACATCCCGGTCTGGCCATGTCAGAGGCATTTCACCGCATCTCGGTCTAATACAAGTAGCGCCATGTCGGAGGCGTTTCACCGCATCTCAGTCTAATACAAGTAGTGCCATGTCGGATGCGTTTCACCGCATCTCTATATAATTGGCACACATTCCGGTTTGACCATGTCAGAGGCATTTCACCGCATGTCAGTCTAATACAAGTAGCGCCATGTCGGAGGCGTTTCACCGCATCTCAGTCTAATACAAGTAGTGCCATGTCGGATGCGTTTCACCGCATCTCTATATAATTGGCACACATCCCGGTCTGGCCATGTCAGAGGCATTTCACCGCATCTCGGTCTAATACAAGTGGCGCCATGTCGGAGGCGTTTCACCGCATCTCTATATAATTGGCACACATCCCGGTCTGACCATGTCAGAGGCATTTCACCGCATCTCGGTCTAATACAAGTAGCGCCATGTCGGAGGCGTTTCACCGCATCTCAGTCTAATACAAGTAGTGCCATGTCAGATGCGTTTCACCGCATCTCTATATAATTGGCACACATTCCGGTTTGACCATGTCAGAGGCATTTCACCGCATGTCAGTCTAATACAAGTAGCGCCATGTCGGAGGCGTTTCACCGCATCTCTATATAATTGGCACACATCCCGGTCTGACCATGTCGGAGGCGTTTCACCGCATCTCTATATAATCGGCACACATTCCGGTTTGACCATGTCGGAGGCGTTTCACCGCATCTCGGTGTCGATGGAGCAGTTCCAGATGCGGGAGCACCACCTGGAGCTGCTGCAACGTAACCGCTCCTATCTGCTGCACAACCTGTGTCCCGGGGAGACCTTCTGGGGCGCCCTGCTAGAGATGGGCGTGTTTGAGGAGGACATGCTCGATGAGATGAAGGTAGGGAGACTATTCCTGTTGTTTTATAGCTGAGGTGTTTGTGACACGATCCGTGGAAAAGGGCCCTGGTATACAAAAATCGTTATACAACATTTTATAACGTTGAATAACGTTATATAACGTTTCTCTAAGGCTTCTTACTATAGCAAAATGTTATATAAAGTTTTAAAACGTTATTTTGACGTAGTTTGCTCCAAAACAGTGTAAAACTTAATCGTTAGAAACGTTTATTTAAAAATGAAATGACGTATTTTGTGTAAGCTTGGAGAGAAATATAGGTAAAAATCTACCTCAATGTGCAAAGGAACAACTTGAGTTGAAAGTGAAAACTCCGACTTCATCCAGTTCCTATCACCTGTGAACTGTCGACTCAAGCAGAACATCTTTTGACTGCCATCTTTAAACACTACATGTAACTAAAGTCAGTGCTAGTGCAAAGAGCATGACAATGCTGCGATTACAGTCAGATATTATTGACTAACAGTGCCAGGACCTAAATATGGACAAATGTCATTGGCGAGCATGAAGTCACCTGCAGTAACACCCTCCTTGGCACAGCTTAGACAATATATAATTAATTCATATATGGCGAACGCTTATTTTTAGTAAATTGAATATAGATCTCTTTATTTTAGATAGGGGGGGGGGCAGTAAGGAAATACATAGCCCCATCCCACCTTTCATTGGCCTCGGCTAGGGGAGTGGTCATTAGGCCTATCAAAAAACGGGGTTCGAGCGGACCCCAAAAATGTTCTGCACCCATCCTCTTTAAACCCACTTCCCCCATCCCCGCGCTGATAAAGAATGCACTTCCCCCACGTTTTAGACCCGCAGCATTAGGTAGGGCTACGTATAAATCTGGCCCATAACATTATAGGTGTATGTTGACCCATGTGTATATGGCTGTGTCTCACGACCTTGGGACAATGTTTTTGTCTCTGACCGGGGGCTGTCTCTGACCAGGTGCCTTCTCTGACCGGGTGCCGTCTCTGACCGGGTGCCGTCTCTGACCAGGTGCCTTCTCTGACCGGGTGCCGTCTCTGACCGGCTTGGCTTGATAAGGTCAAAATACTAGCAGCAGGAGGCTAATTATAATTATAACTATGGTTATATAACAACCGCCATTACGTTTTTCCAAATCCTTATATATATGAGTGTAATTCTTTTTAAAACACCTTTTTCTGACACCTGGTCAGAGACGGCACCCGGTCAGAGACGGCACCCGGTCAGAGACGGCACCCGGTCAGAGACGGCACCCGATCAGAGACAAAAACATTGTCATAAGGTCGTGAGACACAGCCATATGTATGGTCCCAACTGCCCCAACAAAGATGTAGACCCTTCACTGATATTCCTAGGCTCCCTATACGCCCAACCTCTCAGTCACTAGTGCCTAGACTAGTTAGTCATTTTTTGGCTCCCTATACAACCAACCTAGATTAGTTATTATTGTCAGGTTGGTCACTACTGACCAACCCATCTTAGTCTTTTTAGTTCCAGGGGGAGCCACTGAGTGGTCATCACAGGTGGCCCCAACTAGTGGTATACAAATACAACACACCAATGAGGGACCTAGGGTAGCCACTACTGACTGACCCCTTGGTCATTTTTGAATATAACTTTGCCATTGTGACTAACACTCATATGACCAACCTGGGTTAGTCTGTACTGACTAACCCTTTCAACCTATGGGTTTTCAGCGTAGGCCTATGTCTGCCATGTCTCTTTGAACGTAGCCTAGATATAATATACCGTAATCAACTATTGGAAGGAATCTAGGAACTAAATGTGAGTGTTAAGGAAACACTTACAAATACAGGAGACCTATGACCTAGGTCAGATGAAGAATGATACCGCAGTAGGCTTGATTAGTTCAACATTATCTAGCCACTGTTCCCCGCTAACTTTCACGGTGGGATGTTCACGCAACCACCTAGCCGTGTTTCCTCCCTGGGTTTCCTCCTCCTTTCGTCACCAGAACTAAAAACTGGTTGCTACCAACTCGATTTGGTGTTTCCATGTGCTCAGTGACATTATGACGTCACTGTGACGATTGCTTGCCACTCTTCTCCCAGATACTGTGACGTTCCGACGTGATTAGGAACGTCAGGGGGTATGTCAGAAGTACTCCTTCTGTAAGAGTGAATGTATAGGCCTAGGCCAAAAAAGGGTGGGTTTCAGGTTACATGGTCTGAAAATCTAGATGGGGTAGGTTGGATTATTTCTTTCTCTTTTTTTTTTACTTCGGTCTGAGAAGCAGCCAAAAATGGAGACTCGCAAACGTCAGTGCCCACTTGCAGACAAAAGTGTCGACTCAGGGTCTATCCGTCTAAATTGACTCTGAAATAGCCCAAAAATTACTGGAAATGTCATGTCTTTTCCAAATCGGATACCAGTTTCTAGGACCGGCCTTCTTTTGCTAGGCAGGGTCGAAATTGACTCAGCTTCAGCGCCGACTGAAAACAACGTCGACTCGCAGACTATCAAATTGATTCTGAAAAATCACTTAAAAGGTCAAAGCAAAACGTACAGTTGGTCAATGGGTTTAGAGCACCTAATTTTTGGAAATGTCTTTTTTTTTGGGGGGGGGGGGGTAAAATGTCTTGGCTTGGCCCTGTTTTGGCAGGTAGGGTCGGGTAACCTTTAACACACCTTTTATTTTGGCCCTATCACAACACAACGCGCTTCTGCCTTGATCAACATGCATCATACACACAGCATGCTACGATTTTCTAGATAAAAGGACCTAATGAACAAAATTTGATGCAATGTTAGCCAACGTTTGAATGCATTTTTGAAGAGATTAATTTGTTATTGGCAGCTCCTACTGCATATTTATTTTTTAGGGGCGTTGTCAATAAACACCCAGGTAGAAATAAGACATAATAAATATCATGATTTATCATGTTAGATTAATCATAGTTTTTTCGCGGAAATCATGATTTTTATGATGATATTTTTCTACCTGGGCAATATCCTTACAATTTACAACAACTGTCATCGTTTAGGCCTAGGCCTAGGCCTCTATCTTATTCTTTTGGTCCCAGTAGGCTACAATATCAGAGATTTGAAGGAAAACACGAGTGAAGGAACACTAAAAACTTGACCTACCCAAGGTAAAAAAAACAACAAAAAAACAACAATTGTGAGATACCAAGTTGGTATTAAAGACTAGGCCCTAACCCATATTTGTATTTCATGGCACGGTGACGTCATTGATAGCGGTTTTGTATGTGGTAAAAGAAGCCATTTTCGGCTCCCCATGTCATAATTCTGATCTAAATGAGAATAGGCGAAAATTATAAATATAGGAAGCACCCGCTTTGGTCTGTTGAGTGGGTTATCTCACGAGTTGAATGTCAGGCCTTGTGAAATACAGCCTGACACTCAACTTTTGAAATAGTCCACTCAACAGACAGAAACTCATGTCCCTTTGGTCCTTACAGTCCCAGCTTATATGGACAGAGTGGGTGTCAATGTTCAATAAAGGCCTTAAACCGGAATTTATGTCTCACCTGTTTTAGCGTACACAGTCATAGTGATGTAGGCCTACAGTATACCTGTCACTCCCTTATGTTTTAATCTTATAGTCCCAGCATATATAGTCATAGCAGGTGTCAATGTACAATATGCCTATATGGGACTAGCACATTAGGCTATGGGGGCCGCCATCTTGGCTCAGAGCAATGCATTGTGGTTAGGCCCCGACTCCAGAGCAGTGCATCATGGGAGAATTTCTTATCAGCACCTTTGTTCTAGGTATGAGGAGAGGGGATGAGCCTGATAAGGAGATGGGGTTTAGAGTTAGCATCTATATACATTGTCAGTGTACGGTATACATGTCATTGTTTACACTTTACAGTCGCAGCGTACACGGTCAGAGCGGGTGTCAGTGTACGGTATACATGTCATTGTTTACACTTTACAGTCGCAGCGTACACGGTCAGAGCGGGTGTCAGTGTGCGGTATACATGTCATTGTTTACACTTTACAGTCACAGCGTACCCGGTCAGAGCAGGTGTCAGTGTACAGTATACATGTCATTGTTTACACTTTACAGTCGCAGCGTACACGGTCAGAGCGGTGTCAGTGTACAGTATACATGTCATTGTTTACACTTTACAGTCGCAGCATACACGGTCAGAGCGGGTGTCAGTGTGCAATATACATTATGTCATTGTTTACACTATACAGTCGCAGCGTACACGGTCAGAGCGGCTGTCAGTGTACGGTATACATGTCATTGTTTACACTTTACAGTCGCAACGTACCCGGTCAGAGAGGGTGTCAGTGTACGGTATACATGTCATTGTTTACACTTTACAGTCGCAGCATACCCGGTCAGAGAGGGTGTCAGTGTGCAGTATACATGTCATTGTTTATACTTTACAGTCGCAGCGTACCCGGTCAGAGCGGGTGTCAGTGTACAGTATACATGTCATTGTTTACACTTTACAGTCGCAGCGTACCCGGTCAGAGCGGGTGTCAGTGTACGGTATACATGTCATTGTTTACACTTTACAGTCGCAGCGTACCCGGTCAGAGCGGCTGTCAGTGTACGGTATACATGTCATTGTTTACACTTTACAGTCGCAGCGTACCCGGTCAGAGCGGGTGTCAGTGTACGGTATACATGTCATTGTTTACACTTTACAGTCGCAGCGTACCCGGTCAGAGCGGGTGTCAGTGTACGGTATACATGTCATTGTTTACACTTTACAGTCGCAGCGTACCCGGTCAGAGCGGGTGTCAGTGTAAGGTATACATGTCATTGTTTACACTTTACAGTCGCAGCGTACACGGTCAGAGAGGGTCGGCCTCCTCCTGGACCTGCTGCCTCACCGGGGACCTGAGGCCTTCGACGCCTTCCTGGAGGCCCTGCTCAAATGTGGACACGGCTTTGTAGCAGACTACCTCAAAATACTTGAAGGTGAATTCTGTTTTTAACCTTATTATTATCATATGATGAAAAAAATTAATGGGAATAATTGAGAAAAATTGTCTGTGACAATTTGTATTTAAGATCTATGATTTGTGCGTTCAAAGGTAGATTTCTCAAATGCATCTTCACTGATTTATACAGTCAAAATCTCCTCTGCAGTGCTCTCCAGGCCTCTAGTGTGTCTGATGTAGTCGGATACAATTATAAGTAGATAATATGATGATTGCCACACCAGTTTCAAAAGGCTATCATCTCTGAATACCTTACTGAATAACTTTTCAATACGCTGGATTTTTAAAAGCCCTGTCAAAAGAATGAAAGTTGGATCATCTTACAAAACAAAGCTATATTTACATAATCATATCTGAACTTGTCTTCTTCAGTGGCATAAATTACTAAATAATAAGAGGACTAAACATCCTTTACAAAAAATAATATTTGTTTTGATATATGTCAATTACATTTCAAAATGTCTCTTCACAGTTTCGGACCAGTTTAAGACGGACATCAAGTCGTACAATATCTCAGACCACATCCAGGACAGGCTGATACGCACCTACAAGAAGTCACTCCCCAACGTGCAGCGCTTCTTTGAGACCAAACTGGAGGTCAACCTTCAGGAACAGGAAACAGAGTTCCAGGTACAATATTACAATAAAGTATTATATCAGTATCATATTGGTATAAAATCAGTGTAATAGCAGTATAATATTAGTATGATATCTGTATGATATCAGTATTATACCAGTATTATATCAGTATTATATCAGTATTTCATCAGTACAATATCAGTATTATATGAGTTTTATACCAGTATGACATCAGTATTATATCAGTTTTATATCAGTATTATATCAGTATTATACCAGGCTGCAGGAGCAGGAGACCAAATTCTAGTTACTGGCAAAACATCGCTATGACATATGTGTGATAATTGTATAACATAAGTATAATATCAGTATTAGTCATCACATTAGTATTTGTAACAGCAGGGTAGCATCAGTATAATATCAGTATGATGTCATTATTATATTAGACATCTATCAGCGTGATACTTAAAGTACCATTTGATTGTGCCCAAGAACATTACACAATATACCCTTTCGAAGTAAAAATTCTTTATTTTACTTTGCAGCATTAGTGACTTTTTGGGACACATTTCTGAAAGAAGTTTGCCCTTTCTATTGTAGGACAAAGAGAGGGAGATCAGTGAGTTGGAGAACCAGACCCAGACACTGGAGTCCAAGATCCAGGAGACCAAGCAGTGGTTGGGGGACTGTGTGTTAAGGACAACCACACTCGGGGATGAGCTCCGACGATCCTACGTCCTGCGGTCCGCACTCCGAGAGGAGCGCAAAAACCTGGAGACTCTCGATAAGAAGTGTACAACAGATGATAAACATGAACAGCTTGTGACTAAGTTCTGTGACAGCATGCACTCTGTGATAGACTACATAGAGACGGCCGAGGACAGGAGGGCGCACCTCGAGCACAAGCTGAACTGTGGGGACGAGGAGGATGACTCGGGGGAGAACGGCAAGTTTGGGACTAACGGGAAGACGATAACCTCCAAGGTGCAGGGAGTGATTGACATAGTGGCTGCTGTTATGGAGAACACGGTCGGTGCTGAGGCCAAGGAGCTGGACATGGAGAAGGACATAAGAAGTGAACTCGAGAAGACAGTTTGTAAAATGCGCGAGATCATCAAAGACCTTAGCTATGTGAAGAGGATATTCCTCACCACTCTCCGCAAAAAGGAGGACCTGAGTCAGGAAACCCTGTCTCTGGTTCACAACTTCCGGGAGATCCGGCGCTTGGAGAAGGAGATGAACGAGAAGCAGGACCACATCCAGGAGCTGCGGACGCGGGGGCAGACAATTAAAAACAAGTCCAAGCGGCACAAGCGGCACCTAGAGCAGATCCAGGAGGAGATCGGGCAGAAGGAGAAGCAGCTGACGGAGCTGTACGACCACCTCAACAAGCAGGTGTCCTCTGCTGACCAGCGCGTCCACTTTATACTCAGCCTGCTGCCCGACTCCGGCGAGGAGGACGGACCCAAGGCATTAGCAGATGACACAAAGAGTGAGGGCGGGTTTAGTCTCCTGTCTCGGGATATTACCTATTTGTCGATCGTCCGTGATCGCAGTGACTCAAGGTTTTCTCTACAAAGTGAGAAAACTGAGATTGCGGTAAGTAAACCTCCAACCAGTAGCACTCCTGCCCCTCCTAAGACTCCGGTAGCCAATAACCATAGTAATGTAGGAGTCACCGATACACGGGTGGCACCCATACAAAAACCATCAAAAGATACTGTTGATGGAAAAGCTAAATCTGGTTCTGAGAATAAACTTGTCAGTGACAACAAGGCAAAAAGTGCCAATAAACAAAGCAAGGCTTTGGAAGTGAATGGTGTGAAGCAAGTCGTAAAAACCAGTATTTCCAGTGGGCAAGATGTAGGAAAGGCCTTAAATCACCAACAAACTACTAAATCAACCCCAATCTCCACCAAGGACCCCCAGGCAGGCAGAGACACTCAATGTGGTAAAGCTGAGACCAAAAGTCCTCCAGCTAGTGCTAGAAACAATAAGGTCCACCCCACACAGCCTCAATCTGTCACACCAGCCCAGGTTCCTGCAGAAAAAACTAGTCACAACAACTTTCAACAACAGAAAGCTGAGCAAAAGCCAGCAGAACTGGAGAGGCGTCTCACAGTGGGCAATGTGTCATCGGGTTTGGACATGAAGACAAAGGATGAACCACCACTAGCTAAAGCCCCTGATGTGAAACAGTCAGCGAGTAACTTGCAAGGGACCAATGTTATCCAGGTGCGGCCAGCGGAGGGGTCTAACACTTTTAACACCAGGTCAGCTCGGATGTTGGAGAAGGAGGTGAAGAAACCCACCAATCAGTTCCAACCTGCGCACCAGCGCCACCAGCAGACCAAACCCCAAGGTGCCGACCCGCGGCCAAGCACCAACCAGCAGGCGTCTAAGTTCTCAAATTCTACTGAGCGGTTCCCAGCCAAGTCCATGGAGCCTCTGAGTATCTCCTCCTCCCGGGCTGGGGCTGCGTCTAACACAGATAGTAAATCACCCAGTGTAGCGGACAGGTCTGCAGCACACCGCTCACCGGTACCAACACCAAGGTTCTCAGTCAAACCCTCTCAGGGTCAACACCGGTTTGACCCGAATGTGTTAATGACTGACCGGCCTGTCCCCACACCTCGCACCAAGCGACTCAACAGTACCGAGGAAAAGGACCCCAAGGCAGCCATGAATGGGCCCTCGACACCCCATATTCAGACCCCTAAGGAGGACAGCAGCCCCCCCTGGTCTGGTGTGTCCTCTAAGCAGCTGTTGAAGCCGCAGAATGGAGAGGCTGAATCTACCATTGCCAGTTGTACCTTCCCACCATCAAAGAAACAGACTAGCCGGGCTAAGAGCATGGACCACGTCATGCTGGGCACGCGGCCCAACTCCAACAACAGAGCCATGACCCAGTCTGAGAGTGTGTATAACCGGGTCAGTGACGCCATTAACAAAGTCAAGGACCGCACAGCGGCCTCTAAGAAGGAGGCTAACGGTACGTTGTCAGAGTCCAGGGCCGTGCTGGCTAACCCCCGACACAGCCTGAGTACGGAGAGCTCTGAGGGGCAGCTGGCCGACCTGTGGCTACACTCCTCCTCTAGTGACGAGTGTAACCTGGTACAGGATAACACCGACCGAGGGGACCCGGGCGCCCCGGGCGGAGCCGCCCCAAGCGGAGCCTCCATGCGGGTCAGCTCTAGTGTCCTCAGTCAGCAACAAGTTAAAGCTGCGCTGGATCTAGAAGACGGCAAAGTCAGAAAACCACGCACCATGTCGGCTGAAACTCATAACTCATCTAGAAGCCGGTATCAGAGTGAAGATCCAAACAAATACCCTCAAAGACAGATACTCATGGCTAATAAGGTCCAGCTTAACTGAGATCTAGGGGGTGTAGATATATACAAAATCTGATTCAGGTATTCTTTAATCAATTATATCGGTTGTACATAATTATACCAGACCTTTTACTTGTGGCACAAAAGCAATGTACAGGTTTGGTTATAGGCCTACTGGTATACTGCCTAGTTACCCTTAGATACTCCTAAACTATATATTTGTTTTCAAGTAAAGTAGTGGGCTGAAAATGGCTAATTTAAGCATGAAAGATTGATTTATGAAAGAGTTGAAAGTTTGTGAATAGCTTTGTGCCTCAGGAAGTATATCTACTGCATACACTGTTACCTAATGTAGAACAACACACAGGAGATCATGGGTTTGAATCCCACCTTGCCATAAAGGCAATACTGTTGTTTATCTATAGAACATCTAAATCATACAAATGTATATGTTCAAATATTTACTAGCTAATATTCCCTTGTCAGTATAGGTGGAAATGCATGCCAAATGGGTTAAAGAAATATGAAAAGAAAAATGTATGTCTCATTGTGCTGACTTGAACCCATGGTCTCCTGTATGTGGTGTTCTACAGTCTGGTAGGTGAGCCCGTTTTGTTCTGATAACTTGGATTACGGATCCGCCGATGAGAATTTTGGCATATTTTTTTTTTTACCCCCCTCCGCTGGGATTTTTTGAGAATTTTAGCAAAGAAAAATAAAAAGAAGTACATGCTGACTAGCAAACACCCAGACTTAGGCCTTTAAAATGGGGGATATTTGGGAATGTCTCTCAATATACCGTCATTTGATAGCCAAAAGAAGACTTTTCCATGCTTTTTTTTTTTTTTTTCCTTCCGCCCCCTGGAAAATTTCAGTATTGATGGCCAGCTTTTTTTTCTTTTTTTTTCCTCCCGCCCCCCAAAATATTTGCTCTGAGTGCCCGTAATCCAAGTTATCAATAAAAGGTGGCCTGAGTGTATGTCATACTGGAAACCAACAAATACCTCCGATCATACTGTGCAGCTACAGTATATATCGCTGTGCATCTACACTAACTTCTGACAGTGTAGGATCAGCATGATGCTTACAACAAGAGTATATTGGTGAAATGGTTTATACACTATTGAGCTCTATTTGGCACGTACATGTGCTTTATACAGTGTGCATAATGGCCACATCACCAGCCTCAGTCGGGGACTGACGTCATGGTTTACGACTTACAGCGGCCTAAGGCAGCAAATGCACAGAGGCATTATTCTGGTCACATGTCTAACCCTTTGAGGACAGTATGTTTGACATTTGTCATTGTAATGCACCAGTGCAGCCGGGGAGGTACTCAACACAGCTGCATTGGTGAAGCATGCTGACCCTTTGTTAATGTATATTTACACATTTATACAGCCCTGCTAAGTATAGGCTACATCCATGCATCATAAGTACAAGGACATATCCCTATGCTGTGCCCGAGGGATAATAGTATATTCTAACATATTGCATATACATTAACTGGTTCAGACCACTAAATTAGGTTTATTAGAATCATGTCAGAATTATTGATTATAAGTTTGTCCTTTGCTCAATGTTACGCAGTGCTGAACTAATATGTTGTTCTTACTCTAAGTCAGGGATATTTCATGTATAAGAATTGGCACCGTCATAATGTGCTTAAACTGTATATCATCACGTTGTCATTTCTTCCACAAAGCTGGATATACTAAAGTATTAAGATGCAATTAATACCATATTGTATGGACCTGTTAGATGGTTGCAATATAAGCTAAGCTACAATGCTGCATATGTTTGAGAATATTATTACAAAAGTGTTCATTTTAAGAATTCTAATATGTTTTTATTCAGGCTAAGGAGGTCCTCTAAGTCTACTAAAGTACCAAAGTAGTATTATGGACGTGTTCTTTGTACACCATGTAATTATAACAATTCAGATCTCCAGTTGAAATAGTTAATACGGGCAAAGACTAATCAGATCATGGTAGGGATCAGAGTCAGGCCAAACAGCAGTAACTATTTGTGTGCGTGTCCTATATATAGACACGCTCTGCCGGTACTCTCATGTGTACATGTACATTGTGTATATATAGTTCTAATTGTCTGGAAAAAAGGGACTTTTCCTTTCTGGTCTAGAGGAAAACGGCCAAAATTGAATGGGGATGCTTAGTCAAGGGAATGCGCCTATAAATTTTTCTAGACAATTAGAACTCTAAACTACTGACATGCCATTGAAATAAGCTTTTATTCATAAGCCCACTAAGCACTTATTATGTTGAATACTATATGTATATGTATAGTATCAACATTTATAGATCATTGGAATTGCAGTATGTTTTGAACAGTACATCTTCTATTCAGCCTATGGTCCAGTTAGAGATATAATGTAATTGTTTGCTGACACATGGTACTATGGTTTTATAATTAAAGAACGAGACTTAGAGGTATTAGTATAAGAGATAAGAGTATCGGCTAGGCTAGTTTAACCACCGGAGGCAACTGTTAAATTGAAATTTGTAATTTGGCCTAAGGCGTACGGCAGCATAGGGGGAGGTCTGGTGGAGTGAAGGAGTGATCCATGATTAAGTTGTGTGAGGTAATGTCCTGACAGCACGGTGTGTGGCTGCAGGCTGCACTAAGCCGCTCCGTGTAATGCCAACTGGTGAACTCTTTAAGGACCGCATCGCGCTGCAATGTCATTAGATGCAGCCCTTACCAAGTCTAATCACCAAGGCTGCATTCATGCATCATGGCAACCCTTCAGGTGTGGTTTCAACCGGGTCAGCATGATGCTTAAATTCAGCACGAGTGAGTTTTACTCCGGGGTTAAATTCATGCATCATGATGACTAAGGGCATTATGCCTTAAAGCACTCTGCAGCCCTTTTAGTGTAAACTTAACTTGGCTGTTTAAGACTGAACCATACTTAAACCTGTGAGCAGTATCAAACCTGTAACCCGAATGGAATATCAATAAGTGCTTCAGCCAATTCAACTAATTTCTCTCAATGAATAAATGAGTCAATCAATACAAAACCAACACAACACAGTTTAACGTTTTTAGTCTTGTACACATACTGGTAATAAGATTCACTATTAACAATAATGTAATGCCTAAATTGCATCATCTCTTTATAGTTGGCATGATGCATGGATGTATATAGTTCTGCCTATTGTAAACATATATGTGAGGGACACAGTTTCCTCGAAAATGACGTTTTCGGAGACACCGGGACTCAAGCGACTGCTCTACCACTGAGCTACATCCCCATGTCCTATCAGATAGACCGTGTCTCACGTTACTGGATCCGTATGGGAGGGGCGCAGTGACTACCTGAGCGGGCCACCCCTGCAGGCCGACCACTCAGGTCAAGGGAATACTAAGCCCCTACACTCACATAATTTCGAGTGTACAAATTCTTGCAAATTTGCAAAAAAAAAAAACTGTAAATTTTCACTGTGTACATATTTTAGTGGATTTTAGAATTCACAGAATCCACGAAAATATGTATAGCTCGAAAATACATACGTTCACAGTATGTGAGGTTTTACAGCTTAGTCAAAAGTCTTTATTGAAGTGTCCCTCCCCAGCTCTGTGTGTTAGGGATTTATAGAGTATGGCCTGTTAAGCGTGCTGTAAATGTATTTATTTTCGCTCAGGACATATTTTTCACGTTTTTCGTGCACATGCTTACGTGGGCCAAAATATGATGCTTAGGCCGGTAAAATTAGCTTTTCAATGATAAATAACACTTTATTTATATTCTATCCTTAATAATTGCCTGATTTACAAGCTAACATACAGCCCTAGATGTATAGCAAACGGAAAGGTGAGCGCCACCTAGAGGGGAAGAATTAAGATTACGCGAAAAGTGTGTTTTTTAAGATTACGCACTGAATGTGCGGCGTCTAGTGACTTGATAAGTTCCTTCCTACTTGCATAGCAGACAGGTGCTTGAGAATAAGATTGTGCGAACATGCCTCTCTGTGCTATGTGCACGGAAAGTTAGCAGTGCGAAAAGGAACTAGTGCAGTATATAGGTCCCAACAATATGGCGGAAAATGGCGTTGTCAAGGCCCTATATACGAAATAATTGCAAAGCAATTTCTCAGAATGGTTTAAAGGGAAATTAAACCAGATTTTCGTGATTGTCATGAAAAAGTGTGGTTAATACTTGTAGTAACCCCATACTTGTATTTAAAGGATTATTATCTACCAGTAGTATAGTATGTATCGGAACGGGACTATAGTTAAGTACTGTTTATTACTCAATCGACATGCAGCCAATCAGAGGCCTCCATTTGGTCACGTGACCGGAAGTGACCTACTTAGGGGATTAGTGGTGACGTCACGTGACCTAGTTAGCCAATCAGAGGCCGCCATTGGGTCACGTGACCGGAAGTGACCTACTTAGGGGATTAGCGGTGCATTCTGGGTAACCCTGCAGCCAATCAGAGGCCTCCATTGGGTGACCGGAAGTGACCTACTTAGGGGATGGTGCATTCTGGGTAACCTACTGACCTACTTAGGGGACCGGAAGTGACGTCACATGACCTAATGGCCAACCGGAAGTGACCTCATTGAGGATCACGTGACCGGAAGTGACCTGATTGATCACGTGACCGGAAGAAGAAGAAGAAGAAGAAGAAGAAGAAGAAGAAGTGACGTCACGCGACTTAATGAAGAGATGAGCGTCTTTAAGGGGTCACGGGCTTTAAAATGTGATATCTTTTTTTTTTTGGAGGAGGAGGCGAGTCTCTTATTTTTTTTTGGTAAACTAATAAAAAACACCACGATATAAGTTTTTTTTTCATTTTTTATTGTTTTACGAGCGACTGGAAGTGACTTATTGAACTAGTTAGAAGCGTTCTTTAGAGTGTATAAGGGGGAAGGAGGGGAAGGAGGGGAGGGGAGGGGGGGAGGGGGGCCCTTTTAACATGCATGGGGAGGGGGGCGCTTTTAGGATGCATGGGGCGAGTGGGGGAGGGGGGGAGGGGGGGGGGGGGAGGGGGGCACTCTAGGGGGGGGCACTCTAAGGGGCGCGTTTGTCTCTTTTAAGAAAGAAAAAGATTTTCAATCGAGAGACACGCTTCTTCCTCTCGAGAGGAAGAAGCGTGTCTCTTCGTGTTTTTTTTTTGTTTATCACGGGCTGCGATGAGGTGATCAGCTGCGACTGGAGGAAGTGACACTTTAAGAGATCGCGCGTCTTAATTGTTATGATATATATATATATTTTTTTTTTTTTTTTTTTTTTTTTACTTACTAATAAAGAAGACGTATGAAAATAAAACACAACAATTCACATGTCCGTCGTTCTCGTTGTTTCTTGCTTGATAAAGTCAAGTAATATCGCGATGCCGAGGCCAAACTTTCCCATGTCCTCAGTCAACACTCGAAGGAGTTCAAAAGGCGTACCGCCGGCGCCGTCAGCTTCATCTTGCCACATTTTCAACACTCGGAAGGCCCACTCAGCGGGACTTCCTCCGTATTCGCATTCTTCAGCGATCTTATCTAACCTCTCAGGCGACAATTTTAAATGGTCCCCCACCTCTTTCCACCTGCTACCCAGACGTCTGCCGAGGGTGCCCAAGTGCTTATGCATCGCGCGCGAGTCGGGGTTTTCGAAATCCAACCCCTGTCTGTGGAGAAGGGCCATCCACTGAGCCAACAGTTCCATGCGTCTAATGCGGGTGAAGACGCGACCGAGCTCGCCCCATCTATGACGATGCGGGGTTTCACCCCACCACACTCGGAACATCGCCGTACACAGCTCCTCCGGTGTCTTGACACTGCGCTCTACTAGAGCATCCATACGGGCGGCGCTGACTTTTAAGCTACTGCCCAACTCTCTCCAACAGCCGCTCAACTCTTTACCTAGTTGACGAAGCAAGGCGTCGCTATAGGCTAACCGCCGCTGTCCTACCTGTCGGGTCTCCCCATCATCGGTCTGCTGCCTCGCGCCGCGTCTCACGTCGTCAAGCCGCATTAACTTTTTTTCAGGCGCACCGGGCGGTGAAGGCGAGCTTGAAAGTGGAATAGCTTGAGCCATCTCGTCTCGTCTTGGCGGCGGCGGCAGCGGCGGTGGTGGTGGTGGCGGTGGTGGTGGTAGTAGCCGTTACTGGGGTCAGAGGCGATATGTTTTTTTTCCAACAGAAATGAGAGCTTTTTATACAGAGGGAGTTTAATCCCATTTCCAACAGCGCTCCAGCTGTCTAGCGCCCTGTCCGCATGACGCTTTTTCAGCCGCTCCGCTCCTTAAGAGCTTAGATGACGAGGGGGTGTGGCATCGCTATCCGTGGAGACCAGCTGAAAACGGTGTTTTTTCCTCACTCATAGCCTTAATACCTCCTACCCCCTACCCGAGGATGTCTCCCTCCCTCTGACATTCATTGTAACAAACGTCAGAGGTCAGGTGAAAATCGGATTTTTTTTCATGCACAGCCTTAGGCAGCTGTCACCCCTCCCTATTGAACTAGCCGGCCGCCCGCCCGCCTGGCCGGCCCGGTCTACTCACCACGGCAGGAGGTGGCGATTTTTGTCTTACACTTAAGTCGCTCACACTGCATTAAAATTCCAATTTAAGTATATTTAAGTGTACCAAAATAACCAGGAAATTTCCTGGAAAGGTCATTTGGAGCTTGCCATGAAATATAAGGAATCTTAAATTTACCGGAAATGTCAAATGTCCGCCTGGAGGATGCTTGTGGCCCCTTGTCCACGCACTGGAGGGGCAGGTGGCCGTGGGACGGGTGTGGCGGCGTTTGTGGCACTTTAGGTCCGCCTGGAGGATGCCTGTGGCCCCTTGTGCGCGCCCTGGAGGGGGCAGGTGGCCGTGGGACAGGTGTGGCGGTCTGTGTGGCACTACAGGTCCGCCTGGAGGATGCCTGTGGCCCCTTGTCCGCGCCCTGGAGGGGGCAGGTGGCCGTGGGACAGGTGTGACGGTCTCTGTACCCTTTATTTTGCTTTATTATATTTATCAATTCCCCAGAAGCTACAATACACATTTGGGGCTGTAAAGTCAGAACCACTTGGAGCACAGCGAGATTTACAATCAGGCATCTTGAGAATCCCGGGGGCTTTACAATGACTCCTCCTGGGACTCCCTAACCCCTCTAGAAGCGCTACAATGCGCACCCAATGACGGCCAAAGCTACACTGATCCGCTTCAGTGCACATCAGAGGTCACATGACCTCCCTTAGCCAATCAGAGTGAGGTCTCGGGGCAGTCACGTGACTGTGAGAGCACCCCCTTTATAATGAGGAGTGCTGCTGAGAGAGTCCTCACTTCACCAGTGCCTGGACTCCTGAACACACCTCCTGCTGCTACAACCTACCTGCTGCCTACTGAAGCTCTGCCAGACTGACTGCCCAGCTGCCCATCTGCCCCAACCCCCAGAACCCGGCCCAAGCCCCCCTGTAGGCTGACATTAAATGATGAAATTGATGAATACCCCCCTATTGACCCCCCGCCCCCACCAGCAAAAGAATATGAAATTGATAAAATGACTCCAATAGCACTGCTCCCCAAAAAAAAGAGAAATAAATTTGTTTAAAGTACCATCCCACTGCATTACAAAAGAATAACTTTTTCATGGCCTTGTCATTTGGTTTAATCACCTTTAATGACATTTAAGTAAATATTTCAGAGGATTTAATCACATTTAAGTAACTTTTCATGGCCTTATCATTTGGTTTAATCACCTTTAATGACATTTAGGTAAATATTTCCGAGGATTTAATCACACTTAAGTAACTTTATCATGGCCTTGAAATTTGGTTTAATCACCTTTAATGACATTTAAGTAAATATTTCAGAGCATTTAGGTCAACTTAATGTTGCTTAAATATACCAAAATAGTCACTTTTGGTATACCAAAATATGCTTAAATCTGAAAATTTTGACATTTAAGTTTTACCGGCAAGGTCAATTAAAGGTCATTATAGCTGCTTATCCAAGACATTTAAGCATATATAATTGCCTTTAGGGAAAACTTAAATGCACTTATATCGAGTTTTTCGTGCAGTGTCACCACATGCACACGCCTCTACTCACAGACAGACACGTTCGTCTTAGGGGGGTCCTGCTTCACGCCACACGCCTCCTGTAGTTTTTTTTTGTATACACACTGTAAGCTCATCACCGTTACCGTTAATCCTTTATACAGCTAACGCGCGCTGAATGGCTGAACAGGGTGGTAAGCGGCTTAGCTCACCACAGTGGATCCCTCAAAAAGGGATCCAGCTGAAAACGTCATACCTTATGTCTTTGTGAATGGCCGCCGCCGGTCAGTCGACGGCAGGCAGCAACCGCTTAACCCTTTATACAGCTAATGCGCGTTGAATTGCTGAACAGGGTGGTAAGCGGCTTAGCTCATCATCACAGTCGATCTCTCAAAAGAGGGGGGGGAAAGGGATCCAGCTGAAAACGTCATGCCTTATGTCTTTTTGTTTCTCTTTGTGAATGGCCGCCGGCCAGCCGGCGGCAGCTGAACAGGGTCGGTAAGTAGCTTAGCTCTAGAAGCGAGAAGGCGTATATAAGGGGCTTGGAAACCTCCATTCACTCACTCATTCTTTTTTGCTGCTCTCTACAGTCACCACCATGAGCAAAAGACAACAGCTAGCGGCGTTCAAGAACAAGAAGACTACGCGGAACAGCGTTCGTTTAGCGTCAGTGCCTGCTCTTGCTACTGAACATGAGACTACCGCCGCAGCCGGTTGGTCTTATCACCCTCCTGCTGTAGCGAGCGCTCGGGGCAGTAGTAGTAGTAGTAGTAGCAGTAGCACTAGTAGTAGCAGTAGTAGTAGTAGTGGTAGTAGTACTAGTAGTACTACTGGTAGCAGTCGTCGTGCTAGCGACGTTGTTACACTCGCGACGGTACACGTTGCTGCTAAGCGCGCTGCCGCTGCTACCGCCGTCCCGCCTGCCGCTGCTGCTGCTGCTGCTGCTGCTGCTGCTGCTGCGCCTGCTACTGCTGCGCTTGCTACGGCTGCGCCTGCTGAGGCTGCTGCTGCGCCTGCTACTGTTGCGTCTGCTGCGGCTGCGCCTGCTGCGGCTGCTTCTGCTGCACCTGCTGCTACTGCTACTACTACTGACGACAACGCTCCTGGCACAGCGCAGTACTGGCAACCGGGTTTTTACCTCCCCACTACTGTTGATGACTTTGATGACCTGCCGCACGTTGCACAGCCCCTCTCCTCCACCACTACATCGACGGACGCCCTCGACGCCGCTCGCGCTGAGAGTTACAGCTATTCGGACACTCAGCCCCTGAACCGAGAAGAAGAGGAGGAGGAGGAGCAGCAACAGGGTGAGACAGAGAACGACGCTGACGACGAGGCGTACGAAGAACCCGAAGGGCAAGGGGTGAGCGGTACGTTTTTCGGCTTCCCTCTTCGACCTTTCGACCTCACTTCCTCCACTGCTAGCGCCCCCCCGTCCGGTCCGTGGCGACTGCCCTCACCGCCACCTTACGAGGGCGGCGGCGGCGCTTCATCTTCTACCGCTACACACAGCACGGACGGCGTGTGGCTGCGCTGTTCCAACAACGAGACCTCCGATACCACCAGCGCTGACGCTGCTCCTGCTATCGGTTCTGCTGCTGATTCAGCTCACGCTGATGGTGTTACTCATCCTGCGGGTGTGAAACGTTCTAAGGTGAGTTCCAGAACAACAAGGCCCACTAAGAAGAGAAAAATACAAGAAAAAGAAGGAGATGGACGAGAAGAAGCAGAGAAAACACTCGGGTTAGAGTTCTGCTTAGACGGAGCTTTGACGCTGGAGATCTGGGAGGACGTGGCTAGACTGTCTAGGAGGCCGCGCTACACAAAAGACGGCCAGGTGAAAGAGGCGTCTCTGACCAGAAGCAAGCGAGTGCACTTCACGGCCGACGCGCTGCGCGAGCTCATAGCACGCATCGCCGATATCCGCGCAGTGGTGCGCATACGCGACACAGCGGCCGCGCAAGGAAAACCTAATCACACCCCCTGGTTCGCAGTGCTGGATGAGGCAGGCGAAGTGTACGCAGCTGTGAGCTACTACAGCGGTAAGAACCTCGTCCACGTGCGCAAGTACGAAGGTCCTGACAAAAAACCCACACAGCAGGGGGTGACGCTGTCCGCCAGAGCGCTCAAAGAGTTGGATGACAAAACAGAGATCATTCTGAAATATCTCGGCATAGATTCGGAATGAGAGACGCTCAACGCTCACGCGCGCACACACACACAGCGTTTGACGTACGCTGTATGAGACAGACAGACAGACAGACAGACGGATACACAGACAGCAGACAGAAAGATAGTTACATAGACGACAGATTGATAGATGGCTAGATAGATAGATAGATAGTTAGACGGCTAAGTAGTTGGTAACCGAGTGAAAAAAAACATGACACAGTACGTATGCGAAAAGTGTTTCAAAATGTTTAAAAGAGCGTACAACCACGAGAGACACGTAGAAAATTGTAGAGTAGTAGCTAAGTTTTGCCCTCTATGCGGCGAAGGGGATTGCCGAAAGAGCGCTTGTCGACGCGAATCTCTGGACGGGGTGACCGTCCCTCCGCGCATATGTGCTGTACCGAACGGGGAGGAAACGTTCACGGCGAATTGGCCTGCGATACAAACGGGCGTCAGGATGCACGGGACTCGCGTGAGTGTAACAAACTTCAGGCTACCAACCGGCGAGTTGAGTGACGCTGTAGATACTATGCGTCGCATTCACTTGACACAAAGATTCAGATACAAAGTGGGTTTCTCGGTAGGCTTACTGTTACAACACAGAGAAGACAAGAGCAAACTGCGCTACTTCCACGCCTCCCAGAACAACGCAACTCTCATACAACCGCTCCCTACTGTAACTAATTCAGAAACTTTGGAAGAGCTCCTCTCAAAGATGCAAAACACCGTCGCTTGCGAGGAGGTACGGAAACTTTGCGACGCTGACACCAAGTGGCACGTTCTTTTTCCTACCAATTTGAACATCTGCGTTTACATGGGACCGGGGGAATTCCCCATAGGCGGTAGGATCACGCAGGCCGGTCGAGTTGGAAAGAGAAGCGGCGTGTTAGATTTTCCCAACACTGCATAATACTTCCGATATAAGCATCTTTAAGTGTTGCTTAAAGGTGATTAAAGAAGGACAATAAGCCTCTTAAAGCCTCTTTAAGCAAAATTGTCAGCAGAAATTAAAGAACCAAAAGTCGGGATTTAATCAACCTTTAATGATGCTTAATGGCCTTCTTTCCGAGTTTCCAAAAGCTGATTAAAGAAGGACTTGAGGTTTGCTTAAAGATGATTAAAGAAGGACTTGGTGTTTGCTTAAAATTTCTGAAAGCTGATTAAAGAAGGACCGGAGGTTTGTTTAAAGTCGTTTAAATCTGATTAAAGAAGGACTTGCGGTTTGCTGAAAGCTGATTAAAGAAGGACCGGAGGTTTGCTTGAAGTCGTTTAAATCTGATTAAAGAAGGACTTGCGGTTTGCTTAAAATTGCTGAAAGATGATTAAAGAAGGACTTTGTTGTCTTAAAGTTCATTATATACTTGGGCTGAGTGCTGGAAGCTGGGGTGGGGTGGTGGAAGCTGGGGTGGGGTGGTGGAGACTGGGGCCGGGTGGTGGAGGCTGGGGCCGGGTGGTGGAGGCTGGGCAGTCAGGTAGGCAGCTGGGCAGTCAGTCATGCAGAGCTCCGAAGGGCAGCAGGTAGATTGTAGCAGGAGGAGGTGTGTTCAGGTCGCCAGGCACTTAAGGAGTGAGGACTCCCCTTAGCAGCACCCCCATTATAAAGGGGGTGCTGTCTCGGTCACGTGACCGCCGCGAGACCTCCCTCTGATTGGCTAAGGGGGTCACGTGACCCTTGATGTGCACTGAAGCGGATCAGTGTTGCATTGGCCTTCATTGGGTGCGGATTGTGATGCTTCTAGAGGCGCTAGGGAGTCCAAGGAGGACTCATTAAAAAGCTACCGGGACTCCCTAGATGCCTGAATGCAAATCTCGCTGTGCTTCAAGCCGTTCTAACTTTACAGAGTTAAACATGTATTGTAGCTTCATGGGCGCTTGGGGAAGTAATGAACAAAATGAAGCAAAATAAAGGGTAAAAATAAAAAGATCTATGTATATCTCCCTCACAGCGGTTTTGTAGCGTCCAAAAAAACGCCACACACACCCCACACACACCCCACACACACCCCACACACACCCCACACACACCCCACACACACCCCACACACACCCCACAGTTGCCTGTACCCCCCAGGGCTCACATACTGCCTCCTGGCGGCTCTATAGCGCCACACAGACCGCCACACCCCTCCCCCAGTTGCCTGCACCCCCAGGGCGCGGAGAAGGGCTCACATACTGCCTCCTGGCGGCTCTATAGCGCCACACAGACCGCCACACCCCTCCCCCAGTTGCCTGCACCCCCAGGGCGCGGAGAAGGGCTCACATACTGCCTCCTGGCGGCTCTATAGCGCCACACAGACCGCCACACCCCTCCCCCAGTTGCCTGCACCCACAGGGCGTGGAGAAGTGGCAGTAAAGTATGTTCTGCTTAAAGAAGATTAAAGCTGCTGACAAGCTACTGGTCCTTCTTTAAGCAGCTTCAGGCAGCTTTCCAGATCCTTAAACTAGGAATTAAAGTGCCAGGAAAGTAGGTACTACTTAAAGTAGATTAAAGCTGCTGACAAGCTGTGGCTCCTTCTTTAAGCACCTTGACTGCAGCTTTAAGCACTCACAAAAGGGGTTTAAATTCGAATTATTATGCAGTGCAACAAGGACAACCTCTGCATCTTCCGCTGCATTTCCTTTCACTTATACAACACCAGCAAGCGCGCTTCAGATTTGTTACGTCAGTTCTGTCCCGCTGCCACACCTGAATCCTTTCCGGGTCTGAACATCCGCGACTTACCCGCGTTAGAGAACTTGTTTGACGTACAAATAGCGGTTTACACCGCGTCGCGTCAAGTGCCGGGGCGGAAGTTGAGAAGACGCGTTACTCTGATCAGACCGCCTTCCAGAACTGTGGCCGCCCGAGGTAAAGTCAACCTACACCTGACGGCGAAAGGCGGTTTGCACGTCTCTCTCGTCACGGACTTCAACGCGTACGCGGGCATATACGAATGTTGCAAGTGTAAGGCGGCGTTCACCACCGAGTTCTTGCTGAAGAGACACAGGAACCAGCTTTCCTCTTGCCGACAAGTCCAGTTGCGCTACGTAGGTGGCATCTACCAAAATTCGAGAACGATTTTCGAAGCGCTAGCAGACTTCTCCATTTTTCCCCCCGACGGACATTCCGGAATCTACCCTTACAAGATCGCCTTCGATTTCGAGGCTTTCTTCAGACCGTGCAAAGAACCGTCGACGGAGCACGTGTCCCTGCTGTGGGATCACGTCCCTTTGTCGGCTAGCGTCGCATCCGACTTTCCGGGGTGGGAGGGGCCCGTCTGCTTCGTCAGAGCGTCCGACGCAGATTCCGACCCCTTGTTGGACCGAGTTTTAAATCACATAAACGAGAACGCCAAAGCGATCGGGGAAGCTGTGCTAGAACTTTACTGACCGACGTTAGCGAAGTTAGATGCGGCGATAGGTGAAGCTCTCCTGCTGGAGGAGGCGACGTTCACCACCCCTTCTCCAGGCGGCTTCGCTGCGGCTCAGACCAGACACCCGTTAGTTCAACTGAAGAAGCGTCTTCTGAGATACATCCGTCAAGCTCCAGTGGTGGGCTTCAACTCGGGGCGTTACGACTTGAACCTGATCAAAATACGCCTTCACTCGTTCTTCGCCTCCGGAGACCGAAGAAACCAAGAATTCAGCGTCATAAAGAGAAGCAATCAATACTTGGCGGTTTACACACAGCACACGGTTTTCTTGGACGTAGTCAACTATTTGGCACCCGGTTACAACTACGCGACCTATTTGCGAGCTTTCACCAGGAACGAAGAGAAAGGTCACTTTCCTTATGAATGGATGACGTCTACCAGGAAACTGGCAAACAGAACGCTGCCGCCGAGATCGGCTTTCGACAGCGAGCTGACGGGCGTCAAAATGTCCGAATCCGACTACGCCGCATGTCAGAAAGTTTGGTCCGACGAGAAGATGCAAACTATGGAAGACTACTTGATCCACTACAACAACAAAGACGTGAAACCTTTCATAGAAGCTCTGAAAAATCACGCTAAATTTTTCCAAGATCGCGGCATCGACATGTTGAAAGACGGAGTTTCTCTCGCCGGTTTGACTTTACGCTTCCTCTTCCAAAACCTAGAAGACGCGTTCACAACGTTTCCCCAGTTCGACGCCGTCCTCCACGCTCTGATCAAAGAGAATCTAGTCGGCGGTCCTTCCATCATCTTCCATAGATTTCACGAGAAGGGCACCACGCGGATAAGGGAGCACAAGTACGGCGAAGAAGCGAGACCGTGCCAACACATCCTAGGACTAGACGCTAACTCACTGTACTTGCGCTGCATGAGCGAAGCGCACTGCACGGGCTATTACGCGGTGAGACGGCCCGAGACCGAGTTCAAGCCCGAAATCAGGCAAAGAAACTCTCACAGCGCTTTGGAGTGGTTACGCTTCGTAGAGCACGACCGCGACGTGAAACTGCGCCACGCTCTGAACGGCGGCGAGATGGCGGTAGGCTGTCGGAGAATTCGCGTGGACGGATTTCACGCGGCCTCTAATACGGTTTTCCAGTTTCACGGGTGTTGGTTCCACGCTCACGAGTGCATACCGTCGCACCGATATCAGTGCGCTTCACTGAGAGAGGAGAGACGCGACAGAACGACCAGAGTAAGCGCTTACTTGAAAGCGTTAGGTTACAAGCTGGTCGTCGTGTGGGAGTGCGAATGGCGAGAGATGAAGCGTCGAGATGAGCGGGTCAAGGCCTCCCAACAACGCTGGAAGGTTGACGCTTTGAAAGTGTCTCGAAACGCGATGAGCGAGAGCGACATCCTTTCCGCTGTGAAAGAGGAGAAAATGTTCGGTTTAGTTCAAGTGGACATCACTACGCCGCCTCACCTACGAGAGTACTTCGAAGAAATGACCCCCGTTTTCAAGAACGCGACCGTTTCAAAATCGGACATAGGCCCTCACATGTCAGACTTTGCGCAGGAAGAAAAGCTGTTGAGCACGCCTCAGAGATGTCTGATAGGGAGTTACCACGGAAAAAATATTCTCTTGGGAACGCCGCTTCTCAAGTGGTATTTAGAGCACGGTTTGATAGTCACCAAAGTGCAGCTGGTGGTAGAATACCTACCTAAACGCTCCTTTGCCGGTTTCGCGGACGAAGTGACGGCGGCGCGAAGACGTGGCGACGTGAACGAGAACGAGAAAATTCTGTCAGACTGTTACAAGTTAATGGGAAACGCTACGTACGGTAAAACAATCTGCAACAAAGAAAAACACACGGCGGTGAGATACACTGACAGTCGGAAGTTCGAACTATTGGCCAATTCGTGGCGCTTCAAAAAGGCGTCCGAGTTGACTTCCGATCTGTTTGAAGTCGAACTACAACCGAAAACGGTCAAGAACAACCTCCCTATTCAGATAGGGTTCATGGTATACCAGTACGCGAAGTTGAAAATGTTAGAGTTCACATACGACTTCTTGGATAGATTCGTCGATCGGCGCGATTATGCCCTTTGTCAAATGGACACCGACAGTCTTTACATGGCTCTCAGCGGTGCCACGTTGGATGACCTAGTGAAACCTCGCCTGAGAGAGACGTACTTCAGAGAGAAACGAAAGTGGCTTCCGACAGCGGTGTGCAACGAGCACTTAGAGCTTTTCGTGAAGACAAAAACGGAAAGAGTGCGAGAATGGTGTGCGCCGCCCGGCGGATGTTGTGAGAGACGGTACCTTCACGATCTGAGAACTTCGGGGCTCATGAAAGCGGAGTGGGAAGGTGACGGGATCCTAAGTCTCAACCCTAAGACTTACATTTGCTACGATCGAGTCAGCGACACCGGTGAAAGAAAATCCAAAAAATGGAGTGCAAAAGGCGTACAGAAGAAACAAAACCCCCAGGAACCAGACGCCTTCTTGGATGTTCTTCGCCAACGAAAAACTCTCATTGCTGTAAATAGAAATTTCAAAGTGGTGCGAAACAAAATGGTCACCTACACCATAGAGAAAGACGGCGTGCGCTACTTGTATTATAAGCGTCGCGTGCATTCTGACGGTGTGACAACGAGTCCTTTAGAGATATGAAAAAAAAAAAAAAAAAAAAAAAAAAAATAAGCGTGTGCATCTTTTCAAAAATAGAGTGTTTATCAAGATTGAAAAAAAAATAAATAAAAAAAAATTAAAAGAAAATATTGTTGTGTTTTTATTATCATACGGCTTCTTTTACTAGTAAGTCGCGCAGTCTCTTAAAGCGTCACTCATGTGACGACGTCGCTTCCAGTCACGGGATCCTAAACAAAAAAAACAACTTCTTCTTCTTCCGGTCACGTGATCAATCAGGTCGCTTCCGGTTGGCCATTAAGTCGTGTGACGTCACTTCCGGTCACGTGACTCATCAGGTCACTTCCGATCACGTGATCCTAAATTAGGTCATATGACGTCACTTCCGGTCCCCTAAGTAGGTCAGTAGGTTACCCAGAATGCACCATCCCCTAAGTAGGTCACTTCCGGTCACCCAATGGAGGCCTCTGATTGGCTGCAGGGTTACCCAGAATGCACCGCTAATCCCCTAAGTAGGTCACTTCCGGTCACGTGACCAAATGGAGGCCTCTGATTGGCTAACTAGGTCACGTGACGTCACCACTAATCCCCTAAGTAGGTCACTTCCGGTCACGTGACCAAATGGAGGCCTCTGATTGGCTGCATGTCGATTGAGTAATAAACAGTACTTAACTATAGTCCCGTTCCGATACATACTATACTACTTCTACCAGAAAAAGGACAAGAACTGTGGACTAGACTAAAATTGACATTTTGAGGGGTCAGATGACCTGTAGTGCCAGAACTACAAAGGCTGGACTTGGAGTAATGATTACACATTTTTGAAGTATTGTTTTCTCGTTTTTTCGGGGGCAAAGCCCCAAAACCCCCCTTTGTCACCTGAAATGTATATTTTTCCGCTTTATATCGGGAGCTGTGCCCCCTAACCCCCCTTTATATTCTATTTAAAATCAAAACATAGTACCTGTGTATCAATACACATTACGTCATTTTTGAAATCCGCCATATTGAATTGTCTGCTCTATCAAAAAAAACAATCACGTGTGGCGTTTAAAAGTAGTTAAAACCCTTTGCATTGCAAATTTCATTCAAACCAAGTGTAGAATAGGATGATTACTATGAAATGTGAGTAAAATATTTTACAATATTGACATTGAAATGGCAGTATTGTCATCCAAAAATCGCCAAAGAACCCTGAATCAACGGCCGGTTGTTGTCATGTTATGACGTCACAAATTGTAGGACTGGCGGGGACCTATGTTCTGCGCTCTACGCGCGTGAAAATATTTACGTTCACAGTATGGTCTACAGTTCATTGACCGTATTAGTGCCTTAATACACTCTGCTATACGCCTTCCAAATGCGTCGGTCCTGGTCATGCCAAATCTCTAGGCATGCCTCAGGATGGACCCTACTGGGTTGATACACTCCCAAATGACTGGCATGATGCACGAGTGCAGGGCCAATGTATTTGTAGCATTAAGGAAACAGATGTTGTCCTGGTCATGCTGTCTGTAAAGGGTTATAATACATTATATGTATTAGTGAGTGCTGCCAGCCCCTGTTACACCCGTTATCCCTGGGGCTGTATCTTAACCCTTGAGGATGGCATAATACGTGAATGTAGAGCAGAATTCAAGCCACTTTCCCACCCTATGGGGTTGATACACTCCCCTGTGGTGCTGATGCACCAATGCAGCACCAGCAAGTTGCTTGCGAGGGCAGTATTAGTGCATCATAACGCAAATGTCATCTATTAGCAACATGTCGTCCTTAAAGTAGGGTGGCTGGAGGGTCTGACCGATCTCGCTGTCCGTATCTGATACTATGCTAAATGACCCATTTAAGATGTCTTACCATTTTAAGTAGGAAGCAGAACAAGACTTCTAGTAACTTGATATCAAGAGATATTGAATGGATCCATCATATAGCAGCTGGAATAAGCACAATAAATTGTATTACATAATGTAATCCAGGGGCAATGTTGACAGATCTTCACATTTCGAGCCTGTTTTGAGCTGTATAATTGAGTGATTCTCCTAACTGTCAGTTGGGAGAATTCACACTGTGCAATGGCAAATTCATGTATCAATGCGATTCCTTTTTTGTTATAATGGTATTGAATACAGGTACACACCAGTATGATTTATTTTGTGCAGGTAAAATTATTTGTATGGTAGATAGAGCACTTAAAATTATATATTTGTAACTTAAGATTTGTATAGAAATTCTGAATTGGCAATTTTTGGCAAATTGCCAAATAAAGATCTTAATTAACCTAATTTGGTACATTTTAAATGGAAATTAAAGGCCCTAGCGCCAGCCAGCGTCAGCCTATCTGCTGGGGGTCATATGGGGGTCTCAGACCCCAATCTTAAGTATTAACTTCATATTATAACACTAGAGGGCCACTCTGACATAGAGCTACAGAGAGATTCAATGATAGCAATTAGTGCATACTTTAGACACTGCGGCAGGACTGGGCCATGAGGGAGGCATTTGACTTATGTATGTAACATGTGCCTGCCTTCAGATCTGTCAGAAAGGCTGGAGGGGTGAGGTATATGTAATCAGCTACCATTAGTTACCTACTTGCTAGATCAACATAACAATGAAAATCTGTTAAATGCGAATATTGAGGCATTCTAGACATATATGATAAACATATGTGTAATTAATTTTCAAAAATCCTCCGGCCACCCTACTTTAACTTAAAGGGTTAATATACAACCACACTGGTACTGTGTCTAATGTGAGACATGTGTTGAGCCTCCGCTAGTTCATTTAGGTGTATACTGGTTGAAGTCAACTTGTTGATTCAATGGATCATTTAAATGGTTTACTGACTTTTTCATCTCACTGATTTGGGCCAGGGACGGTGGAAGTCTTGGTTTCAAATAGAGTGAGCTGGATTGGAAAAACGCTTAATGGTTGTGGAGAGCCACATTAGCGTGTAGTCGCAGGCAGTTTGGTGCCTCTACATGGGGTAAAAGTTGACACATGCAACACAGCAACAAGGGGGTTTTAAAAATAGACAGACACAGACTTTTTCATAAGGTCCTAAAATATTCTTCACAAATATAAAATCGACAGGGCAACACAGTCTTCTGGCTGAAACTTGACACCGTGACATGGTCAAAAATATGGGTACACAGAGGCACAGTTTGGCTATTGTTGAGTTTTGTTTTGAGTTTTGTTACGCTGGTTTTAAGCGGCTGGTGACTTGACACTGGTGTCTTTCAATACGATGCGTCTTCTCAACTTTTCCTTTTTGCTGAGCCACCTAGACTTGCCCATTGCACAGGAGTGCCCGCCTGGGGGGTATGTGTACGATTCCTGGATTTTCCCTTCTTGTTGTGTAGCTTAGGCCTGATGACAAGTCACCATCTTCGTCGCCATAACCGTCATTGTCCTCAGAGGCACTGAACAGCAGTGGTGCGTGCTGATCTCTGCTTCCGCTTCTGCTTCTGGTGGCCTGCGCATTGGGCGGACTCCCAGATCGAGCTCTTATACAAGGCATTGCAGATGGTGTTTCCAGTCGGGTCCACTTCACCGAGAACACTTCTGAACGCCACTTGACACGGTGGTCTGTCCACCAACTTGCAAAATCGACTGACGTCATTCCGCAGATCAATGATATTGATACCGGTGGAGCACATTGGTTTACCATCAATGGTCAACAGGTCCTTACATTTGTCCCACTCCACCAGCTTTGATTCTGACAGTCTGTGGAATTACTTGGTTATTTTAGTTTGTGTCTTCATTGGAACTTGCGCCAGCAGGGAGTTGCGCAGTGTTGTATCAGGTGTTGGTGTGTCCCGGCTGCCCTTAGATACCGCTCCCAGTGTCACGGCTGAGGGGTTGGTTGTGGGGCGCTTGATGAGGAACTGGAGTTTGTTGAGCACCTTCCTGAAGCGAACCATCGTTTCTCGTGACTTGAGGGTGAGGTCACTCAAGACGTGATCTAAGTGGCAAACTGAAGGACCTCAAGGAGCGCAGAATCGGGGTGAAGTGAGTGCTGAGCTTTCTCGTAGTGGTGAGCGGCTCCCACCTCTAGAGTAGGTGGAGTGGGGGCAGTCTCACCAACACCAGCGTGATGGAGGTATACACTGGGACCTCTGAGTCCCGGGCCGCCGCTGCCGACCGACGATGACGACGTTGCTGCCGGTGCCGGTGTGGCACCAGATGTAGAAGACAGAGGAGCGATGGCAAGCCCAGCTGGAGTGCAAGCAGAGTCTAGAGTACTAGCAACAGGACCGACAGCATGTTGGTCGTGTCGCCTCTGTCCCACTAGCTCTGGATCGACCAGTGCCAGTCGCTTGTAGGACATGGTGCCACCGAATGAGTGTTGCTATATTCGTAGAATGCTTTTTATAAGAGGTAGCGCCATCCCGATGAGAGCTGGAATGAAAAAATCCCATGTTTGAGCTTATCTCCTAGCTGCTCTTTGTGACCAATGGTGACTTAATGGGGGGGCAATATTTATGCTACTAATCTATCATGTACACCTTTATATACCATTCACAGTTAAAATCTTATAGAGTGCACCTCTCATATATTGAGAATAAGCAATATTAATGCTTGATAAATCCATACCCGTCTCTCATTGTACCATGTTGACCCCTGGTCAGACCCAAAGGCACTGAGGCCTTATAACCTTTAGTCTCAGAGTGGCACTCACCAGTAACACAACCACAGAGCATGGTTAGGCACTGAGGGGGGAGGTGGGATGGAGTGGCTATTCACCTAGCATTTTGGATCAGGTGGAGGGGGAGGAGGAGCTCCCAATGGTGTATATAATCGAACGCCTGCCGCACATCCAGGAAACAAGCGACAAGAGGACTTCTATCACTCTGGTAGATATCATTAAATCGCTTAAAAACAGCATCATTTATCCCCCTACACATGCGGAAGCAGTATTGGCAATTAGAGAGCAATTCGTTTCCCTCGAGTCTAGTATACAATTGTTGGTAAACTATGCGCTCCATTACTTTACTTTGCATAGGTAAGAGTGATATTGGGCGCCAATTTGTTATGTCCCGCTCGTTACCGCCTTTGGGCAGAGGTATAACGGTTGTAGAGGCCCATGCATTAGGGAATGAAACATTGTGTAGACAATAGTTGATTTAGTTTGTAAGACTGGCACTAATATCCTCTATACCACTGGATTTATGAACATCAATATCACGCAAAAAAAAGTACCTTCAACGAAATTGTAAACATTTCAGACAGTTCAGTCTACGTGTGCATAATGCGGATAAAACCTCTGCTATCAACCAACCAGTCAATGCCATACAGCCAATTTTCTTTTTGTCAGGATAGTCATGATTTTATACATATGACTACTATACGGAACGGCCCATACAGACAAAATTGTTAGCTTGGATTTTACCGTTCATCCACAATCATCATGATCTAATTTAATCTAATCTATCAGTACATTTGCATCTCTATTAATGCATCATCAGATAGATGTAGTATACACCTAAGTTCAAACCAGCTGCTTTTGCATCTGCACAGCTTTTTATTCCTGTAAGATAAAGAAGGATAGGTAAATATTATTTTGAAATATATACCCTAGTTGAGAAGTATCCTCGCAATTAAAGTATCTTAGAAGATCATAAAGGATATAGTTCTAATGATAGCTTTGATATTATATGTACATTTTTTGTCAGTTCTTATAGGCTGCTGAGTGCACCAGCTAGACCTACCTAGACTCAGTCCTATTGCTGCTAATATCGACCCCCTCCCCCCCCCCCCCCCCGCAAAAAAACCCAACAACTCACAAAACCCCATGAGGTCGGGACACGACTCGAGGCCTGCTGAAATCAGTGGTGGGAACATGTGGTGCTGCCACCTGGTGGTTTCTTATAGAATGAGTGGTGACGCGAGTTGATGCAGAACTGGGCCAGTGACTGGCATCAGGCCGACCCTGCAGAGGGTATTCCGCATTAGCAAGATGTTCTGTGTACAGCGCCATGTTGATTGGTACCAGTGTAACCAGTCTAACCTCCAGCAACCAGCTCAGCCAAATCTCAGGTCCAAAATTAGGGTACAAACAGGGTGTGAGTATTGTCAGTGGGTTGTACCTGGGCATTACTTATGTCACCTGTCCCTCATAGAGTAGTGGTTAGCATGGTGGATTCATGATGCAGAGGCCCTAAGCTCAAATCCCTCCCAGGCCACATATTTTCACCATACCATTAACAAACAATACCTTTTCTTATTCATATACATATAGTTCCTTTGAAGAAATAGGAATAAAAAAATTGTTCCAAGACTATTGATATTTCATTGATATCATTTCAAGGTTGTTACTCACTTCAACCTATCAAAGCAAAATATATTTGATATAATTATAAGAATGTAAATCCATGGTATGGTCACCAAGATATAACTTGAACCGGGATTTGAGCTTAGGTCCTCTGCATCATGAATCCACCATGCTAACCATTACTCTATGAGGGACAGGTGACATAAGGAATACCCAGGTACAACCCACTTACAATGCTCACACCCTGTTTGTACCCTAATCTCGGACCTGAGATTTGACTGAGCTGGTTGCTGGTGACAAGGGGGGTACAATTGGTACCAGGGCAACACCTGGTGGCAGCACCAGTATCTCGCTAGTGCCTAATACATGCCCGAAAGGATCGGCATGATGCTTAAAATGTCGGTCCATGAACGTCCATAGGACTGGTGTGTGATTTGAGAGTTTGTTCTGGCTACACCATATCCTCTCCTGACAATATTATATTTAGTTTCACTTTTCACTCAATCCCACCTGAACCACTGATGAAATGTTTATAAATTGGCATCAGTATACAAACTTATCATACGGACATATACAACCTTTATTCATTAGAATTGGTCGTATTGGAAATGGGACTTGCGATAGGTTGGGTGTACTTTTCCCCTGAACACTTCGCTGAGCAAAACCTTGTGGCCACGCTAGAGTTGATGAAACTTGTGTCCTGTATTTGGGCAACCCATTCTTATCATTCAACTTGCTCGAAGGTAGACTTAGGTGTAAGGAAAACTGGTCACCTAATATAGCTGAAAGGGCTGTTGTATCAATGTAAAAGCACAACAAAAGTATCATATTATGAGTCTGTAACTCTTTATAAGATATTCCCTGTTGGAAATGGGAATATTTCTCAGTTGTTCGAGAAGCTGCACCTTAGATCTCTTGGATTCACCTAGAATATATAAATGTAGCTAGCACACTATATATAATATTTCTTTCTTAAGTTTGGCATAAAAATCATTGCTTTATAGATGCAGTTTTCATCGATTGTCTCACAATCTGTTAACATTTTTATAACCATTGTTGTTACAATCCAAATGGTTTAATAATCCATACACATATATATGAGCACATCACCTGCTATTGCATTGAATATATTTGTAAGTGTCAAAATTATAATGAATTGGTTGAACATTAGGGAGTGGTCATTTTACAACAACAGGGGGGGTCGGTGGATTTTTTTTACACTCGAGTCAAAATTATTTTGGTCCCCTCAGCAGTGGGGTCAACATTTTTTTCCATCCCCCCCACCAGGCAGGTTGAAAATGAGTGTGACCGAATCCACCAACCCCCCCTGTTGTTTAAAAAATGACCACTTCCTTAAGTTCATACATTCAAAAGTTTTACAAATATAGAATGATAGCCATTCGCTAGGACGCTGCTACGGCTCAGACCCTGGGCGTCCTCCATGATGAGGTCGGCCATAGAGCTAGCCATGTACAATGAGGCCGGATTTGATGAGACCTACAATAAACAGTCTACCAACAGAGGAAACAAATACGGTAACCAGTGATGGTGCTGACTTTATTTGTTACTGACTGTGCCTTTGATTGTTACTATTTGTGTTTCCGCTAAATGTTTCAAAGTAGCATTAGAAAAAAACGAAGAAGGTTAATTCAAGATATAAAATCAATATATAATGATCAAATAATAAGGAATACAAACAATATCAGCAAATATGATTGAACAAAGAAAGGTTATTTTCTTAACTATGATGTGTATGTTTATATAAGTAAAAGGTGAACAACGATTACATAGGTTGTTATAAAAAGCATAAAGAAAGGTGGAACTTTCTACATGGGCATATATATACTGTAATTTATGTAAATTAAGCCTTGGGTGTTTTATTACCAGGATTAAGATTATTGATAAAAGCAATAAAAATGTCAAAGACAAGAAACATGCTCAAATGCACTTGTCATGATGTACATGTATCATCTCAACAGTGCTGGGTTCAGATAGTGTGCTTATCTTACAGGGCTTCATGCACTCTAGTAATGTTACAAATGTAATGTTATATGCGCACAGTGCTACAGACCTTTGCATTATAAGTTGAGTTTACATTGGTTTTAGCAGAATCCTAATTCTGTATCAATTGGTGTTTGCATCATCCAATGTCAGAAGAATCACAGGACATATTGTTCAAATATATTAGAAAGCAGCTTTTTAAGGCTATATTCATATTTTTGTTGGTCACACATCAGCAATCTATCAAAATATTATCAGCAATGCGCTCTTTTGATAAATGAATGCAACGTCATTAAGTAACTCTCCAGTATTACATGCGTGCATCATGTGGACCTTATAAGTTTGTGCATCCTTAAAGGTTTGGTATCATTAAGAGTCCCTCAGCAGGGCTGCAAACGTAAATCATGATGACAAAGGGCAATAAAGCAGTATTCCCTGAGTCAGGCACAAGCTTCCTGCCACTGCAGATGTCCGCCATTTTTATTGGACGCGGATAATGTTGTTTAAGGTACCCCAGAAATGAGTCTGTCAGAAGTCCAATTAGACTACAGTTGAGAAATTTTTATGGTACGTCAATGCACATAACGTCCGAAACTGGCAAACTGGCCAAAAAACATGGTTTATCGCTAGGAAAATATGAAAAACATGGTTTTTCGGTCGATTGGCATAGTTTCTGCCAATAAACCAGGTTTTTCATTGATAAACCAGGTTTTCAACCAAACTGGCTGAAAAACATGTTTTTTTTGTCGATAGGCTTAGTTTTGTTTGATAAACCAGGTTTATCAAACGATAAACCAGGTTTATCAAACGATAAACCAGGTTTATCAAACGATAAACCAGGTTTATCAAACGATAAACCAGGTATATCAAACGATAAACCAGGTTTATCGGCAATAAACCAGGTTTATCGGCAAAAAAACAGGTTTTTCGAAAGTTTACCCATTCGGCTTGCCATACACAGCACTCCCTACAGCCTTGGGCCGCTCTGGGAATGCTGTCATGGAGGAGCTAAAGGCCCCTATCACACACCATCATCTGACTGTAATTTGCCGCTTCTGTGGCAGTTGTGAATGTACTCCAGCGCATGCCCTTGTAACTGGTGACGGGTTGGTCAGTCCAGGGACTGTTGAGCCAGGAGTTGCCGCAAACCTTGTACCACCAACCCCCCTCATTGTCTAAAGCACAGTTACGATTGTGGGGTTCATTATCCTCATCAAAGGTGCTAAACGGGGAGCCGTTCGCACCATGTCCAAAGCCATTACCAGCTGGTGAGAGGATAGAGATGTTTAGATATGCAGTAAAAGAACATAGATACAGTTGGCATTGGGATATACTCTTCAGCATGCAGCAGAAAGGCTTATAAGATCTTTAGGAAATGTCTCCGTAAAATGCAGTGGTGAAACATAGTGAAATATTGGTGAATACAAGCTGGCTGCTGAAATATTAGGAAATCTATCTCCGAGAGCATTGATTTTACTGGTAGATGGATTCATATTCCCAAACTATATTCACTCATCAGCTCTGTGCAGGTTTTATTCCACAATGCTAAGGCTGTTAACATGCAACTCTAGACATGCACATTTAAAAAAAACAATGCGATTTGACATTTCTAAATGTTTCTCTTCATAGATTCTGTATAGTTTTTGATCAATTATATTTGAGAAAGATGTTTAACGATTGTTCAATTTAGCATATTTTGAATTGCACCTGCATTGCTGAAAGTGAGTTTTAAAAGGCTCATATAATAATATGAAGAGAAACCTACCACTCATTGTCGCAGGTTCTTGTATGCCATTGGCTGTTAATACATAGTTACCATTAGAATCCCCAATTACAAAGCTGTTGTAATCAACATAGTAGATGTCATTGCCAGTAGACGGTTTCTGTACTTGGACATTGATTTTGAAATTGGCACTATTTGTCAATATATGCAGGGCCTCCAGACCAATCCAGAAATTACCAGCGGGATCACCAAACCCTTTTACATACTCAGTCCAGTTACGGTTAAAGTCGACAGAAGCATCTACTCTTCGCTGGATAACCTAAAATAGATAAGGACAAATTCTGCCATCAATAGCAATGTCACATTTAGATACTGAGTATTTCTAAAATTATATAAATGGTTAGGAAGGGCTAAGCATTCAAATGATTTACCCTTTTTCACCAGAAAAGCTAGCACTTTAGAAAAGTCATTGTTCAATTTTCTGACAGATGAATTTATATAAGAATAGGATAAATGGAACCTCAGCTAATAATGAACATGTGTGTTATATTCAAGCCTCCAAAATCTTGAAGCTAATACTATTGAAAGATAAATCACATTACATATTGCCCTTATTGACAGAGGATTTCTTTGTTGGAAAGAAATATGTTAACTTGATTCTTACCGTCCAGGCACAATCACCATAACCAAATTCACACCACACCTCAACCTCTGTTAACATATCATCAGGATAGATCTTGTATAATCCTGAGGGAAGACCAGCTGCCTGTGCATCCTCACAGCTTTTTATTCCTGTACAATAGAGATGGATAGAAAATCATTTTGAAATATTTATACTTGCTGTAAAATTATCCTCCCAATTCAAGTATCATTGAAGTACATAGTTCAAAATTGTACTGACAATAGCACCGATGATTTATTTACATCTTTGTTGGATTTTAAAGTCTGTTAGGTGCAAAATTTGCTTTACCTCCTATTGACACAACACAATGCATTGATGCAGTGCTGGCAAGTCTACTGACCAGTGCTGCATTCATACTTTATGATGAACTGATCTGCAATACAACTCATCCCGAAACACAGGAGACTTTTTTTTGTGTTCTGTAAGAAACGATTGAGTTTGCTACTTGCCACAAGATAGTACGTCACTCCACCTTCCAGCTTCACAGGTTGTGTTATACATTGTAGTAACGCCGTCTGGAAGCTGCTTTCCTGCAGCACACTCCACGGTCACTGTGGCCCCATCAACTGTCAGTGGTATCACGTCATCCTTCAGCATGGTGTTGTACACTGCACTCTTTGGACATGAGTTTGCAACTAAATACATAGAAAAACAACCTCCTTTTGAAAATGTTATAAAACTGAACATTTTTAAAGTTTAAACTGATTTTCATGTGTACAATCATACACTGATACTTTAGAATAAATGTTGTGCATCAAATTGTCTGTCACTGCTGAATACATGACAAGGTACTTAATGCTGTATCCTTGCATCATAAAGATAACACATATATATATGGGACTAACTGACCGTTAAGATTAAAAAATGTAAAAAGCTATTGAATATAAGTGAGCACCTTCATATGAGCAGTCATCAGTATCATTCCACACGCCCCCTAATTCACAAATTGTCTCAAAGTATGTGGCAGCCTGGGATGTGAGGTGGTCGTCATCACACACCACATTCAGTGTGGTGCCATAGCCAACTGCAGGCAGCTTGTCACCTTTCAGTTTACTGTACAGACGGTCTTCTGCAGCGCACAATTTAGCTGCAAAAAAAGAATTAACAGATTTTCAAAATGATGGTTTCAGAATGAGTGTGTGGTACCAGGTAGAGTTCTGAACAAGGGCTGCTGGACACTCACCACGCAAAGTAATTCATTTCATATCTTGTTATTCTGGTAATTGGATGGGACAGATCGGGCAATATGCCCTAAAAGACAAAAGTCTTGCTTTTGAGTCGCATTCCAGCTCCATTATATTTACAAACATGTAAAAAAAACTATATACATTTTAGCCTGAGATATACTATTGTCATGGTTCTTGGTTAATTTAGTTTTAAGAATAACGAAAATGGTAGTTTCCAGGTGCAAGAATAAATAGACTTTTATTTCAAGTACTTACGTTCTATGTTGGAAACAATCAGTATTATAATAATATAAAGCGTTGTCCGCACAGTAGAACAAGTGAAGCCGGGCCTGCACTGACTAGCCTCTCGAGGAAACACACAGGTCTTATATAACCACCTGCCTTTGGCTATGTGGCCAGGTGGTTATATAAGACCTGAGAACAGCACAAGGTAACCCGGAGAGGACCCGAGTCCTCTCCTTGGACACTGTGTGCATAAGCTCCAGGAAGAGAAGCAGAGTAAACAACAGACATTACTTGGAAATACTGTGTATGAGACCAATATATAATATAGTACCCCATCACTACTATAACATGGTATGTAGTCCCATGTGCTGCACTGTGTAGGTGGCAGGGAATGTACTGGTGCCATCTCAGGCACATCATCTTACCTTATGAATTAATAGATTAGCACTTAGACTGATAAGTAATAGACATTGAGAAAAAATGTAATACTTACTACTACATGATGGTATGGCATCCCAGGTGCCGCATGCTGTACAGGTGACAGTGACTGATGTACTGGTCCCATCACTCAGCACATACCCAGCCTCACATGTCACATTCACTGTGTCCTCGTACTCAAATGTGCCACTACTAGGATCTAATATCGCATTGTCAACAGTGAAGCCCTCACAGGGTACCTCTGTAACACAACCATAAACTGTCGTATTATGAATTTACAATGAATTTTATGTCGGTTAGGTACTGTAGTGGTCTGTATGCTCTAGGTTAAAGAACAAGACAAAATGCAGTTTCCAATTGCGAGAGTAGACAATCCTTGAAGTGTACCGTCAGTCGGGGGTGCACTGACTTGGGAACTCAGGTAACACCAGGGTGGTCTTATATACCCTATACACCAGGGGGTCACGTGTCCAGGTAAAAAGGTTGGCTTTACTGCCTAAGGATGGCACATGGGAACCTGAAGAAAACATGGGTCCTCTCCCGGAAACTGTGTGCACTAACTCCAGAGAATAGTAATAATATTGTATCTCTACTGTACGATGAACTATTGCTGAAAAAAACTTAACTGTACCTTTCAGATATAGAGTTGAGAAGAGAATAGTAAAAAAAACATGTTTTGTTCTAGATCAATAAAAAAATACATGGACAAGAATACAAATATATATCATGTTACAGTGCATGAGTGACTGATAAAGTATAATACTTACTCGTACAAGATTCTTCCATACTCCATGACTTGTCGGCCATGCATTGTGCTACGTAGCATGTTGTATTGTCTGATAGTACATAGCCGGTGTTACAGATGACTTTAACCCAAGCAGTATAATTGTAGGACACACTGGCTGGGTCGAGGGTTGCATCAGCAATGTTTGGGGATGTACAGGACTTGACTGAAACAAGTTGAACAATAAAGCATCTGAAGTGAAACATTTCCCAAAAAAAATTCTTTACAGCTATTGGATATCATTGCTCTGTGAAGTCTACCTTGCACTTCAATAGATTATTGTATTGCTTGCATGCCAGGGGACAGGTCTCATTGAAAACTCAATGTTTCCTGAGACAAAAAGAAGAAAAAAAAGTCATGCTGTAGTTAATGATTGTGTCCATTCTTTTTTTTAAAGTTGTTATGTAGGGGATTTGAATAGTTTGTTTTGCATGCCAAATATAAATATTTCACTCAACACTATTTGATACCTATCGTATTTCTCTCATAGTGTTAATGATACACACAATTATTGCAAATTGTTAAAATAATGAAACCTATCTGATAAGAGAAGGCAAATTACCCTCACAATGACCTGCAAATCAATATACTAAAATATTTAGTCTATTTTATATCTGTGTTGATGAATCTGATTCAAGATAAACTATATCATTAAAGAGCATTTTAACTAGTAATCCATATATATATATATATATATATATATATATATATATATATATATATATATTATGACATGACTAATACTCACTGCTGCATGACTCAGTGCAGTTCACCATCCCAGTATCCAGGCACAGACTGGTGTAGGATTCACTGCCATCTGACAACTCATATCCAGTTTTACACGTTACTGTCAGATCGTCTTCATACACGTATGGTCCATATGGGGGGTCAAGAATCACATTGTCCAGCTCTGGGGCTGCACATTGTTTCCCTGTAGAATATAGCAGATTCAGAAACATAGTGATTTGGAAGGACATATTGATTTCCTAAAACGAATCAGTATAAACCTCGAGAGCAGAACATTTTCTCATGTTCTTTAGAATATTGTATCCTATGATAAAGATCATCTACCTATCTTAATGTAAGCCTTCCTCCCCGTGCAATATGAGGAACCAAATTATCTTTCAACTGAGACTATTCAGTGCCTCATATGTGTTTTTACTGTCATATGGAAAGCCTTGGGACCGAAAGTTGATATCTAAATGTTGCTAAAAACATTTTTAAGGCCATCAATAATAACACACTTCTATTCATTTGATATATACCTAGCCTTATAAAAAAGTCAGGCTCAACTTAAAATAAAAAATACCAATACAGGTTGATACTTATATAAACGAGAAATTTCATGAGCAAAGTATAGTTCTAAATTTGCAACGTTGTGACTGACTGTATGACTTGTAACATTTATCAGAGTAAGAGGTGTAAATCATATGCATATGTGCAAGCCATGCTTATGTATGCATGAAAAGGAAATCAATGTCAATAGTTTAACATTTAGACTGATAAGTAATCAACTTAGAGAGAAAAGCGCTTAGGGGTTTACCCAGCCTCACACATCAAAATATGACAAAATAATACAGAACCTAGGGTGCTAGTGAATCTACAATATTTGATATTGCCCTTTTGAGTGATCTTAAGGAATTTAAAGCAGATGAATATGTAGTGCTACACTAACTGCTACATGATGGTATGGCATCCCAGGTGCCACATGCTGTACAGGTGACAGTGACTGAAGTACTGGTCCCATCACTCAGCACATACCCAGCCTCACACGTCACATTCACTGTGTCTTCATACTCAAACGTGCCACTACTAGGATCTAACACTGCACTGTCTACAGTGAAGGCCTCACAGGGTATTTCTGTAAGAGACAATTACAAGTGTTTTGAACTGTACTGTGAAACCCTGAATGTATATAAGTCAAATCTTTTTAAGACCCCAAAAATGTCTGTCCTTGATATCTTATAATACACTACAATTATATTTCCTGTAAACCCTTTTTCCTTCCTGCAGATGTAGAAAGCTTCATCTTAAGGGCTAAATATCAGAGAAAAAAGTGGAATTAACCCTAGCATATCTTTTTTATTGGAGTTCTTGGCCCCCGTTTATAATATTCTAAAATGTTATTGCACTCATAAGTGAGGTTTTCCAAAAGCTCAAAGGATTTCGCTATTGGTCGATTATCTTCTTATTGAAAACAACCAGTATATCAATCAGCACCAATATATGTACTGATAAATGCAGGAAATGCCTCTTGAAGTAAAGACGAGTGAGTGCCAAAAATATGATAGTTACTAGTACAGGGTTCCTCTGAGCTCCATGTCTTGTCGTCCATGCATTGTGCCGTGTAGCATGTTGTGTTGTCTGACAGTACATAGCCAGTGTTACAGGTGACTTTTACCAAGGTTGTGTAGTTGTACGGCCCATCAGCTGGGTCCCAGGTGGCACCCATGATGGATAGAGATGGACAGGATTTAACTGAAACATATCAAACAATATCACTATTAAAAAAAGGCATGTCTTTACAGTTGCAAATCTCAGTACCCCTCCAGCAACAGTCCTAGTGAAGCTGGATCGGTGCTCAGTCCCATTAATAAGGGCACCGGGGGTTAATGGATACCATTGTATCCAGATACCAGACTCTATTAGACTGTAATATTGCTGGGAACATCTTTGACAAATCTATTGACAAAGCCTGATTGGTTGGAATATGGTGAGACATCTAAATTAAAGTTTTCAATCAACCTAGGTCTCATTGAATGCTCGATGCTTACAAGGAATAAATGAAAAACAACCCAAACAAATCATCCAATAGTCAATGTGTCTAAGTATTTTATCACTTTCTCTTTGCTAGAGATTAAAACAATATTTTTGCAGGTCAGAAAAGAATTCACTTGACATTGTATGATAGCAATTATTTCTTCCTCAGTCTTCCTTAAAGTGACACTATCATTGCAATTTTTTTATAAAAATGAATAAACATTATAAAGATAAAACAATAAACTACCTGTTTAGCCTAGAAATAGAGATATTTGGGGAAAACATTTGTGTACAAAATAAACTGTATTGTCAAGGGGCATTTTAAACTAGTAACCTATGTATCTATAACATGACTTATACTCACTGGTGCATGACTCTGTGCAGTTCAGCATCCCTGTATCCAGGCACTCACAGGTGTAGGATTCACTGCCATCTGACAACTCGTATCCAGTTTTACACGTTACACTCAGCTCATCTTCATACACATAGGGTCCATACGGTGGATCAACAACCACATTGTCAATCTCTGGGGCTGCACATAGTTTCCCTTAAACAGGTCATAAATAGAGAACTATCAGTGAAATAGAAAGCCTGATTTGATACACCAGTTTAGAGGACTGGCTTATTTCACAAATCATATATTATCGCTGAAAAAAGCTTACAATCCCTAGTATTCTAGTTTGTCCACATTGTTATATTTTGGCAAGTAAGCTGCCATCACCTTGTGTCCAGAGTAGTCATGTCATGGTAGCTGTAGCTTATCTATATCTTGAAGCCACAGTTATTACGGCAATGACAAAATAATACGCCGTCTAGGGTGCTAGTGAATCTACAACATGTTATATTGCCTTTTTGTGTGATCTTAAGGAATTTAAAGCAGATGAATATGTAGTGCTACACTTACTGCTACAGAATGGTATGGCATCCCAGGTGCCGCATGCTGTACAGGTGACATTGACTGAAGTACTGGTCCCATCACTCAGCACATACCCAGCCTCACACGTCACATTCACTGTGTCCTTGTACTCAAATGTGCCACTACTAGGATCTAACACTGCACTGTCTACAGCAAAGGCCTCACAAGCTATTTCTGTAAGATATAATGACGAGCCACTGTTTTGCATACAATAATGAAATGAAAAGAAGTGCAATATATGAATACTTGCTCCTTGTAAACTTTTTTTTTCAATAAATGAACTTGTATATATCAATCAGGTACAATCTATGAACTAATGAATGGAAAGACTGCCTAGGCATGTACAAATAAAGGTTTGATAGTTACTAGTGCAAGATTCCTCTATGCTCCATGTCTTGTTGTTCATGCATTGTGCCACATAGCTCGTTGTATTGTCAGGTAGAACATAACCAGTGTCACAAGTGACTTTCACTAAAGTTGTGAAGTTGTATGGACCACTAGGCGGGTCCAGGCTGGCCCCAGTGACCAATGGGGATTCACAGGATTTAACTGAAACAATTGATGCCAGACTTCATCTAAAATATACGGCCACAGTGTTTCTCTATTGGTATGCATCAAAGCAAAATAAAATTGTAAATATCAATAATGTCAAGGTACTAAATGACCTGGAAATAAGAACTGAAAGTGCAAAACTGCAAAGAATATAAAATAGCAATCACTTACTGCAATTCTGTGAATATTTGTTCATTAACTTTATACATTTCTTTTTGAATACAAAATTTACTTTTTTTTTTAATCCCATGTTTCTGATATCGGGCACAAGCTTTTTTACCTTGCAAGATAATATATATATGTTGGTGTTATCTTAGAAAATTCCATAAGAAAACAGATCAAGGCATTTTGTGAAGATTATTAAAAGTGGTGAGATATCTACCTGATCTATAATCGATTGTGTTAAGTAAAACATTATTGTATTTCATGCCTACTCACTGGTGCATGACTCAGTGCAGTTCACCATCCCTGTATCCAGGCACTCACAGGTGTAAAACTCACTGCCATCTAACAACTCGTATGCAGTTTTACACGCCACACTCAAAACGTCTTCATACACGTATGGTCCATACGGTGGATCAACAACCACATTGTCAATTTCTGGAGCTGCACATTGTTTCCCTATTATAATCCCATAGTAAAAAAGAAAACAAGTAGTTTTGTTCACTTACCATAATGTAATGTATACTAAGATCCGTTAAAACCATTTCACCTTGAAGATTCATTTCAGTCCAAATGATTGCTTACACTGGTACAACTTCTGTCACTCCCCTATCTATGGGTTAGTGTTTTTTTACTTTTGAATGATTATGTGTAAACCATGTCTCTTACTTTGACTTAAGTATATGTGTTCATTCAATTAGAATAGCTGTGTTTTACCTAATCATATATTTATTTGTGTCATTTACATTTACCTCAATATGTTTGAAAGAAGTACATGCCTGATGTTTACATAACCGTTTGTTTACTCAGGTTTTTGCATCACTTACGTTTACATGACTGCGTGCTGTTCCACGTGCCACACTTTGTACATTCTGCTGTATACGTGTCAGTGCCGTCATCTAGGATGTATCCCGTGTCACACGTGACAGTCAGCAGGTCTAAGTGTTGGTACGGTCCAGATGGGGGAACAAACATTGCATTCTCTATGGGGATGTCTGTGGTATTCAGACAGGTCACCTCTGTAAGCATAGATGTCATATATACAGAACCATGCATGGGTGCACAGTTAAGGAATTCGGAAAATAAATACTCCTTTATTGCCAGTGACTGCCTTACCTATTGCCAAGAGCTGTGTTCCCCCACCTATGCTAAGCCAAAATATCTATCTAATTCTGCCTAGAAGCCTCATCACTATGTTAAAGTTCAAAACTGACTTCTTTCTTAGAGTAGGGTTTTAGCTTATAGGCAAAATATATACCGGTATTACAGGGCTTGGCAAGCACTTTCAAAGAGGGGGTGATCAGGGGGGTCTCTGGCCAATTTTTGCCTTTTTCGGCATGACCTTTTAGGTTTGACCTTTTTTAGGTTTGATCAAAAGTGGAGGGACACATCCCCCCATTTCCGCCCCGGTTGCCAAGCCTCTGTATTTTAAGTGGACAGGTGTAAAACAATGGGTAACCATAGAGCTGTTTGTAGATTTTTTTGATTTGTAAGTTATTCAAGACAGGACAAACCAACATGGAAATAAAATCACTAATCAAATTAGATTCAACACTGAGAATGCTTTACATGTTGTGCCAACATTTCAATACATGCATCGTTTTATGTCCTTTAACAAACACATGACATGTGTTAGAGATATACTGTGTGATTAGAGATGTCCGGTGGCTTTTGTTTTACAAGAAAATACATAATATAATCAGGGAATCCGGTAAAGTAGACTCTGAGAAGTCCATTGCCACAACCCAGAAGAAAATACATTATATATTTAAAGAGAAAAGCAGTTTGAACGCTCATTTTCAAACCCCAATCTGCCTTGTACATTTTAGCTACTGGCCCCTCTCATGTGGGCTGTGAGTGGTCACTCAGGCATGACAGTCGACAGTGGGGTGCATAGTGTTTCATAACAAATGCTTATTCATTTGATTTCTCATAGATGGGTTTTCCAATGTACAAGTATCTCACTACATATTCTCAAGAGTCATAATGAAAGGCTTGTAGTTATTAAAACCCATCTATGAGAGATCACATCAATCATTAGTTAATAACTATGCACCCCAGGGTTGAAAAAAGTATTTCCTATAAAACCTAATATGTATATATGTCTAATATGGCTGATGCTATCCGCATGCCACAGGCATGGGAATAAGAGCTCTTATGAATGAGAATCCTTATTCCCACACTTTATAGGGTGTTAATAGAATAGATTATTAGCATCCTATGTAGGGGCTGTGAAGAAAAATGCTTATTTGCACACTGAGGAGAGTGTGGATTAGAATCCTTATTCCCAGACTGTGTGGGGTGTATATAACAGGTGTAATTGGCACCCTATACACCAGGCCACTCTCAATTTCACATAATATGAAAAAAGCAATTCTGGTAAATTTCTATAATAGGTCTACACCCACTCTTCTGCCCCTCCCCCCTACACATGCAAGTAGTATAGTATGTATCGGAACGGGACTATAGTTAACTACTGTTTATTACTCAATCGACATGCAGCCAATCAGAGGCCGCCATTTGGTCACGTGACCCGTTGCCATGGTAACGTGACCTACTTAGGGCTCTCAGCCAATCAGAAGCCAGCATTCTGGGTGACCTACTGACCTACTTAGAAGCTCTCAGCCAATCAGAGGCCGGCATTCTGGTAACCATGGTAACGTGACCTACTTACGTCACGTGACCTACTTAGGCTCAGCCAATCAGAAGCTGGCATTCTGGTAACTAGGGTAACGTGACCTACTTAGGGTTTGTTTGTAAACAACACCACGTGGCTCTCTTGTTTGTAAACAACACCACGTGACACGTGACTGTTTGTAAACAAACAAACAAAAAAGTTATGTAACTTATATATAGAAATAAAAACACAACAAGATAATTTCTTTTTTTTTCATTTTATTCTTTATTTTCATTTCAATCAAAAAAACACACAAGTTTATGCTTTTTTAGCTCGCTTCTTCGATTTGCAACAACCCAACAGGCCGCAAAGTCTCACGCCGCCGTCACTCGCACCACCACACCCCGGACGACTTCTCTCCAATAGACATTGCACGACTTTGGATAAATCCAACACCATTTCGGCAAGTTTTTCATCTCGCTATAGTTTAGTTGATATTTTAAAGAAACTGCCTCATTCTATCAGAAATACACAACATTGACATGTTTTTTATATTCAATATATTAGAAGTGTGCTTTGTTGCTTATATAGTTCATTATGCGTTTAAAATGTTCGCGAGTATCGTAGAAATGTACAAAAATCCTATTGTGGCGCCATCTGACCAAAAGAGCGGAGAACTATACTAGGGTATGGCGAGCTAGACTAGAGCATGTAATCACCAGGCGGCAGAGTGGTCAAAAGACAATCTCGTAGTAGTAGGTCTACTTGGATCTTGAGTAGCCACCCTTGTGGTTGCAATTACCTAGACTAGTTGACCCTGCCAGCCTGGTCAAGTGAAATTAGTAAGGAGACCGCACATTAACGCGCTCCACAGTCTTTAGACAGTTAAGACTATAGTACCGTAGATTCTACTGTGTACTCACACTAACTATTTACAGTGCTACATATTCATACCCCAGTTCTAAGTGTTTTTTTAGAAAAAAGCGATCTACTCACCCATTTTTTTTAGACAAACTCCTATTAGCAGGTAACCCCTGTATAAACCATACTGCAAAGATCTGCTACTTCGAGCGTCTGCCTCGTGACTGATAGTGTACAACAAGACGAAGTGGGCAGAGGTGAAGTACTGTTCCAAGAAAAATTGAGGCTCTTTATATAGCTGAGAGAGCGGCTAATCCGGATGTTCTAAGCTTGTTTTCACCTAGAGCCCCACCCTCTTCCAGAGAGGAATCAAATTGCTTTTCACCTGGACCCTTCCACCCCAAATCCATCAGCATGAAAAGAGGGATAACAAGTGTAACGTGCGCTACATGTATATGGGATTATAGCTGGTGAAGAGATAAAGCCAGGTCAACTGTGTATACAAAGACTACAGGAGGTGATTAACGACAGGTGTGACGCGCCAGCCCGTGGACGGATTATCTTCTAAGCTGAAGCTTATTCAACTAGCCAGCCGCCGTCCGCTCCACTCACCACGCAAGAGGAGGTGCTTTTGTTTTACACTTAAGTCGCTTACCACATGTACTCGTCTCTACCTCACAGACAGACACACTCTCGCTTGCTTCACGACCCCTGTAGCTTTTTTTGTATACACACTCTAATCTCATAACCCCCTGATCCGTTATACAGGTAACGGGTATTCTCTTTTAAATAGCTGCCAGTCAGCCTGCGGCAGCTGAAAACGACGGTAAGTAGCTTAGCTCTAGAAGCAAGAAGGCGTATATAAGGAGGCTGACACGTGTATAGGCGCCTTATAAGTCGGCAGGGGGTAAATACTAGTGAAAAAGGAAGGCAGGTGTGCAGGTAGCTTTCTAACAGACACGTGTGTGCACTAAGCTGCTTAAGTCTAAACCCACCTGCAGTAGTCAGGTAGCATGTGAAAACTTACTTAACAGATCTCTTAATTGAGTAGAGACTCTGTACTGAGAGAGTCTTTTCAGCCGTTTAAGAGGATTATCTAGGACAGGGTACATAAGGAGTGAAACGACGCTCTCACCCATCACACTTTCTCGACCCGCCCTTCATCATCGTAGCATCGTCCACTCTACGCTCGCTCAGAATGTTATGATGGTTAGTTCTGCTATTTTCAGCTACTTTTCTTATCAAAGTGTTGACGCTACAGAGCATCGAAACTCTCTCCAAATGAGTCCAAGAAAGAAAAAGCAACTTCCACTTGAAGCAGGAAGAGAAACAGTGCCCTATGATGCATGTGAGGTAAAGAAACATTGGAAGGACGTCACCAAGGAGCAATGGATAGAAGCATGCTTCAACTTCATCGGAACGGAAGTAGTTTCATTTGGACAGAGGGAGAAGATTTTGTTGGAGCTATTTTTCTTAGCTCCGTATACTTGGCTTGACTGTGGTGAAATTCCTTCAGGTATTTGTTCAGTCTTCGCCATAGAAGTTATCAGGTCTTTGAAGGAGCTTCGATATATGCAAGGCACTCACGAGGAGATTGTTCAGAAAATGACGGAATTCGAAACAGGAGAAGACACAAAACTCAAAAAAAAAGATTGAAAAAGTTGTAGATGACAAATTTAATGAGGAAGTCATATTAATTAGTTTACAAATAGCCGCTGCACGAGCAGCACAAGCAGCAGCTGCACGAGCTGCTTGTGCTGCTCGTGCAGCGGCTATTTGTAAACTAATTAATACGACTTCCTCATTAAATTTGTCATCTACAACTGTTTCAATCTTAAGGCTTTTTTTTTGAGTTTATTCTTTTTTCAAATTTGGTCCCACCTCAAAAGAGGAATAGGACTCTGTAACAATGTAGCTCTCTTGATCAATTAACAGCCCCATTTTTCTTAGATGTCATCTGACAGCTTCTTGCTAGGCCAGGATATTGTTAAATAAACTACTTGAAAAGCTAATCACAGTTCTCTGGGCTTGAAATATGAGTATCTTGACTGTAACAGCAGCCTTTTTACCGTATAGTCCTTCAACGGACTCTTGCTGGCCAGACTTTCAAGCAAGTTTGCCAAAGTCCAGCCTGTTATTGAATGTCCAGCCTAGCCTGACCCTCAGTAGAATGGTCCTTGACCCATATATTATAGTCCAGCAGTGCCTGACCCTTGTATGAGAGTAGTATTGGCGACATTGGCTGACTCTGATATTTACCTGTGTGTACGGGGGGAGGAGAGGGTTCACAGCCACAGCTCTCTTAAGGCAAAGCTTGCGCTTATAGAGCACTACTAGTGGGGGTTTGGATGAGGAGTCTATGGCGTTTGTCTTAAAAAAAAATAGCCATGGCACATGTCGATGTCGCTTAATTATGCTCATATCTCATGTCGATTTTAAGAATTGCTCATGTCACCTGTCACTATGTTTTTCAAGCTTCATGTCAAATGTCACTAGGCCTCATGTCGAATGTTGATTCTAAGAAACAGACATGTCGCCATCTCGAATTTAGTGGTCCACACCGCCGCTGCTGCTGCTGCTGCTGCTGCTGATTTGCTATTGCTGCTGCTGTTGGTGCTGCTGCTTGTGCTGTTCGTGCAGCTGCTGACAGCTGCTGCTGCTTGTGCTGCTCGTGCAGCTGCTGCAGTTGCGGACGATGTCACGGATGCTGTTGACAGATGCTGCTGCTTGTGCTGCTCGTGCAGCTGCTGCTGCTGCTGACGATGTCACGGATGCTGTTGACAGATGCTGCTGCTTGTGCTGCTCGTGCAGCTGCTGCTGCTGCTGACGATGTCACGGATGCTGCTGACAGATGCTGCTGCTTGTGCTGCACGAGACTGAGTAGCTGCTATTACTAATGCTACTAATACTAGTATGAGAAAATACATTTAGTCAGTTGATTAAATCAAGGAGGTTTTCTGACTTCAGTGGATCGTTTAGCCATTGGCCACGGACAAAACTTGAAACCATTTTATACATGGGACAATTGGCAGAGTCGAAACATGTTGGTACGATGGGATCGATCATGTTCATCATCAGTTCAGGCAAAGGAAGTGTGTCGACAGCACGCGAAAACTTCATGTCTGGATGTTTCAACACAAGGTCTTTTATCACACTCACACAACTGCTTTGAAGAGTGAATCCTTGACCAAACTTGAGCTTTTCCAACACAGCTTTGGCCTCTTTCTGTGCAGTAAGGGATCTCTCTTTTGGGTTCATCTCAGTGCTGTCTAGCATGTCCTCAAAGTCTTTAACATAATGTTCCAACGGGCTACAAATGATGTACTCCAGATCATCGTCCGTATATGTCGTCTCCTCGCACCATATTGTGTCTTCTCCTGTTTCGAATTCCGTCATTTTCTGAACAATCTCCTCGTGAGTGCCTTGCATATATCGAAGCTCCTTCAAAGACCTGATAACTTCTATGGCGAAGACTGA